>JAJHPC010000020.1:3155000-3897500 GCA_024447665.1 Juncus inflexus
ATAATTCTCACCCAATTTTGTTTGAAGTAGACAGTTAGGGCCCGTTCGGCAAAGAATGAAATAGAAAAATAGTGGAATATATAATAACCGATCATTCTGTTTTATTTCAATAGCGTTCGGCTAAATACATAGATTAAAAAATTTGATTAAATAATATAATAACTTATGTTCATATATAATAGGAAACGAGAAAATTTGACTGTCACTTAGGATGATATTTGAAATAAAGAAAAACATATATTTTCTAAATTATACTTTATTTCATAAATTAAAGCAATTGCATCTTTATCTTGGAATAGAGAAATTTCATTTTTCTATATTTTTAATCCGAGGTATTTTATTTCTGCTTGGCTGGAATATATTTTTGTTCTCTATTTCATCATATTCCACGTGACCCGAATAATTGTTGCATAATATAAAAGAACCCGTGCAACACAGCTGTCTACTTTATACACCAAATTTGTTATGAAAAAAAAAGAAGAGTATAAAAAATTAGATTTCACAAGGGGGAACTCCTTGCTCCGCTTCGGAAAAATAATTTAATTTTGTTACAAATAATAATCTAATTAATTTCTTGGTAAAAATTGCTCTTTTTATCAAATATTTGATAGAACAAATAATATTTTTGAATGTTTAGGCCTATGCAAGTTTTTCAAGATGTTGTAAATCTTCCCAAAAAAATTAAGAAGATGAATATAAATATAAATAATTCTAACTTTATATTATTAATGGATGTATAAATAATATTAATAGATGTAGAAATAATATGATGATTGTAATTTTATACAGATGGAATATGGATACCAATGATATTTTGAAATATTGCATATTTAACAATTGTATCAACTATTAATCATAATGTCAATAGAACACAATAATATTTTAAAATATTGCAAAAATATTGGTGTACATATGAAAAATCATTTCTAAACACATGCAAATTTTGTAATCTAATATGCATATCATTTTAGTATAATAAATATATTGCTACTTTTGTTTTGAAAATAATAATTTTATTATTTAAGGAATATTATAACTAATATTTTAGCATTTTGTGAGGAAATTCCTGAAAAAATATTTGACTTTTTTTTTTAAATAACATGATATTTTATTGGGATATATGCTATATTTTGAAATTTTAGAGGGATGCTTTTAAAAACTCTCCATAAATATCAATGTGACAGAGATATGATAGGCCTGTGGGTCCAACAACAGTGATGATATGATGAATTGTTTCATTTTGAAAATTGGAAAATGCCCTTTCCTTATGCGTGGCTCGACCGCTCGAACCTATAAACTCCAATCTAAAATCCAACAAACATATCACTACAACAAGTGCTTTTTCTTGTTCCCAATATGTCAAAAATATATGAATTTCCTTGTATTCGCGAGAAAAATTTGATGCTCACATTTTATAACACATGCTTCCTATGATTGTGCATCATTTAATGATATAGTCAACATCTCAAGTTACTCGTAACAGGTAGAATATGACTATTATAAAAAAATTGATTTTTTTTTTTTTTGAATAAGATTACCTGTGAAGTATATTTTGTATAAAAACTTAAAACCGAAAAATACAGTCCTATATTGTGTTTTGAATAAAAAATGTATACAAGCCAAACCCACTAAATATTGAAACATGAAAGAAGCCCGACCTCATTTTGTTGTATATTTTTTTTCAACTGGTAGAAGAAAGGCCTAAAATTTTTATTTAAAAATTAAAAGAGGAAAAAAATGAAAGGGTTCAGTTATATAGTGCCGGCATTTCGGAGTGGCTAGTAACATCCGATTACAAAACGTATGATGAAATTATAAAAATATATTTCTGTAAATACAAAAGATATAGTGAAATTACAAAAACATATATTTTCAAAAAGATATATTTATAAATACAAAAAATATATTAAAGTGCAAATATATATATGTACAATTAAAATCGTATGGTGGACCTTTCTAAACATTCCGAATAATTTCTAAGAAACAAAATACATGTATTTTACAAACAAAGATAGTGCCAAGCTATATGAGTCAAAGCTAGCTAGTCATGTTATATCCCGATGCATCTAAACCCGTATTGGCTTGACAGGTGCATCTAAACCCGAATTCCCTGATTGTTATATTGCCAACAATGATATGTTTGTAGTTGATTCCCAAAATTTTAGGAGTTAAAAAGCTTGATTGAACAAATTAAAACTTCAAGGACTTTCCTATTTTTTAGCTGATGCCAATATGGCGATCTCTCATCCAATTCCTTATGATTACATCTTAAGTTAAGACAAGTGGCTAATTAATTACGCTAGGCCCATAGACTTTTTATATTGGGATCTGATATATCACGATGTGGTTTTTTGTCGTGCAACACGACGACAATATATGTAATAAACGTGCATAAAATTGAAAAACAATATATATAATACATTTTATTAAATAATATGTATGTAAACAGTATATAGAAAAAAAAATAGTATATTAAAAAGCGGAAAAACGGTATATACAAATTCCAGAGAGTAAATAATGCACAAAAAAAAAAGTATAAAACAATAGAAATAATATATAGATAAAAAATATATTAAAAAGCGGAAAAATTAAATATACAAATTCGGTCATGATTTAGCCGTAATCCAGGCCGTCATAATTTCACATTTCTCTTTTAGATTTTATTTATCATTATTCACCTGCATAGCAAGCTATCTCTTTTGATTTCATAAATAAACCTCCAAGATCTTCGAACTTATATACATATAGACTTTCATCACCACTTCATCACATAACATTTCTCTCCAAGTCAATCTAAAATGTCCAAAGAAAGCTTAGCTCTTGATTCTTCCTTATCTTCTCTCGTTTTAGCCCCTCATGCCTCTAAAAATGTCGATGCCATGTCCAAAGCAAGGTTAGCCTTTGCTCTTCTTTGCATCCACTTTTTTTTTACTCTTTCCTCTTTCCTTTTTAAGCATGTGTTTCTTTCTTTTTTCTTCCCTTTTAGGTTAGAAGGAAAGGTGGCAATAATCACCGGCGGATCAAGTGGCGTTGGCGAAGCTTCCGCGAGATTATTCGCATCCAACGGTGCGATTGTCGTTATTGCAGATATTCAGGACGATCTAGGGGAAGCTGTTGCCGCCTCAATCGGCCGAGAAAAATGTAGCTACATACACTGTGATGTGACTGACGAGACACAGGTTGAGAGCATGGTGAAGTACGCTCTGACTACCTATGGTCGTCTTGATATCATGTATAGCAATGCGGGAATACTGACCCTCATCACATCTATCCTTGAATTAGACTTCAATAATCTTGAAAAGGTTCGCCTGTTACCTCCGAAATTTTGTTCTGAATATCATAATATGTTAGTCTAAATAACACCTAATATTACTCAACATAAGAGAAAAACTATACCAATCTCATCACAGATAATGTCTGTAAACGTAAAAGGCACGGGTTTAGCGTTGAAGCACGCAGGTAAGGCAATGAGGGATGCGGGGATCCAAGGTTCCATCATTTGCACAGCTAGTGTTGGAGCCTGTCAGGGTGGAAATGGTCCGGCTTCCTATGTGGCATCAAAACACGCAGTTCTCGGCCTAGTCAGAGCAGCTGCCAGGGATCTTGGGCAGTATCGTATCAGGGTGAACTGTGTGTCGCCCTCAGGAATGGCCACTGGACTCAGCATTAGACTCGCTGGTAAGATGATGACGCCAGGCCTGATCGATAAGATAAATGGCGCTTTGTGCAATTTGAAGGGTAAGGCGCTTAAGCCTCGCCATGTGGCAGATGCGGCGCTCTTCTTGGCGTCTGATGAATCAACGATGATTAGCGGACATAATTTGGTTGTTGACGGCGGTAATATCGCTGTTAATTCCGTATATCAAATTGTTTTGATAGTGTATCCGATAATTATAACAATAATTGGTATTGCAGGTATTGTTATTGTTTCATTATTGTTGTTTTATTTCTGTTACTAAAGCTAATGTTGTCGTTGTGTAATTGAGTAATAGTTTGTAACAAGAGATATTCACATGGTATAATCATTTTGTGCATCAATGACTGTGCACCATTTAATATAGAGAAAATATAAGTAACCTGATAATTTTGTGGATGTGCGTATAATTCATCATGATTTTAGTTTCATGTGCGCTTTGCAAAATCTCAAGACCCCTAAAAAAGACTTTTTTTTTGAAATGGCAAAAAAAAAAAAATTAATTAAGAGAATGGCCAAGTTTTAAAAATATTTGCAAAAGTAGTCATTTCGCCCAGCCGTCGGGCGAAACACAAATAGTTTCGCCCAGTAACGGGGCGAAACAGAGCGCAATGACATTACGGTCGAATTTGCTTAATTAACCCAAGACTGTTTCGCCCAGCGGTCGGGCGAAACAAACTATATTTTGGGCGTTACTAAGTGAAAAAAATAATAATTAAGGGATTTAGTAACGGTTTTTAATAAAAACCCGATACTAAATAGTAATATTGTATCGGTTTTTATCAAAGAACCGATACTAAGTTGGAAATTTTTTTTTCCACTTAGTAACGGTTTTTATGGAAGAAACGTTACTAAGTGTTAAATCTACTTATTTAGTAACGGTTGTTTTATAAAAACCGTTACTAAATGGAAAAAAAAATTTCCTGATTTAGTATCGGTTCTTTGATAAAAACCGATACAGTATTGATATTTAGTATCGGTTGTTTATTAAAAACCATTACTAAACCCTAAATTTTGAAATTTTTTTTTCATTTATTTTTGTAAACGGGTCTATGTTATTATCAAGATTTCTATGCATTATTTGTGTTTCATATACAACATTTGTTTCATACTCAATATTTGTGACGTTTGCAACCCGTTTACAAAAATAAATGAAATTTTTTTTTCAAAATTTAGGGTTTAGTAACGGTTTTTAATAAAAAACCGATACTAAATAATACTGTATCGATTTTTATCAAAGAACCGATACTAAGTCGGGAATTTTTTTTTTCATTTAGTAACGGTTTTTATAAAGCAACCGTTACTAAGTGTTAAATCTACTTATTTAGTAACGGTTTTTATAGAATAACCGTTACTAAGTGGAAAAAAATTTCCCGACTTCGTATCGGTTCTTTGATAAAAACCGATACAGTATTACTATTTAGTAACGGTGTTTCGTTAAAAACCGTTACTAAATCCCTTATTGATATATTTTTTTTTTTGCACTTAGTAATGCCCAAAATATAGTTTGTTTCGCCCGACCGCTGGGCGAAACAGTCTTGGGTTAATTAAGCAAATTCGCCCGTAATGTCATTGCGCTCTGTTTCGCCTCGTTACTGGGCGAAATTATTTGTGTTTCGCCCGACGGCTGGGCGAAATGGCTACTTTTGCAAATATTTTTAAAACTTGACCATTCTCTTAATTAATTTTTTTTTTTGGCCATTTAAAAAAAAAAGTCCCTAAAAAATGGAAAAATATAAAAAAAAAATATCTTCTAGGGGGCTTATAGCCCAATATGTTGAACTAAAATAAGAGTAGGTTGTTGTGTCAGTAGAGAATGGGCTCGGATTTCACCGGTCACATAATATTTTTGCATTTTCTCTTTTCTCTTTTCTCTTTTAATTTCTTTTATTCTTTAGAATTTCATTAAAAATGCCGATTTCCAAAAAAAATATTGTACGAGATAGTTAATTTCCTTTGAAATTACAATACTCTTTTATACCTGTCTTGCTAAATCAAAGAAAGTTCAAGTCAGGTCAAGGTGATATAATGAAATAAGATTATGTTGAGTTCGGATTAATTCTAACATCAGATCATTTTTTATCGAGCCAATTTTTACTCGTGTCAAAATTTTCGGACTTCTGACTTTTTATTGAAGGTGTCAAATCATGACGAATTTCAGCTTATATCATGTTTGGAATCTGATCATCCGGATCATAATTCCATCTAAGATTTAGACTAGAGATTAGTTATGCCATAGTTCAAATCTTTAAAAAAAAAGCCAATTGCAAAACCATTAGACAAAAATTCTAGAAAACATATTGAGCTACACATCTTAGAGTAGTTTAAGCATAATAAAAGAAATACTAACAAAAAAAATATAAAACAGACACACACACACACACAAAAACACGACATGGCTCTAAGTTATGACATACAATAAAAGGAAACAACACTAAACATTTTTGCCAAATCAATAACAGTTCCCATTCCCACACATGGAGTCCACAACTTTTACAACATTACAATAAAACCCCTAAATATAACATAATCATATAAATCCCCCTCATAATAACAACAACAATAACCTTAAATAGCTTCAAAATCTACCAATTCCAACCTAAACGAGGGCACAACATTATTAATTTCCTTTTTCTGCACAATTAAAGACTATTTAGTGTTTATTCTTGAAAGAATTGGTAACTTCAAACAAAGTGAAAACCCTCGGGAATTGATATTGGTAGGCATTATCTTGATGAAGCAAGTTAAGAATTTTTTCATGACAATTTTAACCCTGTAATTAATACACCATTTAACATTCTTAAACATGTAATCTTTCCAATTTAAACTTTCAACAGTCAAATGACAAATTATTATAACTTTTTCTTTGCCTAAATAGAAATTTGTATTAATTAAGATTAAGATATATCATACATTTTTTATAAGTTTAGTAAATTTATTTTCTAAGAATGGAAAATATATTTTCATGTAGTGATTTTTTATATCAATCCTTATATTTTCCATATCATGTTCTTGAAAATATTTATTTTCTTAACTAACCTTTAGAAAATGTGACATCACAAGTCATATGTCAAGCTCAAAAAAATTTATAAAAGGCACAAACTTTTTTTTATTCATTGATACATAAAATTTTATTTATGATTTTTACATGAACTAAACGTCAAATCTTTCCGAAACATGAGCTTATTTATTCAGTTTCTCACATTTAATCACAAATTTGTAGTTTCTTATTGTCTTATTTATTCAGTTTCTCATTTAAAACATTAAGATATTTTTTTTATCAAAATATATGAATAATATTTGAGATTGATTATAAGGTGCAAATAAAGAATCTTCTTTAATTTGGCTGTCAATCTCGTTGTAGAGTTTGAGTCATTGTTGAGCGGACGTGATGGTGGGCCGGCGGCGAGGACAGATTGGCGGTAAACCAGTGACTTCATGTTAGAGGCGGTTTCGTACTCATCTCCAAGCATTTTGGCGATTCTCGAGATTTTGTCACGAGGCCATATTATTAGAGATATCATGGTTGTGCCGTTTCCAAGCGCCGATTCAAGCAGCTTTATGAACTTTTTCGTCTTCCACATCTCTATGTTCTTGTCGGTTTCCTGACCGTCTGACATCTTATTTTTGTGGGGAAGTATCACGATAATACCAAAAAACAACGATAATTGAGTACAACTACTGAGAAAGAATAAGAGGAATAGAAAGAGAGAATTTACTAAAATACTAATTTGGTCATTACTCCATTCATGGAATTATGATACAATACTAATAGACTATTTATAATTATAATTAAGGCAGGACACAAATTATATTTACTAAAATACTAATGTGGTCATTACTCCATTCATGGAATTATGATACAATACTAATAGACTATTTATAATTATAATTAAGGCATGACACAAATTATATTCAATAATGCTAGAGAGCATGATGGAAAATTCCGACGGCATTCCGATTGAATTTGTTGTGTAAATATTACGGTTAATAAATACATTAATCATTACTTAATTTTTTTAATTAGCTGTAATATTTGCATAATAAATTCTGTCTGTGTCGGAATTTTCCGTCATGCTCCTTAACAATATTGAATTATATTCTACTTACAACCTAATGGCTAATCATAGAAGGAAATAAATAATCTTAGCGTACTTTCTAATTCAGTTAATGAAGAA
The DNA here is from genome assembly GCA_024447665.1 of Juncus inflexus. Taxonomy (NCBI): domain Eukaryota; kingdom Viridiplantae; phylum Streptophyta; class Magnoliopsida; order Poales; family Juncaceae; genus Juncus; species Juncus inflexus. Next base: position 3,162,873 of record JAJHPC010000020.1, read on the forward strand.
AGGAAATATTTCTTAATATAATTGCGGAAATAGGGAATAATAGAAATATACATAGTAGAAAAGTTTAAATAATGATCTGTGAAAGCAAACATTTCTTAATATAATTATGGAAATAAAATAAGCATAGTAGAAAATAATATGATTTGAAAAAAGGAAACATTTCTTAATATAACTACGGAAATAGGGAATAATAGAAATAAGCATAGTAGAAAAGTTTAAATAATATAATATGATTTGGAAAGAAATGAAAGAATATATTTTGAGTTTAAGCGAAACCATAGTATGAACATGATTTGTGAAGTTTAAATAGTATTCAGTAAGTTTTAAAATGGTAAGTTTATATGAACTTAACTACCCCACATAATTGAAATAGAAAAATAGCCACAGTTGGAAGAGGAAAACTCTAGCAGCCGTCACAAAAATCTCTGATCTAGGGGGGTTGTTGATCTAGGCTTGTCAATGGATCAGTTTCAATCTGAATCCAGTAGGTATCCGACCCGAACGGATCGGATCAAACCCGAAAAAAAACTCACGGATCGGGTTCGGGTTCAAACCCAAAAATAAAAACGGGTTCGGATCGGGTTTGGGTTTGACACTATCCGATCCGTGGAAAACCCGAACCAGAATCCAAAACTTAAATTATAATTAACTATCAAAATATTTAATGTTTTGTATGGACAATTTGATGTTTTATTAATTTTATGCAATTTGAACTATTTTGTATTTTAAATATTTTAATTGTTATTTGTTTATGAATTATATTGTGGTTTTAATTTTGTATAAATTAGGTCAAAATTTGCAAAAAAATAAACTTATTCCAGATTTCGGGTTTAGCCACGGATTTCAGGTTATCCGCGGGTTCGGGTTCGGGTTTGAAATAAAACCCGTAAAGTTTTCGGTTTCGGGTTCGAGTCAAACCCGAAATTTTCGGATCGGGTTTTGGTTTGGCCAAACCCAAACCCGACCCGGCCTGTTGACAAGCCTAGGTTGATCTCCTTCCGGTGGCAGTGTCTCCCCCAGGTCTTCTCCTCTTCCTGCTCTCTCTCTTTCTATTGGGAAAAGATTATCTTCCATATCTCTATGTTTATATTTTATATTATATATTATATATTTTATATTTTATATGAACTCCTATGAAATTGCAAAATATCACATATATATGCACACACCCCTACAAAATGAGAAATCACATTCACAACCCTGCAAAATCATATGAAATATTCAAATTCCCTGCAAAAAAAAGAAAGAATGAATATAGGTAGAATTCACTGTATATACACGAATACAAACGAAATTTCCAAAAAATACATCTTTGTAATAAAATTCCAATTTATAGCATTTACGCACTTCTAAAGTGCGGTTTGCAATTTTTTTTTTTGGCTGAATCCGCATTTTAGAAATGCGGTTCAGGAAAAAAAAAATTCTAAAACCGCACTTTAGAAGTGCGGTTTTAGAAATATTTTTTTTTATAGTTTTTTAGGATGAATTTTATATGTTTGGAAAAAAACAAACATATAAGTCTTTATCTATATGCTAAAAATGAATGTTTATAAACATTTATTTCAATATATGTTGTCAAACATTTATTTCAATATATGTTGTCAAACATATATTGTAGGATAAATATTTTTATAGGTCTTAATTTATTATCATGATATAAATATTTTTATTCAATTTCAACAACATATAAAAATGCACTTGCCAAGTATTCATTTAAGGACATATAAAAATATATGTTTGAAAAAAATATATAAGTCTTTATTTATATGCTAAAAATGAATGCTTATAAACATTTATTTCAATATATTTAGCAAGTGTATTTTTATATTGATCAAAATGAAAAATATTTTTATATGTCCTTAAATGAATATTTGGCAAGTGTATTTTTATATGTTGTAGAAATTGAATAAAAATGTTTATATCATGATAATAAATTAAGACCTATAAAAATATTTATCCTACAATATATGTTTGACAACATATATTGAAATAAATATTTATAAACATTTATTTTTAGCATATAGATAAAGACCTATATGTTTTTTTTCCAAATATATAAAATTCATCCTAAAAAACTATAAAAAAAAAATATTCTAAAACCGCACTTTAGAAGTGCGGTTTTAGAATTTTTTTTTCCCGAACCACACTTCTAAAGTGCGGATTCAGCAAAAAAAAAAAAAAATTGCAAACCGTACTTTAGAAGTGCGGAAATGCTATAAATTGGAATTTTATTCCGAAGGTGTATATTTTGGGAATTCCGTTTTTATTCGTGTATACAGAGTGAATTCTACCATGAATATATTCACAAATAATGGAAGGAAATATTTCCAAATAAAGAATGGAAGGAAACATTTCATGCTTTGCACAAATAATGGAAGGAAATATTTTCAAATCAAGAATGTCTAGGTTTGAATCAAATCTTTTTTTATATGGAAGAAACTATTTCTATTTTTATGGAAAGGATGACAGAAAAATTTGTTTTCCATAATGTTTCCTTCCTTTACTAGTCTATTTTTGGAAGCAAAGCTGGAAAAAACATAATTTTCTTCTGTCATTCCGTTTTATTCTCTCCAATTCTTCTTTTATTTATATACTTTTCCTTGCCTATTCCATTCGTGCTGAAATAGCTGAAGCGTCCTTGTAAGTTCTCTCGTGTCGCCGGTTGGTACCAACTGGTACGGTGAAATCTCTCTCTAGTTCCTCTAGCTCGGTAGTCTTTTTCATTATTCTTTTTGAGACCCTCCACGCTCGTGTGATCCACCGAATGGTGATGGTTAACTTAGAGTTCGATTAGGAACTCTAGATGAAGGTTTTTATTCTTTGTATGTATTTGTAACCGGTACAGTACCGAAGTGAATAATATAAAGAAGTTTTCCTTAATCTTGTGTGTCGCTTGTGTTTGTTGTTTATCCCTAGCAATATTGTGTCAATCGGGTTAAGTTTGTGGTGTCGATTTGAGTATTTTAGTTAACCATAATTACCTCACACAAGGTATTCGACAGAAGTCCCGAGTGAGGATTTTTGTGCGAAACACCCCCATTTTTCCCAACAATTTATTACCGTAATATATTTTCTTGTTAAACATACTATCTTTATTTTGAAGTTTTAAACATACTATCTTTAATTTGATTAAAATTTGCATATTGAAGGTACTGCCGAACGGTCTACTTCTCTACACCGGTACAATAGTCACATAAGACGGCAAGGAAAAAAAGTAACCATCGATTTTGAGCCATTCAAACCGATGAAATCCTTTCTTTATCTCTGCGATAATAAATTCCACACCAAGGCGTTAAATGAATTGCTTGAATCCTACAAAAAATTCGGATTTATCATAATGGACGGAAATGGTGCGCTTTTTGGTACGCTGAGTGGAAACACAAGAGTAATTCTTCACAAATTCACCGTTGATTTGCCGAAAAAACACGGGAGGGGCGTCCAGTCGGCGGTACGCTTTGCGAGACTGCGGATGGAAAAATGACACAATTATGTTAGAAAGACTGCTGAGCTGGCAACTAAATACTTTATCCATCCGGCTACGAGCCAGCCGGATGTGGCTGGCTTGATGCTAGCCGGCTCGGCTGATTTTAAAACTGAGTTGAGTCAATCGGACATGTTTGATCAGAGGCTCCAGGCAAAGATATTAAATGTGGTCGATGTTTCTTATGGAGGAGAAGATGGATTTAACCAAGCGATTGAATTATCTGCCGAAATATTATCCAACGTGAAGTTTATTCAAGAGAAGAAATTAATAGGGAAATATTTTGACGAAATAAACTAGGACACTGGAAAATACATATTTGGGGTGGATGATGCATTAAAAGCCTTGGAAATGGGAGCTGTTGAAACCCTAATTGTGTGGGAGAATTTAGATATTGACCGATACACGTTAAAAAACAGCTTAACTGGCGAAATTATAATAAAATATTTGTTGAATAAGGACCAAGAATCGGATCAGAGTAATTTTAGGGATCCTAATACAAATTCCGAGCTGGAAGTTGAAGAGAAAATCTCTCTTCTGGAGTGGTTCGCAAATGAGTACAAGAACTTCGGTTGTACCCTTGAATTTGTTACTAATAAGTCTCAAGAGGGCTCACAGTTCTGTAGAGGATCTGGGGGTATTGGTGGAATTTAAGTTACCAGCTTTATATGAGGTTTTTGGAGGAGTTTTCTGATGATGATGATGATGATGATGAGGTTTATGAGGATTCTGATCAGCGATTAATGTTAGGGCCACTTGGTTCGTTTAGTGGCTGTTTAGTACTTAAATGAGTTGATAAATTTACAATTCCTTGACGATTTTGGTTATTATTTGTCGCTTAATCCTTTTATATTGAATAATTCTTGGAATTCAGAAAACGGATCCAAAATCATTACTATTGCTTTCGGTTTTTTAGTTTATTTTGGATCTGGTTTTTGGGTTTCTAGAATTTTAGTTTAAAGGAAATTTTATAGAATTTTTTTGTCCATGCTTCATTTGTGTTTCAATCTGACGATGTTTTTTTGTTTGACAGGGAGATTTGGGTCAGCTGAACAAGTTTTATGAGGAGAAAATATGATTGTGGAATTTATCTTACCGATGGCATATGTAACTTGTCATGTGGCAGAGGCGGCATTGTTCTTTGCGTCCGATTAGTCGGCAATGGTTAGTGGGCAAAATTTGGTTGTCGATGCGGGAAATATGGCTATTAATACTGCCGTTTTGCTCGCGAATCTGATGTAGCATTTGAAATTTCAATTCGGATGAATTGTTTTTATTGTCCTTTTTGTGATCTAAGATTACCAGTTGGATAGTTCATATGCACTGATACAATATAAGAATTTTTTTTGCCATATTAGAGCTTCGCAACGTGCTCATTTTGGATAAATTTCTCGGAACAGTTTATTGCTATTGGCAATGATTTTTATGTCTAGGAAGTATCTGACACTATAATTTTTGGCTGGCCGTGATTTTCTAAAGCCCTGATGTACCCGTAGCAAGTTCTTGTTACGGCCTCTTTTATATCGTCAGTCTTGTTAGGTTATCTTCCAGTTGAGATATGAATTTAGAAACTTATATTTTCAGATTCTTCATTATGGTCCAATTAGTATTTTGTTGCTTCATTTTTTGATAAAAATTTTGAGGATTTTGAAAGGACTTGATCCTTCCTCAATTAGGACATGGAAAATCCTGTTGAGACTGAACAGGGATATTTCCTTGAAAAAAAAAGACTTTTGGGCTTTAGGGCAATACACATTTGTAAAAAAGAATTATTTTGTTTTTCTCTTTAATTTTTCTTTTTGCGGCCTCACCCACTAAACAAGAAAATAATAGGGCATTTTCCTTTTTATTGCTCTTAAAAATGATTTCAATAAAAGAGCTGTCAAACTACTGCATAATTGCATATATACAATCTTTGCATATATAGACCAATTTATTCATGTTATATTTTTCTAAATACAATATAATACAAACGGTATAGTTAAAATTTCAATGTTGTAAATTTTATAACTATATATCTTTTACTGTCTATTTTGTAAGTTTATTTATTGTCTATTTTGTAAGTTTTCCTTCTAATGTGATCAATATTTTTTCAATTCAAACTCACTATCCATTGGTTGATAGAATGGTAAATAGCACTAAGTATGTTTGCTGAAATTTGAACTTGGGATCTCCACGAAAGTTCAAAGATGTCTTATTGCTAACAAAGTTTGGCATAATTAAATAAACTATATTTTAACTTATCATACTCTAGGTAAATGAAATATATAAACATTAAGATTCTAAACAAAAGATATTATCAAAATTCTTACATTCTCCTTTTTAGATTTGGGGTACAATTTTTTCAAATCCTCATGGAACATGCACATTGTGCCTAGACTACAAAGCCAATACAGTATACTTTCAATTCTGTCATATTTTGAAATGCAGTATTATATTATTTTCGGTATCTAATCAATACTAACCTTTGAATAGCTTGTCTTTTGACTTTTATAAATTAATCAATCCTCTCCTTCGTTATATGTATTGGGTTTCAAGTTTCAACCCTTCATTTCTTTAATCACATTTCTCTCCAAGTTCCAACAATGCCAAAGCCAAGGTAAGCCCTTTTCAGTTTAGGGTTTCTCAAGTTTTTGTGTTCTAACTACATTTTTCTCTTATCTTCGTTTAGGTTGGAGGGCAAAGTGGCAATAATCACCGGCACGGCAAGTGGCACCGGTGAAGCTGCTGCCAGACTGTTTGCATCCAACTGTGCGATTGTTGTCATTGCTGATATTCAGGACGATCGATGCGAAGTTATTGCCTCCTCCATCGGTTTGGAGAAATGCAGCTATGTTCACTGTGATATGAGTGATGAAACTCAAGTCGAGAATATTGTGAAATATACTGTGACCACCTTGACGTAATGTACAACAATGCAGGAATTTTGATCATCGATCCTTGATTTGGACTTGAATGATTTTGAAAAGGTAAGTTATTGTTGTGCATACCCCATTTTTCATTAAATATAATTAAATCCTTAATATATGAGCCAAGTTGTGTTGACAATAGACTATTTCAATAACAAAATTTCAGTACTCAAAACGAGACTCACATCTACAAGTTATGTCCGTAAACGCAAAAGGCACAGCAACCGCGATAAAACACGCAGGACGAGCAATGAAGAAAGCAGGTATTGAGGGTTCCATAATCTGCACTGCGAGCATTGCAGCATCGCAAGGCGGATTCGGTCCGGCATCCTATGTGACATCAAAACACGCAGTTCTTGGACTGGTCAGAGCAGCTACGAGCGATCTTAGTCATTACGGAATCAGGGTGAACTGCGTGTTACCGTATGGAGTGGCCATACCGCTTAGTTGCGCAGTTTTAGGTTTGAAGCCGGACGAACTGAAGAAATTGGCAAGTTCCGTGTGTAACTTGAAGGATAAAGTGCTCAAAGCTTGCCATGTGGCGGAGGCGGCTTTGTTCTTGGCGTATGATGAGTCGGCAATGATTAGTGGACTGAATTTGGTTGTTGATGGTGGCAATTTGGCTGTCAATAATAATGCTATGCTCTTGAAGCTAATGTAGAATTTGAAATTTGAACTTGGATGAGTTGTTTTTGTGATTATTGTTATGTTGCTTTTGTTTATGAGGATTAATAGTTGGTGTATGTTCTTCTTACTTGATTTTATTTGACTAAATTTTATTTTTTAAGTGATTTGACATAATTCATACCGATCGAGTATAATTACTAAAAAACTCAATTGACAATATGAAAACTAATTTGATATTACTTTAAGTTCAAGTCCCAAGTTCAAAACCTTGTTAGCTCAAGCCATGATAAAGCATCTTAGAATTTTAGGAGATATCGAAAATTCAAGTGCTCTCACATGCAATATTATGTAGCACATATTTAACAAAATCTATAAATCCAAAAAATTGGAGGGTATTTATGATGCCCCTCAATTTCCCACAAAAGCGCCATATAAGTCAGTATAACATCATAGGGTATATAAATTCAAAAATCCTGACATCATAGGGGGTATAAATATAAAAACCATGATATCATATGAGATATAAATACAACAATCATGACATCATAGATTCCATGATGATGTATATGACATTTTTGTGGGAAAATTGAGAGGCAAGTTATACTTTTAAATGCTCTGCCCATTTCTATAGCACAAATTGTTGATAATATTAAATCAAATTTTTACTATATAACAATTTTGGTCGGCTCATATCTTGATGACACGCGTCCATGTGTGTAAAGTAATAATGGGCCACAAGACAATTTTTTCATTAAATTAATTGGGTCCATATATTTTTTTTTAAGGAAGGACCCATATATTGTTACATGAAATAATTTGGATGAATGAAAAATCTCTAAGTTTTGTTTTGAATTTATTGTGGTGTATTTACTTTAAGGTAAAAAAAATGTAATTATCACTATTATTACTTCAAAAATCAAAATATGTTGCCAATAATCACATTAATACTTAAGATCTAAAAATGTCAAATTTGCTCTTTCAGAAGTCAATGTAATGAAATCAGTACTTAAAAAAAATATATAAATTTCAAATTATCATCTTTTTGTTTAAACTATAAAAAATATTTACAAATTAGTCAAGTTTTTCACCTCTAGAATGGAATAAGCTCTTAGAAATTAGAGTTGCAAAAATATATAAGTATTATATTTGCAAATTCAAATAGGTAATAAATCTTAATCTAAAAAATACACTCAACGTTTTAAAAGTCAAATACATAAAATTACCCTTCCAAAAATATAAACATTAAATTTATATTTATGAATTAAAAAAAAAATTACAACAAAATCTTACGACGCGTGAACATAAAATTAAAAATTCGAATGTACAAATGTTTATTTTTTTTTCTTTCTAAATAAAATATCATATAAAAATGTTGATAATTCTTTGTAAAAAAATGCTTATAAAGTAACAAATTTTATAGCTCCGAAGCGGAGCAAGAGTACGCTCTAGTTGAATTCATTTTATTTTGGATATACAGCAACTGGCCAGAACGTGCAATGTATGCTTAATACAAGTTCTCAAATTTCTCAATCAATTAAAAAAGATCTAAAGTTATAATAATGAAAAAAGAAGTTAGAAATTAGAACATTACTAGTTGGTCACCCGCGCATTGCTGCGGGTCTTAATTTGCCAACATAAGCAATATATATTATTACATAATATTTATCTTAAAATCTTTATGAAATAAAACTATGTTTAAAACCTTTACAAGACCTAGAGAACTCAAAATGGCTATAAAACAAACAAAACACATAAGCCAACTAATATTGAGTGATACTGCCTTTGTACCTAAAGTTCAAATAGCTGATACTATATATAGTCAACTATAAGGGAAGACAAATATTATATCAGAATCAGATACACAACACATATTCAAATTTCAAATCACATATATCCATTATCCATGCACAAATAGGTATCATTCACATTCATTACAATCAAGTAAAAAGAAATATGTGTGATAAAATTCCAAAGCATTCACACATTCATACACATACTATTCTAATTTCTAACTATAATCCTAACCCTAATTTTGACCTTTATTCCAGTTCTTCTCCTTATTCAAGCTTCATCAAAAAGCTACATTCCCATTCATCCAAGAGAAGCCTTCTTTTTCTTCATTCCCGTCTTTTTTTCTTTTGGAACTGATTTCAATCGAACACTCTGTGAAGCCTCGGCTCACAAACCTGGCGGAAATTAAAATATGAAGACGAATAGAATTTTGCAAAATAGTCCATGTAGTTTGTCTAAATTGCGAAAACCCCCTTCATTATCGGAAATTGCAAACACAGAAGTTCCTCTTTATTTTTTTGGAAACAATTGTTGTTCAATATAGATTGTAGGGGCTTTCTTGAGATTAAGAAATAATATAGAGACTTTTAAGCAAACTTTTTGTAACTTAATCAAAAATTAAATTTACCAGTTGGAAGCTTGAGTTTTAAGGAGAAAAAGTCTCTCAAGTCCAAGAGATGACGCTTTCTTCAATATAATCTGCAAGGAATAAATAAATGAATAATAATAATTATAATAACAACAAAATAAAATAATAATAACAGTAATAATAATATTAAATAGATAACAATATCAGTAATAATAAGAACAATAAAAATAATGAAATTACAGAAAATAATAATAAGAATACCTAAACGTTTGTCTCCTTGATTGTTGTCGCGACACTGACAAAACAACAAAAATTGCCAGCACAGCATATTTCTCATTTGAAAACAGAATGTGGCGGAACCAATTAACGACCCGTCTCTTTCCACAACCACATAATTCCCACCATTTTCACCAACTAAATAATTATTTCAAATTAATTAATAATTTTGTTCATTATGAAACAAAGGATGCATATTTTTTAGAAGTTCAGTGCACAATTGCAATTAGTACACAGTAGCTCAAACTTCTTTTTATTTTTTACTTCTTCATTTTTTCACAAATTCAGTAACTCAATCCAAAATCGATGGAAAAAATTAAAATTGGATTTATTAGATGACTGACCAAGAGAAAAGCACTTGTTGAATACTTCAAGAGTCGTAATCGCAGTGAGAATGAATTCGAAAGTCAACAAACACGTCAGATATAGAACAGGGTGCGGTAGGACACGTGGCACGCAGCTGCTCCTTTACCTTTGTTCGTCAAATCCAACCCTAAACCCGTTTGTAATGCTTCTCATGCTCGGTGAGAGCCGGGTTTGCATCCTCGCGCATCCGCCAGCCATGTATCAGTCCGTCGGCGGCCGGATGGTGCAACGATGGTAAAGTTCACCGGATTTTCTGTGTAGGACACAAGCCGACGCTGTGGGACATGTCGGGGTGGGGCGACGGACGACCTGAGGCATTGTTCTTGTCTCCATGGAGCTGGGTTTTTTTATTCGGGCTGAGAAAAGAAAAGAACGAAAGAAAAGAGGAGAGAGAAAATGAATGGAGACCGGAGATCTCCATTTCTCTATTTATACTATCCATTTACTCCATAAACCATCCAATAATAATACAACACATGTCTTACTGAACTTGGTCTTTGACGGCCTCTATACACCGAATGTTTTTTTTCAGCCATTGGATCGAAATCAAACGGATCATGATAAATTCGCTGACGTGGCCTTATCAGGGCTCAGATTTCAACTCCAAAATATATATATAGGGTATTTAATTTAATTTTGCTATTCATATTACATCTCAGTATGTGATTTCTATGTACCTATTATTCGATTATTTTTTAATATTTTAATGTTTGTATTTGTACAACTACTAGCTAACTAACTAATATTAATGCTAATGCTATTTTTAATTGATATACAGTATTTTTAATGTGCAGTAGGCCAGCAAATGCCAAATAGCAATATGTTAGGGCGGGTACATGGTGATTGTGCAAGTGTTGTCATTTATTGCTACAACACTCCTACAACAACTTGCACATGATTTGGTCTCTTTCTTCATGAATCATGCTTTTGTAAATGGGATTGGCGTGCTTGTACTTAGTGTTGGGATGTATATTGTGCAAGTGTTGGCATTTATTCATACAACACGCCTACAACAACTTGTACATGATTTGGCCTCTTTCTTCATGAATCATGTTTTTGTAAATGTAATTGGCGTGTTTGTACTTAATATAGTTTCTTAAACTAAATTAAATAACATTAGCATATATTGTTCTAACTAAATGCTGCATAGTGAATATGAACGATTGTGCTGTTGAATGTGATGCAAGCAATATTTTTTTCCCTTTTTCTTTTTAACAGTAGCCCGTAAGCATACACAACACACATTGTGAATAGACATATACAACATACACACACATTGTGAGCTCATATCTAATAATATTTGAAATTTTTTCTAAAACCTCTCTAAAATTTTGTTGAATGCAGAATCCATTCTATCACTTATAAAAAGTGAAGTTAATATCAAGTCTCATAACCACTAGATTATTCTAGAGATGATAATGCAAGCAATATTGTTACTACGTTTATTAACTCAGTCAGTATCTAAATAGATAAAGTGAGTTTGAATTTGGTATTTATTATTTAAGAATAATGCATTTTTTCTATTTATATTCAATGCATTAAGTTAATTATAAAAAATAAAATCCTATGATTAAGTTTTAATATAGTTTAGTTTTTCAACCTTCACTTTCAATTGTATAGATCTGATAAGATTCCAGTATGACCTAGGTATGGTGCATGTGCCACATATTAAAATTGGGTTTTAAAATACATAAAATGAAATCTTGTTTTATCAATCGAAATAAACAAAATAGACTAATTATGTTTTTTAGACGAACTCGTTAGTCAGCTGAGATGACAGACTTGCTAAATATCAATTTTAATAAATATTTATCGTGACACGAACTTGAGATATCTCGCAAAGTTGAAATGATATCTTCTGAATCAAGAATTACTAGGTTTTTAACATCTGACCCCTAGAACTCTGCTCCCCCTTCTGCTTTGGAAGAGATCTCCTTCTAACTAACTCACGACCGCATTTAGTCAGAAAAATATAGTCCGTGAGCCATGACAAATAATCTCATAGCTTAATTAGCTTGGTAAGAGCTTTTAGATTCAAACTCCATGTACACAAGTATTACCTGAAAAATAATAATTTTTTCTTTATTTCTTACAAACATTCATCACTCAAATAACTTCCAAAATAAATTATAGTCTATCGATTGTAAACTAAATATGAACGATTAAAATATAAAACTGTATCTACTTCAAAATTCAAAATTCAAGCCTTCAAGGTTATACAAAACCGGAATTACGTTTCCGGAATTTGTAAAAACCAGAATTTCAGACACGGTTCGTAAACTTGCTCAAAACCTCCATTTCACAAACAGAGCCTGTCCTGTATCATACTCTCATCAATGTCCGGCGAACTGGCGGCGACGGCGAAGAGATGCCAGTTCTGGCTCCCGAATAAACGCCGTTACTGTGCCAATACCCCTCGCTCTTCTTCCCTGTACTCTTTCTCTCTCTCAAATTTCAGTACAAAATGGTATATTAGCACAAAGTGGTGTGGCGGTGGAATTAGTTACTGAAATGGATTAAAAATGCTCGAAATTGGTAGTTGTGTTTATCCCTTCCCTTCTTTATCAATTTCAGTAGAAAATGGTATATTAGCACAAAGTGGTGTGGCGGTGGAATTAGTTTGTTAAATGGAATGAAAATGCTTGAAATTGGTAGTTGTGTTTATTATACTTTCTTTCTCAATTTCTGATTCTTATGCTACTTTTTGTGTTTTTGGGCAGATTTTGTGGGAATCACAATCCGTCTTCTACAGTTAATCGCGTGCCCTGCCCAATTGACCCCTCACAGTAATTCTTCTTAAACCCTAAACCCCCAATTTCTTAATTTTTCAATATTTAGCAGTAATTTCGTAAGGCTCAATTTAAGCCCTAATTGAATTAATGATTAAATTTTTATTATTTCTCATTTCAGCACTGTATTTCAAGATAGTTTGGATTCACACATAAAGAAATGTCCTTTAAGGAAACAAATAGACGCATTAAATGCACAGCCTTATTATTCAAAATCAATTAATTCTGGCGATTCTGATGAACCGACTGTAAATTCATCTGAGAAACGAAAAGCAATTTTATCTCTTCAAATTTCGGATTTTATTAATTTGATTAATAAGATTAAAAATATTCATTCTTCTATGGTTTTAAAGTTTAAAGATTCATTTTTGGTCCCTGAATCTTGTGAGAATTTGCTCAACGGACAAATCGATAAGTACAATTTTCAAACTCTTTTAAAAACTGAAACAAAATATTGGGTTCTATTTTATAACCAAATTAATTTTATTTATTTTTTTAAAGGAAAATTCCGTACCAGGAGAAACACGTGGTACAACAAGCGTCGATTTTAGGTAACATGGAATTATTCGGAATTTTAAAAATTCAAAACAAAAAGGCGAAAAAGGAAAACATAACAAAGGAAAATTTGATGGTAGAGACAGAAAGAGAAAGTAATAATGCTGACGTGGCAGTTGTGGAATTTGGGGCGGGGCGAGGATATTTGACTCAATTGCTTACTGATTGTTATGGAATTAATAAGGTTTTTCTTGTCGAAAGAAAATCTTATAGATTAAAGGTCAGAATTGTAATTTGACCATATATTTTCCTTAAATAATTTATTTATTTAAATAATTTTGGATTATTTATATATATTTTATTTTATTTTTTATGTGTTTTAGGCGGATAGGAGTTTGAGACAAAACGAAAGTGTAAATTTAGAGCGACTAAGAATTGATAGTAAGACTTATTTTCCTCTATTTTTTTTTTACTTTTTTAAAATATGGTTATTTGATATAATAATTTACTTATAAGATTTTTTACTACTTTTAGTTGAGGATTTGGACTTGAGTGGTGTTGATTCTTTGAATGGCGTTTCACACTTAGCCACAGGAAAACATTTATGTGGGCCCGCAACAGGTAAAAATAAAAAAAAAGTAATATTTTTTACATACATTAATATATTCAAAGAAACACTAAATACAAAGTCATTCTAATACAAACTTAATGCTTAGTATTCTACATAAATGTGAATTCTATAGTAAAAATGAGATGAACTTGTAGGTACATTTACGCAAATGCAAAAAAATTCAAGTGCTTTTTGACAAAATATTCTAACTAATTGTAATTCCTCTACAGATCTTACTATAAATTGTTGCATAAATGAAAAGAACAAAAAAGAGAAAAAAGGACGATTAAAAGGACTCGCAATAGCAACTTGCTGTCACCATCTTTGCCAGTGGAAACATTACACAAGTAGGGCTCTCAACTTTCTTAAAATTACAAAATATCAAGGATAGTTTATATTTATCTTTTTTTATTTATTTGGCAGATAAGGAATTTTTGTCTGATTTGGGGGTGAAAAAGGAGGAATTTCATGCGATTACTTGGTTTAGCAGTTGGGCTATTGATGGTGATCATAAGGAAAATAATTTAGAAAATGAAGAAAATCTTCTAGAAACATTGTATGTTTTTTATTTATCTATTTTCTATTGTTATCTGTAAAATTGCAAAATATCATGTATACAGTTATACCCCTACAAAATGATAAGTTACATTTATAACCCTGCAAAACATATGAAACTATCACATATATCCTACACAACATAAGAAATTTTATTTGCATATATAGTTTTTTCCATTTGCTTCAAAAACTTATCATTTATACATGAATATGGGAGAAAACCAAAGCAGAAATTATCACATATATCCTACAAAACATAAGAAATTTATTTGCATATATAGTTTTTTCCATTTGCTTCAAAAACTTATCATTTATACATGAATATGGGAGAAAACTAAAGCAGGTAGTTTAGTCATTTTATGGGAAAAAAATGGAGGGGCATAAATGGTAGTGCAATTATGCATTTTACTAATTCTTTTACTTTGTGCATAGTGAAATGAAAGATCAAGATTGTGAGGGTGGAATTGAGAAAATAATAAAAAATATGCCTTCAAAAGAAAGGGAATTAATTGGTTTCATGTGCAAAGAAATAATAGACACAGGCCGGCTTTTATTTTTGAAATTAAAAGGATTTGATGCAAAAATTGTTAATTACGTCTCCAAAAGCGTTTCGCCTGAAAATCATCTTTTAATTGGAAAAATTGAGGAATAATTATGGTTAGTCTTTTTAGGTTTGTTTGAAACAAGAATTATTTATTGAGTTGTTGAATTTTGCATGGTATTTTGTGTGATGGGTTGTATGGAGATGAAATTTTTTAATGTAGGAGGTTAGATTTTTTTTGGCTTTCTTAGTTATTTTGTTGTATGAATAATTTGAATTTGAATGAATCTTGTGTTATTTATTTTAATATGTTTTAAAAGTTTGGTTATACATAAATATATTATCTTATATGGTTGCTTTTTACAATTTTTTTAATATACTTTCTTTTAGATAGGTCCTATACTAAAATGAAGCTCAAAACAAACGAATTCAAGGGGATTTACATATGTGACATTTTAGAAAGAAAAACTTGTAACTTAAGTGTCAGTATTTGTTAGGGTCTAAAGAAAAAACGGAATGAAATAGGAAGGAACTAAATCACATCGTTTCCTATATATTTTTGAACCATTGATAAAAATATATGAGAACTCATTATGTAATGTATGTAGAACATAGTATTTAGCCATGCATCATGAGACTTGTTTGCATCGTTTCCTATTAATTTTTTTTTTCACTTTTTAGGTTTATGAGCAAACATGAGCAAACAAGTTTGAATCCGGTTTGCGACTTTTTTTTGTTTTAGCATTATTTTGAAGAATAATTAATCAGATAGCACTGTTTTGAAAATTATTAGCCAACTAGCATTTCCGTCAGACCTTCTGGCGGAACTGAAGTGGTTCCGCCAAAGACTCTGGCGGAACTGGCCTGACACCTTAAACACGATTAATTAAGGAAAAAGGTCCCTCCGCCAGAGGGTCTGGCGGAACTAGGTAAAATTTATTTTTTCGGGTTAAACTCTCAATTTAGAAGGCCAATTAGCTCAAAATAATTACGAATTTAGCAGTTCCGCCAGACCCTTTGGCGGAACTGCCTATTTTATATTTTTTTGCCTTGAAAATTTAGCCATGGAAATTTAGCAAAAAAAAAAAAAGGTATGGTTCACCACAATTCCGCCAGAGCCTCTGGCGGAACAGTGATTTTTTTTTTAATTTTTTGCTAAATTTTCATGGCTTTAGAGGCAAAAAAAATATAAAATAGGCAGTTGTACAAGTGGGTCTCGCGGAACTGCTGAATTCGTAATTTTTTTGAGCCAATTGGCCTTCTAAATTGAGAGTTTAACCTGAAAAAATGAATTTTAGTCAGTTCCGCCAGAGCCTCCGACGGAACTGACTTTTTCCCTTAATTAATTGTGTTTAAGGCCAGTTCTACCAGAGGGTCTGGTGGAAATACTAATTGGCTAATTATTTTCAAAACAGTGCTATTTGGTTAATTATTTTTAAGAAAAATGCTATTTAAAAAAAAAAAAGTCCCGGTTTGCCTCCATTTCACAAAGAAGAGTAAACATTGAAAAGTTTTTCACAAACATGTGAAATATTACTTTGTAATTTGCATAATAATTATTTCAATATATGAATAGTTGTAAGATTGTGTTGGTGAAAATTTTATATATTTAAACACTAACAAAATTTAGGATTTGCAAGTTTTGTTAAACACGTTAATTGTACAATCACGTGCTTACGTGCAAAGCTCTATTAATGAAAAAAGAAGTTAGAACTTAGAACATTATTAGTTTGACTTTGACTGTGTTCAGGCAGTATAATAGCGGCCAAAAATCTAACATTACTAAAATGACAGTGAACCAATTTGTGATCAGGATTTAGGGTTTTATGTGATCAGGGTTTATGATTCAGGATATAGAATGCTCAACTCGATTGTTATGTTACTCATAACATAATTGAGAGTATATAAAACTATGTTTGTTATTTTGAATCGGTAAGTCTATTTCTCTCCATCACGATTAACGTATTGACATTTGTCCGCCAATACACAAGTCAAAAAAATTGAAATAGATGAACTAGGTTTAAACTTTATATTTATTATTTAAGAATAATGAATTTTTTCTATCTATATTCATTGTATTCAATTAATTATAAAGAAATAAAATTCTATGACTAAGCTTCAATTTGGTTTAGTTTTTCATCCCCTTTCACTTTCAATTGTATATAGCAGTATAGATCTGATAAGATTCCAGTATGACCTTATAGTTCATGATATCGACTAATTTCTATTAATCTCTTCAACTAACTCCAAATTATCTCTGAAATTCTAATTTAAAGCAACATGGGTTTTAACACACTGGGTTTTAAAATACATAAAATCTTCTTTTATCAATCCAAACAAACAAAAAAAGTCCAATTATATTTTCTAAACGAACTCATGTCAATAAGTTGAGTGGACATACTTGCTAAATATCAGTTGTACTAAATACTCAATACGCAACGAAAATATAGCTAAAATAGCGTTCAAATAGAGGCTATAGCGGCCGCTATAACGTTAAAAGTGTTAGTTTTGTATATTTTTTTTTTTGCTTATTTCGGATAATTAATATTCATGTATTTATTTTGGATGTTTAATTATGGACAGTGAACTTTGTATGGTATTTTATGATAAATAATTATACTATTTTATTTAAGGGTTCAGATATGGAGTGCTAGTATTTTGGAGCACCCAACAGTGCCCGATTACAAAAGGTATGATGAAATTACAAAAAAGTATTTTTGTAAACACAAAAGGTATAGTAAAATTACAAAAAGGTATATTTAAAAAAAAATATATTTGTAAACACAAAAGGTATATCCAACTGCAAGTATATATGTGTACAGTTAAAGTTATATGGTGAGCGCTTCTGGGCATTCCAAAAGCTGGGCACTCTGAATAATTTCGTTTTACTTAATATTTATGGTATTTGGATTTTTTTTGTTTTTTGTATTAAAATTTTATTATGATCATATTTTTATCATTAATATTTATGAAATTTTACGTAAATTATAAATTATACTGCACATCCGCTATCAGGACATAACACCGCAATAGCGCCCGCTACCGCAATCCACTACAAAAAAAGACAATCCGCTACGCAGCGCTATATCGTAATTTAAAACATTGCATAAAATTCAAATGATATCTATCACTTGAGCCCAGTAACCTTTGCCCTTATATTGTGTAGTAAAAAAAAAATGCTTGCATCATATTCTCCATCACAATCGTACATATTTACTATGCATTAGAACATCGTAGCGTATTCACTATGCAGCATTTAATTAGAACAATATTAATATTATTCATTATAGTTTAACAAACACGCTAATCACATGTACAAAAGCACGATTCATGAAGAAAAAGACCAAATCATATAATAGTTGGTTGTGGTCGGATTGTACCAATAAATGTCACACTAGCACAATTTACACGCCCTAACATATGGCTGGCCTACTGCACATTAAAAGTATTGTATATAAATTAAATATAGCATAAACTTTTTATTTAGTTAGCTAGTAGTTGTACACTTGTACTTGTACAAAAATTAAAATAGTCACAGATGAATTTAACTAGCAAATTATATATTCTCAGAAAAATATTCTCTATTGATTGTAAACTAAATATAAAATATTAAAATATCAAACACAATATAATTTAAAATTCAGGGAAATCTGAAAGACAGATTTAACTTTTGAGCACACCCAAGCACGACAGTATATTGTACGTATATACAATTTATTGTCTTTAAAAAGATAAATCTTATATACTGTTTTTTTAATTTTATATATTGTTTATTACTTAGTATTTATCGCATTGTAATGCATAACGGGAAAGTCTGCCGTGATCCCTAAAATTTAAAATGAAAGGTTAACTTACGTTTCTCTCGTAAAAACCTCCCTTTCACAAACAGAGCCCGTCCTGTATTATACTCCCATCAATGTCCGGCGAACTGGCGGCGCCACCGCTGCCTGAGACGGCGAAACGATGCCAGTTCTGGCTCCCAAATAAACGCCGTTACTGTGCCAACATTCCTCGCCCTTCTTCCCAGCACTCTTTCCCTATCAAATTTCAGTACAAAATGGTATATTGACACATAAAATGGTACTTGTAAAATTCGTGTTTTTTGGCAGATTTTGTGGGAATCAAAATCCATCTTCTACGATTGATCGTGTGCCCTGTCCAATTGATCCTTCACAGTAAATCTTCTTAAACCTTAAACCCTTTAAGGAAACAAATAGAGGCATTAAATTTAAATGCACAACCTTATTAATCAAAATCGATTAATTCTGGCGATTCCGACGAACCAACCGTAAATTCATCTGAGAAAAGAAAAGCCATTTTTTCTCTTCAAATTTCAGATTTTATTAATTTGATTAGTAAAATTAAAAATATTCATTCTTCTGTGGTTTTAAAGCTTGAAGATTTATTCTTGGTCCCTGAATCTTGTGAGAATTTGCTCAATGGACAAATCGATAGGTAGAATTTATTTAACTTTTTTAAAAATTCAAACAAAATATTGGGTTTTAATTTATATAAAATAAACTTAAGTTTTTTTTTGAAAGTAGGCGATTAGCCTACGTTAAGACTTTTCATTAAAATTAATAAAGATCGTAGCGACATACAACAACATAAACTATATATTTACAAGAATAAAATAAATTTAAGTTGTAAAAATTATTTTATTTTTTTGAAAGGAAAATTCCGTACCAGGAAAAACATGTGGTACAACAAACGTCGATTTTAGGTAACATGGAATTATTCGGAATTTTACAAATCAAAACAAAAAGGCGAAAAAGGAAAACAAAAAAGAGGAAAAACTGGGGGTAGAGAGAGAAAGAGAAAGTGATAATGCTGACATGGCAGTTGTGGAATTTGGGACGGGGTGAGGATATTTGACTCAATTGCTTACTGATCGTTATGGAATTAATAAAGTTTTTCTTGTCAAAGAAAATCATATAGTTTAAAGGTTAGAATTATAATTTTATCATATTTTTTGCTTAAATAATTAATTAATTTAAATAATTTTGGATTATTTATATATTTTTTATATTATTTCTTATGTGTTTTAGGCGGATAGAAGTTTGAGACAAAATGAAACTGTAAACTTAGAACGATTAAGAATTGATAGTATGATTTCTTTTCCCTTTTCTTTTTTCTTGAAGTATGATCATTTTATATAATTTGAATTTGGTTATAATATTCTTTTTTACCAATTTTAGTTGAGGATTTGAACTTGAGTGGTGTTGATTCTTTGAAAGACGTTTCATACTTAGCCACAGGAAAACATTTATGTGGGCCCGCAACAGGTAAAATATAAAAAATAATGTAATAATAATAATAGTAATAATAATTACTATTTTTTTATACGTACAAATTTTAAACGCTACAAAAGTCTTCACATAAACCTAATGTTTACTATTGTATAGAAATGTGAATTAAATTCCTCATTTATTTTTAATTCCTCTACTGATCTTACTATTAAATCTTAATAGCGACTTGCTGTTGCCATCTTTGCCAGTGGAAACATTACGCATAGCGCCGGCCCCAGATTTATACAGACCCTAGACCAATTTTGATAGAGGACGCCCTAAAAATTTCAAATTTGAAATTAGAAAAATTGGATTGGTTCACAAATGAGATATATTCGTCCTTGTCTTCCATGAATGAATTGCATTGGTCCAATTGAAGTTGGAGTTGATGATTATAAGGTAATATCAATAGAAGCATTATAACTTTTTGTAGAAATGAGGCAACATATTTCGTCACCTACATTTTGTGAAACACCATAAGTTCATTCCATGGCTGCACAATTATATTTCTTATTCACAAGCAATTTGACAAAGATCTTCATTTCAATTCGTTTTTACTTTTTACCATAGTTCTGAAAATTGAAATCGGGATCGGAGTCATTCGATGCTCACGGATTAGGAATCGCCCGAATCGGATCGGAATCGGTTCGAAGAATCATTTTTTTCTTCTATAAAGTGATATTTTTAAATAAAAAATTGAAAAAAAAATTAAAATAATATAAAAACAATGAAAGGGAATTAAAAACAATGTCATACTATTTACAATATTTAACTATTTGTCATGAAAATATTATAACGAGTAAGAAAATGGCACATAAACATGTGAAAATGACACATAAACATGTTTTATCACAGAATACATGTTATACAATCCGTTATATAGCAACACCAACAAAGTAAGTTAATATAAGATACAAATTAATAAATATAGTTCGATCTTGATAAGTCAAATATATCTTCTATTTATTTCGGGGTTACGTTTTTATTGCGTTCATACTGAATATAATTCCATCTAAAGCTGTTGTAAAAGACTCCATATGCGATATGGACTGGTAGGTGTATCAGATTATCTTTTTATCAGGATTTGAGGATATGATACTTAATTGAAGCATCATGCATCTAATCGGATTAATGCTTGTTTGTGTATATCCTAAGAAAAATAAAGGATATTACTTCTATAACTAATATAAGAACAAAGTGTTTGTTACTCGAAAATTATATCTCTTTGGAAGAAGTGTTTCCAAAAGAATTAGTGGGAGTAAATTTGAAAAGTTCAAATTCCACATACTGACCGTAATGCTCAGATGGAAATTAATTCAGATTTCAACTAGTGGTTGAGTCTGTAATTAATAAACTAAAATGTCAAGATGTTGAAGAGTCTGAGTATATAACATAAGTGTATTCATGTAGATCTATTAGAATTTATCGCAGGCCAAAAAATTTCTAGATTTTTCGTGTCTAATGATAAAAATTTGTACTCATAGATGATGAGTTCATCAAGATTCTAATGGTTAGAGACTTTGAAAGTTGAGATGTAATCCATGTCAGACAATCAAGTTTGGAATTTGATTGATCCATCAGATGGAAACACGGTTTTAAAAGGAAGACCGACATGGATAATGTGCAAACATATAATGCATGATTTGTGATTAAGAGAAACTCATGGTATAGACTATGATAATGTTTTTCCAAGTCATCATACTAATATATTTCAGAATTTTCTTGGGCATATAGTCATAGTATGAAAGATGCCAAGTGGATGTCAAGACATTGTTTCTTAATAGAAACATATGAAAGTATGTACATGATACAACTTGAGAGTTTTGTCTATTCTAAGAATTTTGAAAAGAGTTTGCAATTTGCATAAATTCATTTATGAATTAAAACAAACATCTCTAGGTGAATATTTATTATTTGATGAAATAACCAAATAGTTTGGTTTTATCAAAATTAAAGATAAATCTTATATTGACAAGAAATTCAGTAGGAGTATATTTACATGTGATGTGAATTAAGTGTAACAAGCACACATAAGTTTAATCTTAGTGAAAGTCAGTAAATAATAATCAATAGTATCATTATATACTTGAGAAAGACAAAGTATTCTTCTTAGATTATGGTGGACATAAAAATATGCAAAGTATTTGCATATGACAATGTTTGATAATACATTTAAGAACCCATTTAGCAAATGATGGTGATCATGTTAGGTCAAATGGTATGTGATACCACATAGATCAATGAGTATGAGATACTTTGTTGATTTTGCCTAGTGCAAGTGGGAGATTGATGGTGTTATGCCCTAGGCCAAAGTGTTTGTGACATAGATGATGGATTGTAATAACAAACATAATATTTATTCTAAGATATTTCATATAATAGGTGCGTATAGGTTATTTTAATATAATTAAAATAGACCATGAATTTGCAATTCAACTTTATGTCACCAAAGTGCGTGACTTTGATAGTAAAACTATAAAGTTTTATGAATGGTATTCTAAATCGTCCCTGATCATTTATAGGATATTTGTGGAGACAAATATACTTGCGGATACATATAAATATATATTTATATAAAAGCTATAAATGTACACCGTATATTAGTTGACTGATGATCATATTTTACTGATCATGGATAAATAGTTATCAAGTCATTAACATAGGTATATGTTAGAGACCATATACTGGACTGACCCGCCATAAGAATGCTGCATGTTTTACGTCATTAGCGATTCTTGTAACATAAAGTATTTATAGTCCTTTGACCTGAGATTGTCTCAGTTCCC
Organism: Juncus inflexus; assembly: GCA_024447665.1. NCBI lineage: Eukaryota > Viridiplantae > Streptophyta > Magnoliopsida > Poales > Juncaceae > Juncus > Juncus inflexus. The sequence goes on from JAJHPC010000020.1 coordinate 3,185,976, forward strand.
AACATGAGTAATTTTATACTTTAACATAATCTAACAGTGCCTTTAACCGGGTAGTAATAACTGTTATGATTACGTATTTAATGAATCATGTAGAGGGATGAGTGCAATCAAGACGAGATTTATTCCTCTCATAAATGAGAGAGATATCTTTAGGCCTCTTGATGAATTGAACTGAAGAAATGTATAGCCATACTCAAATGAATTAATAAGAGTTATTAATGTCATTTGTTCTTGTTCAGTTTAATTTGGGATCAAGAAATATTATTCGATTAATATAAGGATGACGTATTACATGCCTTATAATCGATATAGATATCGTGTGACAAAATGACTAAATACGTGATTGTTGATTAGGTAAATCGGATCACCGATATTCACTTAAATTGGGTAGTCATGATGGCTTGCTAGGGTCCCCTCATGATTTATAGACTATTAAGTCTATTGCCAACATTAAGTGAACCTACAGGGTCACACACAAAGAACAAACTGAAATGAGAGCAGAAAATCCTAGCGACTTATATGATGAGTTGCATAAGAATGTCACAAAATATATTGTCATCTTATGTGATAAGATGTGATATATATGTATATAAAGACTATGAGCACAAAAGTTCATGTAATCCAGAAGAGTCCAGATGATGGCATATGGATAATGGTGAGTGATGTCATACACATCTTTTAGTGTGAAAAGACATGACTCTTCACCTCTATATAAGGACATTGATGGCTCCAAATTCACAACACAACACAACACTGTTGGGTCTCGGACGTGCATAACGCAGCGGAAAAACAAAAATTTCATCCAAAATCCATCCCGAGGATCCGTGCTTATCGGTTAAATCAAAGAAATAAATCTTAAAGATACCTTTCGGATTACGCTTAATCCGTGACGCTCAAACCATGCGTGTTGTCCATGCGTCTCTAAACCGGTTACCGTTCTAACCGATTTTACGTCCGTCTAGGCCATCTAGGTCGGATCGTGCGGAAGTCATCTACCGCACACACAATCGGTCTCCACCAAAACTCTCAACAAACCGTTCTCATCTTCTTAGGCCGAATATATCACAGGCGCCGAAAGTACGAACGCCTCTACCGGTATCCACACGAACAAACTTCTTAAAACGGGAAGAAGAACAATATATATGCTAGCTACTTGTTCTTCTCTTGCGTAAGAAAACTATTTTTCTTCTTCTTATTTTGTCTCACAAATGATGTATAATTCCTCTCATATAATCGCACTCCTTCGTTTTTTGTCATACAAAAAGAAAGCACCCTTTCATAATTTTGTCATACAAATTAGAAAGTATATTTTCTCTCTTTTGTCTCATAAAAGAGAATGAGAAATAATGAGAGAGAGAATGATGTGTTGTGTTGTGAATTTGAAGTCCTCTATGTCCTTATATAGAGGTGAAGAGTCATGTCTCTTCACGCTAAAAGATGTGTATGACATCACTCATCATTATCCATATGTCATCATCTAGACTCTTCTAGATTACATGATCTTTTGTGCTCATAGTCTTTATATACTTATATATCACATCTTATCACATAAGATGACAATATATTTTGTGACATTCTTATGCAGCTCATCATATAAGTCGCTAGGATTTTCTGCGCCCGTTTCAGTTTGTTCTTTGTGTGTGACCCTGTAGGTTCACTTAATGTTGGCAATAGACTTGACAGTCTATAAATCATGAGCGGACTCTAGCAAGCCATCATGACTACCCAATTTAAGTGAATATTGGTGATCCGATTTACCTAATCAACATTCACGTATTTAGTCCCTTTGTCACGCGATATCTATATCGATCATAAGGCATGTAATACGCCATCCTTATATTAATCGAATTAATATTTCTTAATCCTGAATTAAACTGAACAAGAACAAATGACATTAATAACTCTTATTAATTCATTTGAGTATGGTCATACATTTCTTCAGTTCAATTCATCAAGAGGCCTAAAGATATCTCTCTCATTTATGAGAGGAACAAATCCCGTCTTGATTGCACTCATCCCTCTACATGATTCATTGTATACCTAATCATAACCGTTATGACCACCCGGTTAAAGGTAGTGTTAGATCATATTAAAGTATAAAATTACTCATGTTGGGAACCGAGACAATCTCAGGTCAAAGGACTATAAATACTTTATGTTACAAGAATCGCTAATGACGTTAAACATGTAGCATTCTTATGGCGGGTCAGTCCAGTATATGGTCTCTAATATATACCTATATTAATGACTTAATAACTATTTATTCATGATCAGTAAAACATAATCATCAGTCAACTAATATACTGGTGTACATTTATAGCTTGTATATAAATATATATTTATATGTATCTGCAAGTATATTTGTCTCCACAAATATCCTATAAATGATCAGGGACGATTTAGAATAGCATTCATAACACTTTATAGTTTTACTATCAAAGTCACGCACTTTGATGACATAAAGCTGAATTGTATATTCATGGTCTATTTTAATTATATTAAAATAACCTATACGCACATATTATATGAAATATCTTAGAATAAATATTATGTTTGTTATTACAATCCATCATCTAGGTCACAAACACTTTGGCCTAGGCCATAACATCATCAATCTCCCACTTGCACTAGGCCAAATCAACCAAGTATCTCATATCATTGATCTATGTCGTATCACATACAAGTTGACCTAACATGATCACCATCATTTAAGAGATTGGGTTCTTAAATGGATTATCAACATTGTCATATGCAAATACTTTGCATATTTTTATGTCCCACCATAATCTAAGAAGAATACTTTATCCTTCTCAAGTATATAATCATACTCTTGATATTATTTAGTGACTTTCACTAAGGTTAAACTTATGTATGCTTGTTACACTTAATTCACATCATATGTAATTATGCTACCACTGAATTTCTTGTCAACATAAGATTTATCTTTAATTTTTGATAAAACCAAACTGTTTGGTTATTTCATCAAATAATAAATATTCACCTAGAAATGTTTGCTTTAATTCATAAATGAATTTATGCAACTTGCAAACTCTTTTCAATTTTTTTTTTTTAAAATAGACAAAACTTTCTAGTTGTATCATATATAATCCGTGCATACCTTGTAATCAAGGTTACCTTATTAAAGAAAAACTAATGCCTAACAATTTCAAAAAAAAAAAAAACCTAAAAATTTTAAAGTCACAAACTTTACAGCAAGTCCTGGATTACCGGTTAGAACAGATTTGGATCCACACCAATAAATGAGAGACTACGTTCAGCCCATTATAAATAAGAAAAAAAATTATTATCCTGAACCGCAATGAGCTCTAACTTTGAAATTGAAGTATGTGAGAGACTATGTTACGCGGATACTTCAAAAAAGCAGCCGTACGCATATCGGATACGTATCGGACACGGATACGGCACCGATACGGCTCCGATACGTTTCCGATACGCCACGTGGCGTATCGTATTATTTTAATAATAAAAAAATGTTTGGACACGGCGGGACACGGCCCGACACGGACGGACACGGATAGGACACGGCTTGGACACGGAGCGATACGGATTGGACACGGCAGGGCGGCGGATTTTGATTTTTTGATAAATTAGTAACGGTTTTTACTAAAGAACCGTTACAGATTAGTAACTGTTTTTTAATATTAGTAACGGTTTTTTAAAATCTGTAACGATTTGGACTATTTAAGCAACTTTGTAACGGTTTTTTATAAAAACAGTTACTAATTGTGAATTAGTAACGGTTTTTATAAAAGAACCGTTACAAATAGTCTATATCTGTAACGGTTTTTATAAAAGAACCGTTACAAATAGTCTATATCTGTAACGATTTTTATAAAAGAACCGTTACAAATAGTCTATATCTGTAACGGTTCTTTCAGAAAATAATATAAAATAATATGTATACGGGGCATTAAACATTAGTAACGGTTTTAATTAAAGAACCGTTACAGATTTGTAACGGTTTTTAATATTAGTAACGGTTTTTTTTAATTTAGTAACGGTTTTTTAATGTAACGGTTCTTTGATAACAACTGTTACTAATTACTCTATTAGTAACGGTTTTCTGAAAGAACCGTTACAGATTTGCCAAAATCTGTAACGGTTTATTATAAACCGTTACAGATTGTACTATTTATGCATTTTGTAACGGTTCTTTCGTAAAAACCGTTACTAATTACACTATTAGTAACGGTTTTTATTAAAGAACCGTTACAGAAAAAAAAAAAAAAAAAAACGTTACTAATTACACTATTCGCCGTATCGTATCCGGAGCTTTTTCAAGATTGCCGTATTGCCGTGTCCGTATCGTATCGGATACGATACCCGTATCCGTATCGGTGCAACATAGGTGAGAGATGGAGAGAAATATCCTGCACAGTTGGATTTCTATGCCAAAATATACTGAACATTCATTACGGCCAATTTACAAGTATGACTCACCAGTAAATATGATAAGACATGCGAAATTGACTACTATCATCAGATCTTGTCTCTTGAGTAATGGTTATTCTTTTCTGCAACAGTACTTTCTTTGGTGGGAACCAAAAAACATATTGAAATTCACAAAAACCACTTTTGACTTAGCTGGCATCAAAGAAACCGCCTCTTTTCTGCATGTGGGTCCTCTCTTCCCAGCAATGACGTCTCGCTGACTGCATCGAGGTAAGGGTGGGGAAATCCTGTGGGGGATAGAGTTTTTCTAAATAAGAAAAACAAAAGAGACAAAAAAGGATGATTGAAAGGACTCGCAATAGCGACTTGCTATTACCATCTTTGCTAGTGGAAACATTACGTAGCTAGGCCCCTCAACCTTCTTAAATTTACAGAAAAATCAAGGATAGTTTGTATTGTTTTTACTTCTTTATTTTTTTTATGGGCAGATAAGGAATTTTTGTCTGATTTGGGAGTGAAAAAGGAGCAATTTCATGCGATTACTTGATTTAGTAGTTGGGCTATTGATGGTGATTATAAGGAAAATAGTTTAGAAAATTAAGAAAACCTTCTAGAAGCATTGTATGTTTTTTATTTATTTATTTCTATTTTTGACCATAAAATTGCAAAATATCATTCAAATCCCTACAAAGTGAGAAATCACATATTACCGTGCAAAATATATGAAATATCAGTTATACATTGCAAAATTTAAAACGTACAATTTTTTCCATTTGCTTCAAAAAAAATTATTTATAAATGAATATGGGAGAAAAGAGGGATTTTTTGAGAAAAAACAATGAGGGCGCATAAATGATATTTTTCATAATTTGTAGTGAAATGGTGCATTTTACTAATTCTTTTAGCGTTGTGCACAGTGAAATGAAATAGCAAGTTGCCAAAGTGGAATTGAGAAAATAATTCGAAATATGCCTTCAAAAGAAAGGGAATTAATCGGTTTTATGTGCAAAGAATTAATAGACACAAGGCTATTTTTATTTCTGAAATTAAAAGGATTTGATGCAAAAATTGTTAATTACGTCTTGAAAAGCGTTTCACCTGAAAATTATCTTTTAATTGAAAAAATCGAGGAATAATTATGATTAGTCTTTTTAGGTTTATTTGTTGGTTCGAAAGAAGAACTATTTATTGAGTAATTGAATTTTGAGTGGTATGTTATGTGATCGGGTTTTTACCAAAAATGGGGTTTTTACCAACTCGAGAGTTTGCGAAAAGAAAAATAAATCATGAATTCGCTTTTTATACACCTGAATCCTCCCACTCCACACCTGATTTACTGACTCTACACTTGAATCTGCCTTCTTCTCCAACTTATTTTTTATCAACTTAATTATTTATAAAGGGCCCCTCTAAAATTTGGACCCTAGATCCGGGTCTTATGGGTCTAGGGTTAGGGCCGGCCTTGTTTATATATACAGTTTTCACTGTTTTAGATATTTTTTATTTTTTATGTATTATTTACTTTTAGAATTTATATAGAGTGTTTTACCGTTTTTTAATATATTATTTTGTTTGATATAAATTATTTTTCATTGTTTATATATATACTGTTACAAATAATGAATTATATATGCAGTTTTTTAATTTTATATACTATTTATTAGCTATATATACTATCATCATAATTTAGACGTGCTACAGTACATTACAATATATTAAGTTCCTAAAAAAAGTAAAAGTCAATAAGCAAATAACCTTTTAGATACATGCGTTTGCACAAACCAAACTAGCTCAAACACCTAGAAGTTAATATATAGACTTCAACAATAATATATATCAAGTGTATGAAAATTAAATATTGAAGAGTTGGATTTTTTTTTTCTAATTATTTGATTTTATATCTTCCGTCAGTCTCAGTTAGTTTGCTTTTATAGGGACATGAGGCGGACAGAGTAGTATATAATAATAGTGCGTGAGTGAATTTTTTTTGAAATATATGTGTTCCTATGCATGGTTGTCAAAATCCTGATTTTCAAGTCGTGAATGTTGGGTCTCGGACGTGCATAACGCAGCGGAAAATAAAAATTTCGTCCAAAACCAATCCAAGGATCCGTGCGCATCGGTTAAATCAAAGAAATAAATCTTAAAGATACCTTTCGGATTACGCTTAATCTGTGACGCTCAACCATGCGTATTGTCCATGCGTCTCTAAACCGGTTACCGTCCTAACCGATTTTACGTCCGTCTAGGCCGTCTTGGTCGGATCGTGCGGAAGTCATGTACCGCACACACAATCGGTCTCCACCAAAACTCTTAACAAACCGTTCTCATCTTCTTAGGCCGAATAGATCACAAGCGCCAAAAGAACGAACGCCTCTACCGGTGTCCACACGAACAAACTTCTTAAAACGGGAAGAAGAACAATATATATGCTAGTAGCTTGTTCTCCTCTTGCATAAGAAAACTCTTCTTATTTTATCTCACAAAAGATGTATATAATTCCTCTCATATAATCGCACTCTTTCATTTTTGTCATACAAGAAGAAAGCACAATTTCATAATTTTGTCATACAAATTAGAAAGTATATTTTCTCTCTTTTGTCTCACCAAAGAGAATGAGAAATAATGAGAGAGAGAATGATGTGTTATGTTATGAATTTGGAGCCCTCTATGTCCTTATATAGAGGTGAAGAGTCATGTCTCTTCATACTAAAAGATATGTATGACATCACTCAACATTATCCATATGTCATCATCTAGACTCTTCTAGATTACATGATCTTTTGTGCTCATAGTCTTTATATACATATATATCACATCTTATCACATAAGATGACAATATATTTTCTGACATTCTTATGCAACTCATCATATACGTTGCTAGGATTTTCTGCTCCCGTTTCAGTTTGTTCTTTGTGTGTGACCCTATAGGTTCACTTAATGTTGGCAATAGGCTTAACAGTCTATAAATCATGAGCGGACTCTAGCAAGCCATCATGACTACCCAATTTAAGTGAATATCGGTGATCCGATTTACCTAATCAACAATCACGTATTTAGTCCCTTTGTCACGCGATATCTATATCGATCATAAGGCATGTAAGATGTCATCCTTATATTAATCGATTAATATTTCTTGATCCCAAATTAAACTGAACAAGAACAAATGACATTAATAACTCTTATTAATTCATTTGAGTATGGCCATACATTTCTTCAGTTCAATTCATCAAGAGGCCTAAAGATATCTCTATCATTTATGAGAGGAACAAATCCCGTCTTGATTGCACTCATCCCTCTACATGATTCATTGTATACCTAATCATAACCGTTATGACCACCCGGTTAAAGGCAATGTTAGATTATATTAAAGTATAAAATTACTCATGTTGGGAACCGAGACAATCTTAGGTCAAAGGACTATAAATACTTTATGTTACAAGAATCGCTAATGACGTAAAACATGTAGCATTCTTATGGCAGGTCAGTCTAGTATATGATCTCTAACATATACCTATGTTAATGACTTGATAACTATTTATCCATGATCAGTAAAACATAATCATCGATCAACTAATATACCGGTGTACATTTATAGCTTGTATATAAATATATATTTATATGTATCCGCAAGTATATTTGTCTCCACAAATATCCTATAAATGACCAGGGACGATTTAGAATAGCATTCATAACACTTTATAGTTTTACTATCAAAGTCACGCACTTTGATGACATAAAGCTGAATTGCATATTCATGGTCTATTTTAATTATATTAAAATAACCTATACGCACATATTATATGAAATATCTTAGTATAAATATTATGTTTGTTATTACAATCCATCATCTAGGTCACAAACACTTTGGCCTAGGGCATAACACCATCAGTAAAATCGTACGATTCTACGATTCTGAGATAAGAAAACGATTCAACTCGGACTGAAAATCGTAATTTCGTAGAATCGAAGTAGAATCGCGAGTTAAGTCGTAGAATCGTGTAGAATATCGTTTTATTTAAGATTCTATCGATTCTAGAAGATGTTGACAAATAAATGAAAAGATTACGCCCAATATTTTATCCTGTCATGGCCCAAAGCTAATAAAATTTGGCAGGAGATGACATTTGACTTGTCCTTTATCTATTTTGATGTTTTAATATATGATAATTTCATTAGCTGTTATATTTTGTAGTAATATTTTCGAAATTTATTTAGTATATCATATATGTAGTTTCACATCTTTTCATAAAATTTAGACACCCATCTGAAGGTTATGATACATCACATGCATCCCTTCATCACATACCCAAGGCACCCTTTCAATCAAGTTGTAACATTTCATGATCAAGATACATCACATGCAACCTTTCATGAAGTCGCATCCTTTCAATCAAGTCACAACCTTTCATGATCAAGATACATCACATGCACATTTTCATGAAATCGCATCCTTTCATGAAATCGCAACCATTCATGATCAATATACATCACAGGCACCCTTTCATGAAGTCGCATCCTTTCATGAAATCGCAAGCATTCATGATCAAGATACATCACATGCACCCTTTTATGAAGTCGCATCCTTTCATGAAATCGCAACCGTTCATGATCAAGATACATCACATGCACTCTTTCATGAAGTCGCATCCTTTCATGAAATCGCAACAATTCATAATCAAAATTCAACAATTGAAAAATAACGCCTCAAAATCAAAAGAAATATTTTGAAAATGGTTTATCCGTCTTAATTTAATTGGAATTCACTTGGCTCTGATGCCACTGTTGGGTTTCTACCGTTCATAACACAGCGGAAAAACAAAAACTAAACAAAATCGAATTCGAAACCCAAAAGAAGGATCCGTGAATTACAATTAAATCAAAGAAAAGTTCATAACTTTGCACCTTCGGATTATGCTTAATCCGTGATGATCGAAAACGAATTTGGTTCACACTTTTCTTTGCCCGATTCCAAACCGGTTTCCAAACCGATCCTTTGAATGTTTCGCCTAACCAGTCTCACAAACCGATCTCTAAGCAATCTCCAAACGAACCGATTCTCCAAGCAAACCGATTCTCCAAACAAATCGATTCTCCAAACAAAACCACGGTTTCAACCCAAATCATAAAGACGCCACACTTCACTTCGTCCTCTACCGGTATCCATATGAACAACCCCTTTGAACGGATAAAGAACGATATATGTTAGTATTCGTTCTTCATTTTTCTCACAGAAATAACAAGAGAAGGTTTTTCGGATTTTTCTCTCTTTTTGTCTCACAAAAGTTGGACGAAAATAATATGCCTTAATCAATCATTTTTGGGGTGTCTCTTGTGCCTATATAGTCCATAAGTTTCATATCATATGTGCATTATAACTATGTAACAATATATGCAACACACCTTATCATATAAGATGTAGGATTGGATGTGTCATTTGACTATGTACCTCTTCATACAACTTATCACGTAAGTTATGATTTTTCTGTGTACGTCTCAATAGTTGTTCTTTGTGTGTGACCCTGTAGGTTTACTTAATGTTGCAATAATCACAACGGATTATAAATCATGAGCGGCCTCTAGCAAGACATCATGATTAGCCAAATTAAGCAAGTACGGATGATTCGATCAAACCTAATTTATGTTCATGCATTGTATCCATGTGTTACACAATATCTATATCGTCCATAAGGCATGGTATGTGTCAACCTTACGTTGGTCGATAAATATTTCTTGACACCGAATTTGGTTGAACATGAAATGACATTAGTAACTCCTTATTAATTCACTCGAGCACGGCCGTGCGTTTCTTCAATCAAATCATCAAGAGGCCTAAAGATATCTCTCTCAATTTATGAGATGACCAATTCCTATCTTAATTAAACTCTTTCCTCCGCATAATTCATATATACCTAATTATAATCTTTATGACCGCCCGGTTAAAGACGATGTTAGATTATATTAAAGTATAAAATTTCTCATGTAGGAAACTGAGATAATCTCAAGTCTAAGGATTACAGATACATTCTTTACTGAGAATAACTAATGACACAAACCATTTAGTATTCTCACCATGGGTCAATCCAGTATATGGTCTCCAACATATATTTACGTTAATGACTTAATAACTCTTATTCATGACCAGTAAAACATGACCATCAGTCAACTAACATACTGATGTACATTTATAGCTTATCATAAATTATGTTTGTCTCACAAACATCCTTTGAATGATCAGGGAAGGTTTAGAATATCATTCGTAATACTTTATAGTTTTACTATCAAAGTCACATACTTTGATGTTATAAAGCTGAATATCATATTCAAGATTCATTTTAGTAATAAGAATAAAATAACCAATACGCATTTATTATATAAAATATTTCTAAATAAACATAATGTTCGTTTAACATAATCCATACTTCTAGGTCTCAAATATATTGGCCTAGGACATTCTACTAACAATATTCACATGGTTACTATATAATCTTCATCATAATTCTCACCCAATTTTGTTTGAAGTAGACAGCCAGGGCCTGTTCGGCAAAACATGGAATAGAAGAATAGTGGAATATAGAACAACCGACAATTCTGTTTTATTTCAATAACGTTCGGCTAGATTCATAGATTAAAATATTTATTTAAATAATATAATAATGACTTATGACCATATATATAGGAAACGAGAAAATTTGACTGTCACTTATGATGATATTTGAAATAAAGAAAAACATATATTTTCTAAATTATACTCTATTTTATATATTAAATCAACTATATCCTTGTCTTGTAATAAAGAAATTTCGTATTTCCATATTTTAATCCGAGATATTTCATCTCTACTTAGCTGGAATATATCCTTTTTTTTCTATTTCATCATATTCCACGTGAACCGAATAATTTTTACATAACATAGGAGAAATTGGTTCCCAAATAGTTTCTGCTAGGAGGATGTGCCGACTAAGCTACAAGGACTAAATTTGGTCGCTATAAAGAACCATGGACTAATTTTGATATTTTAGGGACCAATTTTGTAGGTCCCAAAATTCAATTTTTGTAGTAGTGTAACACAGCTCTCTACTTTATATACCAAATTTGTTATGAAAAAAAAAGAAGAGTATAAAAAATTAGATTTCATTTGATACTGACGTCTTTATAATGCATCATTTAAGTAGAACACTGTTAACACGCGATTCGCGATTCATTAATTAAAACGAACAATATTTTTACCATATTTGCATGCTACTCACATCATCATTTAATGATATAGTCAACATATTAAGTTATTCGTAACAGGTAGAATATGACTATTATACAAAATTTGATTTTTTTTTTTTTTAAGGAACACTAGATTAGCTGTGAAGTTTATTTTGTATTAAAACTTAAAACTGAAAAAAAAATACAGTCCTATATTGTGTTTTGAATCAGAAATATATACAAGCCAAATCCACTAAATATTGAAACATGAAGAAGCCCGACCTCGTTTTGTTGTATATTTTTTTTCAGCTCGTAGAAGAAAGGCCTACAATTTTTATTTAAAAATTAAAAAAAAAAAAAAAAGAAACAGTTCAAATATGAAGTGTCAACATTTCGGAGTGCTCAGCAATACCCGATTACAAAATATATGATGAAATTACAAAAAGATATTTTTGTAAAAATAAAAGGTATAATGAAATTACAAAAAAAAATTCAAAAAGGTATATATTTGTAAATACAAAAGGTATATCCAAGTATATATATATATATATATATATATATATATATATATATATATATATATATATATACAGTTAAAACTATATGGTGGACGTTTCTGGGCACTCCAAAAGCTTCTGAATAATTTTTCAAAAAGAAAATACAAGTATTTTACAAAGAAAGATAGTAGCAAGCTATATGAATCAAAGATAGCTAGTCATGTTATATCCCGATGCATCTAAACCAGTATTAGCTGTACAGGTGCATCTAAACCCGAATTCCCTGATTGTTATATTGCCAACAATGATATGTTTGTAGTTGATTACCAAATTTTTAGGAATTAAAAAGCTTGATTGAACAAATTAAAACTTCAAGGACTTTCCTATTTTTTAGCTGATGCCAATATGAAGATCTCTCATCCAATTCCTTATGATTACAAGTGGCCAACTAATTAAGACAAGTCCATAGACTTTTTATATTGGGACCTGATATATCACGATGGGGTTTTTCGTCGTGCAATACGACAACAATATATATGTAATAAACAGTGCATAAAATTGAAAAACAATATACATAATACATTTTATTAAATAGTATGTACGTAAACAGTAAAATAGTATATAAAAAAATAGTATATTAAGAAGCAGAAAACAGTATATACAAATTCCAGAGAGTAAATAATGCACACAAAAAAATGTATAGATAAAAAGTATATTAAAAAACGGAAAAATTAAATATACAAATTCGGTCATAATTTGGACGTAATCCAGGCCGTCTTGATTTCACATTTCTCTTTTAGATTTTATTTATCATTATATGTTGAAAATAGTAAACTTAATATTAATTAGTAGTTATATGTAGTTATTTGTCAAAGAGTATGTGTATGTATGAATGTGTGTGTGTATGTGTGAAAAGGTATATGTAATTATGTGAGGAGTTGTGTATGTGTGAAAATGTGTGTAGTTATGTGAGAAGTCGTGTGTGTGTGTGATAGGTTGTGTAGGTGTGTCAACGGGTGTGTATGTGTGTGAAAGGTGTGTCTAGAGGATAAGACTCTAGGAGGGCATGCCTCTATATAAGAATGCCTAGTGTGTCATTTGTAAGAAGGAGAAAGTAAAGAGAAGAAAATAATGAGAAGATAATAAGAAAGAGAAAAGAGAGAAAATTTGTGTTATTCTTACTCTTCCCAATTTCATTTTTCTAACAAGTGGCATCAGAGCGTTCGGGTACGATCTTAGAGATCAAGATGGCAAAGATGGAGAAAAAGAAAAAGAAAAAAGACAAAAGGATTTGTGGTGATACGCGTCGTACAAAACTCATAAGATTGGATATGAGTTGCACGAAATGGAGAGAAGAAGAAACTTGGCGCAGAAGGATGTATCTGATGCATATACCTCGGGCATCGTGGCTAGTCCGTTGTTTTCATAATCATCACCGAAGAGAGACGTTGTCGTCTTATCAAAGAGAGACGGCACAAGCAGAGGTATCATGAAAAGATGCGAGTAGAGATGTATTGGACGAAACATGTCAAGAGAAGATATTGGTGTCCGTTGAGAAGATGAGAAGTCAACGTCAAAGAAGATGTAATGAAAGATGTGACATGATTGCGCGATAGTCGTGGTCATAAAAGATGACGAAAGATGGAGAAGAGTCTCAATGAATCTAATTGAATATGGTGATGAAAAAGTATCAAGTGATTTGAAGATCATCCAGAAGTTGATGACTTCTATTGGTGGCGCAAGTGTAGCGTTGGTATGTTGTGGTTGATGCCTTTCATAGTTTTGCGGGAGAAACTATGAGATGGTGCAGTTAGAAAATCGTAGTTGAAAAAGGAAACTACGGTATTTGAGAAGAGACTCATAAAGTAGTGGATATTAAAGTTTTGCATGGTTGTAACTCTGCTGGTGTTCCCGACATGGGAATATGTGTGCTCCCGATCGACTGAACATGTCGATGGTGATGAGAGTCCCGAGTTACGGGAGAGTTGAATCCTTGAGAATTGTCTCGGATCAGAAGGCCATTTGCCAAGGCTGAGTAAACTAAACTCCGAAAGTGAGGGCAACAGAGTTAGATCAATCATGGCATGAAGAAGTATCGACCAAGCAACCATAAGACGACATGACACGGGTTGTTAAGAGGAGTTGATAAATGATGTAACTTGTATTCTGTGTGAAAAAGTTGAGTTAGTGATCCGCTACGAATAAGAGTTAATCAGGAGTCTCTTAATGAAGTGTTGAGATGAAATATTTCATTGCTACAACGAAGAGTAAATGTTTGGATAAAACATCGTCACTTGAGGAAGACTTACAAGAAGGTCAAAGTTGACGTATGACGAGATACAATAACGAGTCGGAAGATAATGTTAAGTTTAAGGGGGGATGTTGAAAATAGTAAACTTAATATTAATTAGTAGTTATTTGTCAAAGAGTATGTGTATGTATGAATGTGTGTGTATGTGTGAAAAAGGTGTATGTAATTATGTGAGGAGTTGTGTATGTGAAAATGTGTGTAGTTATGTGAGAAGTTGTGTGTATGTGAAAGGTTGTGTAGGTGTGTCAACGGATGTGTATGTGTGTGAAAGGGTGTGTCTAGAGGATAAGATCATAGGAGGTCATGCCTCTATATAAAGATGTCTAGTGTGTCATTTGTAAGAAGGAGAAAATAAAAAGAATATAATAAAAGCATAATTGAGAGAGTAAATTTGTGTTCTTGTTTTTCTTCCTCTTCCCAATTTTATTTTTTCTAACATTATTCACCTACATAGCAAGCTCTCTCTTTTTATTTCATAAATAAACCTCCAAGATCTTCGAACTTATATACATATAGACTCTCATCAGCACTTCGTCACATAACATTTCTCTCCAAGTCAAACTAAAATGTCCAAAGAAAGCTTAGCTCTTTATTCTTCCTTACCTTCTCTCGTTTTAGCCCCTCATGCCTCCAAAAATGTCGATGCCATGTCCAAAGCAAGGTTAGCCTTTGCTCTTCTTTGCATCCACTTTTTTTACTCTTTCCTCTTGCCTTTTTAAGCATGTTTTTCTTTCTTTTTTCTTCCTTTTTAGGTTAGAAGGAAAGGTGGCAATAATCACTGGTGGGTCAAGTGGCGTTGGCGAAGCTTCCGCGAGATTATTCGCATCCAACGGTGCGATTGTCGTTATTGCAGATATTCAGGACGATCTAGGGGAAGCTGTTGCCGCCTCAATCGGCCGAGATAAATGTAGCTACATACACTGTGATGTGACTGACGAGACACAGGTGGAGAGCATGGTGAAGTATGCTGTGACTACCTATGGTCGTCTCGATATCATGTATAGCAATGCGGGAATACTGACCCTCATCACATCTATCCTTGAATTAGACTTCAATAATCTTGAAAAGGTTAGTCCGTTACCTCCAAAATTTTGTTCTGAATATCATAATATATATGTTAGTCTAAATAACACCTAATATTACTCAATATAAGCGAAAAAATATATCAATCTCATTCACAGATCATGTCTGTAAACGTAAAAGGCACGGCTTTAGCGTTGAAGCACGCAGGTAGGGCAATGAGGGATGCGGGCATCCAAGGTTCCATCATTTGCACAGCCAGTGTTGGAGCCTGTCAGGGTGGAAATGGTCCGTCTTCCTACGTGGCATCAAAACATGCAGTGCTCGGCCTAGTCAGAGCTGCTGCCAGGGATCTTGGGCAGTATAGTATCAGGGTGAACTGTGTGTCGCCCGCAGGAATGGCCACTGGAATCACCATTAAACTTGCGGGTAAGATGATGACGCCAGGCCTAATTGATAAGGCAAATGGTGCTTTGTGCAATTTGAAGGGTAAGGCACTGAAGCCTCGCCACGTGGCAGAGGCGGCACTCTTCTTAGCATCTGCTGAATCATTGATGATTAGCGGACATAATTTGGTTGTTGATGGCGGTAATCTCGCCGTTAATTCTGTTAATCAAATCGCTATGACAGTTTATCCAATACTTAGAAAAATAATTGGTATTGCAGGCATTGTTATTGTTTCACTGTTGTTGTTTTATTTCTGTTACTAAGCTAATGTTGTCATTGTGTAATTGAGTAATAGTTTGTAACAAGAGATATTCACATTATATGCCATAATTGAAATCTAAACAACAGTCATGGGAGAGTAATTTAAGAAAACAAATCGCATGAGAAATCATTATATTCAATAATTTAAGACAACATATCTGTTGAGATCATTATTCAATAACGTAAGAGAGACAACATATCGCATGAGAGATCATTTTGTGCATCAATGACTGTGCACCATTTAATATAGAGAAAATATAAGTAACTTCTAGTTTCTCCATCAAAAATAGGTATTGCTATTTATTTTTTGGGATTGGCTAATTAGCTCCCTTAATATGTGGCTCCCGACTATTTACTTTTTCTTGTTTAGAATATAAGATATATTATGGTGAATATAAAGGTATAATGTTTAAAATATGAGGTATATTATTGGGAATATAAATGTAAGATATATTTAGAATCTAAGGTATATTATTGTGAATATAAATATATAAATAGAAACTATAATAAAACTATGAAACTTTTGGCTAAAAGATATGAAAATCCGAGAGCCAACAACATGTGTTGGTTAAAACTTTGGGCTAAAATACATTGGAGCCAGTATGAGCTAATAAAAAAATATACTAGTATATGGTCGGCTTACAATTTGAGCTCCCATTTTATTAGAAGTCAATATGAGCTAAGTAAGATGGAAGGTTTAAATTTTTTTTCTTATTTTTTTTAAAGAGAAGTAGTTATAGCATTGGCTTGTTTAGCAAGAGGTCATGGGTTTAAATCCCGGCAAACACAATCTTATGTAGAACATATATTTAACATGTCTCTCAATTCATTAAATATGTGTTGAATCTAAAAAAAATGAGAAGTGGTCATCTAAATAAGTGAAAGTGATTATTATAAATTAATGGTTATTAAAATTTTAATTATAAGTGGTTATTATAAAATATTATATGGTTATTAAAGACAAAAATCATAATACAAATTGCCATTTTATGAGTAATAAGAGTTATTAATGTCATTTGTTCTTGTTCAGTTTAATTTGGGATCAAGAAAT
Source organism: Juncus inflexus (assembly GCA_024447665.1). Lineage (NCBI taxonomy): Eukaryota > Viridiplantae > Streptophyta > Magnoliopsida > Poales > Juncaceae > Juncus > Juncus inflexus. The sequence continues at coordinate 3,203,173 of JAJHPC010000020.1, forward strand.
ATTAATCGATTAATATAAGGATGGCGTATTACATGCCTTATGATCGATATAGATATCGCACGACAAAGGGACTAAATACGTGATTGTTGATTAGGTAAATCGGATCACCGATATTCACTTAAATTGGGTAGTCATGATGGCTTGCTAGAGTCCGCTCATGATTTATAGACTGTCAAGTCTATTGCCAACATTAAGTGAACATACAGGGTCACACACAAATAACAAACTGAAACGGGCGCAGAAAATCCTAGCGACTTATATGATGAGTTTCATAAGAATGTCACAAAATATATTATCATCTTATGTAATAAGATGTGATATATATGTATATAAAGACTATGAGCACAAAAGATCATGTAATCTAGAAAAGTCTAGATAATGACATATGGATAATGATGAGTGATGTCATACATATCTTTTAGTGTGAGGAGACATGACTCTTCACCTCTATATAAGGACATAGAGAGCTCCAAATTCATAAGACAACACATCATTCTCTCTCTCATTATTTCTCATTCTCTTTTGTGAGACAAAAGAGAGAAAATATACTTTCTAATTTGTATGACAAAATTATGAAAGGGTGCTTTCCTTTTGTATGACAAAATGAAAGAGTACGATTATATGAGATGAATTATATACATCTTTTGTGAGATAAAATAAGAAGAGTTTTCTTATGCAAAAGGAGAACAAGCTACTAGCATATATATTGTTCTTCTTCCCGTTTTAAAAAGTTTGTTCGTGTGGATACCGGTAGAGGTGTTTGTACTTTCGGCGCTTGTGATCTATTCGGCCTAAGAAGATGAGAACGAGTTGTTAAGAGTTTCGGTGGAGACCGATTGTGTGTGCGGTAGATGACTTCCGCACGACCCGACCTAGACGGCCTAGACGGACCGAAAATCAGTTAGGATGGTAACCGGTTTAGAGGCGCATGGACAATATGCATGGTTTGAGCGTCACGGATTAAGCGTAATCCGAAAGGTATTATTAAGATTTATTTCTTTGATTTAACCGATACGCACGGATCCTCGGATTGGTTTTGTTTTCCGCTGCGTTATGCACGTCTGAAACCCAACAGAGTTCTGGATAGAAACCATTTGAATACTGCTTGGTGATATTTGGATATCCCATTTATGCACAAGTCGTTAAATGGATACTCGAGTATGAGGAGAAGAAATGTATTCTTCTTGGGATATGCTTCAGGTGGAAAGATATATCATTTGTGGTGTCATGTTGCTGAACTACTTATTTTGAGAGACGTGGCTTTTGATCCGGTAATGTTACGGGTAAGGGAGCGATTGTCTGATTCGGCTTTTGAGGATGGTGAGACGATCACGAAAAAGGTGGAGTTTGCTATTCCCGACCAACAAGGTAAAGTTACTCAACGTAACTTGGAGCATTGTGTTGACTCTCACTTTGGCGATGGTGTATCGATTAAGGAGAGTCAAGAAGGGCAACGGCCTTATGCTTTGGTAAGGGATACTTCGATTTTGTGTGTTGTTTGGCAATGACCAATGAATCTGTGTTTGGCGAGTTCTCAATTTGCAAGGAGGCGATAGCCTCATGTGGAGCGGCAAAGTGGATTGCTGCATTAAGGTGGAGCTCGTTTTGGATATATTGTTATTGCGACTGTGTATCATGAGTGAGATTTTGAGTCAAGATGGAGATTGTTATGTATGACTCTAAATCTCTCAATAATCTATTTCCTATTTGGTATTGTTGTTTAGGAAATGCTTAGACTATAGAAAAATAAATATTTGGGAAATATTTAGACAATAGAAGGAGGTGGATTGTTTCCATCCTTACATTGTATTTTAGGCAATTGTATCTTTAATTTAGGCAATTTATTTTGGAAATTAGTATGGCTCTCTCATATATAAATAGACACATTTAGCTATTATAATAATATCACAATTCTTACAATGTAGTCTCTCAATTGAATAATGATTTCTCTCTTCTTCTCTAATTACTTCTCTCATGAGTTTTCTTTTTCTACATCCACATTCTCTTTATTATCCTAACAGAACACCTCATCAACCACACTATTTTTTTTTTTTTTAAACCTCGGTCAACCACACTACTACGTGCTTCATGTAAAATGCACATCCTCCATCTAGCACACTAAATGTGCTTCATGCAAACTGCACATCCATCAGATTCAAAACATTAATGTTATCATTTAAAACCTCATCAACCACACTATTTTTTTTTTTTTTTTTTTTTTTTTGAGTTTCAACTGATTAAGTTGTGACTTTGCTAGAGATATGTGTTATATAATAACATTTGGTGGAATTTGAACTCATGCCTTTTGCAGCACATGTATTTTGCAAAATTATTAGGCCAAATTTTGATTTTTTTTTTTTTTTTTTTTTTGAAAGAAAAAGGAAAAGAGGGAAAGAAGCTTTTAAAAGAGTGGATTCCAAATTTATGAAGTAAAAATTTTATCCTTCAAGTAAGTGATAAAATTGATGATTGCAGTTTTTAGATAGGCAGTTTTGAAATCATTATACTGAAAGGTAAGTTTTTCGGTTGTTTCTGAAAAGTATATATGTTAATTCATGATATATAAATGATTTTGCAGGAGCATTGGAAAGGACATATGTGAAATTATCATGATTTTAGTTGCATGTGCACTTTGCAAAATCTCAAGACCCCTAAAAAATGGAAAAAAAAAATGGAAAAAAATTTAATTTATTGGGCTTATAGCCCAATATATTGAACTAAAATAAGAGCAGGTTGTTGTGTCAGTAGAGAATGGGCTCGGATTACAGCAGTCAGATAATATTTTGTATTTTCTCTTTTTTATTTTTACTTTTAATTTTCTTTTATTCTATAGAATTTCATTAAAAATGCCGATTTCCAAAAAAAATATTGTACGAGATAGTTAATTTTTTTTGAAATTACATTAGTCTTTTATTTCTGTCTTGCTAAATCAAAGAAAGCTCAAGTCAGGTCAAGGTGATATAATGAAATAAGATTATGTTGACTTTGGATTAATTATAACATCAGATCATTTTTCTATCGAGCCAATTTTTACTCCTGTCAAAATTTTCGGATTTTTCACTTTTCATTGGTGGTGTCATTTCAGCTCATATCATCATGTTTGGAATTTGATCATCCGAATCGCAATTTCATCTAAGATTTAGACTTTAGAGAATAAGTATGCCACAGTTCAAATCTAAAAATAGCCAATTACAAAACCATTTGTAACATTCAAGCAACATATTGAGCTACACATCTTAGAGTAGAAATCTAAAGCATAATAAAAAAGTACTAACAAAAAAATATAAACACACACAAAAACAACATGGCTCCAAGTTATGCCATACAATTAAAGGAAACAACACTAAACATGTGCTTTCCAAATTAATTACAGTTCCCACACAGGAGTCCCCTCGTAATAACAACAACAATAACCTTAAATAGCTCCAAAATCTACCAATTCCCACCTAAAGGAGTTAAGGAGGGCACAACATTATTAATTTCCTTTTTCTGCACAATTAAAGACTGTTTATTCTTGAAAGAATCGTTCTCCTTCAAACACACAGAAAATCCTGAAATACAAATGAAAAAAATAAAACAATCAGGACTTTCCATATAAATTTGGGGAAATGAGAAATCACGACGGGGTATTGTAGTGATCTTGTAACGATGGATTGAAATTATATATTATTTTCTCGCGTTTCTATATATGTTATATACTGTTTTCAATTTTTTAAATATATATTGTTTACCGAATGAATTTTTTATATACGGTTTTTTTTAATTTATATGTTTTTATATACTATTTTCATCTTTTAAAATATATATTGTTTACCAAATAAATTTTTTATATACTGTTTTTTTTCAGTTTATATATTTTTTTCAGTTTTTATATACCATCGCTACATGGTCACTACAGTACCCATCATGTAGTATCAGCTCTCATAAATTTGATAGAGTAAGAATAGCAGGGTAAGGATTGCACAGAAATCACACACCTCATTAAATCAATATCAGGGTTGAAATCTTTGAGCAATTCATTTAACGCTTCGGTGTGGAATTCATTATCGCAGGTATAAAGAGAGTACATAATCGGTTTGAACAGCTCAAACTCGATGGGTTTTTTTTTTCCCTTGCCATCTTCTGTGACTATTGTACTGGTGTAGAGTACTATACCGTTTGGCGGTACATTCAATATGCAATTTAATCAAATTAGAGATTGTATATTTAATCGGTTTTTTCCACGCAACAATCTCAGACTTTTCGAAATCATATTCAACATAGCAATTGAAACCTCATTGTAGAGTTTGAGGCGTTGTTGAGCGGACGTGATGGCAGCAAGGACAGCTTGGCGGTTAACTTAATGTTTGAGGCGGTTTCGTACTCATCTCCCAGCATTTTGGCGATTCTTGAGATTTGGTCACGAGGCCATATTATTAGAGATATTATGGTTGTGCCATTTCAATGTGCCGATTTGACCACCTTTATGAGCTTTTTTATCTTCCGTATCTCTATGTTCTTGTCGGTTTCCTGACCGTCTGACATTTTATTTATTTGTGGAAGTATCACGATAATGCCAAGAACAACGATAATTGAGTAAAACTACTGAGAAAGAATAAGATTAAAACTACTGAGAAAGAGAGAAAATATACTAAAACACTAATATGGTTATTACTCCATTCATGGAATTAATTTACAATACTACTAGACTATTTATAATTATAAATAAGGCACGACACAAATTATATTCTACTTGCAACCTAATGGCTAATCATAGAAGGAAATAAATAATCTTACTTTCTAATTCAGTTAATTAAGAAAGGAAATATTTTTTAATATAATTGCGGAAATAGGGAATAATAGAAATATAAGTTTAAATAATATAATATGATTTGTGAAAGGAAACATTTCTTAATATAATTACGGAAATAAAAATAAGCATAGTAATATGATTTGAAAGAGGAAACATTTCTTAATATAACTACAGAAATAGGGAATAATAGAAATTAGCATAGTAGAAAAGTTTAAATAATATAATATGATTCGTAAAGAAATGAAAGAATATATTTTGAGTTTAAGCGAGACCATAGTATGAATATGATTTGTGAAATTTAAATAGTATTCAGTAAGTTTTAAAATGGTAAGTTTATATGACTTGAAATATGAAGATTGATTCATCAGGCTATGTAATTGGAAATAGTAAATATTTATGAGAGGCAAAAATCTGCTACAAATTAGAAATTGTAGGAATAAATACTATCAAACTTCATATCTAAACCCGTAAATGAGTACAACAATCCATTGATGATATTTTGTGATAAACCAAAATCACAAAATATTTTGATAATCCTTCGTAATTAACTTCTTATAATATATATTTTTTGGCCTAATGCCACCACATATGAGATTACAAGACACGGTGTTATCTGGTGTAGCTAATAATAAGATTTATACCGCCAACATACTTAAAGAAAAGGTATAATTAATATAAATATAAAAAGGAATAGATAAATAAATATGTATATCCCTGTTGAAAAAATTAAATATATTGATAATAAAAATGACAAACATAAGCCGCAACATTTCAGGAGATCAGCACCTCCACCGATGAGATTGAGCCACTAGCCATCTCATTATCGTCTTCAGGAAAATAATAGGATAGAACATAATAAAGGGATGACAAAGGGATTTCTGTTTTATGTCATTTAACACCGTCAACCAAACTAATTATATGTCTTAACTATAGTTTTTCCTTTAGATCGAACTCACAATTTGTAGGTTGATAGACTTTGCTAAATAGTAAATATATGTTAAATAAGATTGAGTCTATCAGGACTCGAATTTAGAAGCCTCTCCCAAAATTCTAGTTAGTAGCTACTACTTGGTACAATATGTCAATATGGAATAAAATATAGTAATATATACATAATTTGTTTTTTAGTCCGTAAGTGAGGAATATTTTATAAATAAATAAAAAAATAGTGTATGGTCTGTTTAATTTTTAATAAATTCTTAATATAAAAAAAGTGTGACAACTGCTAAAATTTGTTCATACCTTGTTTGATCTGACAGTTGAAACAATCAATTGAGGTAACGTGAGAATACTCAAAAATGAATTGAAAAATCAAAGGGTGGGGGCAACTAAGACTAATGATGTCATTGTAGAGAGTAAATTATTCATAATACAATATTATTTTGTAAGCTATAGTTAACTTACACCTAAAAAATATTAAGTGAGAAATCATAAAATAAATTCAGACACAAATTAAAAAAAAATGCTAAGAAAAAAATATCAAAACAAACACAAAAACAAATATGGCCCCTAAGTTATAACACATACAATAAAAGACACTACTACACATTTGTTTACCAAATCACCATGAGTTAAAGTTCCCACACTCACACAGTCAATAACTTGTACAACATCACAATAAAACCCCTAAATATAACATCTTATATAAACCCCCCTCATAATAACAATAACAATAACCTTACATAGCTCCAAAATCTACCAACTCCCACCTAAACGAGGGCACAACATATCTCACTTTCGGCAAAGTGTGAAGCAAAATTCCAACACAAACACAAACGGCCGCGATTCCAACCATGCTGAGCAAAGCCGGCCGGTACAAGAAAGTTCTAGAAGCGTTACCACGTCGCGCCACCTGTCTCGTGCAGGTATTACAGTATTGTCTTGGGGGTGGAACGACACTCTTTCCTGAGATCTCGAAGGTTGAGTTCCCGGATTTCAAAATCCCGGATATGGATTCTGGGATTCCGATGACTACGTGGGATTTTTGTTGTTGGTTGATTTTGTTTTGGACGAGTTGGAGATACGAATCGTGCCCTAATTTCCGCGCGTAGTCCTCTGGAGTTTGGCCTACGTCATCTCGCACAGTTTTCCATGCATTAATTCCCACCTATATTTGAGAAAAAAAAATCAATATAATAGAATGCAACGTAGAAATATTTGGTGCATATAATTAAAAAAAAAGAATTGAATGTAAAATATAATGGAATGCATCAACATTTCTCACGCCCTAACAAATTTAAACATTAAAAAAATCCGTTTTTGGGTATTTGTTACTTAATGAGACTTTTCAGTTTTCACCAAAATTCAACTAAATGTTCCCTTCGAAAAAAATAATCCAAAGAGCAAAATTAAGAATAAAAAATTAATATTAATAAAAAGCATACCATATTAGGATCATTGGTGAGCGCATCGATGACATCATCCATCCCACTAATAGAAGCCGCTATATGAAGCGGAGTCAACTTTGACTTTGACTCGTCAGACTGATCCGGCCTAAAAATAAACCCTTCACCACTCGCTGAATATGTCAGCAAAATTTCAACCATGCCCTTACATTTCCTCTTAATCGCGTTTAACAACAAATCGAAAGATAAAGCCACCTCTTTTGGGGATTTACCATTCAAATTTACCACTCCTATAAATAAAATATCTAAAAATAACTTAATCACATTGCACCAATCGCGACTCATAGCAAAATTCACGAGCCATATGAATCTGGTGAGGTCAAAAGTGGGTTTCAGTTTCTCGGATTTTGGAATCTCGGATTTCGAAATTATTTGGGATTTTTTCAAGAGCCAGCCTAGCTCGTTCAGGAACTTTAGGGATTCTTCGTTATTAGGGTTTGTGTCCGTTAAATTTTCTAGCGCGCGGATTTCGGAGCAGACTTCCTTTTCGGCAACTATGAATGGGATAAAGCTATTGCTAAATCCATTTTCTTCAACCTAAATTAAAAAAAGAATTACATACCTACCTTCAAAAATTGGAAATATCAAATTTAACCTTGCAAAACTGAAAGTGTCAATTTGTTTTTACCTCAATGAATCCTCTTCCTCTTGAATTGGGTATAGAACAAGTGAAATTCAACATTAAATGCTCATTATTTAGTCCATTTCTTTCAACAATTAAAGATTGTGTTTTTTCTTGGAACAGTTGCTTCCCTTCAAACGCACAGAAGATCCTGAAATATTCACAAAAAAACAATTAGGACCGACCATATCTATTTTATGAAATCAGAATTGTAGGGTAAATATTGCAGGGAAATTGCGCACCTCGTCGACTCATTAGCAAGGTTGGAACCTTCGACTGAGAATTCTATGGCGGTAGAATGCGGCACTGCAATTGGTTTCACACTCAAAATATTGTTGTAATCATTTGAAGGCACGGATCCATTTACTACCACTCGCCCTGAAATATAAAATTCAAACTTAAATACAAATAATTTAAATACAAAAATATATTCAAAATAACAATAATAATAATATCTTAATCTTTGAATTATAATACCGTTATAAATGAAGACTATTTCATTTTGAACTGTAGCGTAAATCCAGCCGCATTGCCAAAAGTCATCGGTGCAGTTATTCAACAGACTCTCCATTTCATAGCTCAAATCGTCACATAACTGAATGACAAAAAAGTACAATCATATAAATTATGAAACAGAAAAAGATATTTTAATTTAGGAAAATTTAAATAAACAAAACATACATCTGTCCATTTAGACTCCGGCAGTCTAAGATATATTGTAAGAATAACACAGCCTGGCTTTATGTAGCTCTCCACATCAGTTGGAGTGTTGTTTAGCCAATCAAATATCTGCATTTTTTTTTAAATTAAAAGAATTTAGAAAAAAGTATTTTTTGAATTTATTCAAAATAAAGAAATTAAAGTAAATGAATAAATACAAACCTGGGCGCGTAAATCAAGAGGCAGATCATGAGGGTCTTTACCGAATAGCTTGAAAACTATCCTATCTGTTCGGCACTGAATATCAATTAAAAAAATAAATAAAATTAGCAAAACCAATAACCGTAAAATAAAGAACTGAAAGTTCATAACACACACTTATCAGCACACCAACCTAACAAATCCACAATTTCAATAAAACATTCTCCATAATTCCACGTAACAAAATTGTACAAGTTGCTTGATTACAAATTACATATAAAATACAAATGTTATATAATCCAAATACCTGACCATCGCCGTTGGAACTGGATAAGGACTGAGGAGACAAACTCTCGGAGTTGCCGCTGATCTGCTGAGGCGGGCTCCCGTTCTGCTGCATCGGATTCCGCGCCAGCCAGGGCGGGTAGCTCGGCGAGCCCGTACCGGAACCTGTACCGTTAACCACCGTTTCCGTACCGTTTTCATTCTCGGTTTCTTCCATCTCGTTGAACGCGTCGTTCAGATCGAAGTCTCTTACTTTTGCTTTGTTGGTGTTGCCGTACCCGTTTCCTTCTGTGGATAAAAAATAAATTAAGGGGAATTTTTTCAAAAAAATATGCTTTTATGGTATTTATGAAAACCACCCTATCCTTTGTGAATAATAAAAATAATAGAAATAATAGAGACATATTTTGTAAATCCGTCAACTTTATTTGAAATAATAGAAAAATAATTTGCAAAATTTTTAAAAGTTAGGGGTCTTTCGTAAAATTTAAGTCAAAAGTTAGGGGCTATTTATAAAATTGACAGAATATAGGGGCTTCTTATAAACTCCCAAAAAATAATACTTAGAAATTACTTCAAAATTTAAAAAACTCAAAAAATCTCACCTGGAACATTTTTATTTCCATTCACACCAACAGACACCGAATTCCCATTCCCATTCACATGCAACACAGCAGCCTCTTGATTCACAACCGACGCGGATTTCAAAGCAACAGGCTGGCGTGCGTCAGAGGCGGGGCCCGCATTTGTCTCTGGACTGTGGGATCCGTTCTGTTGTAACAGGCCTGAGAGGCTTCTGATGTCGATCGAGCTGGCCAGATTCGCGAGGTTTTTCAACACGTGGATTCCCAGGTCTTGGTTGTTTGACTGCTCAGTATTATTCGCTGTAGAAATAGAAATTAAAATTAAATATTAAAAAGTGCGTGCGTGACCGAAGTGAGAAATATCATGTATATTATAAGTTATAACCCCACAAAAGATGGGAAATGTCAGGTTTTTTGTACATACTATTCCATTCATCAATTCACTAAAAAACAAAATTAAAAATTAAGTTTTATAAATAAAACTTAAAATATTAAAAAAATTAAGTTTATATATAATATTTAAAATATAAAATAATAAAAATATATAAATTAAGTTTATATATAATTTCTTCACAAAACCGCGACAATAGTTAACATTTTGCACGATATTCCCATTTTCTAAGGGTATAAATGACATTTCGTGACTCAACAAGGTTACATATGAAAATTACCCCAAAAAGAAAACAGTATACTCTTCTAACTTACAGTGCAAGTTGCCGAGTATCTTGAGAAGGCTGATGATCAAACAGCCGGTGGTCTTATCGTCCAGGCCTTGGGCCCCGCCCAGCGCTGATGTGGCGGCGTCTGATTGGGCCTTGCGTCTGCGCTTGTTGTGCCCTGCTAAACGCCTCCTGCAGCTCCTCTTCCCCTCGTCGAATTCCTCCAACAAATGAAACCTGTAAAATGTATGAAATGAAAACATTAGGTTAAAAAAATAATAAAAATGAATGGAATAATTTCATGTGTCCTTGTAAAACAAGGAATATCATTTAAACCCCTATACAACTAGAAAAATCTTGCACGGGAAATATCAAATATATCAAAGCTGCTAGTTTGATGTCTCTATCCAAAAGTAACCTAACTCAAACATGTGTGAATAAAAAGGATTTCCAATAATTACACAGCCTAACTCCAAAAGATTGATTAGACGTAAAGCTAATCATCAAATGAATATTAAAAACATAATAATAAAATAAAACAAACAGTTTTTATTCTCAAACTCAACACTAATCGATTTTCCACACACAGTCTTAATTCTAGAAGATTTGACCAAATTCAATCTCCTAACTAAACAAACCCCTAAATCTACTCACAAAAATCAAATCAAAACAAACGAAAACAAAATTTAAAAAATAATAAAAAAACAAAAACTTTTTTTCCTACCTGCTACACTGCTGACAGAACCTCTGAACGGAATTCCCAACGACAGCTGTGCTGGCCTTAGCATGAGTCTCACAAACCTTATGTCTTCTATGATAATCCTTACATCCCGTCAAATCGGCCCCACAGCCTTCCACCTGGCAAACGGGTCGACCCGTCTGAAGAGCCACCTTCCCTTTCTTCCCTTCTCTCTCCTCTCCTCCCCCATTTCCAATCCTCAGACTCAGAGACCCAATCTCATTGTTTTGAAATTCTGCAGCTCTCTTTCTCTTTTCGGCTTCAGATTGAGTTGTGGGAGCGAGAAGGGTTTCTTCTGAGCAGGAAGAAGAGCTGTTGGAGGGAATCGGGATTCGGTTTGGGATGTGGATTTGGTTTCCTGGATTTGCGAGGAATAAGTCAGGATTCCAATTCCAGTGGTTTGAGTCCCACTCGATGCCTCTCTTCCCCAAATTCAGCTCCAAATCGCCTCCAGCTGCGTAAAAGTGGGGTCTTTCAGCCCCAATTCGAGCCTCCATGGATTGAAATTATTGAGACTTTGAATTTTGTTCAGATTGTAGAGGAATCTGAAAGTTTTTCACCCAATTATCGGGTTCATTTCGCAGAAAAAAAATACCGAATTTAGTAGTTATAGAAGCAATAGAAGAGAAAACCCTCTCAAAACAGTGATTAATTGGAGAAATTAAGAAGCCCGAATTAAGCTGAATCTTATTCTAATCAGCTTCTCGCCCCAGAAATCCATGAACATCACACCAACGGACCCATGAATCCAGACGAGCGAAACCCACATGCCCAGTCAAATTAACCCTTAAATACTAATTCTCCAACCACAAAAAACTGATTAAATTCACAAACTAAAATTCCTTGAGCTTGCCCACAACGAAACTCAGCTTCCAAACTTCAGCTTTCAGCAACCCAGCGCCAAAGATCCGCCCTCTCAAGCGGATTCCCACTTCCAGCTCCAAAATCACCACCAAAAAAACCCACAAAATTCACAAAAACAAACCTCCCCTTAGCCAATCCAGCCGAGCTGAATCCGACCCAAATCAGCCAAACTCAGAATAATCCACTGATTTTCTCCGTGCACAGAGACAAACACACACACATAGAGAGAGAGAGAGAGAGAGAGAGAGAGAGAGAGGAGAGAAAGCAAAGAAGGACCGAAGAGGAAAAAGGAACAAAAAATTGGGCTTTTAGGAAACGCTACTAAAATGAAAGGGATTTTTCTGGGGGAGTTTGTTAAGAGCACACCAAAACGTACACGAAACGCATTTGGAACTTGGAAGTGGGGACCGAACCGCTCCGTACGTTCTTCGTGTGATTTTCCGGTGCGGGTAAGCGTAAACTTATTTACTCGAGTGAGCTAGTAAAAGAGGGTTTTTTTACCTCTCCTTTCCATTGTAGTACCATAAGTTTGAGACAGTAAAAAAATTTGTTGAATTAATTACAAAAATACCAAGTACATGGCATTGACCAACAATGGCAACAACAAAAACTTGAAAACAAATTGACATGATCATATATAATGACTACACCAAATAAGTATTTCAACATTTCATTATGTATTCTTAGACGTGTGGACATTGAAGGTTGAAACCATTTACAAATTTTGGAAAGAAAAATTTAATAATTAGGAATTTTTCAAGTATTACCCCTGCAAAATCTCAAACAATGGCATACACTCATAGAAACAACCATATGCATGTTACATGTAGGTATATAACATAGCAAATATCACATTGTTTGCTCCTTTCTTGTTTACTTTATATGATTAGGAAGTTATCATCATATCATTATTGTTTACCTGTATATGAATGAGAAAAAAAATTAGTTTTTTTTTAAAAAAAAAAAAAAAAAGGGGGGGGGGGGGAGGATATAGTCGTATAGATGACATGTTCACGTAGTTATAGATACTTTCACTTTTTGCAAGAGTATCATAAAATTTGACTTATAATTTCCCATAGTAGGAATACATATAGAGTATGTTTAGCAAATATATCTGTCATTCTTCTTCCTTAAATTAAACCAATGAATATACTCATGTTGTTTTCTAGCTTAAGCTATATTTAAAAGCATATGCAAATGGTTCCAAGTCTAGTGATTTAATCTTATTTGAGATATAAGAATGGGACTTGAATTTTATATGCATCATTAAGAGTGCATTTTTTTTTCTTTCTTTCTTGCAAAATATTCTTCAGTTAAGAACTTCAAAAGAAATATTGAAAGCATTCATAAGAATGAACATACTCAATAATAAATATTAAAATGTATGCATAACCTTAAAAATAAAACAATTTTTTTTCTTGAGATTTCTTTATTGAAATATTTTTCTTGAGATTGGAGTAGTGACATTGATTTAATTATTCTCTTTATCATGTGCAAAACTTATTACAAAAATAGTTTGTCGGGCAAAAGAAGTTTAAAAATTTAATGTGTTCTAAGATATCTAGCTTCTTATTTAATGTTACAATTTTAGTATAATAAATAAATAAAATAGAATTGTTTTAGTTAAACACCAAAAAAGAAGGGAAATTTTTCAAAAACACCCTAACTTTTCTGAATATTATCAAAAACCCCCATCTTTTTAGATTCCTTCAAAAAACCCCTATCTTTTTAGCCTTCTTCAAAAAACCCCTAACTTTTTTGAAAATTATCAATAACCTCCTCTCATTTAGTTATATTTTTTAAAATGGCAATTTTACCCCCTCTCATTTTAGTATAGTTTTATTTTTATTTTTTAAGTGATATTATTATTTTCAATATTCCAACTTATATTGAAAAAATTATATATTTTACAAAATGACAATACACCTATAATCCTACAAAAAATATAGGAAATTTGCAAAAAAACCTGTATTATGTCTAAAATACAAAAATATTTTTAAATATAATTGGAAAAAAAAACATTATGAAAAATATTTTTTTTGAAAAAAAATTGTTCTAAAAAATATTTTTTGAAAAAAAAATGTTTCAAGAAAATATTTTAACAATTTTTTTATTAAATTTGTTTTTATTTTTTTATAAAAAATATTCTTTTCTTAAAATATACATTTAAAAAAAATTAAAAATTAAAATCTTTAATTTAAAAAAAATTAAATATTTTTTAAGAAAAGAATATTTTTATAAAACAAATAATTTTCAATAAACAAATTGTTAAATAAATATTTTTCCGAAACACACATGTTTTTGTGAAACAATTTTTTTTCAAAAAAAATATTTTTCATAATGTTTTTTTCAATTATATTTAAAAATATTTTTGTATTTTAGACATAATACAGGTTTTTTTTTTTGCAAATTTCCTATATTTTTTATAGGATTATGGGTGTATTGCCATTTTACTCAAAATTATATTTAAAAAAATATTCCAATTAATTTATTTTATTTTTTTTTACATTTTTGTAAAATATATAATTCTTTCAATATAAGTTGGAATATTGAAAATAATAATATCACTTAAAAAATAAAAATAAAACTATACTAAAATGAGAGGTGTACAATTATCATTTTAAAAAATATAACTAAATGAGAGGGGGTTATTGATAATTTTCAAAAAAGTTAGGGAATTTTTTATGAAGGCAAAAAAGACAGGGGGTTTTTGAAAGAATCTAAAAAGATGGGGGGTTTTTGATAATATTCAGAAAAGTTAGGGGGGTTTTGAAAATTTTCCCAAAAAGGAACTATTTCAGGGATGAAATCATTGCTAGGTAATACATCATTTTAAACATACTTAAGAATCCAAAGAGTTCTTGAGACGATACCGTACAATTTTTTTCGTAGAGAAAATCTGAATTTGATTCATAAATTGTGAACATACCGTATTTTTCAATTTTTTTTATATACATCTCTTCTAATATCTGTTAAATGTTACATGTGAGATAACTTTAGCAAGTAAGTGAATTTTCTAAAACATAAATAATCAGTGTCATGACTTACATTTTCAGGGTTTCAAACTGCCTTTCTAATACAAGATTTTCTTTTCTTTCTTTATTTCACTTCATTTTTCTATCTCCTTTGCAAAAATAAAAAACAAGTTGCCACATCATCCCAAAAGAATTGAGAAGCAAAAAGAATAAGCTTATGTTAATCATTGAGGGCCAAATTCAAAAAGGTTCAAGCTTCAAACAAAATAAAAAAGCTTTATGAATTTTCAATCAAAATAAAAGAGATCTGATGATACACCATAGATTTTTCATCTTTTATCATGACGCGAAAAAATAATATATAGTGAACAAAATATAAAATTAAACGAATAATAGATATAATTTATTTTTTAGTGACAATAAGCAATATATAAATAAAATAATAAAAACAGTATATGAAAAAAAATATATATTGAGAGCTATAAAAGCAATATATCGTCACGTTTGAGCGTCCTCAACCCCATAACCTTTTCAGATTTAAATTAAAAAAGGTCAAGGGGCTAAAATGAACATTCTTCAGTACTTGACAAAGGTGTGAAGAGCATCTTGGACCAACTTCTTTTTTTCTGGAAGATGTGGGGCACAACCAGTCCCTTTTTTTTTCGTACCGATTTTATTTCACATTTTCATGTTTTCTTTTTCCATTGTAGTACAATAAGTTTGAGACAGAAGAAGGTGGATTCAATCACCACTTTGTACTTTTTACCAAAAATTAAACTTAAGGATTCATTTTTGGGATTTTCTTGGAGCATTTTGATTTAGGAATTTCAGTTTTGTTTGATAACTTCTTAGATAATATATGTTATTATTTTTGGATTATATTTTATCAAAAATGAATGTTTGATTCCTCCAACTTTCAAAAGTAATATAGCTTAAAAATCGAATAAATATGCTGATCAACTCCAAATATGAATGTCATGTCATAATTTATATTTTGCTAGACACAAAATAAATACTAACTGATAATATTTTAAGATAAAGAAATCTTATATATTAGTCATAATCCAGTCAATAATTATTGACAACAAATAATGAAATTAAAACTTTGAATTTTCTTTTATCAGTCAATATATAGCTATAAGGACAGTCGTTTAATCTGTTCCACAAAAAATCCAGGCCAAGTCATTAATTTCTTAGCCTTGCCTAAGATGGTTCACCAAATTAGTACCTTTTAATGTTTGCATCTTTGGATATCACTTTATATTCAGACAGAAACATAATTATTTATTTATTGCAGTCACATGAGATCTTTAATTTAAAATCTAACACTGATCATAGAATTTGGCATCTTTATCGAAGGAGTTTGAAGAAACAATAAGACCTAAATATTGAACCTTAATGTTATTGCTATTTAAGTTTTTACTTTTAGTGCATTGTAAGTGTTACACCCGGACCCATTTTTGATCCGAGGTATAATTATCATATATGGTTAGGATATACGACACTAAAATCGTATTACAACAGCATAAATATATACAAGGAATATATAAAATCCAAATATCTAAATATATTTATTACATTTTTTATTTTTATTTTACATTAATTGGTCTCGATATTTGACGACATTCAACCCCAATGCACCCGCTTAATAACTAAACCTGATATCTAAGTGAAGGAAAAAAGAGGAGTGAGTACGCACTCAGAATATTAAGTTTAGTAAATAAATATTTGAATAAATCGTAATAAATATAAATATATTGAAAATCATTTTATATTGAGATATCGATTTTCTCATTCCACTTCACGCACACACATTTAAATCATGTTCCGTGGTATCGAGTACGCACACCGAGCTCGTTATTGGTGATCGATGACCCTAACTTCCACCTACTAAATATGGCATCACACCTGGCGACTCAGCCGTCCTAGCTTCTACGTATCAAGTACGGGTATCCCGCTTTAACTTTACTTTCACTCTCTTTCCACATATCACATCATATCCCATAAAAATATTTATCGCTTAAAAATATACTATTATTATTACGAAATATTTTATTTTCATAAATAATAAGTTATTCGGTATGAGCAATATAAATAATTCATATTATTAATATTTATTAATATCAAAATAATTTAAAAATTGGAAATGTATTCGAGAGCAAAATTTCTTACTTGAATGACGAACTTTTGACTTGAGTAAATGATGCTTCGAATTATCCAATCTATCAAGACCCAATTTGGATATAAAATGAAGGATATTTCATTGACAAAATAACATTAGAGCTTGATTGATATGAGGATGCGTGACCAGTAATGAGAGCATGAATCCGATTGAATTAGATATATTTATATTTATGGAGCGAAGGAACTTGTATGCCAAGTTAGAAAATGTGAGAGTTTCTCATGATCTTAATGGCCATGAAATTGGTACATTTAATTTCGGTTAACAAAACAATAAATGAGAGAATGCAAACCTATAACCATGCATGGCCCGTTTAATTTATCCCAAGCAATGACAATCAAGACCACATTTTGACCCGGTCAAGAAACTGATAAGAAAGAAAATCCTCTGGAGAAAGAGTTACAAATCCAAAATGATGAAACTATATACTTTTGGCTCTTGCCCTTTGTAAATTAAATATAAATATTAATGACCGTAAAACAGTATAAAAGAAATTTTGATCTTATAAATATATGAAATGACCCTTATTTATAAGTTATAAAAATATGCGTTCTAGAATGAAAAGTCAAATATAAATCAAATCTTGACAGTGTTAGTTGCTGCATTTTTATTTTAAGATACATAATATGATAAAAATATTTATGTTTAATATTTGTGAAAATTCAGATTTAGCAAAATTACAAAAATACCCTTTTATATTTTTTTCGAAAATTTTGGGGTATAACAGTAAGAACCTTGGAAAACACATAATTTTGCAAAAAAAATTTCTTACAAGGTTAATTAACAAAACAACTCATGATAAGGTTGCTTTTTCATGCCGGATCTTAATATGGCCTCACTATGACTAGGAGAATAAATGCTTTGGTCTCAAAAGCTTTATTTAGTACAAATTGAAAGTAAAGTAAATTAAAGGAGTTAAAAAATTAATTACAGTAGGAGTAACAAGTTAAAGTTAGTTCTTTTCTTTGTAGGGTTACCTTTGAAAAGACACTATTTTTGGTGAAATAAAAGAGGGGATATGGATGATCATGAATATTTGGCCCAAAACAACATAAAATCTCAAGCTTAAAGTATGTAACTAAATATGAGGAGCTATTAGCCCATCAAAAATTATCAGCCCACTAAATTTTGAAAAAAAAATGGAGGCCCTGTAATTGCAATCAAATATTTATTCAGTAAAAAATTCTCGTAGATTTTTTTGGTTATATATACGATCTATCAAATTCTCTTCCGTTCATTCTAGATTTTGTTTGAAACAATACAATATTTACTACATATAACGTATTGATTCTTATTTTTATATATATGTTTCTTTATCGTAGTCTAGTCTTAGACTA
Organism: Juncus inflexus; assembly: GCA_024447665.1. Lineage (NCBI taxonomy): Eukaryota > Viridiplantae > Streptophyta > Magnoliopsida > Poales > Juncaceae > Juncus > Juncus inflexus. The sequence goes on from JAJHPC010000020.1 coordinate 3,221,478, forward strand.
TATGATGTATCAAATCCTAAGAATGTGCCTGCTCCATGAGGATATATATGTTCAACTCTTTTTGGTCCCCTCACTTTCTCAAAAAATAAAATAAAACCAAAAACTGTTTTTGGTCGACAGACTTTTTTATTTTTATAATTATCACTTACAAAATCATTACTGCCATTGGATCTAAGGTTGAGCTCATGTAATGAGTCTAATGACATTTATCTTTTAATTGTTTTTAAAATCCAATCTGACGTTTTGCCATTATACATACTTTTTTGAGTGATATATGCACAAAAACTCATTATTAATTCATTATTGACTTTTTTTATGCCTTGAAGCATCACCAGTTCACTATTGAGCCTTGTTCGCAGAGGTTTCTATTAATTTATTATTTTTTTTGATAATCTATTATTATAATTCCACATACTAATTCCATAAATCACAAAATATTTATGTTTTTTTTGGATAAATCATAAGGCTAATGGTCTCATAGCTTAGTATTGTTGAGATATTAAGATGTTGTAGATTCAAATCTTATATGCATTGATAATGGCAAAAATATAATCAATTTTTTTTTCTTTTTTGAAATAATTCCTCATTTGAAGAACTTCAAAAAAAAGATAATAAATCATGAGAATTGCTAAAATAGTTTTATAACTAATTGAATCTCATATTTAGAATTTATCATCTATTAAGTATGGTTTCAAGAACCGTGCTATTAAATAAAATAATGGTTTTCATATATTCGGAGAGAAATAAAATGCCTTGTTTATTATATAACATGAATATTAATGTATATCCGATGGATAATAAGTTCTAAATATAAGACATTAAATATTTTATTAAGAATTGTAATCATTCTCACATATGATTCTAACAATATAACTATGTAAATTTTTGTTTCGTTTTTTCAAATACATTTTGATCCTTCTTTCAAGGGAAAACATATATAAGGGTCCCGCTTTCAATTCTAGTGGAAGGCACAAGGGGCACAACTCTTCTTTACACATCCTCTTGCCCTTATCTTATGTATCTAATGAACTCTTTTGGCCTTTATTTATTATCTTTATGTATAATATAGTCTAATTCCATCTCAATTTGCATTTGCATTTGCATGGGCATATCACTTTCTATCCCCTTAAATCACTTTTAAGTGCAATATTTAGGGTTGTATGGTGGATGATATTCTCATGGGTGGTCAAAAATATACTTCTAAACCACCCCTTTTCAAATTTTGCTTTTCAAAAACCTTAATCATTAAGCAATATATACATGGTATATAGTTTACATAAACAACTCTAATGAAACTTGAAGAACATGATTTTTAAGACAAATAAAAAAATGGTTGGGAGAACTTAATTAATACAATTATGAAATATTTACTCATAATATAACAATTATGAAATATTTACTCATAATATATAGAATCTTTGGTATTTTGAAAATCAAGAAGACCATGAAGTCAAATTATTCATTAATTTCTCCAAAATAAGAAAATTAAAAGAAGATTGGCAAATTTTGACTAAGAATTACAAATCAATCCTACACATAAAGCAGTGATCGGAGGATATCTAGATAGTCATCACCTGAATTAATGCGTTCCCGAGTCATTATTAAATGTTGGGAAATTATTCAAAAACCCTCTAACTTTTTGGGTATTTATTAAAAAAACTCTAACTTTTCAAATTCTTCAAAAACCCCCTATAAAATCAATTTAATTTTTCTTTTACCCCTAAGGAGTTAAATTAAACTTTGTCATCCAATTTTTTTATAAAAAACCAAAATGCCCCTCATATATATTTTCTGTATTTTATTATATTCAATTAAAAATAATAAATAAATAATATTTTTGAATATATTATTCATGATTAATTTTGACGATATTTTATGATATTATTTTACAATGCAAATTTTTTATTTTAATGTATTATATTATAAAAAAATATTTTTCAATTATTCTTGTAAGAGCCTAGTGCATTAACTGGTCAAGCCCAACCTTCAGGCTCACACCATATTGTCCTGAAAAAGGCTTAAGCTTGGTATGTGGGACTAATCACTACCCCCCCCTCCCCCTTACGTTCCGGTCCGGGGTATTACAAACTCCCTCACTTAAATTCTGATATCCTTGTCAGAACTCAAAGATGACAAGTCACATCCGAGTACACATCCGTGTGCACCGCCATACAATAGTACTTCTGGTCTCTTTCAACCAATACATATCCATATGCGACCGCATGATAATACCCTCATGATCGAACTGCTCTGATACCATATGTAAGAGCCTAGTGCATTAATTGACCCAACCCAACTTTCAGGCCCACACCCTATTGTACTGAAAAAGACTTAGTTTGGTTGGTGCTAGAGTAGTTAATACACTAGCCTATTTAAATAACACAATTTCACATTCACAAGTGAAGTTGAGACTGATCACTAGCCCCCTCTTACGTTCCGGTCCGGGGTATTTCGGGGTATTACAATCCTATATTTAGATTATAATTTTATTTTACCTAAAATATTATTTTCTTCTTTATTATTTATTATGATTTGTTTATATTCTAGTTCTCATGAATTTATGTAAAATATAAATTTACTTTTTACTTATTTTTTAATTGAATAAAATAAAATAGGAAAATAAACATATGAGGGACATTTTAGTCTTTTAATAATTTTATTGGATGGAGAAGTTAGAGTTAACTTCATAGGGGTAGAAGAAAAATTCAAATGACTTTATGGGGGGGGGTTGAAGAATTTGAAAAATTAGGGGGCTTTTGATAAATACCAAAAAAGTTAGGGGGTTTTTGAAGAATTTCCCTTAAATGTGTATTACTTCTTTTTATCACTGTATGGATTATGATCCATCAAAATAAATGGGCCCTTTCTCCTCTTTTGAGGAATTATTTCGGCTGAACAAAAAGGCCACTTAACTACCATTTTTATCCATTTAACTAACGTTTATTTTGTTAAATGTGGATGTTTTTAATTCTTCTTCAAAAAATGAGCACCCGGCATATATGGATAGCACGAGCTAAAAACAAATTCATACTCAAATATTTCAGACCACGCAAATTTCAATCGTTCAGATAATTTAAGTCTTACAAAACAACCAAATTATTTGGATATATGTATTAAAACAAAGAGATAAAAGATTAAATTTGAGCCTATATATTTAATTTTTTATTAAATAAAAAATTCGAAATATACTCAATTTAACTGTCAAAAAGAAATGCCTTAATTTCAAACATTGTGGTTGAGACTTGAGACCATAAAAGAGGCATGCACAAGATACTTTCTTGAAAAAACCTTCTAAATAGGTGCAACCTAACTAATTAGAATTCTTCTTTTTTGAAAAAAAGTTCTGAAGTATTTCAATTTTATCAATATTTTACGGTACTATATTTCATATGGAAAAGATACCTTGACAGTAAAATGTGCTCCTTTTTCACATGAGAGAACAAATTCTCTCTTGGGCAGTTGGGCTTGTAGCCTTGTCATAAGGTGGTACTTCTCATTTTTGGAACCACATTTTTTTTATTTTGGTTATTCTTATTTTTCAAAACTTTTTATTGATTTTTTTTATTAAATCTAAATGTACATTCTGATTATATTTTATTAAAATCGACTCCAAAAATTATCTTTTAGAGAACAAAATTTATCCATCATGAACTCCTATATTATTATTTTTTCAACCATATAAGAATATTTTCAAGTACAAAAGAATCAAATTGTTTGCTTTCTTTTGGTGCCTTATTTCTATTTCTAGCTTAATATATTTATCCACTTCTTTTTTGCTTTTATCTCCCATCTTTTTCTCTCTGCCATGCCCATCTTTTCTCTCTCACACACACACACACATACACACTGACACACACACAACAGCCTCTTTAAAAGAAAAAGGAAAAACTAAAATTGAGTCCCTCTCAAAATTTCTCTTTCTAATGGCTGCAAGCTTTGTAACTCATTGCCTCCTCTTCTTTCTTTTCCTCTCTCTTCACTCTCCCACCTCTTCAGGTCTCTCTCTCTCTCTCTCTCATTCATTCTATACCCTAAATCTATTTATTTCTCATTCTGATTTTTATCCATTTTCATTTTTCAGGAAATATTGTGGATTTTTCATATGATGCATCAAAAACGGCGCCAACTCTGCTTCAAACCACCAAAAATGTCAAAACCCATAACATGGCTTTCTTCACAACCAGTGTTCTTAATCCGGTACCAAGCTCCTCTGTACCGGTACCAGTCTTTCTCTTTCTAAACCCATTTGAAGGTACCAAAGAGATCAACACAAAACTGGTACCAACTCTCAAATCCTTGAGCATTTCTACCATTGTAATAACCGGTACCGAAAAATCCCTTTCACAATCTCTCTCAAATTTGAAATCCATCCATTCTTCTCTCAAAACCCTAAATCTCAATCAGCGTATTAAAATCTCTGTATCATTCTCTCTCTCCTCCCTTCAAACCATGCATAAAACCAAAAACTTGAATTACGATAGAATCATGCAATTTCTGAAGAAAACTGAGTCGTTTTTAATAGCAGAAACAACTATCAAACAAGCCAATTTGATCAATAACATAATCACTCCTATGCAAAATCTAAAAATCCCTCTAATCCTCCACATAAAAGGGCAGAAACTTCCTCCCAAAATTGAAATTTCAAAATCCAAACCTCCTCTCTCGAAACTCCAAGTTTCCGCAATCTTTTTCGACAACAAAACTCGAATCTCTCACCAATCCTCTCAAAGATCCCTTCTAGAATCTTCCAAACCCAAATCCACAAAACATGACACGTACAATTACGATCCGGTACCGAACCCTACTTACGCCACACCGATAACCGTACCATCCACAAATCCCGCCCCACCTATTGTAACTGTCTCTCCAACCAATCCCACGATGCCACCTGGCACAATCCTTCCCTTAAACCCCTACCCAACTCCCCTCACAAATCCAACAACTCCAGTAACCAATCCCGTAACGACACCTGCCACAAATCCAGTAACAACGTATCCTAATAATCCTTACCCTCAACCCAGTACCGGTACCACTCCCACCCCCACATATCTCCCTCCCATTTCGGTACTGAGTCCTGTCTCGGTACCCAGTACCGTACCGGTACCGAGCACCGTACCGGTACCGAGCACCGTACCGGTCTCAAGCGGCCAGACTTGGTGCGTGGCCAAGACCGGTACGAGCGACTCGGCATTACAGCTGGCGCTGGATTACGCGTGTGGGATTGGAGGTGCTGACTGTACGGGCATTCAGCCAATGGGGAGCTGTTATAACCCTAATTCAATTCAGGCTCATGCTTCGTATGCTTTTAATAGTTATTATCAGAAGAATCCTTCGCCTACGAGCTGTGATTTTGGTGGGGCAGGCATGCTTACGAACGTAAATCCAAGTAAGATTAGGGTTTATTATGAAAAATTCGAATTATTTGTTTGTACATTTTTTATATTAGTATGAATTGTTCTAGATTTTGAATTCCTAATTATGAAATTTGTAATTTTTCAGGTGTTGGGTCTTGTACGTTTCCATCATCAAGGTAAATATTATTTTATACAAATTTCTTTTTGTATATATTGAATTTCCCAAATTAGTTTTATATTTATAAATAATAAAATAACATTAATTATAAAAATAAAAAACTGATAAAAATAATATTAACATAATAGTAATAACAACAACAACAATAATAATAATATTATTAACAATAATACTAATAATGATAATATTAATAATAATAGTAATAATAAAGACAATGTTATAATTTATTTATATATTTATTTTTAGTTCGGGTCTTGGCAGTCCAACAACGACAACTTCATCAACAACCCCTACTCCCCTTTACGGTACCGGTACAGGTACAGGTACTGGATTTGGAACCGGTATAGCACCTGGTTCCACAACAGGTACCGGTTTGGGTCCGACAGTTTTAAACTCCGGATCCAATAACTCGGTATTTGGAACTGATGGCCCGACAAGTACGACAAGTGGTTCGGTTTCTCTCTCTATGAGTTGGTTTTGGTTCTCTCTCCTATTCGTGTTCTCCTATATTTTCATTAGAAGAGTTGGATAGTTGTGTTTCTATGTGAAAAAGAACAATGTGTGTAAATAGGGGATGGAAATGAGAAGAGGAAGAAGAATGGGGAGTCCAAATTGGTCTAGACCTTTAAGTTTTGTTCAATAGGCATCTATGAAATCTTTATTTTTTAATAATCACCCTTAACTTTGAGTTTTGATCGATAAGTTGCGCTAATTGGAGAGGAAAAAAAAACAATAGTTTAGGGTGTGAAGTAAGCAAAATAAAAAATAGGGGTAAATGAGCAAAACTGAAAATTTCGGGGGCATTATTGGAATTCTCCCTGGCAAAATGTTGAACTGATGATGTGTATATGGAATGGAAGGCTAGTTATGTTCACATGGTAGAGGAAAAAGATGACAAGTTGGTGAGCTTAGAAACTGTACTTGTACTTTCGTTTGTACATTTGTGTGGATAATCTAACATTTTGGTATGCTCATGTAATGTAATTTCTCCTTACAAAAATAACAATGTTTAACCATTTCACTATGGTGACGTCTTTCTATTGTGTGTATATTTGTTAAACATTTTGGTATTGTCATGCAATGTAATTTCTCCTTGCAAACATAACAATGTTAACCATTTTAGTCTGGTAATGTAATTTTTCCTCTCTACAAAAAACACTTTTTGCTATTTTCTCTCTCTTGATGGCTGAATCGGCTCAAGAGTCTTTCTTTATTTTTGTGGCACCAATGAGATTTTAGCTACAGAAATGGATTTAGAAATTTAGGTTGAAGGGTGATTCAAGATTTTGTTACTCATAACATTCAACTAAAACTCAATTTAAAGTTTAAATCATGCCATTGCATTTCACCTATATACTATATATATCTAGGTCAATTTGTGGGTCAGTGATATTGACATAAACAAATATTACTTACTACGTGAAAAATCAATTTAAAATGACATTTGTATCTCTATTAAATAGACACCATGTATTACGGAAAGTAGAATCTAAGTTGCCTTCAAATCCATTAGTATACTTTTGTATTTAATTTCCATCGGTGAGCAATAACTGACATTCCCTTTTAGCGCTATTAAATAATCAGTGAGCATTCTTTCACGGAAAAATGAGTTTTAATGTTTTTACAAAAGCCTCTAACTCAACTTGCATTTTAATCAAGCTTTCTAAAATAATAAAATAAGATAAAAAATATTAAGATTAATAATATTTCTTCATTCAAAAAATAAGCAAATAACTTTCTTTAAAACACAAATGGTATAAGTTGTACCGACTAAATAACTTGACAATTAGAAAAACAAAATATAAAACTCATTATTGTTACATAAAAAAATAAAATCGGGATAGCAATGACTAAATCAATGAAAGTGAAAATATCATTAGCAACATGAGTGGTTGGAATTGTAGATTATATATTCATCTCTTTGTTAATCTAGCTGATACTGCTAGCTTATAAACTTGTTTGGACTCATACATCTTAGATAATATTCTTTTCAACGAGGAAAAAAATTCAAGATTTATTTAAGAAATTCAATTGACAAAAAAAAGATGGAGAGGAGGAACAAGAACTCTTTTTTTTGAAGGTTGAGGAGGAAAAATAATTCAAGCTGGTGTAATTTTCTAAAAGTTGATATGACTAAAATATCTTTCCAATTTTGTCTTGTGAAAGGATATAAATTTTTCTAATTTATTGCAATATTTTTGAGATTCTTTCCATAATATATGTATCTATTTAATAGGGGTAAAAAAGTCATTTTAGGACTAAGATTAGTTTTTAGGACTCGTTATAGTAATTAATACTGCCACTCACAAAAAAAAAATATATAGTAATTCATACTGTGATTTAGCACAATTTGGGACCCTACAAACAAAAGGAGCTTAAAGGACTGGTACTGAGATAAGGTTTGATTTGGATAAAAAAAGGACTATTAAAATTAAATTTCATGTAGCCACTTTTTGTCTTTCCAGTTTTATTGACATTTTGGGAGAATGAACCAAATCTTGCTTTATCGCCACAATTTAGGATTTGCCAAATTTCATATATCTTTACTCCTTTTCCTTTTCCCTATTCAGTGGTCATCTTAAAGGACCAAATATAAATCATATCCCACTCAACTGGTATTATTTGCTCAAAATATACTCTGAATTTGCTTATATGACCAATAAAATGATACACTCAGTTTTATTCAATAACATATATTAGCATGTATCCATCAACAAAAAAACCAGATAAAATATAAAACAATAGATACACCAAAAACATCTCATAACTAATTAATAAATTAAAACATCACAAATCACTAATCAATTCTACACGGGCTCAGCTTAATTGAGCAGGGAATGAATTCTCATCTAAATAAATAGTCAAAATTGCTTTTCTATTAAATAAAGATACATCAAGTTTGCATATAAATTACAAACAAAACTCTTCCTCCAAATCAAAATTCAAAACAATATTTAATTTCTTAATATGATTTTACGATAACTTCCTAGAGAGATTTCTAATACCAGATCCGACACATTTGAGAGTGACAGTGCTTGAATTTGGATCAGGTTTTATATCAAATTTCACACCTAAAAAGTCTCTTATATTTCTAAGCGTTTCTATTCCGTAAGGCGTGAGCTTACCGACTCGTATTTTAGATATATCGGGCGGGCACAAAGCACATAAAATGAATAGCAAGCCCTGCAAAATAATATTTAAATTCAGATCAAATGTTCTCATAAAAACAAATACTGAACAAACAGACACACCTGATGACTCGAGTCGACAACGCCGCCCTGCTCGACCTCCTCGAGCAGCATTGAGGCGGCCCTCACGCCCAGATCCTCCGGCGACATCAGCTCCGGCTTCTCATCCATTTCTTCCTCCATTTCGTCCGCCTTCGGATGGCTCACCGTCGAGTCCGCCGAGATCAGGCAGCCGGCTGTGGTTTCCGCCACCAGCGAAATCCCGTACCCCGGCGACCTGGGATTAAATTAAATTTAGGGTTTAGGGTTATGAAAATAAGGGAGTATTTTGGGGTCAACTCAAATATTATACATTCAAATAAGGCAATTATGATGACCTAAACTAGAGATGTTCTAGCGGACCTAAAATAGGATGTTTGACCTAAAGCAGAATTACAAAGATAGAGAATATTTTGAGTGGAATAAATAGAGAGTTTGATGAGCGAGATGAGTGGTGTGGAAATTGAGTGTTTTGACCGGAAATAGAATATTGAGCATGAAATTAAATGGATGTGTGTGAGGATTGTAGTGGAAGATAAGAGTACTTTGCGCTAAAATAGGATATTCTGGATTAAATACAAGGTATCTATTATGGCCTAAAATAGGGATATCTTATATCCAGGCGAAAAAGTACAATACTTTGACCTAAAATAGAATATTCTCGACTGAAATGAGGTATTTTTGCGTATTCAGGCAGGCTAAAATAGGATATTTGACCAGTCAAAGGAAAGAATAAAATCATTGTCGTAAAAAGACAGTATTTTGGCCTAAAATAAAATACATAAGAATAAAACAAGGTATTATAACCTAAAATAGAATATTAAGACCAAGCTGGAGATATTAAAACCAAAATAGATCAAGACCAAAGTGTTCTAAAATAGTCCAATTGAAACTACCTTCCACCAGCTGTACCAATCCTATGATCGGTGAAAATATGCACATCCGGAATAAATCGATTAAAAATACCGCGAGCCGCATAAATCATTCTATTTGTGAATTGGGGCGTAACCCTAGTTGAAAAAGCCACACCTCTTATCCTTTTCACCATTCCTTCTTCAACCCAATTAGCCGCCTAGAAAAAAAAGATCAAACCATTAAATTTTTGGGGGAGCAATTTCACATATACCTTTCCAAATTATCAAATTCACCCTTTTTAACTAAAAATAGTTTTGGGTAAATTTGAAATTAGAGTTATATTTACACTCCATCAATGCAACTAGCCGTCAAAAACATCAAATTTCATAAGATAACAACAAAGTCACCAAATTTGAGGAGTAATTCCATATATACCCTTCCTAATTATCAAATAAAACCTTTTTAAACAGTAGAGGATTTGGGTTATATTTGAAATTAGCGTTATTTTTAAGCTCTAATAAAAAGAAAAGTGCTTACCGATAAGGAATTGAGGATAATTGGGACTTTCAAAATGATTTCACCGCCGCCAAGAGGTGGAGCTCCTCTGCTTTCAATTTTCAAATCTAATCCTTCTAAAGGAACTCCAAATCTTTTGAACATATGTAAAGTCGTCATTCTAAATGTATCGACTGATGGATCTTTCGCATCATTCGTAATTCCTACAAAAATAAACATCATTAATTTTGATAATTTGAGATAAATTTGGTGAAAAATAGACAAGAACTTAGGGTTTAGGGTTTAAAGATCGTTTCAAGTACCTCTGAGTCGAATCGAAAGAGGTTTCTTGCCGAATAAACCGAGAAGAATCAACGGCTCAAGAAAATAACCGATTGAGCGGCTCAGACCGCAATCATGAACTATGTTCTTTCCGCCGATCAAAACTCCAGGTTTGTACCTCAATTTCGTTCCTGAAAAGAACAAATCATATTTTTTCTTCAATATCAATCTCATTAATAAACTATTTTTACCCACAGAATAAGATACAATTTAACATCTCCTTTAATAAACTGACCAAACAACAAAAAACAACAAACCCAATTTCAAAAAACAACAAATTTGTATAAACAACTTAACTTACCAGTTTCGTTTATTTCTACGAGGCAATCATCGGAAATGGTTTCGAGGAGGCGGAGGAAGGAGACCTCGTACGGCCGGAGCCCCGGGGAGGTCTCGTCGGAGCGAATCTCCTCCACCACCACCGCCGCTCCGGCGAGGGTTGCGAGGACGAGACGCTGCCTCAGGTGACGGCTGCCCTTCAGCCTCTTGTACGCCACTTTCCCCATCTTTCTTTCTGTGTTGTGCAATACAATGGCTAAAACCCTAATTGAGAGTTTGAAGAAGTGGTTTTGGTTGTTTTGGGTTGTTTTGGGCTTTTTATGGGCTGTTTGTTATTTTGGGTTTGTTTGGGCTTTAGTGGGCTCTTTGTTGTTTCGACTGGGCCGATAAGATTTAGGAGAGATTTGGTATTTTTTAAATTTGGAAGAGTAAATATGATATTTGCAATTTTGAAAGGGTGATTGATATTTTTAAGTTTTTGTAAGAGTATATATGAAAATTTTCTTTAGGGATGGAGAATTTCGATCTTATTAAATGATAAATCATTTTTGTCAATAATGCTAGGTCCAGAAACCAATTTCTAGAAATGTATGTGGCAATGAGACAATTTTTTGTAAATCCAACTAGGAAAAGTAAATTTATGTGGCAAATTTTGTAAATGCAATCAAATAAATTAAATTATGTGGTATGTTTGATATTTGTGTGAGATATACCATAGGTGTATGCATAGTTGCATACACATTTATTAATATATATTTTAAAGTCACAACAGGGAAATTGACTACTAAGGATAATTACATTAGATAACAAATTATGGTTACAAATATAAAAAAGAACAAAATAAACATGAATTCAAGAAAAAAAAAAGAGAAAGACGGTGCTATTTTTATTTGCGAGGCCAAGAAAACCGATTAGGAGAGGTGAAGGGACCTAGTGATTCAGCTCTTCTATCTCTTCTATTAATTGGTTTTGCACAAGCTCTCTTCTAGTGGACATCAATTTTTTGACTTTATTTTGAAGTGGTAAAAAAAAAATAATTAAGAGAATAGCCTACTTTTGAAAATATTTACAAAAGTGGCCGTTTCGCTCAGTACTGGGCGAAACTGAGGTAATTTCGCCCAGTAACGGAGCGAAACACAATTTCTGGCACTGTTCATACTTTTTCGCCCAGTGACTGAGCGAACTGGTACTGTTCACACTGTTTCGCCCAATGACTGGGCGAAACTGGCATTGTTCATACTGTTTCGCCCAGTTAAATTTTTTCTTTTTTGTCAGTTTCTCCCAGTCATTGGGACTGTTCCGCCTAGTGAAATTTTATTTTCCCAATAAAAATAATTTTAAATATTTCATTTATATTATCAAAGAAGTAATTAGAGGCATACTCATATCATTTTTTACTAGAATTTTGCATATATAATAATGGCATATAGATAATTGAAAACTCATAATCCAACTAATTAAGTGCATTTGTTAATTGAAGGATTGTAATCTCAAATCACATTAGTATTTCTTTTATTTAACTAATAAATATGTACAAAAGTTTGAAAAATATATCTTTCACATGAGAAGCTTGAAAAATTATTATCTTATCAACAAACACTATTTATTTTTTATTGTTTATGTAATAAATTAATAATATGTCTCGTTTGCATGTAATTAACAGTGCCAATGACTGGGCGAAACTGGGAAAAAAAATTTTGATTGGGCGAAACAGTATGAACAGTGCCAGTTTTGCCCAGTCACTAGGCGAAACAGTGTTGAATAGTGCCTGTTTGCTAAACGGTGTGAACAGTGTAAGTTTCGCCCAGTCATTGGACGAAACAGTGTGAACAGTGCCATAAATTGTGTTTCGCCCCGTTACTAGACGAAACTACTCAGTTTCGCCCAGGGGCTAGACGAAACAACCACTTTTGCAAATATTTTCAAAACTAGGCTATTCTCTTAATTATTATTTTTTTGGCCACTTCAAAAAAAAAGTCCAATTTTTAGACTATTTTTGAAATTTAATGTATATATTTTGGTGTAAATTAAATAACTTGAAAATACCATAAGAACTCATTCACCAAGCTAAGAATTCCAGCTAGGGTTGTAAAACTAATGTATATTGGATGGACTGTCAAATAGGAATGAAAATTTCTCATAAGCATTTGTTATAGAATAAGTCTAGGCTGCAGGATAAAGTAACAGGATTCGCAGTAGGATGCACAGGTGGATATGTCCAGTCAGCAACTTCCAACGGAATTAGTAAAGTGTTTGAACCCATTAAATCAGAAAGCTCATTAGGATGTTTAGTCTTTTAATTTAATCTTGTTCATTCTTTTTCTGGTAGAGAAAAAGAGAGTCAAAGAGGTAATTTGGACTTTTTTATTTTCCATTTTTTTACCGAGACAGGAAGTTGAATTTGGAGAGTGTAAATAATCAAGAGTGAGAGATGGTACGTTACTGAATAACTTTTTCCTTTCACTTTTATTTCTCCGTCTGTATCCGTTCTGTCTAGTTCAGTTTCTTTTAAATATTAGTGGGACCCACATAATCGAACAATCCGGTCTCAGCTGACTGGGTGTGTACACGAAAGCCAGCTGAGCATTCTTGTTGCGAGTCCTGTTCCTTTATCCTGCAGTCTAGACTTATTGTTTGTTATATGATCCTTTTTCTTGCAAAACAAGACATAATTATTGTCAATACTAAGACTTTTATAGTAACGCATTTCATTATTAGTTTCCTCCAAAATCCTAAAAGGGATTATTAGTATATTCTCACAAATTTCAATTGAGTATTATGGATTGTATAAAGATAAAAGATAAGGATTTGTGAAGGCAGTTTATGTATATATAATGAAAAATCACAAAACATTAATGAAGGAATAACTTATTCATGCTTTATCAATTTTTCACTGAAAGTACTATTCAGACATTTTGAATGAACCATTCAACATAAAAATAACAATAGTTTTTCTTGTGAACATTTTTTTGTCTATGTCCTCATCTTTAGAACAATTCAAATTTTATTTTGAGATTGCCAAATCGATAAGGTCAATGGGCCTAAAACTGAACTAGTTTCCTTAATCAAATAATTGGTTATTGCTAAAGATATTGAAATTTGTTTCATGAGCCAACTTATCGGCCGGCTAAAGCCCATTTTAAATATATTGCATAATTTTGGATTTTTTTTTTCAAAATACCATTATTTTCAGAAATAAATCAGTATATACCACTGTTTTGAAAATAATGGACTAACTACCATTTCCGCCACTATTAGTGGCGGAACATATAATTTTTTTTCTTTCCAAAATCTGCCCATTTGGCGAGTTAAACATGATTAATTATTGTAAAAATCTTGTTCCGCCACTATTAGTGGCGGAACAGGTTAAATAAATTTTCAAACCATCCTAACGAGGTAATTAGCCTAAAAATTGAAGAATTAACTGTTCTGCCACTATCACTGGCGGAGCAAGCTCATATTTAGCCTGTTCCGCCACTAATAGTGGCGGAACACAGGCTATAATTTTTCCTTCCCCCTGACTGAAAAAATTCGAAAAATAACCCATGTTCCGCCATTCATTCTGTCGGAACAGATGAAATTTACACCTGTTCCGCCACTCTGAGTGGCGGAACATGGGTTATTTACAAAAAACCCACCTTTTAACCCGTTCCACTCTCTCTCTCCCATTCAACCCAACCCGTGAAAAATTGGGGCGATTTTTTGGGCGAAAATTGGGCGATTTACACCTGTTCGCTCATTTCTTTCGGAAAAAATCTTGTATAGATTTTTCAAAAAGCATGATAGTAAATAGTAAATTATTGACGTGAAAACGAAATTTTTTATTAATTTTAACATATTTGTCCACAATCTTTGTTTGCACCTAAAACTCAAGTTCCGTGCGTTACTTCGCTTGTTTCATTGAAACAAAACTCATGTTTCGTTCGATTATTTGATCGATTCATTCAAAAAAACTCGGATAGATTTTTTGTAAAAAATGATAGTAAATACTAAATTATTCAAATGTAAACAAAAATTTGTATTCATTTTAAATTATTTCTCCACAATCTTTGTGTGCCGCTAAAAGTCATGTTTCGTGTGTATATATGCTGGTTTCATTAAAAAAAAACTCGGACAAATTTTTCGGAAAGAAGAATAGTAAGTAATAAATTAGTCAAATGCAAAAAAAAATTTGTTTTCAATTTAAAATGTTTCTCCACAATCTTTGTTTGCACCTAAACCTCATGTTTCGTGCGTTTGTTTGCTCATTTCATGCAAAAAAACTCGGATAGATTTTTCGTAAAGAATGATAGTAAATACTAAATTATTCAAATGCAAACCAAAATTTGAATTCATTTTAAAATCTTTGTCCACAATCTTTTTTTGCACCTAAAAATAATGTTTCGTGTATTTGTTCGCTCGTTTCTTTTCTAAAAAAACCTCTTATAGATTTTTCATAAAGAATGATAGTAAATACTAAATTATTCAAATGCAAAGCAAAATTTTTATTAATTTTGACATATTTGTCCACAATCTTTGTTTGTACCTAAAACTCAAGTTTCGTGCGTTAGTTCGCTAGTTTCTTTCAAACAAAACTCGGATAGATTTTTCTTAATGAATGATAGTAAATACTAAAATATTCAAATGCAAACCAAAATTTGAATTCATTTTAAAATCTTTCTCCACAATCTTTGTTTGCACCTAAAACTCATGTTTCGTGCGATTATTTGATCGTTTCATTCAAAAAAAACTCAGACATATTTTTTCGTTAAAAATGATTGTAAATACTAAATTATTCAAATGCAAACAAAATTTTTTATTCATTTTAAATTATTTCTCCACAATCTTTGTGTGAAACTAAAAGTCATGTTTCGTGCGTATATATGCTCATTTCATTGAAAAAAAACTCGGATAGATTTTTCGGAAAGAATGATAGTAAATACTAAATTATTCAAATGCAAAAGAAAGTTTGTTTTCAATTTAAAATGTTTCTCCACAATCTTTGATTGCACCTAAATCTCACGTTTCGCGCGTTTGTTTGCTCATTTCATTCAAAAAAATCTCGAATAGATTTTTCGTAAGGAATGATAGTAAATACTAAATTAGTCAAATGTAAACAAAAATTTGTATTCATTTTAAATTATTTCTCCACAATCTTTGTGTGCCACTAAAAGTCATGTTTCGTGCGTATATATGCTCATTTCATTCAAAAAAATCTCGGATAGATTTTTCGTAAAGAATGATAGTAAATACTAAATTAGTCAAATGTAAACAAAAATTTGTATTCATTTTATAATCTTTGTCCGCAATCCTTTTTTTGCACAGAAAAATCATGTTTCGTGCATTTGTTCGCTCATTTCTTTTGAAAAAAAATCTCGTATAGATTTTTCAAAAAGAATGATAGTAAATACTAAATTATTGAAATGCAAATGAAATTTTTTATTAATTTTAACATATTTGTCTACAATCTTTGTTTGCACCTAAAACTCAAGTTTCGTGCGTTAGTTCGCTCGTTTCATTCAAACAAAACTCGGATAGGTTTTTCTTAATGAAGGATAGTAAATACTAAAATATTCAAATGCAAACCAAAATTTGTATTCAATTTAAAATATTTCTCCACAATCTTTGTTTGCACCTAAAACTCATGTTTCGTTCGATTATTTGATCGATTCATTCAAAAAAACACGGATAGATTTTTCGTAAAAAATGATAGTAAATACTAAATTATTCAAATGTAAACAAAAATTTGTATTAATTTTAAATTATTTCTCCACAATCTTTGTGTGCCACTAAAAATCATGTTTCGTGCGTATATATGCTCGTTTCATTAAAAAAAACTCGGATAGATTTTTCGGAAAGAAGAATAGTAAGTAATAAATTAGTCAAATGCAAAAGAAATTTTGTTTTCAATTTAAAATGTTTCTCCACAATCTTTGTTTGCACCTAAATCTCATGTTTCGTAATTGCTCAGCAAATTGAACCAATTGTTTGTCATTCGTAATTTTTACTGGTCTAAAATGTCATTCATTGCCGCTAAGGTAAGGATATTTATCTCGAATTAAAAGAGTATCATTAAACGACCAACCAATATTTTCATAAATTTCATAACACAATTGGACATAATTTCTATTTGTAGTTGTACTTTCTGGTAGAACAGCAGGCTCAGATGGATCGTAACTGCGGCCGTTGGTGTTTTGAACAATCCGACCATCGTAATATAGAAATATTACTGAGTTTTGTGCCATCTTCTTTCAAATATCTTTTTTTTCTTCTTCATAATTGCAATAATATTTCAACAACTCAAAAAAATATATACTAAATTGAACTAATTATAAAGTTTTAAAAATAATTCTATAATAAATTACCTACTTCCTTCTTCCTTTTCTTTAACTTGCTTTTGCCTCCCCTAATTTTCCTCTATTTCTCCTTCTATTTTGGCTCAAAATCACCTTCAAATAGCCTCAAAATCGCTTTTTATTATTGGGGGCGCCGTTTAGGGTAGATTGGGGAAGAGAGAGAAGGGGTATCTATTTATACTACTAACAGACCTATCAGACTGTTCCGCCACTAATAGTGGCGGAACATGGGTTATTTTTAATGGAACTGAAGTTAGGGGGTGGGGAATTTTTGGGCATGTTTCGCCACTCATAGTGGCGGAACAGGTGTAAATAACCCATGTTCCGCCACTCAGAGTGGCGGAACAGGTGTAAATTTCATCTATTCCGCCAGAATGAATGGCGGAACATGGGTTATTTTTAGAATTTTTTCAGTCAGGGGGAAGGAAAAATTATAGCCTGTTCCGCCACTATTAGTGGCGGAACAAGCTAAATATGAGCTTGTTCCGCTAGTGATAGTGGCGGAACAGTTAATTCTTCAATTTTTAGGCTAATTATCTCATTAGGATGGTTTGAAATTTTATTTAACTTGTTCCGCCACTAATAGTGGCGGAACAAGATTTTTACAATAATTAATCATGTTTAACTCGCCAAATGGGCGGATTTTGGAAAGAAAAAAAAATTATATGTTCCGCCACTATTAGTGGCGGAACAGACTTTGTTCCGCCACTAATAGTGACGGAAATGGTAGTTAGTCAATTATTTTCAAAACAGTGGTATATACTGATTTATTTCTGAAAATAATGGTATTTTGAAAAAAAAATCATAATTTTGACTATATTTTTTCAAATAGTATATGTACTATTAACTTAACACTCTACAATTATTTCATATGACTTAATTTATTAGCTTCCGTAATCATAAGTTTTGACAAATAATAAAACTACAAATGCTTAAATCGATCTTACAAAAAAGATAATCCTCACAACAACAAAATATCATAAATGCCTATAACCAGAAAGTATAAATGCATATGAGGGTTTTCACCTATTTTGACAATATATTCACATTCTAAAAATCCCAGTCTTCAGAAAATGGTGCGTTTGGCATCCATTTTGTTTTCCTTTTTCCATTTATTTTTGTCTAAAAAAAATCGAAACGCATTTGGCATATGGACATGGTTTCCGTTTTTTCAGTCCAATTGCCGGAAAAAAAACGGAATTATATTGTTGAAATGACAAATATAAGTTTCTGACTTTCCGATTTTATTTCTTCTCACCCAGCGCTGCTCTATATCTTTCATCTCTTTGCAAACACGTCTAAGTGTTTCTCTTCCGCTGCTCTTGGTTAACACGGTTAACATGCCCACAACATATGAATTTATGATATTGTTACGAATTCACATATCTGCTTATATTATTATGAATATTATATTATAATCTTTCCTTTGACTATCTTTCGCGTGGATGTATCAAATGTTGATACATAATTTTACTATTATAGGTCGTATTTGTTTTGATTAGCATGACATGCATTGGATGCATGATATAAATCAACATGCATTATATTGATAAAAGTAAAATGTTGTTTCTAAACTCACGTTCACGTTAACATTATGTTATTTCACTAAGGTTATGGACAAAGTAGAATTCATTCTTTATCATTTTAAGTAAAAATGTATTGATTATTTTTGTTGTGGTGTTTGTTCACTTCCAAATTCTTTCTTGATACATTTTTATCTGATTAAGAAGCTGAGCTAGAGAATGTCATGATTGCAAAAATCAATCTTTTCTATTTATATCATGAAAATATTGCAAAGTCAATCAAACTTTTTATCAGTATTTGAACATTTTGAAGAAATAATGTGTTTTATTGTGTTATTTTACTTTATAGACAAATATTGATAGCATTGATGTAACTTGTTTTCATCTTAAAAACAAAAAACAGTTTTTCTGAAAACAAAAATAAAAAAACAGAAAACTATTTTCTGTTTTTAAAAAACAAAAAAACAGAATAACTAAAATAATATCAAACGAGGCCTGAGATTTTTGGAGCCTAATCAATCTTATGATCAATATCGTTTGAGCCAATTATTCACAATCACAATCACAAACACAATCACAAGTCACACATTATTTGCAAATTAGAGCATAACGAATTTATAGTAAGAGATCATAAATTCAAATCTCAATAAATACAATTTTAAATAACACATATTTAGCAAAATCTCTGAAGTCATAAATTATGATGATACACTTTCTTTTTCCAGGAATAAGACTACTAGGGATGATAAGTCCATGTGCCGGGCTTTTGTTGTGTTTTTGGGCTTTGAAGAACGTTATATTTAGGCTTTTAGAGTGGTCCGACATGATATTGAACTAGGATAATACTGGCGCTTCTCTGCGAATATTTAAATTTGTTATTCATTTGAATTTATATATAAATCTCGATTATGAAAAATCTAAATAATAGTTTGAAATAAATTTTGAGTACATAAATAATATATAATAATTATGTTATGTAAGTTGGTTATGTTTAAAATTAGTTTCAATTACATCATAAGATATTTTATTCATATATTATTCATTAAAAATTATTTTCTATATTACATCTAATTTTATAAGGATGGATAATTTTATACAAATAAATTTACATATAAGAAATAAAATAACATAAATAATAAATTCATAAAAAACAAAAAATAATAATTCAAAAAATAATTTGGATTATTAATTTACAAACTTAATTTATGTTTGCATTAAGATTTCTAAGATTAAATATCATCTTTTTTTTTATCTCTTTAGTTTTCTCGTGTTGTTATCTATTGACATATTATATTAGAAAAAAAATCAAGTATTTATCGGACGATAAAAGATATCGGAAAAACTAAAAAAACACGATAATTTATTTCATGTATTTTAGTTGAAATCCCGTAAGACTTAATTATAGAATGTAAGATGCTTAACTTTAAAAAATATAAAAATAATAATTATATTTAGCATGATGTGTAAAAAAAAATTATATTATTTATATGAAAAAAATATGTTTACTATACATAAGAAATTGTAAAATGACTCATTTTCTAAAAAAAAAATTGTCACCACTATTTCTCTTATTTATTTTTTGCTAGTTGTTAAAGTGATACAGATTATCTGTAATCTATGTTGCACGGATACGGACACGGATGTTGTGTCCGCACGACACGGACACGGCGACACGGCAATCTCAAAAAAACCTCCGGACACGACACATTTTATATATATATATAATATAATATATTTATTTTATGTTTAAAAAATATAAATAATATAAAAAACATAAACTAAATTGATAATAACTTGATTAATAAAATATCCATAATTCAAGTGATAGTTCATAGTTCATATTAATACAAAAATAATCTAATTAAAAACACAAAATATGAGGTCCATACTTCATTCAAACATCCACTAACTACAAAACCAAATTTAACCTAATTCAAAAGTACAAAAATCATAACTAGATTAAAGAGTTCATACAATCACATAACCACATCTAAATTATATTATCATTCTATAAAAAAATTTTGGGCCAATTTTTTTTGGGCCGGATTTTAAGCCCGCCGTGTCCAATCCGTATCCAAAACGTGTCCAAAACGTGTCCCTTCGTGTCCTGCCGTGTCCGAGCCGTGTCCATATCTTTTTTTACAATAAAATATTAGGACACGCGATTTGAAGTGTCGGACACGTGTCGTAGGCGTGTCCGAGCCGTGTCCGTGTCCGACACGTGTCCGACACGCCTACGGCTCATTTCGGAGAGTGTCCGCGTAACATAGTCTGTAATACATTAAGTAATATAATACAATTTTTAATATTCTACTATTTTATTTGATATGATAATTCTCACATAATCGAAAATATAATATGAAATATTAATTTAACTAATTATGTGATATTGTGGTAATAATTTAATTGAAAAGCTAAGATTTGAAATTTTCTTTCACTAAATGGACTATTTAGACATGTTGAATGAACCATTCAACATAAAAATAAAAATAGTTTTTCTTGAAAACTTTCTTTTTGTCTTTGCCATCATTTTTAGAACAATTCAAATTTTATTTTGAGATTGCCAAATTGATAAGATCAATGGGCCTAACAACTGAACTAGTTTCCTTAATCAAATAATTGGGTTATTGCTAAAAATATTGCAATTAGTTTCATGAGCCGAATTATCGTCTGGCTAAAGCCCATTTTAAAATTGGGTTCAGCAATATTGCATAATTTTGACTATATTTTTTCAAATAATATATCTACTATTAACTTAACACAATACAATTATTTCATCTGACTTAATTTATTAGCTTTCATAATCAGAAGTTTTGACAAATAATATAACTACAAACGCTTAAATCTTACAAAAAAGATAATCCTCACAACAACCAAAAAATCATAAATGCCTAAAAACAGAAAGTACAAATGCATATGAGAGTTTTCACCTATTTTGACAACATATTCACATGATCAAAATTCCAATCTTCAGCAAATTTAGATTTTTGGAGTCTAATCAATCTTTTGATTACTATCTTTTGAGCCAATTCTTCACAATCACAAGTCACACATTATACTTTTTTAGATTATTATATTTTGAGTCTATTTATTTGCAAATATCTTAGAGTCTAGTTAGCGTAATAAATTTATTGTAAGAGTTCATAGATTCAAATTTCAATAAATACAATTTATCTGGCACATATTTAACAAAGTCTCTTAAGCCATCAATCAAATATGGATTGAATCTCCAAAAAAAAAAATGATACACTTCCTTTTTCAGGAGTAGGAGTGCAGGAGGTATTTTAGGACTTTTTTTTTTAAAATACCATTTAAAAAAAAAAAATTCAACAGTTGCCATTGGTTTGAAAATAATGAAATATCTGTCATTTTCGCCACTAGTAGTTGCGGAACAGATGATTTTCATTTTTTGCAAAAATATCTCATTTGACTGACTAAACATGATTAATTAGTATAAAAAACAGTGTTCCGCCACTACTAGTGGCGAAACAAGCACATTTGTTTTTTTACCAATTAACAGCTAAACATATCTAACAGATGACTAATTAACCAATTTTTTTTAAGAATTAGCCTGTTCCGCCACTACTAGTGGTGGAACAGACCAAAATAATTTTTTCCCCTGACTGAAAATACGCAGAAAATAATACGCTGTTCCGCCACTACTAGTGACGGAACAGGTGAAAATAATTTTTTCCCCCTGACTGAGGAATGCAAAAAATAATAGCGTGGCGGAACAGGTAAAATTTCACCTGTTCCGCCACTAGTAGTGGTATGGTAAGAGGGGGAAAGATTTGGGAAGTCAATTTCAACGAAGGTAATTGCCGGTGCCAGAAATCCTAGATATATCATTACCCGTGTTCACATACGAAATGAGTTTCTATCCTGTAAAGGACAAAACTCATTGGGTGTCACGAGACGAAGTTTGTAATATTACGTTGGCTCCTGGTGATAAACTTGTAAGAAAAAATACGAACAGAAGAATGAAGCGCGGTAGAAGACATGAGAAACAATTCCATAATAGTATGGACACCATGAACAAAGAAAGTCGTCGAAATAATTGCAGCATTTGCAAATTACCCGGACACACTAAACCAAAGTGCACTCAAAGAGGTGGAGACCAATACACTGGATCTTAGTTTATTTTATTTTATTTTATTTAGGAACCTGTAGTTTGTTTTCTTTTAAGTAGTTTCTCGTTGTTTTATTTAATAATTTTATTTTTGATGTTTGATTCTTGGCTATTCCAATAATAGTGGCGGAACAACCTTGTAAAACCCTAAAAAAAATATAAAGCCTAAAAATTTAAAATATCTGAGTAACAATCATAATAAACCGACATACCCTAATATAATAAAACACAAACCCTAACACAATATAAAATATCTTAGTAATAAGCATAATAAACCCTAATAAAATCTGACATAACAAACCCTAACGTCTCTCGGCTGCTCTCCTCTTCCGGGCCGCTCGAGTCATTATCTGAGGAGTCTGAGTCTGAGTGAGTTGACTGACGTCTTCTCCACATCTCCCTTCTCCTCCTCCTTCTCCTCCCTCTGCCGTATTCAGTACATCCCATTCATCTCCCCCGCTAAATTCATTCAGCTTCTCCAACGATATCTTCGTGCATCCCAACCACTTCTTTATGCCGGCCTTTATGTCTGCTAGACCCATGGAACCAATTTCTCTGAACATTTTGAATCCTATGCTGGCTCCCTCCATCATGCTTTTCGCCTTTAAAAAAAATTATTATTTTTAACTTAAAATATTATGGAAAATATTACGAAAAATATTATATACAAAATATTTATCGCGGCTCTTTTGTCTGGAGAAATAGGGCGGTATGTTCTTGAACCGTGCGGAACTTGAGACTGCACTATCGGATCAGACGCATTGTAATACCACCTCAAGTGTGCGTCATTTCTGCTGGGATTGTACGGCGGCGGGCTATTCTCCCGGGCTCGTAGTCATTTACTCTCCCATAGATAAACCCACTTCTCATGAATCTCCGGCCAAATATCTCCGCTGCCTTGTTTCGTGTCGTGTAACTCTTCGTCATATGTGGGTGCCTCTTTTTGGGGAGGAATTTTTTGCTGATATCCGAACTGTCGCATCACCCTCTGAGGGCGAACATGCTCGACAATCCATATATAAACCAACGGCAAAGGGAGTAAGAAGATTTTTCTTTCTTCACGACAAATGGGGGGCAGTCTCGGTCGGAATTCTTCGTAAGGTGCCCAATCCACCTTATCTGCTGGATGATTGTCGAACAAGTCCCGACGTGACAACAAATGGGTGTATGCCCTATCATCTCTCCTAGTTACACCAATGAATAGCATTCTAACCGTATCGTTATAATCCGGATTTTAGTACATATTCAATCTTTCGGGGGTCACCCTAACATCCGACCGATGAGAAGGAAAATGCATCTATGCCCATAATTGTAATAATAACACGCAACCGTCCATATTTTTCTGACTTGGACCGGTACTTTTACACAGCTCTCGGTACAGATAACCGAGAACCGCACTCCCAAATGCCCACTCGTGCAAATTTTCCATATTTTCTAAAAATACTAATGGCAAGAGGGAATATGACTCCCCATTCGTGTCGATAAACAAAACGTCGGTGAAAAATGCTATCATATAAGCTCGACAATAGTTGTTGCACCCTTACGAGAGGGGTGTCATTTTCCAAATCGGAAAATTTTTTCATGAACCATTTCTTGTAAACTAAAATCCTGCTTTTTCTTACGCCACCTCTGAACATATCTGCCGGTGGGATTTTTCCGAGCAGTTCCGTCGCTTTATCTACCCAGCTGATGTCTCGGGTATCCCAACACAGTACCTCGCCATCAACCCGCATCCCTAACAAACATGACACATCATCCAACGTGATGGTCATTTCCCCGTATGACATGTGGAAAGTATGCGTCTCCGGTCTCCACCGCTCCTGTAGAGCACTTATCATATTAGCCTCAATAGGATTATGACTGATCTTAAGGGTTTGTAACAAGCACGCATTCAAAAAATACGGCACGTACTGATAGTTCCATGGTACCTGCGTAAATGACATATATAAATACAATATGTTTATGTAACGGAATAAGTAAATATATAGAACCATATTTAAATACAATATCGATATGGAATGTTGCCTGAACTGATAACCCCCCGGCAGACTCGATGGAACTAATGTTTCCTCTGTCGGACTCGATGGAACCGGCGTTTCATCGAATCACCTCGTTCTATGCCTATTTTGTAATGTGTTCAGTGGACGATACGTCAGATGTTCGGGCTCAACCATCGGAGTCTTCCCCTTGTCCGTCATACTAGGTCTGCCCCGACTTGAACTCGCTCCAGATAACATCTTTATATAACAAAATAATATAAGTTACTACTCAATTTTAAATTATAATTTTTTTTCAAATTACTAAATAATAAAATTTATTTTTTAAATATTACTACTTAATTTTAAATTACATATTTTTTCAAATTACTAAATAATAAATTAATTTATTAAATATTTTCATAATTTTTTAAATAAAAATACTACATAAAATATATTACTACTTAATTTTAAATTATATATTTTCTTCAAATGACTAAATAACGAAAATTAGTTATTAAATATTTTCATAATTTTTAAATATAAATACTAAATAAAATATACGTACCGAATAAATTTTCTTCTTCTTCTTCTTCTCCTTAACCATCTTCTTCTCCTTCACCTTCCTTCTTCTTCTTCTTCTCCTTCCCCTTATTACTAAATAATAAAAAAATACAAACCATAAACCCTAAATTTCAATAAATTATTCCAAACAAATTGATTCAAACAAATCAATCATATCAACCTAACTTCAATCAATTCAAAACATATTTCACCCTAATTTCAATCAATTCAAAAAAAAATACCAACACCAATTTCTAAATCTAAACTCAAAATAAAACCAAATCAATTACCTTTCTCTTTTTCTTCCTCCTATTTCCTATTTTCTCCTTTAATCTCCACCAATTTTTGGTTTTTTTGGCAAGATTTACGCCCAAAAATCGCCTCTTTTCGAACGGTCGGGTTTATTGGGTTTAATGGGTTTTAATGGGTTGAAATGAGGGGTCCGTTTTATATATATATATATATATATATATATATATATATATATATGTGTGTGTGTGTGTGTGTGTGTGTGTGTGTGTGTGTGTGTGTTCCGCCACTAGTAGTGGCGGAATAGGTGAAATTTTACCTGTTCCGCCACGGTATTATTTTTTGCAATCCTCAGTCAGGGGAAAAAAATTATTTTGACCTATTCCGCCACTAGTAGTTGCGGAACAGGTAAAATTTCACCTGTTCCGCCACTAGTAGTGGCGGAACAGCGTATTATTTTCTGCGTATTTTTAGTCAGGGGAAAAAATTATTTTGGTCTGTTCCGCGGCTTCCGCCACTAGTAGTGGCGGACCAGGCTAATTATGTTAGATCTGTTTAGCTGTTAATTGGTAAAAAAAAATTGGGCTTGTTCCGCCACTAATAGTGGCGAAACACTGTTTTTTATACTAATTAATCTTATTTAGTCAGCCAAATGAGATATTTTTGCAAAAAATGAAAAATTATTTGTTCCGCCACTACTAATGGCGAAAATGACAGATATTTCATTATTTTCAAACCAATGGCAACTGTTGAATTTTTAAAAAAAAAATGGTATTTAAAAAAAAAGTCGTATTTTAGGGATGATAAATACATGTGCCGGGCTTTCGTCGTGTTTTTGGGCTTTGAAGAACGTTATATTTGGGCTTTTAGAGTGGGCCGACATGATTTTGAATTTTGTTGTGTGGTTCTATGTAAAGGATAATTTTGCTTTCATTAAAAGATAAATTTATCAATAATGAGCTAGAAACTATTATTAAGAACTTCGATAGCTAGTTAATCAATATATTATGGCTGGATAATTCCTTGTTTAATTTAAAAAAAAAATAAAATTATGGGGTCTGTTAATATCACTTAGATTTATAGACCGCAGTTATAGTGGGATCCAATAGATACATGTGATAACGAGACAATTCTAGAAAAAGAGAATATTTATAATTCCCCCCCAAATTCTAGCATCCAACGGAGTCCCCAAAAGAGGCCACGTCACCCTCTTTTGAGGACCGTTAGATGGGGTGATGTGGTTCGATTTGGACTGTTCGATCGTTTAGAGTTTCTGATATTTTATGGCGGTTTCTGTATAGTTTCTGTGTAGTTAGATGGTGTAAGAATATGATTGGTCGAAATTCGGTGTTCTGGATTATATCCTGATTTAGTGTGAAATGTCAAAGCAAATATAATTAATTATTTTGAAAACTAAACTATGTAACTTATGTGTTGTGAGTTATAATATCAATAATCATCGAATACTCGCTACACATAATTCATTTCTAAATAATAATAATTTTTTTTTAAATAATGATTTATCCAAAAAAAATGGGCCCACATCTCACTCTCTTTCTCTCTCTCCATCAAATAAAAAAAATAATGATTTCCAAAATAAAAATATAATTAATTATTTTGAAAATTAAACTGTGTAACTTATGTGTTGTGAGTTATAATATCAATAACTACCGAATACTCGCTACAAATAATTCATTCCTAAATAATAATAATTTTTTTTACAAAATAATGATTTATCAAAAAAAAAAAAAATGGACCCACATGTCACTCTCTCTCTCTCTCTCTCCCTCAAATAAAAAAAATAATGATTTCCAAAATAAAATAAAAAGTGGGGACCTCTTTTTCTCTCTCTCAAATAATTAAAAAAATAAATAAATAATTCATTTTCCAAGAAAAAAAATGTGGGTTCCATGTGTATTTCTCTCTCAGGTAATATTTTTCCAACGTTTTTTATTTCAAAATATGATTTTTTTAGTAGCTCTTTTTTTGTGAAAAAATGAAAAATAAAATAAGGATGATGAGATCTTTTATTCAGGATCTCAATTGTTATACTTTCGAACGCACCATTATATTTTCTCATAAGGACTTTCAATATCTCGTGTCTTCAATCAACTGGATTGAATATCACAATGTCAGATGACATTATGACTCATTCCTAAATAAAAATAAAAATAAATAATAATTTATCAAAAAAAAATGCGGTTCTCATGTGTCACTCCTTTTATCTCTCCTTCAAGTAAATAAAAAAAATAGATTAATAATTTTCAAAAAAAAAAAACGTGGGCCCTCTCTTTCTCTCTCCCTAAATAATTAAAAAAAAAGAAAATAAATAAATCATTTCTCAAAAAAAAAAAAAAAAAAATAAGAATGTGGGCTCCATGTGTGTGACTCTCTCTAAGGTAATTTTTTCCTAACGTTTTCTTTCAAAATATGATTTTTCAATAGCTCAATTTAAAAAAAAAATGAAAAATATAACAAGGATGATGAAATCTTTTATTCAAGACCCCAATTGTTATACTTTCGAACGCACCATTATGCTTTCTCATAATGACTATTAAAAATAATTTATATAGATTTTTTATGATTATTAATTCATAAGATAAATTTAATGTGTTAATTATTAAACAATAGAAATGATAAAATTCGCAGCGGAGCGCGGAAATTCTCCTAGCAGGGTATAATTCAAAACAAGGTCTGCATTCTTAGCTAGACACGGTCGCCGAATTGTTTTGAGCTGTTGGATTGCTTTTGTGTGATTAGATTTGGGTTAACAGATGAATTATTTTGAGTCGTTGGATTGATTTTGTGCGGTTAGATTTGGGCCAGCAGTTACCATCTTCTTCTTACAGGTGTAACCCTCTTTACTTACCGCTGTCATTTACAGCTTCTTACGTGCTTGCTTCTCCTTTCATTTCGAGTTTCATGGTTTCTTTTGCTCTTTCTTCCGGTCGTTCTTCCTCTTCTTAATTTCTGTTTATCCTCACTGATTTTCATTTCCGTTCATTCATCCTCTTCTTAATTTCTATTTACTCTCACTGATTTTCATTTCCGTTCATTCTTCCTCTTCTTAATTTCTGTTTATTCTCACTGATTCTCTCGCTGAGTCAGTGGGAAGACCTGTCTCTTTGTTTTCTGTTTATTTCCACTGCTTTTCGTTTCCGTTCATTCTTCCTGTTGGTCATCTCTGTTCATTTTTACTGATTCTATCGCAGAGTGGCTGGAAAAGCCTATATCATTTTCTCTTGGGTAGATTTCTGCTTCCGAGGATTTTCATGCGTGCATTAAAGGTGCATTCTTTCTTTTGTTTTGTTGATTTTTTAGTCAATCTGTAGTGTTCCTGTAATTTAATCTCAAAAATTATTACTGCCTTCGTGGAAATTTCTGGGGTTCCTCCTAATAATTTTGACAATTTGTCAAAATTATAGCTTCAGTTATACATATCAGTGTTGGAAGTTTATTTTATTGAACTTTTGCTGAATGCAAATACTTTTTAATTTAGTTTGTTCAGGAAAATTACTGTTCATGGAAATTTGTAGGGTTTCTGCTGATAATTTCGATAATTTGTCAAAATTATATATTCAGTTGGAGTCTATTTATATTTGTACAGGTCGGTCACGGTTTATCGAAAGATTCTACAGCTCTTAAACTTACTTTTCAACAGTGGATTGAAGCTGTAAGTGCAAATAGGTCTGCAATTTCTTTCATTTTTAGTTTTACTTTGTTATTTTCTCTCTTTTTTTTTAATGTTATTTCTTTCATTTTTTTGGTATTTGTTCTAATTATTTAGTTTATGTTTATAGATTGATCCACACAGCACTGATACGGTCATAATCTTCATATTTACTATGATATTTGGGCTAAAAGTCAAGCTGAGCAGCCTTTCTTTTACTGGTAATTAGTACTTAGTGAAAACTCAATAATTACTAATCAGGGCATGTGTTATGCTGAAACTGAAATTGTAAAAAAGCCCCTCTATTATTAGAAATTCCAAAAAATCACTACAATATTGATAAATTCGCAAAAAGGCCCCTACTATAACAGCAAAGATTTACTTGCAATTTCGGTAACAATGCTGGGGCTTTTTAGCAATTTTCAAGAATCCAGAGGTTTATTGTGAAAATTTCCAGATAATTACTAGGCATTTAAATAAAAGTAATAATTAATGATTATTGATTAATAATGAATAAATAGGCTCCACTGCCACTACCAATTCAGCAGCAGGAGAAAAGTTCTGAGGATTATGAGAAATTCATGGCTGAGATGAAGTGATAAAGCTGTGGTTTCTGAGGATTATGAGAAATTCATGGCTGAGATGAAGTGATAAAGGCGTGGTTTTTTTACTCCTTTTTTGGTAAGGTTATCAAGTTATAAACATAAATAATAATAATAATTCTTTACTTAAATATGAAGATTTAGTGCTTTTGAGTTGTTAATGTAAAAAAAGTATAGACGATATGCATATGTGTTTTAAGTTAATGGAATTGAGAAGGCTCTTTTAATCCAACGGTAAAGATTTAGAGCACTGACTTATGTTAATGTCATGGCTTTTTTTTTTTTTTAAATTTTGGTAATGTTATAAATATGGTGTGTTAAAATCATTAATTCATATATTGTTTTCTGAAACTTTAAATAATTAATATTATAATTAAAATTTTGTTTCAATAATATTTTTTGAGGTCTTAGACAAGCAAGAGGAATGCTATGGTCTCTTTGATAAGGTGAATTTTTTTTTCATATTTTATATGAATTATATTTTTTAGTTAAGCCCATTATAATTTTTTCATGTTTCATACTAATTATAATTTTTGTTTGTTAAGTATATATAAATTTTGTTAATTACTCCTATAAATTAAGTCACAGTAAGCAGTCAATTCTCTTTTGACAAATTAAATATACAATTGCTGTTTTGACAAAGAGGGTTCTTAAGGTTAGTGCTAAGTTTATATATTTTACATTAGCTGAATCTAAAGTGTCATTTCAATTATTATGACCAGTGTTTTATGAGCTTGCTTTCTGATTTTTTTTCTTCTTCTTTTTGACAGGACATCTACAAGCAATTTTTTGCCGTAATTTACTTTACTTAAGGCTTATTATATTTTAGTTAGACATTTCGTGTAAATTGCTTTTCTATTTGTGATATGTTCTTACAATTATGCTATTTCTTTTTTGATAGATGGGTTGATTGCAATTGAATGTGTTAGTGTTGAGCGGCATTTGTGTTTCTGGTATGGATGAGGCGAGAGCTGCAAGGGAAAACAGGTTGGCTTTTCGACGTAATAAGCGGGCACGATTTGAGAAGGGGGAATCTTCATCAAGGGGTGCTCAAGTAGATTCTCCTTCCAAAGATATTCAGGTGCACGAGGTTGGCGGCGTTCATGGTACTGGAGGTTCGTTTCTATACATTGGTTTTGTGATTGCTTTTATTAAGTTGTGTCCAGTCTGTTTTGGATTTTGGTATAATACATAATGTATTTTTTAATCTTTAGAATCTTTAAGTTCAGCTAATTGTCAAAATAAATGATTTCCAAAAATTCTTACATTCCTGAGTATTTTGCAGACGAATGAACGTAAACAGCGTATTTTTGTATTTTTTTGAGTCACGAAATGATGACGCGGTTTATGAATTCTCATTTTCTCCAATTTAATTATATTTTTAAGAGTTCAGTGCAAATTTGTTAGGGTCTTTTCTATAAATTTCCAATTGATTAATAGATTTGTTATTTGCATGTATTCTGATGTTTTTTTTGTTTTGGTTCAATTTTTCCTGTTGATATCAGGAACTCAGCCGGAAATACTGAATGTTGGCGCGCCGGACTATCGGTGTCAGTACTGTGGCGCTTACTTCTGGTACCGCGAGAGATGTAGGCGGCTTTCACGGTCAAGTAATGCTCGGTATACTTTATGTTGCCGGGAAGTTAGAGTTTCATTGCCGATTGTAAAGAAGCCTCCATCTGTTTTAGATGTTTTGTTACATTCCCGGGCTGGGTCTCGGTCATTAAATTTTAAAGATAAGATACGATTGTATAATTCAATGTTTGCTTTTACGTCTATGGGTGTAAGAATTGATGAATCGATAAATGATGGAAAAGGTCCTTATGTATTTAAAGTTTCTGGCCAAGTATGTCATAGGATTGGTTCTGTTCTTCCCGTTGAGGGTTCAAAACTGATGTTTGCTCAATTATATGTTTATGACACTGCAAATGAGGTTGTTAATAGAATAAATGCTTTTAGAGATTCTTACACACAAAGAAATGAACCGCAACAGGAAATTGTGCAACAACTTATTGAAATGCTTAATGAAAATAATGTTATTGTTCAGGCATTTCGGAATTATCATGAACGTTTCTTAAATTGTGAGATTCCGAATTTGAAATTACGTATTATTGGAGTTCATGGTAATGATTTACCGCAATACACACCTCC
The DNA here is from genome assembly GCA_024447665.1 of Juncus inflexus. Taxonomy (NCBI): domain Eukaryota; kingdom Viridiplantae; phylum Streptophyta; class Magnoliopsida; order Poales; family Juncaceae; genus Juncus; species Juncus inflexus. Next base: position 3,253,407 of record JAJHPC010000020.1, read on the forward strand.
CATTTCAAGTGAAATTCTAGGGTTAGTTGTCGGTGATTTGACAGTAGAAGAACGCTAACGTGATATTATAGTAGAACATCGAACTAACGGTTTGCAACGTATAAAGTTTGAACATCCATGTTGGGGTTGTCCTGAACACTCCACAAAACTGAAGGTCATAACTGACAAGAAAAAAAAATCTGAGGAGAAGTGCACGACTTGCAACAAAGTTGTAGTTGACCCTAAGCTCTGGTAATTCCATATTTTTCCTTCATTTCTATAAATTATAATACTATACTGAATATAGGTTGAATTTAAACTTATACATTTCCACTAAACAAATTTGCATGTTTCTGACCTCCTATACAAACCACTTAAAAAGCAGAGAATAGATCATCAACTGGAATTATTTCTGTCAATTTTGATTTACATAATTAGCTCGGTTGTGTCTTTCAGTTTTTCTTTGCCATTCATAATTGCTGGCAATTATACCTTGGAAGTAAGCCAAAAAATCATTACGTACATTAAAGTTTCTCTTTTTTAAAAACAGTTACAGGTTCTTTGCACTTATCGTTGATGAGACAGTCAATGAGAGTGAAGCTGTGGTTTTTGTGATCTTCAATACGCTAGGTGAAAAAATGATGGGATGTCCGGCCAGTCACTTACATTTTCTGCACAACATACCAGAAAGTGAACTTCCTCCACAGATGATGAGCCTTATTGGACGGCAGTTCCTCTTCACAGTGAAGTATAATCTAGGCTATGGACGGCGTCCGCGTGCAAATTTCGCTGTATAGAATGTGGAGCCTCATGTCCCCTCTCCAGGTGATGTTCTTGCCATTTCAGATCCTTCAACAACTACGTCTGAAAAGCACTTGACTGTTCCGACAACAAATCGTGAAGAAACTGGATCTACACTTCCAATAACACCGGCAAAAACTCGAGAAATCCTGAAAAGAACAAGCAGGTGTAGTTAAAAGAATTTACATTTTGTACCCTCTAATTTTACAATAATGTTCAAACACACTGAAATTACCTCATCCCTTCAATAACACAACACTTCTTGCTATTTTGTAGCTCAAATTCACGTGACAGAACAACCCTCACCTATGGCTCGCCCTCAAAGAAGACTCATGTGAGGACGGTTGCAAGTAACAAGAGGTAAGAATTAGTTTTTTCGCTAATTTAATCGTTTCAAGTACTTATAATTACATTATATGTCTTATATTCCATCAATTTCAAAAATTGTGTTATATATGACTCTAAATCTCTCAATAATCTATTTCCTAAATGGTATTGTTGTTTAGGAAATATTTAGACTATAGAAATAAATATTTGGGAAATATTTAGACAATGGAAGGAGGTGAATTGTTTCCATCCTTGCATTGTATTTTAGGTAATTGTATCTTTTATTTAGGTAATTTATTTTGGAAATTAGTATGGTTCTCTCCTATATAAAGAGACCCCTAGCTATTGTAATAGTATCCAATTCAATGAATAAAATTCTCCATTAATTCTCTCTTTCTTTCTCACACAATTATTCTCTCTATATTCATATTCCTCCAATTATTCTAACAAATTGGTACCATAGCCTAGTTACTATCATCTCTTTGCTTCCGCAAGACAATCATGAACCGACTTGTATCATCATGAATTCAAGTGCGGTTATGTCAACCAAATTCGATATCGAGAAATATGATGGTACGACGAGTTTCGCACTTTGGCAAGTACGGATGAAGGCTATATTATCGAATCAGGGTGTGAAGGCCGCCATCTTTCGGAAACCGGAGGATATGAAGGACGAAACTAAAAAGACTGAGTGGGAGATGATGGATGATAGAGCTCTCTCCACGATACAATTGTGTTTGAGCAACTCGACTCTTCAAGAAATTCTCATGGAAACTACAACATCCGGTGCGTGGAAGAAACTCGAAGACATCTACATGCAGAAGTCGGTTACCAACCGGTTACGTTTGAAGCAGCGATTTCACTCCTTGAAGATGGCAGAAGGTACACCCATTAAGGTCCATATTTCTGAATACACCGCTCTTCTTAATGACATGGAGAATATCGGTATTAAGATGGAAGATGAGGATAAAACCATGGCATTATTGTGCTCGTTACCAACGTCATATAAAGGGTTTAAGGAGACAATGCTTCATAGTAGAGAGGCGCTTACGCTTGAGGATGTGAAGAGCAATTTGCTGGTCAAGTCCGATATCGACAGTGATTTGTCTATAACCGAGAGTAACCGTCAAGATGTTGGGTTGTTTGTGGAGAGAGAAAGACAAAAGGAGAGAAGCCCGAATTCGGAGAAGACCCGTTCAAGATTCAAGCACAAGGACATTACTTGCTACTTTTGCGGGAAAAGGGGACACTTTCAGGCCAGCTGTTACAAGTTCCAGAAAGCGAATCAAAAAGGTGTTCCATCAGAAGAAGCTAATTTGGCTGAATCCGGTAATGATGATGTGCTTTTTGTGGTGAATGGGAAGGAGAATTTTGAGAAGAATTGGGTCATGGATACGGGGGCTTCACAGCTAATGACCCCGAATCGAGAGTGGTTTACACATATGAGGCATCTAGTGGAGGTGTTCTTCTGGGAGATGACCATCTCTGTAGTGTTGCCGGTGTTGGCACGGTAAGGATCAAGATACATGACGGGGTTGTCCGTACAGTGACAAGTGTAAAACACATACCCGACTTGAAGAAAAACTTGATCTCGTTAGGCGCTCTTGAAGCTCTCGGTTGAAAGTTCCAAAGTGAAGGTGGAGTCCTTAAGGTTTCTAGAGGGGTTCTTACAGTGATGAAGGCGAGAAGAATCGGTACTCTATATTTTCTAGAAGGTAGCACAGTTTCGGGCTCAGCTGCTGTCGTTAACTCTACCTCAGGTTCGGATAATACCAAGTTCTGGCATATGAGGTTAGGGCATATGAGTGAACGCGGAATGACGATCTTGAATAAAAGAGGTCTACTGTGCGGTCAGAGTACTGGTAAGTTGGAGTTTTGTGAAGATTTCATTTTTGACAAGCAGAAGAGACTCAGCTTTAGTACAGCCATGCATCGCACGAAGGGAACTTTGGATCACATCCACTCGGATTTGTGGGGACCATCTTGTGATCCTTCGAAAGGTAATGGTTCTCGTTATATGCTCTCGTTTATTGATTATTATTCGAGAAAGGTTTGAGTTTATTTCTTAAAGGAAAAGAGTCAAGTATTTGTCACCTTTAAACAATGGAATACCCTTATGGAGAACCAAACCGGAAAGAAAATTAAGAGATTGAGGACCGATAACGGTCTGGAATTTTGTAATAAGGAGTTTAATGAATTTTGTAAGAATGAAGGAATTGTTCGACATCGAACAGTTGTTGGTACTGTTGGGTCTCGGACGTGCATAACGCAGCGGAAAACAAAAATTTCGTCCAAAACCAATCCGAGGATCCGTGCGTATCGGTTAAATCAAAGAAATAAATCTTAAAGTTACCTTTCAGATTACGGTTAATCCGTGACGCTCAAACCATGCGTGTTGTCCATGCATCTCTAAACCGGTTACCGTCCTAACCGATTTTACGTCCGTCTAGGTCGGATCGTGCGGAAGTCATCTACCGCACACACAATCGGTCTCCGCCAAAACTCTCAACAAACCGTTCTCATCTTCTTAGGCCGAATAGATCACAAGCGCCGAAAGTACGAACGCCTCTACCGGTGTCCACACGAACAAACTTCTTAAAACGGGAAGAAGAACAACATATATGCTAGTAGCTTGTTCTCCTCTTGCATAAGAAAACTCTTCTTATTTTATCTCACAAAAGATGTATATAATTCCTCTCATATAATCGCACTCTTTCATTTTTTTCATACAAAAAGAAAGCACCCTTTCATAATTTTGTCATACAAATTAGAAAGTATATTTTCTCTCTTTTGTCTCACAAAAGAGAATGAGAAAAATAATGAGAGAGAGAATGATGTGTTGTATATATGAATTTGGAGCACTCTATGTCCTTATATAGAGGTGAAGAGTCATGTCTCTTCACACTAAAAGATGTGTATGACATCACTCATCATTATCTATATGCCATAATCTAGACTCTTCTAGATTACATGATCTTTTGTGCTCATAGTTTTTATATACATATATATCACATCTTATCACATAAGATGACAATATATTTTGTGACATTCTTATGCAACTCATCATATAAGTCGCTAGGAAATTTTGCGCCCGTTTTAGTTTGTTCTTTGTGTGTGACCCTGTAGGTTCACTTAATGTTGTCAATAGACTTAACAGTCTATAAATCATGAGCGGACTCTAGCAAGCCGTCATGACTACCCAATTTAAGTGAATATCGGTGATCCGATTTACCTAATCAACAATCACGTGTTTAGTCCCTTTGTCACACGATATCTATATCGATCATAAGGCATGTAATACGTCATCCTTATATTAATCGAATAATATTTCTTGATCCCAAATTAAACTGAACAAGAACAAATGACATTAATAACTCTTATTAATTCATTTGAGTATGGCCATACATTTCTTCAGTTCAATTCATCAAGAGGCCTAAAGATATCTCTCTCATTAATGAGAGGAACAAATCCCGTCTTGATTGTACTCATCCCTGTACATGATTTATTGTATACCTAATCATAACCGTTATGACCACCCGGTTAAAGGCAGTGTTAGATTATATTAAAGTATAAAATTACTCATGTTGGGAACCGAGACAATCTCAGGTCAAAGGACTATAAATACTTTATGTTACAAGAATCGCTAATGACGTAAAACATGTAGCATTCTTATGGCGGGTCAGTCCAGTATATGGTCTCTAACATATACCTATCTTAATGACTTGATAACTATTTATCCATGATAAGTAAAACATAATCATCGGTCAAATAATATACTCGGTGTACATTTATAGCTTGTATATAAATATAAATATATATATATATATATATATATATATATATATATATATATATATATATATATATATATATATATATATATATATATATATATATATATATATATATATATATATATATATGTATCCGCAAGTATATTTGTCTCCATAAATATCCTATAAATGACCGGGGACGATTTAGAATAGCATTCATAACACTTTATAGTTTTACTATCAAAGTCACGCACTTTGATGACATAAAGCTGAATTGCATATTCATGGTCTATTTTAATTATATTAAAATAACCTATACGCACATATTATATGAAATATCTTAGAATAAATATTATATTTGTTAGTACAATCCATCATCTAGGTCACAAACACTTTGGCCTAGGGCATAACACCATCAGGTACTCCACAACAGAATGGCGTCGCCGAATGGATGAATCGGACACTTCTCGAGAAGGCTCGGTGCATGCTTTCTAATGCGGGTTTAGGCAAGGAGTTCTGGGCAGAAGCCATTAATACTGCTTGTTGGTTGGTCAACCGCTCTCCGAACACGTCCATTGAGTGCAAGACTCCAGAAGAAGTTTGGTCAGGTAAACCAGCAGATTACTCGACATTGCGGGTGTTTGGTAGTATGCCCTAGGCCAATATATTTGAGACCTAGATGTATGAATTATATTAAACAAACATTGTGTTTATTTAGAGATATTTTATATAATAAATGCGTATTGGTTATTTTATTTTTATTACTAAAATGAACCTTGAATATGATATTCAGCTTTATATCATCAAAGTATGTGACTTTGATAGTAAAACTATAAAGTATTATGAATGATATTCTAAACCGTCCCTGATCATTCATAGGATGTTTGTGAGACAAACATACTTTATGATAAGCTATAAATGGACATCAGTATGTTAGTTGACTGATGGTCACGTTTTACCGATCATGAATAAGAGTTATTAAGTCATGAACGTAAGTATATGTTAGAGACCATATACTGGATTGACCCACCTTGAGAATACTACATGGTTTGTGTCATTAGTTATTCTCAGTAAAGAATATATCTGTAATCCTTAGACTTGAGATTATCTCAGTTTCCTACATGATAAATTTTATACTTTAATATAGTCTAACATCGTCTTTAACCGGACGATCATAAAGATTATAATTAGGTATATAATGAATTGTGCGGAGGAAAGAGTTTAATTAAGATATGATTTGTTCCTCTCATAAATTGAGAGAGATATCTTTAGGCCTCTTGATGATTTGATTGAAGAAACCGCACGGCCGTGCTCAAGTGAATTAATAAGGAGTTATTAATGTCATTTCATGTTCAATCAAATTCGGTGTCAATAAATATTTATCGACCAACATAAAGTTGACACATACCATGCCTTATGGACGATATTGATATCGTGTAACAAAATGATACAATGCATGACATAAATTAGGTTTGATCGAATCATCTATACTTGCTTAATTTGGGTAATCATGATGTCTTGCTAGAGGCCGCTCATGATTTATAATCCATTGTGATTATTGCCAACATTAAGTAAACCTACAGGGTCACACACAAAGAACAACTAATGAGACGTACACAGAAAAATCATAACTTATGTGATAAGTTGTATGGAGAGCTACATAGTCAAGTGACACATCCAATCATACATCTTATATGATAAGATATGTTGCATATATGGTTACATAGTTACCATGCACATAGAATATGAAACTTATGGATTATATAGGCACAAGAGACACCCCAAAATCAGATTAAGGGGATAATATTTTCGTCCATCTTTTTGTGAGAAAAAGAGGAGAGAAAAATCCGAAAATTATTCTTTTGTTATTTTCTGTGAGAGAAATGAAGAACGAATACTAGCATATATCGTTCTTTATCCGTTCAAAGGGGTTGTTCGTGTGGATACCGGTAGAGGACGAAGCGAAGTGCGGCGTCTTTGTGATTTGGGTTGAAACTGTGATTTTTTGTTTGGAGAATCGGTTTATTTGGAGAATCGGTTTGTGAGACCGATTAGGCGAATCATTCAAAGGATCGGTTTGGAAACCGGTTTGGATCGGGCAAAGAAAACCGTCAACCAAATTCGTTTTTGATCATCACGGATTAAGCGTAATCCGAAGGTACAAAGTTATGAACTTTTCTTTGATTTAATTGTAATTCACGAATCCTTCTTTTGGGTTTCGAACTCGATTTTATTTTGTTTTTGTTTTTCCGCTGCATTATGAATGGTAGAAACCCAACAGTTTGGATGTCCAGCTTATGCGCATTCAAATGAAGAGAAGTTGGAGCCTAGGGCGAAAAAGTGCATTTTTCTTGGATACGCTTCAGGCGTGAAGGGGTATCGTTTGTGGTGTCTGGATCCGAAGGCTCCTAAGCTCATCATTTCGAGAGATGTGACTTTCGATGAGTCGGTTATGTTGCGGGCGAAAGTGTCTGAATCGGCTATTAAGGAGGATGAGACGGTTGTGAAGAAGGTGGAGCTTGAAATTCCGGATCAACAAGACCAAGTAACTTCGCCTAAATTGGAGCGTGATGAAGATTCTCACAGTAAAGATGTGTCAGACGAGGAGAGTCAGCAGACGCAACAATCTTATGCTTTACCAAGGGATCGGGTCAGAAGGACCATTAGACCGCCTACGAGGTATGGACATTCTGATTTTGCGTATTGTTTGGCAGTGGCCGAAGAAGTGGAGTTTGGTGAACCCTCGACTTTTAAGGAGGCAATAGCCTCATGTGAAGCGGCAAAGTGGATTGTCGCTATGGAGGAGGAGATCGAATCTCTTCAAAAGAATGAGACTTGGACGCTTGTTGAGCTGCCTAAAGGGCAGAAAGTTGTGGGTTGCAAGTGGGTGTTCAAGAAGAAGGACGACACAACCGGTATTCGGTATAAGGCGAGACTGGTGGCTAAGGGCTATAGTCAAGTTGAAGGTGTGGATTTCAATGAGGTATTCTCACCGGTGGTTAAGCATACTTCTATTCGAGTTTTACTTTCGTTGGTTGCTGCGGAAAATTTAGAGTTGGAGCAGTTAGATGTCAAGACTTCATTTTTGCATGGTGACCTGGAGGAGACAATTTACATGCAACAACCTGAAGGATATGAAGTTGCGGGTCAGGAGAACCATGTGTGCTTGTTAAAGAAGTCACTGTATGGCTTAAAGCAGTCTCCAAGACAGTGGTATAAGAGGTTTGATTCCTTTATGGAGAGTATTGGGTTTTATAGATCCAATTATGATAGTTGTGTGTACTTCAAGAAGTTACCGGATGAGACTTTTATGTATCTACTTCTTTATGTGGATGACATGCTAATCGCGGCGTCGAATAAGGAGGAGATTAGAAGGGTGAAGAGTCAGTTAAGTTCTGAATTTGAGATGAAAGATTTAGGGGCTGCCAAGAGGATTCTTGGAATGGAGATCACTAGAGACAGGCCGAACGGAAAACTGTATCTTTCACAAAGGGGTTTTGTTGAGAAAGTGTTGAATCGGTTTAACATGAATGATGTGAAACCGATTTCTACCCCTCTTGCGACCAAATTCAGACTGTCAAAACAATTGAGTCCGAAAACCGAGAAAGAGAAGAGCTACATGTCACGAGTTCCATATTCTAGTGTGGTTGGTAGTATGATGTATTTGATGGTTTGTACTAGACCTGATATTGCTCATGCCGTTAGTGTGGTGAGTCGCTATTTGTCATGTCCCGGAAGAGAACATTGGGAGGCGGTTAAGTGAATTCTTCGTTATTTAAAAGGAACCACAGATGCTCGTTTGGAGTTTGGGAGGAGCGACGAAGGGCTGACGGGTTATGTTGACTCGGACTTTATGGGTGATCTTGATAAGAGACGATCTTTGACCAGTTATGTCTTCACCTTAGGCGGATGTGTTATTAGTTGGAAGGCTACTCTGCAATCCACCATTGCTCTATCTAGCACAGAACCTTAATATATGGCGATCACTGAAGGCGCTAAGGAGGCAATTTGGCTTAAAGGCTTGCTTGGAGAAATATCGACATTTGGTGGTCCTACTACAATCTATTGTGATAATCAGAGTGCGATTCACTTGGCGAAGGATCAGATGTATCATGAGAGAAGCAAGCACATTGATGTCAGGTTTCATTTTGCTCGACAAGTCACCAAGAAGAAGATAATGAAGATCGAGAAGATTGCTACTGCCGATAATCCAGCAGATATGCTTACAAAGCATTTGCCGTCCGCGAAGTTCAGTTATTGTGCGGAACTCATTTCGGTATGTTGCTAGTACGACTTTGAGTCATTGGTGAGATTTTGAGTCAAGGTGGAGATTGTTATATATGACTCTAAATCTCTCAATAATCTATTTCCTATTTGGTATTGTTGTTTAGGAAATATTTAGACTATAGAAATAAATATTTGGGAAATATTTAGACAATGGAAGGAGGTGAATTATTTCCATCCTTGTATTGTATTTTAGGTAATTGTATCTTTTATTTAGGTAATTTATTTTGGAAATTAGTATGGTTATCTCCTATATAAAGAGACCCCTAGCTATTGTAATAGTATCCAATTCAATAAATAAAATTCTCCATTAATTCTCTTTTTTTTTCTCACACAATTATTCTCTCTATATTCATATTCCTCCAATTATTCTAACAAATTGAAATATTCATTTATAGTTTGTTCATTCTGACAGAGCCACTGAAGATTGAAGTCTCTTGAAGATGTTCAAATCAGTTTAAAAGAATGTTATGTCTCTGGGTTTGTGACCTGTAACTGCTAGGGAAATGTGTGTAGGCTGACAAGTTAATATGTCTTTTGTAGTGTTGTATCTTTTGGGAATTGCAAGAATTTGTTGGATTTCTTGCAGTTCTGTTTTGTTTAGTATGCCCTACGATTAAGTAAGTTAGTCTGCGAAGGACAATATTTAGGTTGTGTTTGTAGGTTAGCAAGCTATTAACTATGCTTTGAGAATTGGAAGAATTGGTAGGATTGCTTCCGATTCTATTTTAATAAATGTACTGTAACACTAAGTTCCTAAATGACAATGCAAGAAAGTTCTCTTTTAGTTTTACTTTTTATGTATATTAGTGTATTAATGTGTTATGTTCATGTATTCTTACAAATTGATTTGAAAAGATCGCTTGGCACCCCTTGTTATATATATTCTAGGAAAATTTGCGCAATAACTTTCTAGTTCTACTCATCTTTGTAATAATACTAATAATGTAGATAAAATTTATCTTATTTCACACATCTTACTGAGTTTAAAATAGAATAATAACACCAAATACACCAATCGGCAATCATATCATCAAATGCAACAACTCTACATAAATCATAACACATGACCACAACTTCTAAAAATCGCCAGGACTCTTGACGGGAGTTGATATTGGCTGGCAGCGATTTGATAAGCACAGGCATAAAAATTCAAAATGACAGTTTTATCCTTTGTAATAAGTGTTCTCTACAAATGCATAATTATCTTGTAATGTAAAATTAATGAATTTCCTTATTTACTTTTATAGGACGAATTTTAGCAAATCTTCATTTTTGTCTTGATTCTTTACTAATTTTTTAATGAGAGAAAGTAAAAAATGAAGAATTAAAAAAATTATACAAAAAAAAATTATTTCTGAAATTCATGAAAAGTAATATATGTATAATATTTCATATATCATAATAAAAAAATAGAATAACGTTTTTCTAATTTTGCATCTAAACTTTTTTAACGAAATTTATAATTTCTTTTCTTGAACTTATTATTTTGAAAAATAACATGATGTTGAGAAAAGCAATTTTTATGTGTTTCTAATCTAGCATTGTGATCTTTGGTTATGATGCTAATTTAATTGTTTAACTATAGTAATTTATGTTATAATTCGCTTGATGCATTATTTTGCATGTCCTTTATTACTATTTTATTTTGGTTCAAATATTAAATATTAAAAATTATGACAAAATAATATTAATTAAGGGGTTTTAAATTTATTATTTACTTTTCTATTTTTTTTGTTTCAAGAATATTGAAATATATAGAAAATATGAAAATATATGATCATATTTATTATTTTATTCAAGAGTCATGATTAGAAAGAGTAAGAGGAAAAAGAAAAAAAAAGGCAAAAATTTTATTTGGAAATCATCTTATGATCTTGCAATTAGCATGTCGTTTTTATTTTGATAATACATCATTACAGCTGAGCAAAATAGTCAATTGCTATTTTTCATGCTTACACTCATCAAACTGGGGTATGTAGATATCAATTCGTCTCTTAACTAGTAATTGAATACAAAATACAATAAGCTATTGGTCTTGAGTTCAAGATTACTAATGCCAAACTAATGAATCACACTGAGCCACATTTCTTAATTAATTCGACAGTTCGAGAAAAAAGATAACACGGCCATTTGTGCTCTTGCCAAACTAAGAGGTGGAGAATTATTGTAAATATTAAGTATTTTCTATAAATTCATTTATTACCAAGTTCTTCCAGAATCTTAAGAAGCACCATATTTTCACAAATGTTATATATATATATATATATATATATATATATATATATATATATATATAAACACACATAATTTCATTATTGTTTTTGATAAATAATTAAGAAGTTACAAATATCATATATATTGGTCTATAAGACTATAATTTCATCATTGTTAAAGATAAATAATTTTGTAATTATTCGGATAACAAAGAATCTTCCTATGCATTGATTTTCATACATTAGCATTTCTTTTCATTAGATTTCCTTCAAGAAATTTTTTAAACTTTATTAAGTGACAATTTTTTTGTAGTAAGAGAACAATGCACTCCTATTTTATTCATATAATCAATGTCAATAAAATTTGAACAATTTCTTTTTGTATCTTAAACAAGTACTATAACAATAATTTGGTGATACAATGACAAAAATAAATCAACAAGAAAGAAATAAAATGTCTATAATGACAAATTCTGCTAATTAATCTCCTAACTAAAAGAAATGAGAGTGTCATCTCATTTGCATTGTGAGTTAAATGACTAGTTAGAATTTGCTTTTTGAATGTCACTTAGCTATGTGCTCGTCCTTGTCACATCAATTTTTTCCTCCAAAATCCCAAGAACTATTATATTTTCCGAAATATCATAGATATGGGTCCTTACTCTTCCATCTTTAATTTGATTTGATGTGAAAAAAAAATTAATTGGGCAGATATTTTTTTGCATTTGTCCCTTCTAGCTCAATGGATGGTGAAAAGATGAAACATGGATTTGTGGAGGCATTTTACTCATATATAATGAAGGGATCATTAAATTTTTGTGAAAGAATAGTCATTCATGCTTCATGTATTTATCACTAAAGGGACCATTCAGACATTGCGAATGAACCATTTAATTTTGAAAATATTTTCCTTGTAAAAGCTCTTCTTTCTTTGTTCATGGTCATTTTTCAAAATACTTCAAATTTTATTTTTAAATTGCCAAATTGAATGAGCTCAAAAATCTGATTTAATTTACCTAATCAAATATTCTGAAATCTTACAAAAAAAATCCTAAGCCTAACAACAAAATCTATAAATGCTTAAAAAAATAATTAAATGCATAATTGAGGGTTTATCACATCACCGAATTATCAACTATATGCACAGGCCCAAAATCTCAATCTTGACTAAATTTAATTTTCGAATGAATGAAGGGTCTATATTTGCAACAAAGGTGTGATTTCTCCTGCAGTGGAATGTTAGTTGTGTAATATATTTTGTAAGAACGTTCATGTTTTTTCTTTTTCTTTTTTAGTGTATTGACATACTTTACAAAATTTTAGTTTGTCTATTATAATATACTCTTTTGTGTCTGCATTCAATAAGCAAACTGATCTCTCCATGTGCATTGTTTCCAAAGTTTGGTCCATGTGGGGTGCCCTGCCCGTATCGTGCTAATTAATCATAATTTAGTATGTAGAACTCAAAAATATCATTTAGCTAAAGATGCAATTTTAAAATGAAAATGAAAAAATATTTATGAATGTATGACATTACATATTTGGTATGTTAAATCTTTAATTAAAAATATTGTAGTTAAAGAGAAATTATAATAAATTAATAAGTACGACTACCATCACGTACTGTGTTAAGAATTTGGTTATTTGACTGGTCAATATAAATGTTGACTGGTCAAATTGATTAAAGCTTTTTAAACATATATTTAAGCATCTTTACCTTATAGTAGTACTAGTACATCTTTGTTACTTTAATGATAAATCTTTTATATTGTCGCAATATTAAGTTTTATTTATTTATAAATATATTTTCTTCACCGATATGCATGCACATTTTCATCATGTAGAAATCTCTTCTAAGGTTTCAGTGTATTTTTTTTTCTGAGAGTTGATAGATCTTCATTACGTGTAAATATATCTAATTTCACTAGTGCACATTTAAAAACAGAGATATTAGTCTAATAAAAAAACATTTTTTTGGAACATAAGAAAAATCATTGATTTGTTGACAATTTATTTGGAAGCAAACATTTTTTTCTCCACCAGCATTATGCTATTTGTACTTCTAAATTTGAGTACAAAATCTTTTTGACAGTTTTTCTCAAATGAAAAATACTTCTATATAACAAATACAACAAATATTCTTCACAATTAACCAATGTTATTAAACCCAGACCGGTTACCGATCCGGTCGAGTCTCGAGTCACTAGTTCACTGGTCGGACCGGCCGGTCATCCAGTTGAACCGTTGATATTGAACCGGTCATTGGCGTTAAATATCAGTATATATAATTTGCATGTCTGATTGGAAAGCTTAAATCTATTAACTTACAAAAATACCAAACATAAAACCTCTTAACTTATAAATACCAAGCATCAATCTCTTAACTCACAAATGCAAAACATAAATTTTAAAAATTATGCGAACATCACATAAATATTATCTTCAATTTACATCAGTTTCGAGTCGATTCAAACCTCGAGATACCAAATTGGGGCTGGAATAGCCTCATATTTCTATTAAATGTTAAACATAATTCAATTTAGATGAGTTTGTCTACTTCACTGTTTAGGACAATATTTACTACTCTCCTATTACAATATTATCCTAACATTATTTAACTTTCTAATCAGATTTAGTTACAACCTTTTTCCATAATGATTCAGTTACTCCCTGCTTTTCATAATACAAATCAAACAAATAAAAGAAAAAAAAATGAAAAAAAATAGAGGGGAAAAAATGGTAAATCTTCTTAATCTCACTTGCAGAGACCACACAACCATGAAAAACTTAAATAACAAACAAATCTCCAAGAAAAGAATTCAATGTTAGAAAAAATTAACTAAATTAATTCTTCAACAGAAATAAGATTTAGAGAGAAAGAAATTAACGTGAGACTTGAGCTCCAAACTTCAGAAGACGGATTCGAACAAAATAAAAGATAATAGATCAAATTTTCTAATTATTTCCATTAGATAAGGATGAGAAAATGGAAGAAAGGTTGGAAAAGGAATGAAATCGGAAGAGGAAAGAAGAATCAAATCACAGGAATAAGAATTGGACTTGGGAAAAAAAACCAGAAAAAAATCCGGTTTTTTTGGTTTATCCGGTTCACGGTTTTGTATAAAAAACGGACGGTTCACATAGTTTTCACTGGTCCACTTGCATTTCCGGTCTTTATATGGGACCGAACCGGATTTTGGTCTGGATCCGATTTTTTCCGATTAGACAGGCCGGTCCGGTCCGGGTTTTATAACACTGCAATTAACCCTTCATAAAGTGAAGATATCTTCCAAAATAGTGATTTTCCTTAACTATAAAACCAAAAAAAGAAAAAATTGAGAGAAACATATCTCCAAAAAAGGAGGAGAAATTATACTCACTGTTTTTCTTTTTTGTGTTTAATTAAAAAACAAAAATGAGATAATTGTAACTTGCAGTGGCTTATAAATTTAGGATAGACTCAAAAGGAAGTCAAAGTCCTAATCCAAGAAGCCTTTTGCTTCAAGGAAAATGCAATCTTGTAGTCAAAAATATATATTTTGTGCATCTCCTAAAAATGTGGTAATTAATTGCATACACTTATACCAAAGTCTTCGACTTCTGCAAGAATTTGTAGTTATTTTCTGAAGGAAAAGTAAAGTTTTATATTTAAGTCTGATAGAAAACAACATAAAAAAATACTACTTTTTGTTTTTTGTAAACGCTATTTTTAAAAACTAGTATATATAATATATATTAAAAATAAAACAATGTGCCATCGCCATTAGGGGGAAATCGGATTTCTCAAATAATAATTTTGGTATTTTGTTCATTTAAAAAAAAAAATTTGGTATTTTGTTACTTTTTTTTTCTGCATGAGAACTTAAAATGTTAGGGCTAAACTGTAAATTTGCTCTCTCCACTGTCGTCTCAACTCATATGTATCTGTAAAAGTAGAAAGGTCGAAGACACTTTTTACCCCCAAATCTCCTGAATTGACTCATGTCTCCAAATCTCCGATTGAAAAACTATAAACAAGACTTTGGTCTAATGTGGCATGATCAACATAGCACAAAACTCAAAAGGAAGACCTCGACACATATGTAACTATGTAAGTTTGTCGAATATTGTAGAATTAAAGAATTTGGTCTATAGAGAGTTTGTTGAATATTTCGTAGCATTCAATACATACAACAAGGATTATGAAATAATAAACTATTTAGTTATAAATTTCTCAAAATATGTTTTCTACTCTTTTTTTTTTAATATTTGGAGCACGCTCATAAGTCCGCCCAATTTTTGTTAAAATAAAAATTATTTACAAAAAGAAGAAAATAAAACTATACAAAATCACCAAAAAACTGCCCACAAAAAAAAAAGAAAACAAAAGGAAATAAAAGAAAGAGAAACGAAGAAAGAAAATTAGGAAGAAACTTTAATAAACTCTCTTCGAGTCTGTAGAATCAGCGTCACTAGCTCCCAATGGCGGAAGTAATTTTTTGTGAGCGTTCTATTGCATCCCTCCCTCCAATTTCCAGAGAAGAAGAATATTAATAGTTGTTTTAGCTTCATTGATTCTTCTCATTCGAAAATTTGATGTAAGAATACCACATGATTTTGTGATAAACTCAACTCCTGGTTCAATAGATGTGCTACAATTTTTCGGACTCAGGCTATAAAGGAACAAAGATTAAACAAATGATCTACCGATTCACTTTTTCTTTTACAAAGTGTACATCGATTAAGTATGCTCCAACCTCTCTTTAATAGATTATCAATTATGAGAATTTTATTTTGTTGTGCTACCCAAATAAATATTTGCATTCTCAGTAGTGCTCTTATTTTCCAAATATTCTTCAATGAATTATCGGAATGAACACCTCTAGCTAGCACTTTGTAAGCATTTCTGGTTGTAAAATGTCATGTCTGATCCAATTTCCATTTAATTGAATCCCCTCCGCTACGAGATTCGTGGAATTGATTTTAATTTGCAGTTCTGATAACTTTTGCATTGCCTTATTTGATAATGGATTTTTTACGTGCAAAGCTCTTACAAGATTTGTCTTTTGAACACACTTATAAATCCGGCCATTGTACCATTTCTTTGTTGGGAGAAAGAATATAGGGAAGGTAGTGCAAATTTAAGTCTTCCTTCACTCCAATTTGAGTCCCAGAAATTGATAATTCGTCCGTCACCAATAGCGAATTCTGTGCTGGCAAAGAAGAAATTCAATAGTTTGCAGACATCATTCCAGAAGAAGGAATTTTGGGCTGAATTTCTCTTTTCATCCGGATTTGCAAACTGTATCGAACTTACTAGATTTTGCCAAATAAATCTATTTTCTTGAAAATATTTCCATAACCATTTGGACGTAAGCGCTTTATTAAATAATTCTAGATCAATTATGCCCAAACCTCCTACTTCCTTCCGTCTACAAGCTTTTTTCTAGGAAAATATATTATAATCCAATTCTTCATTTCCTTTCCACAAGAAATTTCTTCTTATTTTATCAATTTCTTTTATCATCCATTTTGAAAAAGAGAAAACTGAGAGATAATAAACAAAAATAGTAGTCAGCACTGAGTTAATAAATACCAATCTCCCTCTATCGAGGGAACTTTTTGTCACCCCTGAAGTCTCTTAGCAATCTTCTCTATTATCAGACGAAACTCCTATTTAGTTGGTCTTTTATAATGTAATGGTAAGGCTAAATATCTCATAGGCAAATTTGTCACAGAGCATCTCAAATTCTCTGCTAGACTACTCAATTCATGATCATCGGCGTGAATTGCAGTCATTTCGGACTTATCAAAATTTATTTTTAAACCTGAAACTTTCCCAAACATTTCCAAGATTGATTTAAATCTCCTGATCTCGTCAACCTCCGGCGAGGTAAAGAATATGGAATCATCGGCATAGAATTACCCGATATAAATATCCAGGACCGGTCTAATAAAGAAGCTTCTATTTGCTAATTTCTCTATTATTCTCGCTAAAGTATCCATTGCTATAATAAATAGGAATGGTGATAAAAAATCTCCTTGTCTAACTCCCCTTTTTAAGTGTACATTTTTTCCAAAAACTCAATTTAGTATAATTCTTATTGAACCTTGTAAAATGGCATTCTGTAACCAAGTCCTCTATTTATTACTAAATCCTCTTATTTGGAGAATGACATAAATAAAATCCCAACTAAATGTATTAAATGACTTATAAATATCAGCTTTAAATATTAGCATAGAGATTTTATGTGTATGAGATTTATGTAATATTTTCCTCGCGAGCATAAAGCAATCAACTTCTCCCTTCAATAAAGCCGGATTGATTCCTTAAAATTAAATCATCTATATATCTCTTTAGTCTGTTGTCCATTACTTTTGAGAATATATTTTGAAAGCCGCTAATTAAGATTATTGGCCTGAAGTCCTTCAGATGGCAAATATTTTCCTTCTAGGGAATGAACGCAATAAAAAAATCATTGAAATTCCCCAGTCATGTCGAAGTGTTGGCTTCATTATTCAAAATCAACAATATTTCTTCCTTTAAGTCAGACCAATAAAACTTGAAAAATTCTCCTGTGACGCCATCGGGTTCAGGTGACTTTTCTTTCGACCAACACTCTATCATTTCATTAATCTCTTCCATTTTCAATGGTTCATCAAGACCAATTAGTTTGCGATTTGAGTCTTCGAAAACCCGATTTAGATTTAAAACTTGTTCAATACAAATTTTTTCCCCTTCGTTGCCCATATATTTCGATAAAATATATGTAGAATATCTGTCTTCTTTCGATAAATTATTCTTATTTAAGGTAACTTTTTGATGAAAAAAATTGATATTTAAGGTAGCTTTTATACTTGGTCGTTGTATAAATTTCTATAATTTGAAAGTTGTGTGTTATTGTTTCTTATCGGAGTTTTTTCCTAACAAGTAAATGATTATAGAATAACATTTTAACATTTTTTTGTAGTTGTAGTAGATGTTTGAATACTAATTTAACATTTTAACAAGTAAATGATACTAATTTAAAATTAAAATTAAAAATATTCTTTACATGGCCTTATTTCACATATCCTTTCACATGAGATGCCTAAAATTATTACATAAAATGAAAGAGAAAGATATAATTAGCTCTTATTTGTAAGTTCCTAAAAAATATGATTCGTATTGGGTCATTTTACTTGGAAAATTATAAAGATATTTGTTAGTACTCAAGAGCAACAATTTTGGTCCCTTGTGTTGGAGGTCACACAAAAACAGAGTGGGAGACAAAAGAGTTACTATTGCCATATTGGTAATTGGTTCCCTTTGGAGCTTCCCCAAATACTTGGGCGTTCGTATTCACATCACAACAATTGGTTGGGACACAACCGCTCAAAATAGAAGTTTCTGTAAAGCCCCCATTATTATGCATAAATTAGAAAATGCCCTACATTATCAATATTAAAAAAAAAAAAAACAATTTTGGAACATTTTGTTAATGCTGAGCCCGGTCACATCAAATTTTGATCATGTCAATCTCAATGGGGGTAAACAGTAAGTTGGACCTTTCATCAATCAAGCCGGATTTGATGTGTTTTGGGCCAATTTAATCCAACTTCGATTCCACTCAGCTCAAATTTGATTTCAGAATGAATAAGATATTTTTTATTTCTTAACCAATTGAGGATTTCTTCTATATTGGGTGAACGTTCATGTGCTAACTCCTAAATTAATTTCCTTTAAAAAATTCGGTTTCTGTCCCTGTCAAAAACGTCCATGTAAATACCCCTGCCATGCCTTTACTGGTACTACATTGGTGGGAATCCAAAGCCCACAAATGATGCTTCAGATTCCCTCACATTTCTGCAACTGCCCCTTCACTTCAATGCCTCCTCTCTTTATGTCTTCTCTTCTCTCATCCTGCCTCCTAATTATTTTCATATTTATATTTCACACCTTTTAACTATAATTTAATTTCTAATGCTCCTTTACAGAGAAGGATTTACGACAACTAACTAAACTATATTTATTCTAATAGTATAATTTTATGTAGGTACAGTCCTGTGTATATAATAATATGTACAATTATTTTTGTAAAATATCATGTAGAGAAGTACAAGTTCATCAAAAGAACTATTATTTTATACTGCAAAGACAGCAGAATGTAGGGACTGGTTTGCAAAAAGAAACAGTTACTTTTTACTTCCTTTCCAACTGTAACTGATGACTCTCTCTCTTCTTTCTCCTCTCTCTCCAATCAAACCCTCTGCTCTGTTCTCCTCTTCCCCTCTCTCTCCTTCGGCGTTTCCATTGCTCTAAATCTCTTTCAGTACAGACCCAAAAGACCCAAATGGGTAATGAGCTGCCATGAGCAAAGAGACAAAAGGAGGTGCCATTGTCCATTTTGTTCTCTTCTTTTTTCGGACATCAATAGTCACTGTCATGATTTATAGTTCCCCCATTAGTGAGTGAGTGTGCGAGATGCTTAAAACGAAAGAGACCCGTTTGTTCGTTAATTAACTTCAATTGATTGTGATGGCAATGGAGATTGGAAGAGAGACTTGAGTCCAAAAAGGGTGCTTCAGTACTTCAATTAACCTGCCCCATTTGATAGATTTTTGTTTTTTTTAAGTGAGATCCTATCTTTAGAAGAATGAAGAGATCTACGACTGTAAGTGGTTTTCTTCAATCCTTCTTCTTTCCATTTATTTTTGACTAATTTCAAGTATTTTTTTGCATTATGCTGATTCTGTTCATACCGGTACAGTCCATATTTGTAGCTGGTACTGTACCAGTACTGTTAGTGGTAGGTAGTTATTGTGTATTTTATATTGTCAATACAAAAAGTTCCAACAATTATTCCTCATTTTCTTCCTAAAATCTCTTGTAAACACAAAAATTCCAACAAAAACAGAGTAAAAAATATCTAAAACCCAATCCCATTGCCCAACAAAAACTAACCAAAAAACCTCTAAACTTTTCAATCCAGTTCTTCAAAATCCTTCTCCTTCTCCTTTCAACATTTCTACTCAACTCCAACCAAACTGGAGCCTCCATTTCGTACTGCAAAAAGATGGATCCAGCAAAATACAGACCGCACAGTGTGAAAATAACCGAATTTGGAGCGGTTGGAGATGGAAAAACTCTCAACACAAAAGCGTTTGAAAACGCGATTTTTT
Organism: Juncus inflexus; assembly: GCA_024447665.1. Lineage (NCBI taxonomy): Eukaryota > Viridiplantae > Streptophyta > Magnoliopsida > Poales > Juncaceae > Juncus > Juncus inflexus. The sequence continues at coordinate 3,273,928 of JAJHPC010000020.1, forward strand.
ACCTCAATTCTTTCGCCGATAAAGGTGGGGCCGAGCTGTTCGTGCCAGCTGGCAAATGGCTGACTGGGAGTTTTAATTTGATTAGTCATTTGACTCTGTCTTTGGATCAAGATGCAGTGATAATTGGATCCACTGTAAGTTAAAAAATGAAATAATTAGTAAAAAAATGGAATTTTAACAATAAAGATTTTTTGTTGCTTTTTAGAATTCTGATAGGTGGCCAATTATTGACCCCCTTCCTTCATATGGGAGAGGTAGAGAGCTGCCAGGTGGCAGACATAAAGCCCTAATTTTCGGATCCAATTTAACTGATGTCATAATTACTGGTTAGCAAATTATTTTAAAATTAAATCTTACTTTATCGATTACAATTGAGGCAAAATTGGGTTAAATGAGACTAAAGAAATTAACTTTATTTTTTTATTGATTTTAATATATTTTTTAATTGAAGGGGGAAATGGTACAATAGATGGGCAAGGAGAAATTTGGTGGGACCGATTCAAAAATAAAACGCTTGATTTTACACGGCCGCATTTAGTTGAATTAATGTATTCAACTGAAGTCGTAATTTCAAACCTAACTTTCATAAATTCGCCTTTTTGGGCCATCCATCCCGTTTATTGCAGGTTTAATTATATTCCCTTTCTTTTTCAGGCCTTCTTTTTTACTGAAATATTATAATTTTATTAATTTTTTCCTTATTTTGTATAATGAATAGCGAAGTGCTTATACAATATCTTACGGTTTTAGCGCCACTCGACTCCCCAAATACTGATGCCATTGATCCAGGTATATTTTCTTGGTATATTATATACTTATAACCCTCAAAGTCTCAAAATTGCATGTACACCCCTACAATTTGGGAAATATCATGTATACCCCTTCTTTTAATTTTTATATATCATACATGAATAAGGGAGAAAGTATGTAGTTTACGTACTTACAGAAAAAATGATATTGATATACTTTTGTAATGCTTTATAGGGGACAGCATGATATTTTCACTTTTCATACGTTGATGTTTTATAGGGTTATATATACAATTATTACTCATATGCTAACTATGATTAAAAAATACATAGACTCATCAACAAACGTGTGCATAGAAGATTGTTACATCTCCACCGGGGACGACGTGATCGTTATAAAAAGCGGTTGGGACGAATACGGAATTTCATTCGCTCATCCAAGCTCAAACATAAGCATAAAACGCATCATCGGGCAGGCCGGCACAGGCGCTGGAATCGCAGTCGGCAGCGAGATGTCCGGCGGAGTCTCGCGAATCCACGCTGAAAATCTGCATTTCACGAATTCTCTACATGGTATCAGAGTCAAGACCTCCCCCGGGCGGGGTGGCTACGTTCGTGATTTGCACATTTCGGATGTCACGATGGATAACGTGCAAATCGCGATTAGGATTGCCGGGAATTACGGGGATCATCCGGATGATAATTATGATAAGAAGGCTCTACCGGTTATAACTAGGATAACGATAAAGGATGTGATCGGGGTGAATATTGGTACGGCGGGGTTGTTGGAGGGGATTCAAGGGGACAATTTTAGTAACATTTGTTTGGTGAATGTTTCGTTTGGGACTGTGAAGTCGAATCCGCCTTGGAATTGTTCGTATATTGAGGGCTATAGCAATTTGGTTTCGCCCGAGTTGTGTAACGCATTGAATCAAGTGCCGGATCAAGCGAAGGGTAGTTGCTATGACGATGAGATTTTGGACGGAAATCCGCAAACGTCTCATGCGAGTCGGCTGCTTAGTCCTTTCCTAAATTTGGCTGTGCTTTAGTTTAGTGTGGTTGTGCCTTTTTAATGTGTTTATTTGTGTAGTGCGAGTTTCATTCTTGTTATTTTATTCACTTTGTGTGAGTTTGTACATAACTTGAGGAAATTGATTGTTGTATTATGTTTATTTAGTTTGTAGTATATATATGTAATTTTTCTTTGAAATAAATAAGAGGAGAATTGAAAATCACAAAATTTTACTATTGACTGACTAAAGCAAATAAAAATCATAGAATTTATTTACAAAAAACTTATTGATCAACTAAAGGAAAACAAAAAAAACATACAGTTTATGTTACAAAAACCTAACTATGGATCGACTGGTCACCTAAGCGAACAAAAATCATACAGTGTACTTCACAAGAAACTAACCATATCGAGTATCGACTAAAGCAAATAAAAATCCAATTTAAAGAAATTTTCCAGAAAAATGTGAAACGCTAGCTATAAGAATGCTTCAAAGAAGTTTCATCAGATACAAGCTCGTCTCGAGACATAAGCTCATCATCATAAGAACCGACAATTTCATCGAATGCTTGATCATAGCTTGCGACTCCTCCAAAAATCCGTGATGAGAGATCAGGCATCTGCTCGTTTCCCACCAATATCTGCACAACTTGTCTTATGGTCGGCCGAGTAGTCGGTTCAGGATGCGAGCATAACAAACCGAGTTTAAGCACCAAAGCAGCCTCTTTTTCATCAAAACTACCCTCCAATTTCGGATCAACAACCTTGATGATACTTGATTTCTTCCAACAATCCAAGACCGATTCGATCAATCCCGGTACATCCTCCGTTGTGAAATCCATGGGCCTTCGAGCACAAGTAACCTTAATCAGTAAGTGTGAATTTTGTTGTAAAAATCAGTTGATATTTTTGTTTCAATGAAATGGACCCTTATTGGACCTTTGTCAACCAAAAGAAAATGATAAAAACCTCTAGAAGGAAGATTCCGAAAGCAAATACATCACTACATGTTGTCGGTTTACCCGTTCGGCTAATCTCTGGTGCGATGTAACCTACATATACAACAAAATGACAAATTAATGAATTATGAACAATTATCATATGAATCTTTTGAGGTGAAATTTAGAACATACGGAAATAAATTCATTAAATACAAACCTAGAGTGCCTACAATATGTGTGGTTTGCGGATTTTCCCCATGGTCGTACAATTTTGCGAGACCGAAATCACTTAATTTCGCATTGTGATCGCTGTCTAGTAGAACATTACTTGCCTTGATGTCTCTATGTATGACGACTTGGTCCCACCCTTCATGCAAATAGAGAAGTCCGGTCGCCACATCTTTAATGACCTTAAACCTCTCATTCCAACCTAGTGATGGTTTATTTTTCTTAAAAAGAAACTTGTCAAGGCTACCATTCTCCATGAAATCATAGACCAAAAGAAGCTCGTCCTGGCGCTGGCAATAGCCAAGCAGCTGCACCAGGTTTCGGTGCCTTAACTGACTCAAACTCACAATCTCCGAGACAAACTCTCTCAATCCTTTTTTCGAGTAATATGAAATTCTCTTCACCGCAACCTCGGTTTTTGTTCGTGACAATGTGCCCTTGTAAACCCGGCCAAACCCACTGGACCCAATTAGATTTGACTCATTGAATCCTTTGGTCCCGTTATAAAGATCTCTATAGGGTATTCTATGAGGACCATATTCTAGCTCCCATTGTTCTTTTATCTCAGCAAATTTCTTCCTCCGTCTGAGATAAAATAAGAAACTCGGAATGGCGATGAGTACCAGGATCACTCCGATCAGAGACAATGTCACAATCGGGACCACCGACGATTTACCATTTGGGTTTTGAGAATTCTTTTGTGGAATTGAGGGGAGGCTTGAGAGATTTAGGGATGGGGCATTTCCATTGAGACTAAAGCTCCACCCTAACACACAATGCAACCCGGAACCTGCACCGGTCGATGCTGAGAAACCCACATACATTTTATCAAGGACAACATCCGAAAAATTCACTATGCTTGACACAATGGGAAATGCGGGTTTCGGCATTTTAACCGGTGCAATTCGGACTTCAAGCCTCATTTCGCCGCCATAATAATTGATCCAAACTTGCATCAAGTCTCCGCTTATCAACTTCAAGTCTACAAAATTGCCTGTTTTGTTATAATACCCGGCCGGAGTTGAATTTGATGATATCAAGTTGTTTACATCTATTCCGACATGATTATCATCAACATCATTGAACTCTATTGTTTTTACCGTGTCTAGCTCGACGGCTATCAAATGGTTGCTCGAGTTGCCATTATCGAAACTATTTAACAACCCCAAGTGCTGACTTGGCATCGCATTTGGTATATCTTTCGAAGGAGAGATTGCAAATGCGAGGCCATGACCGCTCACATCCGGATATTGAGGAATTATAGCAAATACAAAGTTTGTGGAGAAGGATAGATATTTGTTACTAGAAGAGTTTTTGAAATTGATTGGAGTTGGATAGAATGCATGGCCTAATGCTTCCTTAGTATAGTTTGTTAGAACCAAGAGGCCATTAGAGGTGATTTGAGCGAGTTCATTTAGGTTTAAGCTTGTGTTTCTGAATCCATTGAAGGTAAACTCATTAGCTGTCGTGCTGCCGATGGCTCGGGTTTCAAAGAAGGTAAGAAATATAAGGTAGCTGAGTATAACTAAGGAGCCATATTTCGTGCAAAGCATGATTTAGGGCATGCAAATTTTTGGGTCAAAATGGAAAAAAAATGTGAAATATCACATATGACGGTTTCTCTAAGGTTTGACAACTTAGAATCTAAGCACAACATAGATTATATCTACTGAACCATCTAATTGTGCTTCTCACTTTCCAAGATCACAGGACATGTACCTAAACTTTGAAAAAAGAGTACACACATGAGAATGAAAATCTCATAAAAAGTACAGTTCAAGTTGTCTCCTTTAGTAATAATTACAGTTCGACTTTTCCAACTTCAATTGGGTTTTGAAAAGAATCCATTTCGTAAAACTAAGATACAAAAAAATATAATTTCTTACTCGAATTTAGTTGAAACACCATTGTAGACCAGTACCAAGCTTCAATTATCCTTGGCTCAATAAATGAACCAAATATATACATATAGCTAAACATAATCCTCGAATGAATGCATGGAGAGTGATGTCATGAAAGAAATTGAGCATTTAGTGTGAAACAAATGGATATATTTAACCTCTGAATATCTCACAATCCTTTTAAAAACTTGAATTAAATTGTTCAACGGTTCAATGGATCTAGACATTTTATCCCTCTTATTTTCTCTTTGATGAATGGCTAAGATTGTCAACATACAGCTACTAGTTTTCCTTAAGATAAGATCATAATTTGATAAACTATACAGTTGGAAAATTTCCCACAATAGCTAAGTAAATAAATAAGTACTTATTGAATGTGATAAGCCAGTAAAATGATTGCAGTTTACTATACGAAATTATATCGATTATTATTTTAATTGAAACCAATAGCAGCTTAGAAAACGAAAATCATATCAATTATTATTTATTAGTAGGGCAAAATAGATTGCATTTAGTCTGGATCAGGTCTAGATTCAAGATTTTGAATTACGATGAGAGCACAACCATGTGAACAGCTCCTGATATTGTATTAACATTTTATTTTTAATGTAATGCATGTCTCATTGACTTGAAAACAATAGAATAATAAAGAAGCAACATTAGTCATATTTAAACCCACAGAATTAGAGTTGACTATACTGTTGTAAAAAATCCGGCTGAAATGTCCAAATAGAGGGAAACATCTCTGCCCTAAACTTGAACACAAGCCCTAAATCAGATCTCACTCGAATCCAACTTTCAATCGGAAAAACAAAATTGAGTCATAAATCCTTGCTTTCAAATCTGAATATAGGAATATTAAGACGAACCACTAACATAAAGTTCAAATAAAATTCACATTAGTTATAACTTGTAAGTATCACAATAAACAAGATGTCTAAAAATGAAATCTTATCATTCGACAAATCTCATAACCCCCAATTCCATTTTCTTTCTTTACAAATTGAAATTTCCAACTTCAGTACATTTGAAACTTTTCCTTGGTCTTCTCGAAGACTTGTTCAGCAATAATCACATTGTTTCCGTCGGCGTGTTTGATTTCGAGATGCTCCTTTTGATAAAGAGTGGTGCCTCTCGATGCGTCCACTATGAAATCATCAAATCTGATCGCTATATCGCCGCTTCTACTTTCTCTCCATACTTCAATTTCTGTATTGTTAAAATATAAAGATGCATTTGTATATTATGAAGGCAGTCAACAAATTAAGAAAATTATTTCTTGGAAATAAGATTTCTTGACAAGGAAGTTTGGTATTACCATGAATTAGATTTCTTGACAAAGAGGTTTAGTATTTCCATGTATAGGTGTTAATTGGGGAAATAATTCTTTACGTTATTTCTTTATATTAGAAATGACTATCATATAAATAAAAGGATATGGATAGAGTTTTATTCATTCCAATAGCAACAATATTTTGTATCTCTTTCTTTCTCTTGTAATAAGAAATTTATCTTATTTTAAAGTTTCATTGTTCAATCATTTTTTCTTCTATTATTGTTCTTTCTTGGGCTAGTGTGAGCATATTGCTTATTTTCGCTGCTGATAATCACAAGATCGCTACTGATTTAGTGCTGTCGTGTTACTGCGCAGGCACTATTGTTCTGTTTCTCTGTTAGCGATGCGGTTATCTGATTCAGTTCTTGTGTGATTGTCTGGTTTCTTTACATGTAGATTTTACAACCATATCGGCCTATGTTGTATGGATACAAATAAAAGTATCATATATGAGATAATAAGGATGCCACAATACAACAACAGTTCTAAAAAACTCATGAAATGGTTATATTATAATATTTTATTTTATTTTGTATTTTAATTTATATTATTTTATCAATAATAATTTTATTTTTCATTTTATTTTTTGAGCAATTTTTTTTACCTCAAACCTACTATTATTGCGTTGAAGGATTTCTTAATTATTAATTATACTACTATGTGTTTGCTGAGATTTAAACTTAGATTATCTCCCAAAGTTCAAGGGATGCCCAGCGCTTAAATCCACAAACCTTTCGTCCGAGTTGATTGCTTAGTCCTTTCCCCAATTTGTCTTCACTTTAGCTTAGTGTGATGTTATTTTGCTTTTTTAGTGTGTTGATTTATCTAGTGTATGTTTCATTTTTGTCATTTCACTTGTGTGAGTGTTTTTTGAGAAATTTGGAGAGAACTTCAAATCCTTCTTCCAAATAATTTTTTATATATATTAAAGTATTTACAAACCTGAAATCTAATTTCCAAACATAAAAAAAGTAAAAATCTGGAAAAGAAAGGAAAATAAAATAAAAAGCTTGGCGGGCCTAAACAGGCCTAAAGGCCAATTCCCTTCTAATATAAAATCCTGGAATTGAATTCCAAGAATTTATAACCTAAACTTTAAAGCTCTATAAATACTCTCTTTAAGATTCCTAAATCCAATTTATCTCTAGGTCATTCGGACCATTCTTCTCTTTCTTTCTTATTTCTTTTAACATCATGTATGAGCTTTAGCTCTCTCTCAATAACCTCTATCAGCTCAGATCCACTCACTTTATGCTCTGTGAAAGCTATTTAACATCGTTCTCTCCAGATACAGAAAATGAGGAGCATTGAGAGTTGTCAGAGCTGAGCTACTCCACCTCCCTCACTGACAGATCTAAACGCTCCATGGAAAGAGCTAGAGTGAACCAGATCAGTTTGATTAGCCTTCAATATGTCCCAATGATACTCCGCAAACTCACAACCTCCGGCTAAATGGTTCACTGATTCAAGATCTTTGTAGTAGAGATAGCATATGTTGACTAAAAAGAAACCTCTTTTGATCAAGTTGTCTTTTTTTTTCGAAAGATTGTGCCCGAGATGAGTGAATCCACACTCTTAGGCCATTCATTCAATTTTCCAATAAAGAGTTCATATACAACAAACAGGATTGAGCATCAGAGTAAATGAGTTACCTATTCTGAACTCATTCTCAAGAAATTAGAAAATAATGAAAGAAGAAAAAAGAAAACTCTAACCCTTTAACCCGCCTGGAACCTACTCTCGCATGATCTTAGTTCAGTCATTGCTTTCTCTGTAACCACCCAAGGCGGTTTTGTTCGTCTCGAGACAACCGATTGCAACGCTCCTTCCAAATTTCAAAAAAGAGGTATATCGATTTTCCTTTAAACTTTCGACTCGATGGTGTGGTCTCGTGGGTGCGAGAAATGGTGAACATTATTATATCACGTTCATAGACGATTTTTCTAGATATGGCTATATTTATCTCATTCATGAAAAGGCGCAAGCACTGGATGTGTTCAATATCTTTAAGGTTGAAGTTGAGAATCAACTCGACAAAAGGATCAAAAGCGTTAGATCTGACCGTGGTGGTGAATACTATAGTCGATATGACGGTTCAGGAGAACAACGTCCGGGCCCTTTTGCGAAATTCCTAGAGGAAAGCGGTATCGTCCCACAGTATACAATGCCGGGTTCGCCTAGCATGAACGGTGTAGCTGAGAGAAGAAACAGAACACTTAAGGATATGGTGCGTAGTATGATAAATAATACTACTTTGCCGCCATCTCTCTGGGGAGAAGCGCTTAAAACTGCAGCCTATATCTTAAACCGAGTTCCAACTAAAGCAGCTAATAAGACACCATATGAACTTTGGGTAGGTAAAAAGCCTAGTTTAAAGCATTTGCGTGTTTGTGAATGTTCGGCGGAGGCAAAGCCTTATAGGCCTAATGAAAAGAAACTGGACGCTAAGACCACTAGTTATTATTTTGTTGGATATGCCGATAAATCTAGGGGTTACAAATTTTATGATCCCACAACAAGGTCGATTTTTGAGTCGGGAATTGCGCAATTTTTTTGAGGATGTCCCGTTTGCAAGGGGGAATACGGCTACAGATTTTGTCTTCGAGGAGGAATATGCAAATATTCCAACAGATGTTCTTGACATTAATCAGGACTTAGGTTTTGATTATGTTAAGAACACTAATGATCAAGACAATGTAGCCGAACAACAAACTCGGACATCTCAAAAACCACAAGAACTAATATTAAGAAGATCCACTAGAGAAAGAAAAAGTGCAATACCAGATGATTATATTGTATTTCTCCAAGAACATGAGTTTAACATTGGAATGACGGAAGATGATCCGATCAACTTTCGTCATGCAATGGAAAGTTCTAATTCTCACAAGTGGATCGATGCCATGAATGAAGAAATGAAGTCAATGAAAGATAATGACGTTTGGGATCTTGTCCCATTGCCAGAAGGATCGAAACCCATTGGTTGTAAATGGATTTTTAAAACTAAACGAGATTCAAAAGGCAATGTGGATAGGTACAAAGCCCGTCTTGTCGCAAAGGGCTTTACACAAGAAAGAAGGAATAGATTGTAAAGAGACTTTCTCCCCTGTTTCTTCGAAAGACTCTTTAAGGATTATTATGGCATTGGTCGCGCATTTCAATCTTGAGTTACATCAGATGGGTGTAAAGACGGTGTTTCTCAATGGTGACATTGATGAGACAATATATATGGTGCAACCAGAAAACTTTGTATTGGAAGATCCAAAGAATATGGTTTGCAAACTCAAGAAATATATTTATGGACTCAAACAAGCATCTCGACAATGGTATTTTAAATTTCATCAAAAGATCATCTCGTTCGATTTTGAGATGAATTTGGTAGATGATTGTATATACCATAAGTTTTGTGGGAGTAAATTCATTTTTTTAGTTTTATATGTCGATGACATATTACTAGCTACTAATGACATGGCTTTACTGCATGACACCAAGAGATATCTATTTAGTAATTTTGAGATGAAAGATCTTGGTGATGCATCTTTTGTGTTAGGTATAGAAATACTTCGAGACAGTTCTCGTGGTATTCTCAGTTTATCACAAAAGAACTATATTGAAAGAATACTTAAGCGATATAACATGCATGATAGTAAGCCAATAGATACCCTGTGGCTAAAGGAGATAAGTTTAGTCTCGATCAGTGTCCCAATAATGATTTGGAAAAACAGGAGATGCAGATGATTCCTTATGCTTCCGTAGTAGGGAGTCTGATGTATGCTCAGGTATGTACGCGTCCGGACATTGCGTACATTACAGGAATGTTAGGACGATATTTAAGCAATCCAGGCATAGACCATTGGAAAGCAGCTAAAAGAGTCTTGCGATATTTGAAGATAACAAAAGACTATGTGCTCACATATCGGAAGTCGGATCAGCTTGAGATCATCGGGTATACCGACTCTGATCTTGGAGGATGCTTAGACACTAATAAATCAACGACCGGCTACATCTTTATGTTAGCTAGTGGTGCCATTTCTTGGAAGAGTGCTAAACAGTCACTTATAGCAGCTTCCACCATGGCAGCAGAGTTTATGGCGTGTTTTGATGCATCGGACCATGGGATATGGTTGCGGAATTTTGTCACGGGGCTGCGTATAGTGGACACCATAGAGAGACCACTAAAAATATATAATGATAATAATGCAGCAGTGTTATATTCCAATAGCAATAGGAGCTCGACAAAGGCAAAGTTTATACACCTCAAGTTCCTAGTTGTGAAAGAAAGAGTTCAGAATAAAGAGGTGTCTATTGAGAATATTAGTACAGACTCTATGATTGCGGATCCACTAACTAAGCAATTACCACCAAATGTGTTTCGCGAGCATGTTGCTAGTATGGGTGTTGTTTCAGTTGAGTATATTCAGTTCTAGTGGAAGTTTTGTATTTGTATCTTTATTATCTAGACATATTTTAGACATATGACATATAGCATATGATATTGTTTTGTTTGATTTTATTCTTGATTTTGGTTTGTTTATGTTGAGAAAAATAATTGGCTTATTTTTTATTTTTATATACTCTAATTTATACGGTTACGTCTCAATACGGTTATAAAGGGAGACCGTTTGTCTCAATAAGGTTTTAAAGGAGACGGTTTTATTTTTGGTATGATCTCACCAAAATAATAAAGTGGACCAGTTGGAAATAGACATGTTAAGATCACATTACATGAAATTTCCATGCTACGCATCCACATCATGATTCGTGTAATTTAGTTATGCCGATATGTGTGACCATTGAAGGTTTAGTTACAATAAATGTGACGAAAGCCGCTTTGATCCTATGTCGGTATGCCGATGGACGGAATTGTTAAGGGACACATAAAAGTTAATGATAGAAAAGATGCGCATAATTTGGTTAAAGTTTGAATACACAATTATAAGGTTATACATATAGTCCAAGTGGGAGATTGTTGGATCATTAATCCAACATTGGACTTATATATAAAATAATAATGTGTATTACACTACTGTCAAATATGTTTATAATAAAGTGATCAACTTTAGTTAATAATATTAAACATTAATGTGTCAAATTAGGGTGTGGCCTTTGATGTGTAGAATTGTGGGTGGTGTATTTCTATATTTTATGATGGGCTGAATTAGAAAGTTCCACATTAGGAGTCAAATTGTGTCTTTTCATGAAAGGGTACCTCTTAGACTATATAAGCAATTTGGTCCCCAATACATATGAACTAAGTCACTTCTTTCATCTGCTCCATTAAGAAGAGAGAAAGAGAGATCATAAGAGAAATACAACAAAAGAATCTCAATTGGCGTTCATAAAGTATTTGGAAGATGCTACTTGCGAATTCGGTGTTCTATACTCCAAACGCAATCATGGATCAAGATACGATTCCGTTATTTATAGTTCGATTCACATAGTTCGATCTAGAGTTTGACGGTACCGGTGCGTACCGCCCTAACATCTCTCACTTTGCAAGATCACAGGTCATGTACCTAAACTTTGAAAAAAGTTGCACACATGGAAAAAAAATCATGAAAATGTACAATTCAAGTTTTTTCCTTTGATCTTAATCACAAATCAATTTTTCCAACTTCAATTGGGTTTTGAAAAGGATCAATTGCTTGAAACTGAGATACAAAAAAAATATAATTTCTTACTCGAGTTTAGCTGAAAGTGAACACCATTGTAGACCAATATCAAGCTTCACTAATCCTTGGCTCATAAATGAACTAAATGTATATAGCTAAGTATGTGATTTGAATAGATTCACGTAGAGTGTTGACACGAAAGAAATTGGAATTTTAGGATGAAGCAAATGGATGTATTTAACCTCTTGAATAAAATTGCTCATCCCTTTAGTGGATCTAGACATTATTTCCTGTTTTTCTCTGATGGATAGATGGGATTGTCAACTATACAGCAACAATATTTTTCTGAAGACAATATTATAATTTAAAAAAGGAAAATTATATTTGGCCCCCAAAAATATTGGTTTATCACGTTCAAAGTTATTTTTGAGAAAATAATTGAAAAGCGCGCTTCACTATTGTGGGAAATTTCAATTCTATATTTATAAATAAAAGTATGTCGATTATTAATTTTAGTTGAAACCAATGAGCAGATTACAGGCGAAAATCGTATCAATTATTAATAGGGCAAAATAGATTAAATTTGTGCGTGATTGAGTCTAGATTCTAGATTAGAGGATGGGAGCACAACGATGTGAACAGCTCCTGATATTGCTTTGACATTTTTATTATTGGTGTAATGCATTTCATTGACTAGAAAACCATTGAATAATAAAGAATTAGTCATTATTTCAACTACAACATTAGAGTTGACAAATAGGTGTTACTGTCAAAGTTTGAAATGTCCAAATCAGAGCTGCCCTAAACTGGTACAAACCTGACATGACACAAACCCTAAATAAGATCTAACTCAAACTCAACCAACTTGAAACTGATTGGATCCCAAAACAAGAGTGAGGCATAAATCCATGCTTTGACATTTGAACATGCGAAGGTTTGAGGCAAAACACCAACATAAAGTATGAATAAGATTCAGATTAACGAAAAGTTTCACAATAAACAAAAAAGTCTTCAGAAACAAATCTTATTAGAATTTCAGAACGAAACTAAACCGATTTGTTCATTCACTTTGACAAATCCCCTCCAAATTTTCTTTCTTTACAAATCGAAATCGTTTCCAAACAATTTCAATACATTTGAAACTTCTTCTTGGTCTTCTCAAAGATTTCCTCGGCAAGAATTGCGCCGTTTCCATCGGCCTGTTTAATTTCGAGGTGGGCTTTTTGGTAAATGCCGGTGCCTCTCAACGCGTCTGCTATGAAGTCGTCGAAACCAATGGCTATCGCCGCTTCTGCTTTCGCTCCATACACCAACCTCTGTAAATATTTAGAAGATTATTAATCTAGTATCAGTATTGTATCTGATATTATACGGATATAAGACAACAACTTTTAAACAAAAAAAAAAGATTATAGACACTTGTGATATAACATTTTGTAATTTTATCTATAACAATCTTACTTTATTTATTTTTGTGCTATTAGGTTTATATATAGTATTTACAAGAATATCAATCATATGCAGTGGCGAATCTTGACCAAAAACCCAGAGGATGCCGTAATGCAAAATACACCAAAAATCTAAGGAGGAGCGGTGTATATATATCTTTCAATTTTGTACAAAATACAGTAATATAATCATATATATACCACCACTATTTCAAAATCTAGCGGGGGGAGGCTTCTCCCATAGACTCTACTAAGATCCGCCATAGATCATATGTTGCATGGATAGGGAAAAGAGTCTTGTACATGATATAATACAAATATTATACGGCAATTCTCAAACAATCAAGGGTATAATATATTTATCAATTTATTATTTTAATAATAATAATTTTATATTTCCAATTTTGTAAAACATTTCAACTTTTTGTTATTTTATTAATATAATTTCTTTTACTTTTGATGTTGTGGCATTAATGGAGCACTGAATATCCTCAATTTACGTAATTAAACAACAAAGTGGAAAAAGGGTGAGAAAAATAAAACAAAATAGATTAAATTAGGACAATTAAATTAAAAAATGAACCTTGATGCGGGATAAATGGATAGCACCAAAGCACATTGGGCATGGCTCGCATGAAGCGTAAATTTCACAGTCTGAAAGTTCAATTTTCCCAAGCTTTTTGCAAGCCTGACATTAAAAACAATATTAACATCAAAATTAAGTTCCTACAGTTGTTGAACATGATTGGTCTGTTGGAACATTAAACTCAATAAATTAATATAAAGTTAGTTGGTCAGTTCTTCAAGTATCTATAATCATTGAAAAGATGTATTATTGAAAAGGATTTTCAAGAATATTCTCTGTTGACAAAATCTCTAATATATTTTGTACTAAATGCGCACACCATGTATCTATATAAATACAGTTTAGTATTTAGTTCTAATTCATATAAGAAAAAAAACTGGCTTGTAATTGAAGCAAAATACTTCACTACAAGAACAATTTTTTTATATATGCATTTTAAGCAAATTGTAAATGCAACAATTGTTTTGAAAAATTGGCGAGAAGGACTAGTACGTAAAATTATACATAAAATTTACACTCACAAACCAACCCGTACCAATAACCATTTCTAGAAAGAAGAGCATACTACACATATATACCGCGAAATTTACAAAAAAAAAACTGAATTCTAACTAAATTGCAAAGAATCCTCTCCACTATCAAAAACCACACAAAACATCCTTACATTTCAAAACCACGCTCTTTCGCCCGTCTGCACAATTTAATCACAACACAACGCTTTTTCACAATATTGTGATAAATAATTTAGCATTTACATACCTCGCGGATGGCGGTGACCTCAGCGTGAGCAGTGGGGTCGGTGCAGTTGAGAACCATGTTGTGACAGCTGGCGACGACCTCGTCGTTGCGCACCACGACGGCCCCGAACGGGCCCCCGTCGCCGTTGTCCACTCCTTTGTACGCCTCTTCCACCGCCTTTGATAAAAACTTGTGGTCCCTGTCCTTCACAGCTGGGAAAAAAGATAATTTGTTATGATTGGTGATATACTGTTTTATAGTAAAATATATTATTTTGTGGCGCAATATAGTGGTTTGGTGTGTGGAGAAGGGTTAACAGGTACAAAATGACTTGAAAGGAATAATAGTTCAACTGCTTTTGATGAAAAAAAAACTTGTGGTCTCTGTCCTTCAAGGTTGTTCAAGATAATTTGTTATGATTGGTAATATATTGTTCTATGTGCCAATTTTTATGTGTAGAGAAAGGTATTAACGGGTACAAAATAGCTTAAAAAAAATGAAATAACAGGTACAGAAAGGCTTAAAAATAGGATGCTTGTGATGGATTGTGGTATAGGTCAATCACAGCCGCTCCACACAAATCACAATCCATCATAATCATCAACATACTATTTTATCATGTTCAAGTGGCTGTTAGTTAGATGTTGGTTCGGGGACTAATTTATAAATTGCATGAAATAAATCAATATGATTGTAAATTGCACAGACCTTCTTGATGACCAGCAAAAGCAGATGCAACTGAGATTGTCCCATTACTTGATTCCACGACTGAAATTGAATCAAAACAAAGAATATTCAATAAATGAATAAATGATTCAATATTAGGTCTTTAACTGAATATCAATGATTCAGAATTGAACGATTTCAATCAGAGAGCACAAAAGACACAGATTTTAATTTACCCAAAATCCGATGAAATTTAATTCAAACTCGGAATGAAATTTCAACTCTAAAGTATTAAAATTCGCAACTCTGTTAAGAACCAATCAAAAAAAGTTTTTATATTACAAATTAAGTAAAATAAATGCACTTCCAATGAATTGAGTTCTAGCTAGAAGGCCAAGAAAGAACAATCTTTGCCCTAAATCTAAACAGGAGAAAAATAAAACAAAATTCCAATGCAATCGATTGCAACAGAAAGAAGAACCCAATTCGAGATGTGCACCGAAATTCAAAACAAACCAAGAAATTCGGTTCACAGAAACAAAATTGAACTAAACTGAACAGGACCAAGAACCAAATTCACTCAAAACGACCAAAAATCCGCCCAGCTAATAAAAAAAATAAAAGGTACCCAGAATCCAAATAAAATAAAATAACAAAAAGCTCAAATCCGAGATCCGGGATTCAAAGGAAACCAAGAGATTCGATCAGAGGGATACCTTGGGCCTCCTCCATTGTTGCCAGAGAGAGAGAGAGAGAGAGAGAGAGAGATTCCTCGTGAGATGAGATCTCGACCGCTGCTCAAAAGGGAAAAGTGAGAAAGAGAGACGTGAAAGATAGAGAAGAAGAAAGTAGTGATTAGTAAATGGAGGAGGTTGGTTGGAGTTGGAAGTATATAATAAAGACTGGATTGATTATATAGTAAAGAGATGAGCAATGATGATGACTATGAAATATGAATGATGTGGAAGAAGTGAATGAAGATTCTTGGACCGACAAAAAAGATGTGCACAATTTTTTTTGACTTTTTTTTTTTTTAGCATTATTTCTGAAAATAATTAAGAAATAATTTGGTTTGAAAAAATTAGGTAACTAACACTACCGTGTCCGTGGTGGCGGTAGAGCCTTTCTACCGCCGCACTAATGGTCGTAGTGCTTAATTTTCAAAATTTTCCGTCAATGGAATTAAAATAGGGTAATTAGATACAAATTAGGCTCTACGTGGGCCTTCAGGCGGTAGTGGTGGTGTGTTGTAATTTTTCCGATCCAATCGGGTATCAAATCCGTAAAAAAAAAAAAAAAAAAAAAATACCTCTACCGCCAGAGGGCCTGGCGGTAGAGGTAAATTTTTATTTTTTTATATTTTTTTATTATTATTAACGGGTTTGATATCCGATTGGATCAGGAAAAAATTACAACAATGCCACTACCGCCAGAAGGCCTGGCGGTAGAGCCTAATTTGTATCTAATTACCCTGTTTTACGGGAAATTTTGAAAAATTTGAAAATTATCACACTACCGCCATTGATGGTGGCGGTAGAAGGTATCTACCGCCACCACTGATGGCGGTAGTCTTAGCTACCTAATTTTTTTCAAAACAGTGCTATTTCTGAATTATTTTCATAAATAATGCTAAAAAAAAAAAAGTCATTTTTTTTTATATAGTTAGAAAACAAATGAAAGAAGAAAGAACGAGAGGAAGGAAACTACTATGCACATGCACATGCACATGATGTATTGTTAAAGTTTACCCCTCGGACATTTAATTTAATTTAGTAAATATAAATCGCATGATTCATGCTTCTACTTTTGACTTTTGAGCCACGAGTCATATTATATAGCTTTAATCCGTGGTGGTGTTACGTTAAATTTGTCTTGACAAAATGCTGCATGAGCCATGACCATGAGGTAAGTATTTTATGTATGATTAGTTCATGGCCCATGAGGCAAATATTGTATGTATGTATGTATGATTATTGATTATAATATATTGGCACAATTTCAAGCATAATATTGTGGTTTAGAATAGAACAAGCTCAAGAGGTCTTCATTCATCCTCTTTTGTTGGATAGAGCCATGAGAGAGAAACTAGAGGTTGCAAACGATCGGATCTATTTTGGCTTGATCCAATCCGATCAATTATCGGATAGAGTTAGTTTTGAGGTTTTCTTTTTTTATATTGTGATATGAATTTAGGCCAGTCGGATTTTCTGTCAGTAACATATAGATTTTTATCAATTTTTATCCAATAAAGCTTGATTAAATAAAATTTGTCTAATTTTATTTTTTTTTTGACAATAGCCCGTAGACATACACAACACACGCACACGCACACACACTGAAAGGCCATATAAAATCTTATCTAAAATTTTCTTTAAAAATCTTTCTAAAATTATGTTGAACATGAGATTAGATCCCTTTATTTATGAAAAATAGAACTAGTATCATAACCATTATTTTATCCTAGTGATAATAAAATTTGTCTAAGCTGGATTCGAGTTTCAGATCAAATGAGTATTCGGAGCGAATTGATTTCGAGTCAGATCTAGCGTTGAAGTATTTCAATTTAAATAATTATCATTTCATTTTCGAAACATTTTGTGTTTATCAACTCAATTGAGATTTGTCATGTAGGCTTTTATTCAAAATGCTAAAAACGTGCTTAAATTGAACATATAGAGTTTATCACATTGCCTTCTAGGTTCTAACTAACTTTATCATCTACGAAATATTACAAGACAAATGATTTGGCAATAAAATAGAACTAAATATGTAAACCTTAAAAAAAATTTAATAAACCTTCATCATTTTGTTAAAAATATAATTGATTTTTTTACTTCTCTTTCATTTATTTTTTATTTTTTATTTCCTAAAAGATGGCCCCATTTTAATTCAATGCACATGAGCACATGTTTTCAAAAAAAGATCTGAAAGTGCTAGAAAGGCTTTTTCGTCGTGCAACACAATGCGAAAAAACTGTATATGAAGGCGATAAATATAACAATATATATGTTTCATTTTTTTAGAAACAATAAACAATATATATGTAAAATAATAAAAACAAAATATAGAAAATGAAAACTATATTGAAAATTGAAAAAAGCAGTATATCGCCACGTTATGGACGTGCCGTCCCGTTTTCAGATTTTCCTTCAAAAATGAGTGAGCCGTTTCAGAAAAGTTATTTTTTCCAAAAACCAAGAATTAATATAAGGGATTTTTTTTGAAGTAAATAATATAGGCGAGTTAACATGATATACTTTTTTAACATTTGTTCATTTAGTTATTATTTAAATTAGATGCGTCATATTTGTTATGTTATCAAACTTGAAAAAGCAATTTATTGTGAAAATTTAGATAAGTATATTATTAATAGGATATAAAGCTTAAAAATTTCAAGCCCTCACAATGTGCCACATAGGCTCTTTATTTATCAACCCTTAGATGAAGATAAGAATAATTTTGATTCATTGGATTGAAAGTTGGTTCATTGGCTTAAAAATTTCAAGCTCTCACAATGTGCTACATAGGCTCTTTATTTATCAACCCTTAGATGAAAATAAGAATAATTTTGATTTCAAGCCCTCACAATGTGCTACATAGGCTCTTTATTTATCAATGCTTAGATGAAAATAAGAATAATTTTGATTCATTGGATTGAAAGTTGATTCATTGGCTTAAAAATTTCAAGCCCTCACAATGTGCCACATAGGCTCTTTATTTATCAACCCTTAGATGAAAATAAGAATAATTTTGATTCATTGGATTGAAAGTTGATTCATTGGATTGAAAGATAATTATAGAGATTTTTCATATTAACCCTTCTAAAACTTCAACATATCATATTTACCCCTCTTAATATTAAAAAAATAAGCTCTTTATTTATAAACTCTTGGATGAAAATAAGAATGATTTTGGTTCATTGGATTGAAATATATAATTTTAGAGATTTTTATATTACCCTTCTAAAACTTCAACATATCATATTTACCCCTCTAAATATTAAAAAAATATAGAATTCGCCCTTCAAAAATCTATAATATATCATATTTACTACTCTAAAATGCAAAAATCGTATTTATTCTTCTAAATTCTAAAGTATATCATTTTTACTCTTTTGAATTTTTTTTACGGACAAAATTTTGAATACACGAATATGACACATTTCAGATTTTGGAAAGATAAATGTGACTTTTGAAAAATAAAATTTAGTCAAGATTTTTGAAATTTTAAAATGATAAATATGATAGAGAAATTATATCCACATCTGGCTTATTAGGATTCTAAATGCATATGACTCCCGGATACGGATAATTTTTTATTATGAATTATCCATTTTCGGATATTTCACAATATACAGAATATATATATTTATACGGATACATGTATGGATATCTTAATTTTTTTTTATCATATTCGGATACGGAGTATCCATATTCATGTTAATATATTATACATGTAAGGGTTTAAATGGAAAGAATATTATCCGACCTCTCCATATTCATATCCGCTAAAAAATCATATCCAAATCAAAATTATCTGTATCTGGCCGTATACAGTTACTAATAGGTTATGATTCTAAAAAAATTCCTCTCATCTCAGTAAGCCACATAGGCATTCGATATTGACAATTAGATTAGATCATCTAAATGTTAAGCTTTAGCCATGTGTCATAGGCCAAGATTTTCATAAAAAAAAATCAAGATTTAACCCATGTACATATAAAAGTATAAACGAGCAAGAGATAATCCGACTGACTCATATCTGTATCCGTAAAAATTTGTATCTAAATCAAAATTATTCCTATCTGGCCAGATACGGATGCGGATTTGGTTATCGATCTGGCACCCAGATACGGATAGTTTGTTATTATGATAGTATTCATTTTCGGATATTTCGCTCTATATAGAATATATATATTTTTACGAATACATGTAGGAATATATTTCTTTTATCATATTCAGATACGGTTAATATCTATATCCGTGTTAATATTTTATACATGTAAGGGTGTAAATGGGAATAATATTATCCGACCTATCCGTCTCCATATCCGTATCAAAATCGTATCAAAATCAAAATTATCCGTATCCGGCTAGATACAGATACACGTTATGATAATTTTATTCAGACATGAATTTGGTTATCTATTTGGCTCTCGGATACATATACAAATAATATTTGTATCCGGATAATTTGTTATTCGGATAGTATCCGTTTTCAGATATTTTACTCTCTCTCTCTCTCTCTCTCTCTCTCTCTCTCTCTCTCTCTGTATATATATATATATATATATATATATATGGATATTTTGATATTTTTATCATATTCGGATATGGATATTATCCAAATCCAAATCCATATTATGTTGCTAATTCTTTTAAATTTTTCTTAAAAGTTGTTATAATTGATTAACTTTGTTGTCATAAATAGTTAAGAGTTAAAAAAAATAATATGGATACATATCCGTTTAAATATCCGAAATGAATCGGTATTTATATTTATATAACAATATCCAAATTGTGTTTGTATCCGTATAAATATATGAGCTCAATTTATAACTGAAGTTATCTACATTTACATTCGCATCGTTAATATTTTGTATCTTTGTCGAGAATGTAGTTTTGAGTTTTCTTTGTTGTGTTTATAGTATATTTTGACGCAACTATAGTATTTATTTTTGACTAAATTAGTATTACATTGTGCAATAATACTAATTTTTATTATATTTTAAAACAAATATTGCTATTATCTTAAGTATGTTTAAATTACCTTTTAAGTAATATTATAGAAATTTCGCACAACGCGCGAAGAATTTTCTAGTTATTATTATTATTGAATTGAGCCTAGGTTTTTGACATGTGTCTTCCAAAACAAGATTTTTTATGATCTATATTTTACAATGTTATTAAAAATGAGTCATCAACTCAATCAATTAATTTATTTTTGGCAAAAACTATTTCTCATTATTTATTTTTTCATAATTAAGTTAAAATAATAAATCAATAAATAAGAAACTAATATTTTTGCAGTATAATATTTCTGAATATTATTTTTACAATCTTTTATTTGTTATTTAATTTTATGAATTTATATTAGGGAAATACGAAGTTTTCTTTCATTTTATGAAAGTATGTTTAAGATTATTATATCAAAAATATCACTTACACTTTATGGCAACAAAGATAACATATTCCATTTATACATCTATAATATATAAAAATATTATTTTTATCATGATAAAATTGTAAATATTTTCTTAAAAAAATATATTATATGATCTGAAGCGGAGCGCGAGTCTCCGCTAGTATATAATCAAAAATTAGATGAGTATATTCATATATATCCATATATATCATCATATGATCCCTTTTTTGTCACTACATAAAAAAAATGATGCCGTCATGAATGGATAAAGATCAAAAGGGGACATACATTATTTGTTATTTGTGGTCAATGAGTTTTGAGTTCTGATCAATCTTAAGACTCATTCAAATAAAGTCCTTGCAGAAAAATATTTTTTATATATAAGAATAAATTTGCACTAGAGAGTATCTCGCTCTGCTTCAGATGAAATTTTTTGACCATAAATATGAAAAATAAGAGCTATATATTTCTTAGAGATTTAAGGGTGTATGATATTTCCCACGTTTATGGCCATAAATGATATTTTGAATTTTTTAGGGGCACATTGAAAAATACTTCATTTTACTATGATAAGATTTGCCATTTTATATGGGGTGTACAAAATATTTTGAGATTATGCAAGAGTAGAAACGAAATATTTATTGCATCCATGAATTATATTTACATTCGTAGGATACAAAATACATTGTATAGACATCACACATCTTTTTAAGAATCAAACCACCGTGTTTTCAAAGACTTGCTAAACATGCTAAATGCGGATATCACATTTCTTACTATATGTGCATAAAATTAGTATTTACATAAAAAATTTATCATTAATAGATACTAATTTTTTTTGTATCATTTTATGTATTTAGTGAAGAAGTTATGTTAGTATAATTATCCTTGTCTTGAGATTTTGCATGTTGAACACATATTTTATAGGTATAACTATCATTGTCTTGAGGTTTTCTAATCTAAATCAAATAATTATGAGTATATTCTTTGAAATTAAAAAAAAAATTAAAAAGTTGAAGTTCATTTTTTTTTTCTTTTCTATTTGTTGGACCAATATTTCCTAGCAACATTTAGAGTTGGTAGCATATCATCCACCACTCTCATCATTCATTTGATTTTTAGATTTAATTTCGTTTTTTTTATATAATTAGCATAATATTACAATTATATTCCTTTAAAAGTATGAAAATATCATTTACAGAGAGATCCGTAAAATGTGAAATATCATTAATGTCTATAGAAAACATTAAAATATTATCAATACTCTTCATCTTATATTTTCTCCAAAGAATGCCTAAACTAACCTCCTTATTTATTTATTTATAAAAAAATAATACATGGTATTTCTTATATTTTATAGGGGTACATCCATGATATTCTTATAGTTATAGGGTCACCTATAAAATTTTCCATCTGTAGAGGTATGTCATATATATGATATTTTGATATGAACATACGAAAGGCTGCCAAGTTTATAGCAAGTACGTCAAGATCAATGAGCCATTTGTGTGAACCGTGTCCGTGGCATCTTTGGAGGTGATAACCAGGTGGGCTCCCATCCAGACACACTTCATGTTTCAACATAGACAAAAAGGAAGAAGTTTGGCTTTTGTGCAACAAGGGATGAAATGAACCACTAAATAAATTATCATAATGCAACAAACATGTAACAAAGAAATTGGTTTGTAAAGCAATTAAACATAAATAAATTATCATCATGCAACAAACATGTAACAAGGAAATTGGTTTGTAAAGCAATTAAACATGTAACAAAGATTTTTTTTTAAGGAGAACTACAAGCGATCGTTTGATGTTTGTTCTTAACATGTAACAAATAATTTAGCTTGTTTTACTTCATTAAAACTATATTCAATGCAAATATCAAGCAATCGCTTATAGTTCTCCATAAAAAAAAACTATATTCAATGACTTCAATTTTATTTACGAATTAATTCAAATGTCTTATTCATAAGAAAATATCCTCTCATAAGTTTGTGACAAATTCCTACTTATTATTAATGCTTAATATTGGGAGGCAGGATATGGGGTTGATACATGTTCCACGGAGTATTGATATTGATTCCCAATTTGCGCCCCCACTATATTTTTATTCAATATTAGTACCCACTTTGAACCCAATAGTATCAATTTATATTTGATATTATGATGTTTTATGTTTGATATTATGATATTTTATTACTAATAAAGTAATAATATAACATATTATAATATGAATAAATTATAATAAAATAATAAGAATCTCACTCTAAAAATAATTTTTTTCGTAAACTCCTAAAATATTTTTATTACATATTTGCAATTTTCCCCTATTAAATGAAATATTTAAAATTATTTTAATATTTAAAAATTTGACGTAATCCCTTAAGTAGCACAATTTTATAATATGAAAAAAATTTATAAACTCTTAATAAGATATTTTATGTGATAGTTTTGTTAGTCAAACGTATAAAACATGATATTTTTCAATCAAGACAAATACCCAACATGTAATTTGTCACACCATTTTAATTTCTTATTAACGCTAGATGGGTGCAAAACATTTGACATGTGGTCTTCTTTAAGATTTTCTATTAAATTTTTTATTAAATTTTATATAAATATTTTTTGTATAATAATATAGAGCAATATTAGATTTTATATAATCCAAAATAAAATACACTGTGTATATATGAAACTATATTCAATGCTCCGAAGCGGAGCGAGGATTCCCCTAGTTAATATAATATTTAAGAAGAAAAATCTAAAAATCTTTTCCTTGGCAGGACCAAAACCTCTAAAAATCTTACAATTAAAACAAGAGATTGTGTATATTCGCCCTAAATTCAATTTTAGCCATAATGAATGAATTTGACAATTTGTACAAGTGCAAATATATGAACCAAGCATGCATATCATGCAATTGGCATGTTTCCTGTCCTACTCACAATTAATTTCATTCATATTCCCATCCATATATATCACATACTCTCTATTCACACAACATTTAGTTGATTTAAAAAAAATATATATATAGGGTGATCCTGTGAGCATCAAATATTTTCATAAAAATAGAAATTTCCCGAGATTTGTATTCTCATTAATAAAAAAAAACTATGTCCTTTTGATTCTTAGTTCTTTCGCCTAATAAAAATTTCCGTGTTTTACTCAACTAACTGTTCTTCAACTATATATCATATAGAAAAAGAGGAGAGTAATGAATTATCATTACTTAACTCCTATGTTGTACGGATACGAATACGACGATATGGCAAGTCTTAGAAAATATAAGATACGAATACGACAATTTATATATTATTTTATTATTTATTAATTATATTATATATATATATATAGATATTATATTTTGATGTAGGAGATACTAAAAACTTGTTATTATAGAAATATCTTGATGCGAGAATAATGTTTGTTATAGTTAATTAAATAATTAGATATCTTAATCTTATTTTATTAATTATATATATATATAATTATATATTTTAAGAATAAATATTCTTACATTGGGAGTATCCGATGCGGATAAGGGAAGTATATGTGAAGTATCCGGTATTATTTTAGAATAAAATATTATGATACGTCAAGTGACATATCTGATACAGTATCAGAGTATCCGATACGGTATAAGTATCCGATACAGTATCCACTACGATACGACTAGATTTTTGAAGTATGCACGCAACATAGCTTAACTCTTTCTACGTATTGAAAATGATAATTTGATACTTTACTGGAAAAATCCATCTCAAGGTCAATGCTAAAAGATAATTCAAAACAAAAAAGGGAAAAATAATGGAAGATTAATGATTAATTAAACATTATAAGATTAAAAGAAGGAAATTTACCGGCTCCACTTGCAACTGCAGAATGAACTAGGGTTAGTTCCCCCACTGTTGGATCCACGCTTGTGTTCATTCCACCATGAACCCATCTTACAGAAAACATGCAGAAAACCCCAATAATCCATGAATATATCATTTTTCTAGGGCTTTTGTTACAACAAGAGGAAGTTGAATGTTTGAGACTTGATGCATTATTTTTTCTGAGATTTAAGGCATATATATAGTGTTTAGTTTGGAGGTTTGATTGATGGTGTAAATCCTCTAAATTCCCTTTTTTTGTTATTTATTATTTTTCTTACCATTTAATACGATTTTGATTTACGATTTTGATTCCTATTTCCTAATTTCTAGCAATGCTAAACTTAGAAAGCTAACAAGAAGGGATGTTTCATTCTGTTTCAGTTTATTCCTTAACGAACTGAGCGGATCGATCACTCAATTCTACCCTGTTTAAAATTTTGGTTTATTCAATTTAATCGGCTCGGTTCAGCCTTCTTTATGAAATACTGATTCATATTATGTATTGCTAATTTATTATATTTTGAACCTTAAATGTGTTTGTATTATGTATACAGTACTATCTATATATAATCGTATTTAGCCTATAATTTGTTAAAATTTGATTTATTCGGTTCTCCAAAATTCGGTTCTAATATTATTCAGTTCGATTTGGTTCTTTGAAATTTGATTCGATTTTTGCTCGGTTTAATCTTGGTCAGTTAGGCTCCCCTCAACCTGAACCAAAATGGAATAAACACCCTACTTAACAAGGAAGTTTTTATTATTCATAATGGCAGTTTTATTATTCTGATTTATTCAATGGGGAAATTTGAGGGGAATTGATATTGCTAGGCATCAATTTGATGTAGACAGGCATGAAAAATGTCTAATTACTATTTTGCCCCCATAATAATTGCATGATCAATTAATCCCCATAATAAATACATGATTAGTTCATATGGATGAAATTTTTCATTATTTGTGAATGCTTATCTTATTTCATATGAATGAAGTCAAATATTTTTTTTCTCTATTTTATATTTTAAGATCCTACTTTCACTAGTGTCTATATAATAAAAATATTCTCTATTATGAAGGGGAAAAAATCTATGTTATGTAACTTTATTTTACTATTTTTTTGAGGGAAAACTTATAAACGATCGCTTGATGTTTGTTCTCATTTAGATGGACTTATATGTCTTTATCTAAATTTTTAAATCAATCATACTATACACGGGGTTCGAACCCCTCACCTATAAATAGATGACCATTAGGCTAACCTAGTGGTGGAAACTTTATTTTACTATTATTTTTTTCAAATAAGAATTCATGATATTACTAATACATTTTCAAGAGACATTAAGAAAAGCAAGATAAAAATGGTTTATGATGAATTGAGTTTATTAATTATGTCCTATAAGCAATTCCTTTTTTTATTTGTGGTTTTTTTATATAATACATTTCTCTGTATTTTTTATTCACAAGTTATTTCTTAATTTTTATTTATGGTGTCATGTTTTTATTGTATATGTTCGAAATAACTCATTTAATATTATGAAGTAATAAAATATTAATAATAGGGAATTCTTTTTTAATATATGTATATTAGAAATAAAAAGGAAACAAAATGCAATAATATTATATGCAGGTACAAATCTTTGTAAAACTGGAAAGTAATTAATACAGTTAGCATAATGTGTTACATTTAACATTTAATGATCTTTTGTTAATTAAGGGCAAAAATATCATTAAAATTTTGTTTGCCTGTCTTCATCAAATTGATGCCTGGCATTATCAATTCCCAATTTGAGTGCGACAAGGGGGACCCTCGCGCGTTGCGCGAATTGCTTAAACTGCTTGTATAATGAAAATGTGGTTATCATAGTATATATGTTATTTTCTTATATTGTGCTTGTTCTGAACTGGACCTGAATTTAGAGATTAAAATATTTGGTATGAACAACACTTATTTAACAGTGAGAAAATTACATAATATTTGTTTAACAGTAAGAACAAATACATAATTCAATGAATATACAAAATATAAAAAGTGGATATATAAAAGATAAATAATATTGTTCATAAAGTACGGTTTCACTTGGTTGTCTATGGCTCCATTAAGTGTGCTCAGGCTAGAAGTTTGTAAAATATATTGCCATGTTATGAATTATTTTTCGTTAAATTTTTTTCTCTAGAATCTCTAGAAGAGACGGAAAAGAATAACTGGTGGAAATGTAATGATCATACGTCTCTAACACATATTAATATGAATACAAAGATATAATTTTGTAAAGGTAACAAAATTAGCATTGAAATGATTCCGCTTATAACGATACACATAAAAGTTCGGACATATATAACATAGAAATAATTCAATAACAATTATTTAAAAAAAAAAATTCCTTGCCTTTTGATTATTAAATTTTATAAATTTCTTTAATTTTAATTAATTTTTATTGAGTTATTTTTTATTTTTATACTATTTTTATTATTTTACTATTTATTTTTTTGGCTATTTAAGTTTTAATTTTTTTTAACTTTTATTTTTAATTTTTCTTTTTTATATTCTATTTATTTTACTTTGTTTTATTTCTAGTAAATTAATTTTATTTCTAAATTAATTGTAATTTTTTATTTTTAACTATTTTATTTGATTTATGTTTATTTTTTTAATTAACGTTATTTAATTTACTTATTAATAAATATATTCGACATGTATAAGGGTATTTCAATCATTTTCAAATATATAACCTTGGAATGGATGGAGAAGTAGATGTAGGAGTTATTTGAAGGGAAAATATAAATAGAGGGGCGTATTTGTAACAAAACGAAGAAACATGAGGTATTTACTATCTTCAGTAAAGATAGGGGGTTTTATGTAAATTTTCTTTATTTATAGTAATGATATTTTGAGAGTACATTTCATATTTTCAGAGTATGAATACATGTTAAGAAGTACTTTTATTATATATACTCAGCTCTGAAAATACAAAAACAGCTCTGAACATAACACCTAACTCCACTAACTGAATTATTTACTTTCAGAGCTAAAATTGCTATGCGTATATAAGCAATCTCGTCCATCAGATATTAATCAAAAGGCCCATATTTCATCAAAGAAAAAAATGGATAGTCCAGATTAAAAGAACGCTGTGTTTTGTTAGATAAAAAGAAAAATGGTTAGGATTATATTCTATTATAAATTATAAATATGAATATGATAGTACGTAGTCCTCATTTCATTTTTATATTTTTTCTTTTGCTAACTTTGTTAATCTTATCTATTTAGTACAACAGTTAGGCATTAAATGCATTTACCTCTCAAAACAAAAAATAATAAAAAGGATTTATATTATTCGATTTATCATTTATGACATGTTGGTGCAAGTTTGGTCCTATAATTTAAACTAGCAAAAACACACGCGCGTTGCGCGAAGTATCTAAGATCTACGTGCGAAGTATCTATAATCTTTTAATAAATGCAATATTATAAACCCTAAATGTAAATATATGCCTTAGACGCATACACCTTAAATCTTTTTTATAAACACATTGATATACCTTAAATATAAATATATATTACTTCATGAAACTATACAAAATTCTAGTTCACTACCATTTTCATTATAATATACAGTACAAAAACAAATAAATTTTATCTATGTTACATTTCAAACTATAGACTAAACAAATCACATTTAGATTCAAAAAGAAACTTTGTAGTAAACCTAGATGGACGAATCAAAACCCGCCAAGGGCCCTCCATTTAAGAAAACTTTGAAGAAGGAATCGAGCTTTTTCTTCGATTACATGGAGCTTTCCATCGTCAAACCGCTCATCATTTATATTGAGCTGAAATTAAATAAATACAATAAACCAAATCAAATTAAAGTTACATAAAGGAAAAATAAATAAATAAATATAATTACCTCGAGCACATTGCAAGCAAGATCATGATCAGCATTCGCTTAACCGATTGAATTGGTTATAACTTTAGGGAAATAATAAAGTTACAAATACAATAAAAGACAACTTTAAAAATGACACATGGTCAGAAATATATGCTAATTGCATCTTAGAAACTTTGCAGAGAAGAATTTAGAGAGACAGATCAAAAAAATCTTCTCGAGAATCTGAATTTGTGTGATTCATTTTCAGCTTCTATTTCACTCTCAATCATCAACATACACACGTTATGAGCAAGTATTAACAACTAAGTAATAAAGAATTTGTAAATCCGATTTTTAAGAAAATAAAATAAAATTGTTGTACCTGTCTGATACATGGCTAAGGATATGATTCTAGATCTCTAAAGACAACATGAAGTGAGAATATCAGCTTCTACATTCAATTTTGAATATGTGAGAGAAATCAATCAGTCGCCTTCCTAAAGTAGTTCGAATTGATATATTTGAAATGGCTCTTTGGGCGAAGGTACATAAAATAAACAAATAAATAAAGGGAAATTTTTCAATTACTATTATTTATTTTTCTAAATTTTTTTTTATTGAGAGAGAGTACATGTCGTCTATATTGAGCATGATCCATTGAGGAGGGGCGACAGTGTGGCTTCTGAGATTATATTAAGTAATTTTTCAATCAAGTACCAGTATAAATGTGCAGCCAGTTGTATCATTTGAAACCACTTCAACTTTATTCAAATGTTTAAGCTTAAATAATATGCAGCTACAGAAATTAATAAAATAAAAAAGAACTATTACTAACTGGGACTTAATGGTCTGTTAAATTCAAAATTTTAAATTTTAAAATTGTCAAATTACCTCTAGAAGTACACCAGATGAATATTTCAATACTTGAAGAAACGCTCTATCTTGATCCCCCTTAGTAGAATTTTTAGCTAACTGGATTAATCAAAAATACCTAGTTAATGAAGAAAAATTTAGCAATTCTGATCTATATCTTTTCTAATGACTAATTAAGTATTAAGAGAAATTTAATGTCATATTCTCTAATTGAAAACCAAAGAATCCAATAAAAATTATAATTATGTGAGTTAAAAATCATAGAAGTATCAAATAATATAATAAAATTTCGAATATTCCAACACGATTTCTGACATAAAGCATACAATTCAGAAAACTATCATGCCTAGTTTTTCAACCTTTTCGTACCAATTCCGTTCCTCTATATAATGCTGCATATTTTCCGCCCCGTTATGTACTGATTCACCTGTTGAAATGAGCTAGTAACCTCACTTTAGTGTCAAATAACACAATTAAAATTTGGGAAATTTGCAAATAAGTCCCTGCATTATGTTTGAATTGAAATGAACTCCCTACATAATCAGAAATTGCAAAAAAAAGTTTATTTTCTGGATACTAAGAAAAAAAATAATAGTAGATTTCTTGATATTCAAAGAATGAAATTTCTTCGCAATTTCTTATAAAATAGGGTATGTTTGCAATTTAGATATAATTCAGGAGCTTTTTTGTAAATTTTCCTAAGAAATTAAACAACAAAAAAATTTAACCAAAAACCATGGGCTTTTTTTTTGCAAAATTTTCCTGAAATTAAACAAAAAAAAAACCAAAAAAACTGAATTAGATTTGAATCGACCAAAATGAATACAATCATTATACCTAGTGACTCTTTCATAATTAATATATAAAATTATATTGTTATTATATATAGTCAGCTCTTTTGCAATTTCGTCATGACTTCCTGTACCAAGTTTCCAAATAAAAGAATAAAGAACAATACTAAAAATAGAGATACCTTTTATTGCTTCTCCAAGAATAAGCAAGTTTTGATTTAACGAAAAGCTGTCAGGCATACCGAGACAGTCACGAAGGTGTAGTTAGAGACCCGAGAATGATGAATTTTGCTCAATTTTTGCACAATTTGTCTCAATTTTGAATAATTTTGAAAAAAATTCAGAGAGAAAAGAAAGAAGAAGAAGAAGAAGAACGGAGGCAAGGCAGCGAGGGGAGAGGGAGAGGAGAGTGAGCGGACTGAGAGAAAGAGAGAGCCACGATTGAGAGAAATGAGAGAGAATTAGAAAGAGGAGGCGGAAAGGGCAAAGTATGCATGCGTTTACTGGACATCTGTCGCTGGTAAAAAGTTTTAATCAAATGGCTGAAATTAAATTTGAGCAGTAAAATTTTGTAATCCAACGGTTCTCCTAAAAAGAATGACGTGGAAGCTTCGTAAGAGAGTAAATTTTTAAGGATTTAAACCTATTATTAATTATTAATTATTAATGTTATTTTCATTTTCATGTGTATCCTTCAAATTAAATTAACCTCTACAAAATATTCAAAAGATTCATTAATATGTATATTTGTTGACCTGGCATTTGTTTATTTGTTGGATCCACCAACCTTTTTCATCTAACTATAATTTTACACAAAGGTGATTATTATTTATAATTAGATTACATGTTATATTTTTCTTCCTAATAATTCATGCAATTCAAAGTAATAATGTGTATATTTATTTTTTAAATTCAAACCAAAAGAACTGATAGATATTTGAATTACTTGTACCTTATATTAAAAATGTTTTCTTGATTTTTTGAATTAAGAAAGGAAAACTCTAGTTTGACACAAAATGGCCCCCACTTCCCACCATGGTTATTAAAATCCTGATTCAACTCCTAAAATCTTACGATTCTACGACTTTGAGTTGAGAAAATGATTCGACTCTCACTTAGAATCTTATTTTGGTAAAATCCCGGTAGGATCTCGATTTAACATGTAATGTAGAATTTTGTAGAATTTCACTTTCATTACGATTTTACGATTCTACACCAGACTTGCAGTTTATGATATGTGATAGTCATGAATTATAAATATAATGCAAAAAAAATAATTTTAGACTCAAAATAACTTATTGTTGGGTTTCTACCATTCATAACGCAGCGGAAAAACAAAAACGAAACAAAATCGAATTCGAAACCCAAAAGAAGGATCAGTGAATTACAATTAAATCAAAGAAAAGTTCATAACTTTGTACCTTCGGATTATGCTTAATCCGTGATGATCAAAAACGAATTTGGTTGACGGTTTTCTTTGCCCGATCCAAACCGGTTTCCAAACCGATCCTTTGAATGTTTCGCCTAATCGGTCTCACAAACCGATCTCCAAGCAATCTCCAAACGAACCGATTCTCCAAGCAAACCGATTCTCCTAACAAACCGATTCTCCAAATAAACCGATTCTCCAAACAAAAACCACGGTTTCAACCCAAATCACAAAAACGCCGCACTTCGCTTCGTCCTCTACCGGTATCCACACGAACAACCCTTTTGAACGGATAAAGAACGATATATGCTAGTATTCGTTCTTCATTTCTCTCACAGAAATAACAAGAGAATAATTTTCGGATTTTTCTCTCTTCTTTGTCTCACAAAAAATGGACGAAAAATATTATACCCTTAATATAATTTTGGGGTGTCTCTTGTGCCTATATGGTCCATAAGTTTCATATCCTATGTGCATGGTAACTATGTAACCATATATGCAACACACCTTATCATATAAGATGTAGGATTGGATGTGTCACCTGACTATGTAGCTCTCCGTACAACTTATCACATAAGTTATGATTTTTCTGTATACGTCTCATTAGTTGTTCTTTGTGTGTGACCCTGTAGGTTTACTTAATGTTGGCAATAATCACAATGGATTATAAATCATGAGCAGCATCTAGCAAGACGTCATGATTACCCAAATTAAGCAAGTATAGATTATTCGATCAAACCTAATTTATGTCATGCATTGTATCCCTTTGTTACACGATATCTATATCGTCCATAAGGCATGGTATGTGTCAACCTTATGTTGGTCGATAAATATTTCTTGACACCGAATTTGATTGAACATGAAATGACATTAATAACTCCTTATTAATTCACTTGAGCACGGCTGTGCGTTTCTTCAATCAAATCATCAAGAGGCCTAAAGATATCTCTCTCAATTTATGAGAGGAACAAATCCTATCTTAATTAAACTCTTTCCTCCGCACAATTCATTATATACCTAATTATAATCTTTGTGATCGCCCGGTTAAAGACGATGTTGGACTATATTAAAGTATAAAATTTATCATGTAGGAAACTGAGATAATCTCAAGTCTAAGGATTACATATACATTCTCTACTGAGAATAACTAATGACACGAACCATGTAGTATTCTCACAGTGGGTCAATCCAGTATATGGTCTCCAACATATACTTATGTCAATGACTTAATAACTCTTATTCATGATCAGTAAAACGTGACCATCAGTCAACTAACATACTGATGTACATTTATAGCTTATCATAAAGTATGTTTGTCTCACAAACATCCTATGAATGATCAGGGATGGTTTAGAATATCATTCATAATGCTTTATAGTTTTACTATCAAAGTCACATACTTTGATGTTATAAAGCTGAATATCATATTCAAGGTTCATTTTAGTAATAAGAATAAAATAACCAATATGCATTTATTATATAAAATATCTCTAAATAAACACAATGTTTGTTTAACACAATCCATATATCTAGGTCTCAAATATATTGGCCTAGGGCATACTACTAACAAATATGATCTTACGTCATCTGTAATGGGATGATCATTAGGGTCATCATTAGGTATGCAGTGAATCATGACGAGCAATGTGAGTGATCAAGATGGGATTTGTTCCTCTCGTTAAGAGAGAGATATCTCTGGGCCCCCTGATGAACTAGGACTGAAGGAAATGCATGGCCATGCTCAAAATGGATTAACATGTGTTGTTAATATCATTTTGTATTTATTCAGTCTAATTCTCAATCAGGAAAGAGACTTTGATCAAACTCAAGGATGATATATTACCTTGCCTTGTGATCAAGACGTATATCATAGAACAAAAGGAATAATCAAATGTCTATTCAAATAGGTTTATGATCGTTGATGATTTAATTTAACATGGGTGATCATAACACCAGTCTAGAGGTTATTCATGACTTACGATCTTTGGAAGATCGTTGCCAACGTTAAATGGAACCTACACGGTCACACATAGAACAATGTCTAGTCGGGAAGGAAATGCTCTTAAATGGTTATACATATGATATATAAATAGGTGAAGGAAATAACCGATCATTGGATGATTCATTTGAATGATTGTGCAAAAATCAGCATAGTTCCGTTGGCAATAGAATAGTTCTGTTGCCAATGGAACAGTTCATTTGGCAACATAACTCAGCCAATTTCTCGACAGCCAAGTTTTCATATTAGGAAACTCTATTCCGTTGGCAACGGAATAGGTCTGTTGGGAATAGATAAGTGTTGTAATTAGGGTTTTAGTTATGGTAACTAAGCAATCATTCACCTCCCTCTCTAGTATTAATAGAGGGGCAGTCCCCTTCTATTATACATACATTACAGAGCCTCCAGGCTACCGTAATACAGAGAGAAAGAGAGAGAGCCTCTTGAAAGTATTTTCGAACTCGTCTAGTCGAGTCCGGTTATTCCGACGATTTGAAGTTCGATGTGGATACGAGTACATGTCTTCTGCTTTGAAGACTAGCGAGCGATCAATTTCTTTACCCTAGGAGAAGCAAGGAGTTCGTTCGAGTCAAGTTTTAGGAGAACGATGGAGAAGAAAGCAAGACGGAAGTTCGTTCAGATCTACATCCGCTTCTCTCTCCTGGATCAGGAAGATCCGAGGTATAAATTTTAATAGCATAATCTTGTACTTTTATTCCCTTAACGATGATCCTAGGGCGGGTTGAACCCGTAGGTTTTGATGTGCATGTAACGTACATTACTACGGGTTTCCCAACAGTGGCATCATAGCGTTCGTTAAGGAAATAATCGTTGATTATATTTAAAATTTAGTAAATTCTAGTATAATAAATTTTAGGGATTTCGAAACATCACGGAAATAGTTTCTAGGAATCTAATATTAGATATTATGATTTCCTAGAGTTTTGAGAAATAGTTTTTCGAAAATTGTTTTGGAAACAGAATTAAAAACAATAGGAAAATGAATTTTCCAACAACATTCTATTCCTAACGGAATAGTTCCGTTGAGAACGGAATAACGCAGGAAATTCTCAGTTTTTCAGCTCAGGCTCTGTTAAGAACATAATAGTTCCGTTCCCAACGGAAAAGGCTGAATTTTGCGAAAACCCTAATTTTTGTTATACATGGAATTTTTATTTAAATATGGTATGAGCCTTAGATCTGTGATTGTTCTGTGATGTAATCTTGTGTGTGAATGCTCGTAATATTTAATATCTATGGTAACCTATGAGTTGTCCAAAATTGTACTTTACTTTTCTAGCAATAGGATAATTGTTAGGATAGATATTATATGAAGACTGCGTGACAAAGATCTTGGCACAATCTTCAGAAGATGGCATTGGATCTTCGCACACACACAACGAAGGGTTCGTTGAAGATTCACCTTAAATCTGGAGATAGATCTAGGATTAGGAACTTCGTGATCGCTCGTGAGTAATAGGCTCATACCATATTTGACTTGTTTCTGTAATGTTTATATTTATAAATCTAAAAATAAAATCCTTCAGAATGTTAAGTAAGGAAGTGCCCCCTATGTCACTGAAGTCATCGGTACTTAGACAGTCTTCCATGTGGGTCATGCCAAAGCTGAGCATATGGGGGATTGTCTTTGTAAAGGAAGGTACGCGGAAAATGACGTCTAGCATGAGTCATAACAAAGCTGAGTGTGCTGGATTCCATTTCGCCGATAATCATACATGGTTAAACTTAACTGAGCAAGCAAGTCGGACTTGGGCTCAGGGAACAAGATGGGATAATACACCGGGCATATGATGCTCATTCCATAAAAGGCAATAGTTGTTTATGATACAATTGGAAATGTTCCTACCTATATAGTTGAGCAATAAGGGTTGCGCCAAAGTGCACTTAGTGCTCAATGAAATACGGATGTTGGCCCACTATGAAACCTCTTTTAACTGAAGTTTCCGAATCAAAAATACTGAAGGTGTTTGATTTGAAGAAAAATAGTGATAAAACAAAATCAGAATAATTCTAATTTTTAAATAATAAACTTTACATTAAATATTAAACTTGTAGAATGAGTTCAAAATTTACGGACTTGTAATCTATCCTTGAGAAGGATAAGCTCGATGGCACAAACTTCCCTGAATGGTTCAGGACTCTGAGAATTGTTCTCAAGAATGAAGGAAAGTTATATGTCCTTAAGACACCCATCCTAAATCCACCGCCTTCGACCGCTTCTAGAGTCGTTCAAGATACTTATCAGAAGTATATTGATGATTCTGATGAAGTAGCCTGGATGATGTTAGCAGGAATGAAACCTAAGTTTTATGGATGCCTATGATATGATTAAGGCGCTTAAGAAAATGTTCCGAAAGTAGGCTAGTATTCAGCGCTACAAGGTCACCAAGTTATTGATCAAGAGCAAGATGGCTCAGGGCTCCTCTGTGGATACTCATGTGTTCAAGATGAGAAGCCACATTGATTACTTAGAAAGACTTGGTTCGCCTATTCCAAGAGAATTCACGGTTGACATGATTCTTGGATCGCTTCCTCCGAGATTTGATTTATTCATTATTGTATATCATAAGCGTCGGATGGAGACGTCGATCACGGAATTGCATAAGATGCTTAAACAGGCAGAGAAGGACATAGAGGCAAGATTTGTCATTAATGCCCTCAGGATTGAAAGGGAAAGGGAGTTGAATAGACAGGCCGCATGGGAGAGTTGGATCAAGAGTGAAGGCAAAGAGTTCCCTAAACCTGATGAATCTGAAGAAGTGATTGCATGTTCTATGCGTGATCACTGGAGAGGAGGATGTAAGATATGTCAAGAAGAAGAATCAATGGCTGCTATTTCAGGTATTCCTCTTCCTAAATCTCTACTTGGATATTGGATATCCACTGTGATTCTCACATTTTGAATGTGCAAGATATTACTCAGAAGTAGAAGATTAGCTAGAGGAGAAGTCAACCTACATGTGGGGAATGAAGCAAGAGTCGCTACATTAGCTCTAAAACTTTATTGACTTAGCCATTGTGGACTTGTAGTGAAATAAATGTTATTTCGACATTACCGTTGTAAAATTTATTATTTGGAATAATAAATTTTTCCTGGATTTGTCTTTAGCGTTGTATTTTTAATTTTGGCAATTTATTTTGATAATTATTCATGACTCTTTACTATATAAAGAAGCCTAAATATATTGTAATAATATCTCAATTCTTACAGTGTAGTCTCTCAATTGATTATACGATTTCTCTCTTTTTCTCTAGTTATTTCTCTCATGACTTCTCCTACTATACATCAATATTCTCCCCATTACCATAACAAATTGGTACCAGATCCAGGTAATGACAATCTTTTGCTTCCGCAAGTCAAGAATATGACCTTGTATTATCATGAATTCAAGTGCGGTTATGTCGACCAAATTCAATATTGAGAAATATGATGCCACAATGAGTTTCGCAATATGGCAAGTGCGGTGAAGGCCATATTATCGAATCAACATGTAAAGGTCGTCATTTTTGGGCAACCGAAGGACATGAAGGGCGAAGTTGGGGAGATAATGGAAGATAGAACCCTCTTGATAATTCAGTTATATTCGAGCAAATTGACTCTTAAAGATACTACAGCCTTCGACGCGTGGAAGAAGTTAGAATGCATCTATATGCAGAAATCGGTAATCAACCAGTTATGTTTGAAACAACGATTCCATTTTTTGAAGATGACAAGAGGTATGTCCATTAACGTCCATGTTTTGGAATATATCAGTTTCTTTGATAATGTGGAGACAATCGATAATAAGACGGAAGAAGAGCATAAAATCATGGTGTTCTTGTGCACGCTGCATATACTTCATACCAGGGAACCAGTTACCATTAATGATGTCAAGAGTAACTTATTAGTCAAGTCTGACATTGACTATGGTTTGACCATGGCCAAGAGTAATCATCAAGAAGTTGAGTTGTTTGTGGAGGGGTGGAGACATAAGAAGATAAATTCAAATTTAGAGAAGATTCATTCGCAATTCAAATATAAGAACCTGATGAGCAACTATTGCAAGAAGACGGATAGAAGCAGGAGACGGATAACAGTGTTCTATCGGGAGAAAATTACGAGGCTAAATCCGGTAAGGTTGAGGTACTTTTTGTGGCGAATGAGAAGGAGAGATTTGAGAAGAATTTGGTGGGTTCGGCTAATTCAAATCAGATGATCATGAATCGAGAGTGGTTCACCACATACGAGATGCCTAGTGGAGATGTTCTTTTGGAAGACGATCATCTATGTTGCGTTGCTGGTGTTGGAACGCTTGAGATCAAGATGCAGGACGGGGTTGTCCATTTGATCAAGATGTTGGATTTCTACCGTTCATAACGCAGCGGAAAAACAAAAACGAAACAAAATCGAATTAGAAATCCAAAAGAAGGATCGTTGAATTATAATTAAATCAAAGAAAAGTTCATAACTTTGTACCTTCATATTACGCTTAATCCGTGATGATCGAAAGCGAATTTGGTTGACGCTTTTCTTTGCCCGATTTCAAACCGGTTTCCAAACCGATCCTTTTTATGTTTCGCCTAACCGGTCTCACAAACCAATCTCCAAGCGATCTTCAAACGAACCGATTCTCCAAGCAAACCGATTCCCCAAACAAACCGAT
Source organism: Juncus inflexus (assembly GCA_024447665.1). NCBI lineage: Eukaryota > Viridiplantae > Streptophyta > Magnoliopsida > Poales > Juncaceae > Juncus > Juncus inflexus. Next base: position 3,312,789 of record JAJHPC010000020.1, read on the forward strand.
TCTCCAAACAAACCACGGTTTCAACCCGAATCACAAAGACGCCGCACTTCGTTTCGTCCTCTACCAGTATCCACACGAACAATCCCTTTGAACAGATAAAGAATGATATATGCTAGTATTCATTCTTCATTTTTCTCACAGAAATAACAAGAGAATAATTTTCGGATTTTTCTCTCCTTTTGTCTCACAAAAGTTAGACGAAAATAATATGCCTTCATCAATCATTTTGGGGTGTCTTTTGTGCCTATATAGTCCATAAGTTTCATATCATGTGTGCATGGTAACTATGTAACCATATATGCAACACACCTTATCATATAAGATGTAGGATTTGATGTGTCACTTGACTATGTAGCTCTTCATACAACTTATCACATAAGTTATGATTTTTCTGTGTACGTCTCAATAGTTGTTCTTTGTGTGTGACCCTGTGGGTTTACTTAATGTTGGCAATAATCACAATGGATTAAAAAATAATGAGCGGCCTCTAGCAAGACATCATGATTACCCAAATTAAGCAAGTATGGACGATTCGATCAAACCTAATTTATGTTCATGCATTGTATCCCTTTGTTACACAATATCTATATCGTCCATAAGGCATGGTATGTGTCAACCTTACGTTGGTCGATAAATATTTCTTGACACCTAATTTTATTGAATATGAAATGACATTAATAACTCCTTATTAATTCACTCGAGCACGGCCGTGCGTTTCTTCAATCAAATCTTCAAGAGGCCTAAAGATATCTCTCTCAATTTATGAGAGGAACAAATCATATATTAATTAAACTCTTTCCTCCGCATAATTTATTATATACCTAATTATAATCTTTATGACCGCCCGGTTAAAGACGATGCTAGATTATATTAAAGTATAAAATTTCTCATGTAGGAAACTGAGATAATCTCAAGTCTAAGGATTACATATACATTTTTTACTGAGAATAACTAATGACATGAACCATGTAGTATTCTCACAGTGGGTCAATCCAGTATATGGTCTCCAACATTGTAATGTGTATTTTTATACACATCTTTAAGGTTTTTATCATGTAAATTTCACCATTAAATCGCATAAAATGATCAAAAAGTGTTTAAAATTCAAAAAATTCATTTTTAAACCTCTTAATACACTTTTCTGTGATTTTTCAGGTAAATAGACCAAAAAAGGCAAATTTGGAGAACTTGGATGAAAAATCAACTCAAATGATGAGCCAATCTACAAAATCTGGGTCAAGGATGGCTGAATTTTTCACAATCTCCGCGAAAACTTACATACGCTTCTCAAACCTTCGACAGCCTTTTTCTGACCAATAATCCAAACAAAAACACCAAAATCCACGAAAATATAAAAAGTCAAACCCGAAAACTGCCTTTGACCAAAAAATTAACTTTACCGAAACAGGGTCATGTGTGGTGTCAACACGAAGGTCTCGACGATACGAATCCAACGGTACCAACCTCGCGAAAAAAGACCTTCTAGAACTCTCAAAAAGTTCAAATGAAAATCTGATATAAGGGAATTAAATTTAATCAAATTCAGACCACTCATGATCTGACACGTGGCAAGGGCTGGTAGAAGTAATAACTTTGGGGAAAATTGATAAAGGCACCCAGAAAGAGCACACACACAGAATTTATATAGGAAAATGAGGAGAAATGTTTAATATCCCCCAAATTATTACCTAAAGTCAAAATCAGATCAAATCTCTTTTTTTAGTCCCACAAGCTTTGTTTTCAATTTTTGCAAGGCAAATTCTCCTATAAATAAACCCCTACACAACCATTCTCACATAACACATTCTCTCTTCCTAAAAACCATTGTAAATACTACTCTTCTTCTTCATTTTTCTCTTTCTCCATGGATGACCTTATTTAGGGTTGTGCAAAACTTAATTTTTTTTTTTTTTTGTGGTGTTGACACGAAAGAGAGCTAATCTTTTTCAAGACGGAAATCTCATTCTAGAAGGAGCGAGATTTGAAGGGGGATTCAAACCGGCCAAGGAGCATCTAGCTTGGATCTTCATTATTTGGTTTGATTAATTCCCTCTTCTTCCTTCATTTTTTTTTTTCTCTATTTTGTTGAATTATTAATTTGCCAAGAATGTGTGTAAATTTTATTTTTTTATGCATGCTTGAATAGTTTTGTGTAAGGAAAGACTTTTTGTATAATTTGTCATGAAATCTTATGTTTGTTTTATGCAATTTGTGCAATTTGTGTGGTTTTAGAAGATTAATTCTTGAACAATTTATAATGCTTGAGTTGAATTATTTGGAAAAATATGTTTAATTCAAAATTTAAATACTAAATTGATTCTAATTGGAAAATTAGTCTAAATTTAAATTCGGATGTGTTAAGAATTATTTGATCATTTGAATACTTGGAAGAGGTTTTTATGATTAAATTAGGTTTTAAATTGAGTTTATGTAAAAACTTGAAAATGGAAGTTTTTAAGTTCAACCTAATCTTGATTTATTAATTGATTAATTTTTGGAAGGAAATTAGATAAGCCTTGCTTCTACAACTATTAAAATTGTTATCTTATGTGATTAATGATTTACAAGTTATAATTTCCCTATCTTTTGTTAACTCTTAAAATAAAACAAAAATAAAATATATTATTCCTTCTTTTATTATTTTATCGTATATGTTCATCTCCTAAACAACTTCATTATACACACTTCTCGTTCTTAAATCATAACCCTCGGAATTCGCATAAACACTTAGCACTTGAGAATTGATTTGTAAACCTGTTTTACTTAAGGCCAATCTCCTTGTGTTCGACACCCTAAACTCAATTTTTACATATACACTTTGTGAACAAATTAGAGGACTTATAAATATTTTTGTAAACACGTGATTACACCACGACACGTATTCGCGTAGTTACAAACATATACTTACGTTAATGACTTAATAACTATTATTCATGATCAGTAAAATGTGACCATCAGTCAACTAACATACTGATATACATTTATAGCTTATCATAAATTATATTTGTCTCACAAACATCCTATAAATGATCAGAGACGGTTTAGAATTGTTGGGCTTCTACCATTCATAACGCTGTGGAAAAACAAAAATGAAACAAAATCGAATTCGAAACCCAAAAGAAGGATCCGTGAATTACAATTAAATCAAAGAAAAGTTCATAACTTTGTACCTCCGGATTACGCTTAATCCATGATGATCAAAAGCGAATTTGGTTGATGCTTGTCTTTGCCCGATTCCAAACAGGTTTCCAAACCAATCCTTTGTATATTTCGCCTAACCGGTCTAACAAACCGATCTCCCAACGAACGGATTCTCTAAGCAAACCAATTCTCCAAACAAACCGATTCTTCAAACAAAACTACGGTTTCAACCCGAATCACAAAGACGCCACACTTCGCTTCGTCCTCTACCGGTATCCACACGAACAACCCTTTTGAACGGATAAAGAACGATATATGCTAGTATCCGTTCTTCATTTCTCTCACAGAAATAACAAGAGAATAATTTTCGGATTTTTCTCTTCTTTTTGTCTCACAAAATTTGGACGAAAATATTATGCCCTTAATCTGATTTTGGAGTGTCTCTTGTGCCTATATAGTCCATAAGTTTCATATCCTATGTGCATGTTAACTATGTAACCATATATGCAACACACCTTATCATATAAGATGTAGGATTGGATGTGTCACTTGACTATGTAGCTCTCCATACAACTTATCACGTAAGTTATGATTTTTCTATGTACGTCTCAATAGTTGTTCTTTGTGTGTGACCCTGTAGGTTTACTTAATGTTGGCAATAATCACAACGGATTATAAATCATGAGCGGCCTCTAGTAAGACATCATGATTACCTAAATTAAGCAAGTATAGATGATTCGATCAAACCTAATTTATGGCATGCATTGTATCCCTTTGTTACACGATATCTATATAGTCCATAAGGCATGATATGTGTCAACCTTATGTTGGTCGATAAATATTTCTTGACACCGAATTTGATTGAACATGAAATGACATTAATAACTCCTTATTAATTCACTTGAGCACGGCCGTGCGTTTCTTCAATCAAATCATCAAGAGGCCTAAACATATCTCTTTCAATTTATGAAAGGAACAAATCCTATCTTAATTAAACTCTTTCCTCCGCACAATTCATTATATACCTAATTATAATTTTTATGATCGCCCGGTTAAAGACAATGTTAGACTATATTAAAGTATAAAATTTATCATGTAGGAAACTGAGATAATCTCAAGTCTAAGGATTATAAATACATTCTTTACTGAGAATAACTAATGACACGAACCATGTGGTATTCTCACAGTGGGTCAATCCAGTATATGGTCTCCAACATATACTTATGTTAATGACTTAATAACTCTTATTCATGATCAGTAAAACGTGACCATCAGTCAACTAACATACTGATGTACATTTATAGCTTATTATAAAGTTTGTTTGTCTCACAAACATCCTATGAATGATCAGGGATAGTTTAGAATATCATTCATAATACTATATAGTTTTACTATCAAAGTCACATACTTTGATCAGGTTCATTTTAGTAATAAGAATAAAATAACCAATACGCATTTATTATATAAAATATCTCCAAATAAACACAATGTTTGTTTAACACAATCCATACATCTAGGTCTCAAATATATTGGCCTAGGGCATACTACTAACAAGAATATCATTCATAATACTTTATAGTTTTACTATGAAAATCACATACTTTGATGATATAAAGCTGAATATCATATTCAAGGTTTATTTTAGTAATAAGAATAAAATAACCAATACGCATTTATTATATAAAATATCTCTAAATAAACACAATGTTTATTTAACACAATCCATACATCTAGGTCTCAAATATATTGGCCTAAGGCATTCTACTAACACAAGATGCATGACGATGTTTTCCATTTGATCAAGACGCAGGCCCGGATTGTCCATTTGATCTCATTAGGCGTTCTCGGAGATATTGGTTGCAAGTTCTGATGTGAAGGTGGAGTCCTCAAGATATCTAGATGGGTTCTTACATTGATGAAGGCTAGAATACCAGTGTGTTATATATTTTGGAAGTCCAGAGTACCGAAAATTTGTTTCGAAAAGTTGGTGCAGTTTTAGGCTCGTTCGTCGTCACTTTCTCTGCCTCAGGTAGAAGGTCAGGATTTACGATTAGATATGGGATGACAGTTTTGAGCACGAGGGATCTACTGCGTGGCCAGAATGCCAAAAAACATGAGTTTTGTGAAGATTCCATTTGTGGCAAACGGAGGAAACTCAGCTTTATTACAGCCGTTCATTGCATGAAAGGAATTTTGGACGATATCTATTTGGATTTGTGGGGACAAATTTGTGATCCTTTTATAAGGATTGTTCAGCATTGCATGGTTGTTCGCTCTCGACAACATAATGGGTGGCTGATCGAAAACTACTCGAGAAGGCATGGTACATATTTTTTTTGGGGGGGGGGGGGCTCAAGCAAGAAGTTCTGGGTAGAAGCCACTAATACTACTTGGTCGTTGATCAACCGTTCTACAAATGCAGCAATTTGGTACAAGAGCACCAACAAATATTTGGTCAGTAAATAGATGAATTACTTGACATTGCAGGTATTTGGATATCCCATTTATGCACAAGTCGTTAAATGAAAACTCGAGTATGGGGAGAAGAAATGTTTTCTTCTTGGATACGCTTCAGGTGTGAAGGCGTGTTGTTTGCGGTGTCCAGTACTAGGACTCCTTATTTTGAGAGACGCGACTTTTGAGTCGTTTATGTTACGGACAAGAGAGCAATTATCTGATCCCACTATTGAGAATGGTGAGACGATCACGAAGAATGTGGAGTTTGACATTCCCGATCAACTAGGTAAAGTTACTTGACGTAACTTGGAGCATTACGATTCTGATGATACATCGGTTACGGAAAGTCAGGAATGTGCTTTTGTAAGGGATCGTGTTGGAACTTCTGTGAGGCATGGATACTTCGATTTTGTGTGTTGTTTGACAATGACCAATGAATCCGTGTTTGGCGAATTCTCAATTTACAAGGAGGCGATAACCTCAGGTAAAAGGACAAAGTGGATAGCTGCTATTGAGGAGGAGCTCGAGTTGGATATGTCGGTATTACGATTGTGTATCAAGGGTGAGATTTTGAGTCAAGGTGGAGATTGTTATATAGGACTTTAAATCTCTCAATAATCTATTTTCATTTTGGTATTGTTGTTTAGGAAATGTTTAGGTTATGGAAATAAATATTTAGGGAATATTTAGGTAATGGAAAGAGATGGATTATTTTTATTCTTGCATTGTATATTAGGTAATTATATATTTAATTTAGGCAACTTATTTTGGTAATTAGTCATGATTCTCTACTATATAAAGAAGTCTATATGTATTGTAATAATATCTCAATTCTTACAATGTAGTCTCTCAATTGATTATACGATTTTTCTATCATTCTCTAATTATTTTTCTCATGAGTTCTTTTACTATACATCAATATTCTTTCCATTACCATAGCACTTATCTTCTTTTTTTTTAAGCAATAAACTTATCTCTTTTTTTTCAATAAATAATACTAAACTTACCCTAGAAAATGAAAACTGTCAAATGGATTCGTAATATATTTATACTTCCCTTCTTTATCCTTCTCGAGATATTTAAAATACACAAGCATCATTAGTATTCATTACATTTTTTTATTCTTTGTATTCATGAATGATAAAAAATTGACAACAGTTTACAATAAAATAGCTAAAAATAAAAAACACAAAATGGAACTTCAGATATTGCATTTGAAAGTAGATGTTCCTTTTTTAAGATATTTCACTTGTAGTCTATTGTCATTTGTACTTTAGAAATCTTAAAAGCTATTGAGACAAGTCTTGTCACACGGATACGGACAATCTATGGCTTTTACTTGCGCACGTTCAAAATACCAATCACCCACTGATTTTGCAATTCTCTAAAATTAAAATATAGTTTTTTAGTTTTTTCAACTAAAATGGCAAAATAATGGAAATCATATATTCTTGAATAAATGTTTTTTTAATGCCTCAATTGAAAAAAAATTATGTTATGCTAATTTTGTGTTTTGTGAAATATTTATGTAGTTGTAGGTACAAGAAAATTAATACCTTGTTTGCAATAGTAGGTGAATTGTTTCCATACCAAGTACTTTGTTCTCTTAATTGGCAATGAGTGAAGCAAGAATTAATAAACAATCCATTATTATCTTTTGATTCATAAAAGTTTTCTGCTATTTTTTTCATCTGGCCTCTAAATCCTATAAAATAAAATAAAAAACAAAATGTCAATTAATTGAGTGTAAATTGAGACTAATTTTAGTAAATTGATTCTTATGTGACTATAATTTTCACAATTTATTGTTAATTTAGCTAAAATTAGGTTCAGTATAAGATAAATTGCGAATTTGTGGAAAAGGTTTAACTAATAGATAAAAGTAAGTTGCTTGATCATGTGTAAGATTTTCGTTCTAAACCGAGAAATATGATCTTGACATGTGTACCTTGAAAAAAATTGATTTGGGCTTTGTCGCATTTTGTATGATTCTGTGTGCACTGTTCCCACAATCCTTTGGGATCAGCACTGCTTGGGGCTAAACTATGATGAATCTTGAAACTCAAATTGAATGTCAGTGATAATCCAAATAAGTTGTTTGGTTTAATTACTAACAAATTTGGGTAATGACTAGAATTTCACCTGCCATGAATCATAAGCTGCATTTAGGAGAAAAATCGGAGTCTTAATGTCATTTACTAAATTTTGTGGAAAGAAGCACTACAAAATAAAAATATATATATAAAAATTAAAAAAAGGTTTTTATTTTATTTTGCATTTAATGGGAAAAAAGATTTAGTGAAAATGAAATTACCAAGGTTGCCTTCATGCGGGATGTACAACTTTTTGGCAAGTTTTGAGCCACTCCCTACATTAATATGTGAATTTAAATTACTGTCAAAATATTAAAATTGTTGTTGTGGTTAATATTAATATTAATATTATTAAAAACTATTACTAAAGCTTCTTTTATATCATATATTGTTTATTTGTAGCTGATATATCTTTTATTATCTTATATTTTACATGATATTTTGTGTCATTCATCAAAAAATTATTACCTGAAGAGTTACTACTCCATCATAATAAGATCTCAATGCACGTTGACCAGCTATATCCACACTGAATATATAAAAGCATTTACAAAGAAAACTTGTTACTAAATTAGAAAATGTCCAAAAAACATATATCATTCATTTCTAAAATATTTGCTGCAATATAATTTCATACGCATCAAGAAACAAGCCAGCATCAGCAAGACACTTGACTTCACTTTCTTTAGGAAAAAGTGATCGAAATTTATCGCAATGTAAAATTGATGCTAAACCGCCAGCGGAACAACCAGAGAGAAGAGCCTAAAAAATAATCCATCAAATTTATGAAGTAATTATTATATTTCTAGTTTAAAAATATATGAATCAAATAAAGTGAAGCGAATGAAAATATAATTTCAAAAAACTAAACCTGCTTGGCTGAACGCATTCCTTTTGACATCAATTCTTCCATTACAACAGAAAAAATACGCTGGCCTCTAAAATAAAGGTTTTGATCCTAGTTTTTCATAATTTGTATCAATTAATTAAAATAAAGATCAAAGAGTGAATTAATCTTTAGAACTAAAAGATAATTAAGATTTAATTAGACCTTATCATATCCTTCACCGGCGAATGACGCACCATCACAATAACGGACTCTTACTCTATTCCAGTTATAAAAATCTGAATTAAGCAGAATTCCAAAAAAGGTATAAGTAAAATTACATAAGTTAAAAAGAATATTATTTGACAGTGAAAAATATTAATTTTGAATAGTTGTAATAAAAAAAATACCGGGATTTTCTTCTAGTTTATTACTAAGAATTCCAGTAAAACTTATTTGGCTTTCCATATATTTGGATGACCCAAGAGCTAATGTGCTTCTAGATACACAATCTGTTGTGTTCTCGCACCATGCACCACCCTGCATTATTATTTGAATTTTAGATTTAATTTAGTTTTAAATAAATTAGCATAATATTACAATATATATTCCCTTAAAAGTATGGAAATATTATTTACAGAGCGATCTGTAAAGTTCGAAATATCATTAATGCTCATAAAAAACATTAAAATATCCCCAATACTCTTCATCTTATATTTTTCCCTAAGAATCCCTAAATTAACCCTCCTTATTTATTCATTTATAGAAACAAAAATAATGCATGATATTTCTTATATTGCATAGAGGTATATTCATGATAATGTTGGAAAAACAGAGGTTATTTGCAAAAAAATTCTTTCGGGACTTTTGTCGAATATCTTATGTGCGATTTTTTAGAATTAACTGATCAAACAATCAAATTAGCACCACGAACACAACCCGGTTCACTTAATATGCAAAGAACAAAATACAAACAAGCAAGAGAGCCCTCTGTTTATCCAAGTGCATTTATGCACTTCTTACATATGACCTCCATTTTCTTATTATTACAAAACTAATAATAAATGTTCAAAATTAGCCCAAATTCTCATGAGGAGCAATACCCGATAGTTATCCCCATAGTTATAGGGTTACCTATAAAGTTTTCCATTTTGTAAAGGTATGTCATGAACATATATGATATTTTGATATAAACATGAGAGGCTGCCAAGTTTATAGCAAGTACTTACTTCAAGATCAATGAGCCAGTTGTCTGCACCCTGTCCATGGCCTCTTTGGAGGTGATAGCCAGGTGGGCTCCCATCCAAACACACTTCATTTTTCAACACAGTCAATAATTAATAATTGTTAGGCTTTTGTGCAACCAAGGGATGAAATGAACCATTAAATTAGCATCATGCAATAAGCCAATAAGCATGTAACAAAGAATCTGGTTTGTTCTTTAATACTGTATTCATTAATGACTTCAATTTATTTAAGAATTTTCTTGAAAAAAAATTATTCAAAAATTAATTCAAATATCTTATTCATAAGAAAATATTATATCATAAGTTGGAAGGTTACAAATTAATATAATATTTTTAAAAAAAAATCTAAAAGTCATCTTCCCTTTGAAGGACCAAAATCTCAAAAAAATCTTACAATCAAAACAAGAGATTGTGTACATTTGCCGTAAATTCAAATTTAGTCACAATGAATGAATTTGACAATTTGTTCAAGTGGCAAAAAAATATGAACCAATCATGTATCATGCAATTGGCATCATGGCATGTTTCCTGTCCTTTCTATTCACATTTAGTTTCATTCAGTCCCCCATACTCCCATCCTTATATATATCACCTACTCTCTATTTACATAATATTTTGTTGATTTAAAAAAGAAAAAGTATATATGTCCCCGTTCACCATCCTCCAACCTACCGTTTACCACTGATAAACGGGCCCCACTTATATTCAAAATAAGTGAGTCCCGTTTACCAGTGGTAAACGGTGGGTTGGGGGGGGTGATCATATGAGCATCAAATGTTTTCATAAATATAGGAAATTCTTTTTTGTTAAATGAGATTTGTACTCTCATTACTAAAAGAAAATTTATGACCTTTTGATTCTTAGTTCTTTCGCCTAATATACTCAACTAATTGTTCGTCAACAATATCATAGAGAAAAAAAAAAGAGCGATGAACTGTCATTACACTTAACTCTTTCTACTTTTATTTTCTACTGAAAGAGTGAAAAATGGATGATTTGATACTTTTCTGGTATAAGACATTTATACAAGAAAAAAGGGAAAAATAATGGAAGATTAATGAGTAATTAAACATTATAAGATTAAAAGAAGAATAAAAAAAAAATAATAAATAACATGAAAAGATGGAAATATACCGGCTCCTCTTGCAACTGCAGAATGAATTAGAGTAAGTGCCCCCACTGTTGGATCCATGCTTTCATTCATTCCAGCATGAACCCATCTTCCAGAAAACATGCAGAAAACCCCAAAAATCCATGAATAATATTTCATTTTTTCTAGGGCTTTTTGGTTTACAGCAAGAGGAAGATGAATGCTTGAGACGATGCGTTATTTTTTGTGAGATTTAAGGGATATATATAGTGGTTAGTTTGGAGGGTTGGTTTGATGGTGTGATTCCTCGAAATTCTTAATTTTTTTTTTTTTTGTTAATTATTATTTTTCTTACCATTTAAATATGATTGATTGATAATGACATTGATACAGTGATACTTTATTTCGTAATTTATAGTCAACACTGAAGTTAGAAAGCTAATAAGGAGGGTGTTTCATTCGGTTTAGTTTATTATATTCCATAACCGGGTTACCCAATCCGTTTCGATTAATTTCGTTCGGCGGATCAGTCACTAAATTGTGGACAGTTTTATAGGCCCAGTTCGGTTTTTTTTTTTAAGAATAAATAACGGAATCATATTTTGTATTACTAATTTACGAATGATCTGAATCTTAATATTTGCAAAGTGGTGATGGTGTAAGATGAACTTTTGAGATGTAAATGAATTTTGAGAATGAGCTGATTGGGGGCACGAGTTAGATTAGAGAAACTATAAGACTCAAAACCCTACTAACGTGTTGAACACTGCTAACAGGTCAAAGTCTATCTTACCCATCTGACCAGTTGGTAGTAAACCTGTCAAAAGAGCTACCGAGTTCAAAAATTTTGGACTGATTTGGGTCATGGTCAGAGAAACACATGGTCTGTCAAGGTGTTTTGTTTATAGTGTTATTGTGTCTACAACTTGTTGATTGTGATTTCATATTATTTATATGGAACATGATATATCATGACATATTATAGTATATCAAATCATGACGATAATATATAGCTAATAAATTGTGTATAAAATTGAAAAAATAGTATATATATAATTTATTTTTTGTAATAGTATATACAAAAATAATGAAAACAATATATATAAAACAAATAATATATTAAAAAGTGGTATAACAATATATACAAATTCCAAAAATAAATAATACCTCAAAAATAAAAATATATTTAAAACAATGAAAAAAAATATAGAAAAAAATAATGTTGAAAAATTGAAAAATAATATATATAGTTCGTCGTGATTTGGTGCTACAATGTCTCGTGATATCACATTTCTCTGTTTATATTCTTATCTGACTTTGTTTAACTGAACAAACATAAAATTTGATTTATTGAGTTGGATTAAAAATTTTGGTTCATTTTGATTTGGTTCTTTGTTATTTTAATTTGATTTATTTTAGTGTTGCTCAATTTGGTTCAGCCGGAAAAGATATGGAATAAGCACCCCTAATTTTGTATTTTTCTTTTAGTAACTTTATCAATCATTTCTATTTTTATATATTCAAACGGTTAGGCATTCAAGGCCTATATATTATGATATTTAGCTCAAAAGAATAAAAAAGAAGATTTCCTTATATTATGATTTATGGCACATTGGTGCAATTTTGGTCCAATAATTTAATGTATTTTTCATGATGTAAATCATTTCTATTTTTATATATTCAAACGGTTAGGCATTCAAGGCCAATATATTATAATATTAGCTCAAAAGAATAAAAAAGAAGATTTCCTTATATTATGATTTATGGCACATTGGTGCAATTTTAGTCCAATAATTTAATGTATTTTTCATGTACTAAATTGACTTCGTAAGTCATTTCCATTTTTATTTATTAAAAAGGTTAGGCATCCAAGCATATGGTGGGACCAGAATTGACCCAGTCTTTGATCTAAGAATAATTTAATTTTGGCACAAGCAAAGCATGGGTATGATGAAATAAGATCTTATCTAGAGTTAATCCAAAAACAACATGATATGAACTCATAATGACGTGATCTTTAGGAAACAAGTTAGTGAGAAGTAAAGAAAAAAAGGTTTGAATTCAAATGAAATGAAAAATGTAATGGTAGATCTTTTTACTTTGGATCTCCTAAGGGAATAAAAATTAAATGGGAAAAGTAGAAAGTACAATAGAAAAATGATATATGTGGCTGCTGGGATTCGAGCCCAGGTCTCTACGGCCACAACGTAGAATTCTAACCACTAAACTACAGCCACTTTTTTATATAATTTCCACCGGTTAATCTTATTATACTACTCATATTACCACATTGACCCTGTGAAATACTAAAATGCATGAGTTAGCAATCTACTCTGGCAAATGGCAATATAACTCAGAACATAATATATCATTATATATTTATATAAATATATAATTAAATTGATCTTGTAGATTCTGAACTTTTTTATTTCACTAATTTTCTCAAGAACAATCCTAACCCCACATGCCTTAGTTAGACGCTTTTGTCACCAAAGTAATTTCGATGCTAAAAATAAAATATCAAAGTAAATTTGTTGATAGTTTGCTTCTTCTAAAATCCAAAGTTTACTTTCCAAATTTATTCCTCCAATATTAAAAAATATTTTAAAAAACGTAAAACATGTAAAAAAAATCCTAAAACATGTAAAAAAAATCCTACAAAAATCATTTTTTTGATAGAACTTAATTTTAAGTACACTAATATATTGAATATATTGTATTAAGTACACATTCTCAATTTGAAAAATAACAGTCAAGCAACAAATAAAAGTAATTGATAATTTCACATGTCAAATACCATTACATTACTCAAAGACCATTTTAAGATACATTCAGATGAAAACTAAAACTCAAACATACTAAAACAACATTCAATAAACATTTACTGACGACAGATAACATTCAACACGACATCCACTGAACTCAGTAAATCATGAATATATTCAAAAAAGGTAGTTTTTGTTCTGAAATTTTTCCTTTTCTTTTTTATAATTATGATTGTTTTACTTGTAACTTGAAAGTGAATAAAAATAATTATTTTGGTTAATGTTGATTTTTCTTAGAATTTATAGCAATAACCCTTATGTCATAATTATTTTCCAAATCTTAATATAAAGCTCTTACAATGTCAATAGCTGCAAATCATGGATGTAGACTCCTAACTAATAATAATAATAATAATAATAATAATAACTCTCTTCACAGTAAAATATAGTATCGGAGCCCTCTATAAGACATCACTTTTTACAGTAAAATATAATTGACACTCTAAACTCTCTTTACGTTCTTAAAGTTTCAAAGCTTGCCATTCAATAAAAAAAAACTCCAAAGCTTCTCTACAATGGTCACTCTATGTTGGAAGTATCATATTTTTTTTACCAAGCATGAATGCTTCGTCACATCCAAAATCATCACTGAAGGCCATTTCTCCAACCCTAACGTACACCCGAAAGGGCCAGAAATATCAGTGTCTGCTATGTTTTGCAGATTTTGGATCAAAAGGTGTTATATCCAGACATTTGAAAAATACCGGCGGTCAAGACAGTCTAACGGCAAAGATTATGAAATGGGTGAGAAGAAATGAGGATGGCATTATTTTGGAGGAAAAGACCATCATCAGTATTGTGACAGATAATGAAGAGAAGGATGAAGATGAAGGAGAGGGCCAAAGATAATTTTCTCTCTCTATAAACAATTTTGCTTAAAAGTCTCTAATTTTGGAAGTTTTAGAAATAACTTTCATTTCTGTTCTTTTTTGTCTTTTGAAGGTGAAACGTCTGATCAATCATGTTTAATGAATCAACTCAAGCTGGAAAGAGGGTAGGGTCGAAGTTAAAACAATGTTTAATTTATAATTTTTAGTTCTAGTAAGGGTTTACTAAGTTTAATGTTTAGTCTCTGATGTTTGAAATCTCTGTAAGTTCTTAGCCTAAGAATGTTTTAGTTTTAACTTCTACGTCTGATTCTAATGAATCCTAGTATGACATTTGAGCAGCCTCAGCACGACGGCAAACCCACTAAGTTCGTGGGCAAGAGCAACCATTGGGACAAGGGCAACCACATACATTTATTTATTTATACGTATCATAGTCTTCGTTGTCACTAGTTATATCTAGCGCACATGGAAGAGGGGTTTTGCCTTTCAACTTCCTGAGTTTGATTTCCACCAGCTGTTGTCCGTTTATAATTTTCTTTTTTCTTTTCTTTTTTTTTTCATTGTTCCTCCCTGGAACTGATGCTCATCTCAGATATATGCCACATTCCTTCTCTCCACTCTTTCCATAAAATTTCTCACATAATAAATGAGATCTCTTGTCGACAAGAGGAGAAGTTTAGAGATCTATAAGGCAAAAAAATAATGAATACTGTTTGATTGCATCTATGTTTCAATTTTTCACCAGAAAAAAGAATAGAAAATGAGAAGAACGAAAAGGGGGGAGCTCTTAATTATTATTTCATAGCTCTAATACAATTGGTAACAAATTAACAATTACATTCTCCATTCAATCTTTTGCGAATTGACAATTAAGAATCTAATGGAAACATTTTTTATCTTTCATTAAATTAGTTCCCTTTTTTATTCTACATAAATTGTTTGATGAATTTTCAAAAAGAAACGAATACTATAAATATAATGATGAATTAAAAAACAACTTAATACTCAAAAACGAATAAATCTTTTTTCAATCTTTTTTTGTGAAACTCATATAAAAATATAAACAAATCTTTTCATAAGAGTATATTTTTTTATAAAATTGCCTATACAACTTCAAGATAGGACATTAATTATATAAATATACATATCTTTTGTTCATTTTCATTCTGAATTCCAATTTGTTTGTATACACTAAATGCAATGGTTATTATGGATTTAGCTTTTGATATTGTATATATGTCAATTTCAACAAGGAATACTTATTATTTCAACAAAGAACATTTATTAGCATGTCAAAACGCTATTTATTTATTCCGCGCTTGTTCATCACTCGTGACTTTATTTCAGCAAAGAATACATTATAAAACATCTTTAAATTTCCAACCAAGGACACATTTATAATGGACCTGATATATCATGACGCATTGTAGCACGATCAAATCATGACGACAATATATATAGCTAATAAACAATATATAGAACTAAAAAAACAGTATATATAATTCATTTTTTGTAAAGAGTATATGCATAAACAGTTAAAACAGCATATAGAAAATAAATAGTATATTAAAAAATGGTAAAATAATATGTACAAATTTCAAAAGTTAATAATACATAAAAAAAATATATATATGTCTAAAACAGTGAAAAACAGTATATAAAAAAAATAGTATATTGAAAAGCGGAAAAATATGATATATATATATATATATAGTTATAGTCTGTCATGATTTGGATGTGCTAAAGTGCGTTGTGATATCACATTTCCCTTACTATAGTATATTTTAAATATAGTATATTTTAAATGGTGATGTTGAGAGGAACATGTATTATTATATATTAAGTTGACATTTGACATTCAGAACCGAGTCCTTGTGAATATGAGTAGGTGATGTTTAAAAAAAAATTAGGTTTTGTAGTTAATTGTGGAAAAATGTAGAACATGTATGTTTTTAGAATATATAATATTTTGATATTTATGTATGAACATATATATTAAAAATTAATTGAAAACCGAAAACATAATGTTAATAAAAACAGAGAAATGTTTGATTTTGGTCCCTCAATTATTCAAACAATTCATCTTGGTCACTGATTTTTCTGTCTAATTTTAACCCCTTGAACTAGCCCAAGTTTCTAAAATCTGGTTTTAAAAATCTGGAATTTCATGTTCTGCTTTTGGTTTAGATCTGGAATATCTAGATTTTAGTCAAAAACTAGGAATTTAAATTCTAACTTTTACAACAATTTGTTTTGACTTCAAACCGTAACTCTGTTTTCAACAAATTAACTCCAACCCCTTATTTTCCACCTACTTTTGACCATCCTCAAAATGCCACATCATCACTTTTATCCTTGACCGTTCGATCAATTTTTTTGTCAAATCTTAACCATTCATTTTCTCAAATTTATTGATATTTTATGACAACATTTATGTAGTTATTAAAACATAAACATATGATTGGTTGAATTGGTGTTTTGTGTTTCATACCCGATTTAGTGAGAACCATTGTGAGTTTATTTGTCAAATCTGCCGGAAGTTGGAAAGCTAGGTCTTGACCGACAGATCTTAATCAGATGGTTTCAATGAATTATGGTGCAAATTTATGTCCAACAATTAATATCAATAGTTAATGAAGAGTTCACTCATTAAAATATGTATAATTTTTCTTTTCTTCAATAAAAAATTATAATTCTTAATGACATATTTTATTTCTAACGTTACAATCATCAAATATAAATTTGTTGGAATTTTCTCTTTATTTTGAGTTCCATATTGTTATGGTTCCAAAAAAAATTCTTGCTAAAGTATGTGAATATAGGCTATAAAAAAATATGTACAAAAATGATATGCTTATTAACTTATACATTATACCTTATTTTTTATCTCTCTTTGGGCATTCTCAAGAGACTTATTGTCAATTTTATCTCGGCAGTTGACTTTTTTAAATCTTAGTTTTTCATTTCAATTATATACACAATATCACATAAAGACATATTGTTATGATCCCAATTTCATTATTTCTTGATAAAATATGTGAATATAGACTATATAAAAGAATATGTAATAAAATGATAAACTCATTTACTCTTATTATATTTTTTTACCCTTTTTTGAAAATTTTCAAGAATATTATCAATTTTCTCCCATCCGTCGAATAAAAATTTTTATCAAATTTGATCTTTTAATTTTAATTATTATCATAATATTACATGATTAGTTAGATTAATATTCAGTATTGTATCTCCCTTATGTGAGAACTATCATTTCAAACAAAATTTCGGAATATTAAAAACTATATTATATTACACAATGTATTATGGATTTCATAATAACATGTGTGTAATCCATATCATTTTAACATCTAAAAAAGATAAGAAAAATAACGGTGTCAAATTTTTGAAGAAAATGAGTAATGTTACATTTTCCTATGTAGTATACATATTTTTCCCATATATATAATACTAAATATAGTCATTATTTTTTATCTTTTTTGAAGTTAATCATCTATAATTTAATCGTATGTAGTTTCAACTAAAATTTTCTAAACTAAAATCTTCAAAATAAATTATCTTACATTTTATTTTTTACCGATCTCATTCATGTAAGCCCGATTAATACTTAATTTATTTTTCTAATATAATATGTCAAGAGATAATGATATAAGAAAATCAAAAACAATAATTTTTAATTCTCATGTAATATATATGTATTATGGATTCATAAACTTTAAAATTACACTATTCACCGCGAAACGCTGGCGTTGTCCTAGTAAATAATTGTTTCCTACTAGTCTACTATTTTGACCATTTTAAAACTATTTATGATGCTGTTTTTGTGATCAAAATATGTAAATCATATTTTTAAATTATTCAGCAATAATTATTTATATAATAAAATAATAATATCTACATAAAATTATTTTAGAGTGGGCCTTGTTTATTAAATTTAGGTTTATGCAAAGATTGTATCAGACTTAAGTTCTAGAATTTTTAGTACTTTGAGAGATTTTTTCCTTACATTTTTATTTTAAAATAAAGGGATAATTTCATATATGTCATTACAAAAACTCAAAAATATCATATTTGCCATTGTAAAAACTTAAAAATATCATATATGCCATTACAAAATCTTAAATATCATATTTGCCATCAAATTTACTCAAAACTTAAAATCATCCATTTTTTCCATTAAAATTAACAGTCCAATCTTATAATTACCATTATACCCCTAACTTTAGTTAATGAATTAGATTTCATATTAAACATTCATTTGATGATCTCTCTCTCTCTCTCTCTCTTCTCTCTCTCTCTCTCTCTATATATATATATATATATATATATATATATATATATATATATATATATTCATGATTGAAATTCATATATAAACAAAAATAATCTTCACTTCAATTTGTTAGTGAAAATAATTTGACACAAGAGAAAAAATTATTCAAAAAAATAATCAATTCATTTCTCTCATATCAAATTCTTTTGACTTCAAATTACAAGAAATAATTTTTTTTGCTTATATATGAATCTAAATCATGAAGAGAGAGAGAGAGAGAGAGAGAGAGAGAGAGAGATGTTTAATATGAATCTAATAATGAAATGAATTTAGGGGTATAATGGTAATTAAGATTTGGCTGTTAATTTTAACGGAAAAAATAGATGGTGTTAAGTTTTGAGTAAATTTAATAGCAAATTTGATATATTATGATATTTTGGGTTTTGTAATGGCATATATGATATTTTTAAGTTTTTATGATAGCAAATATGATATTTAAGTTTTTGTAATGGCAAATATGATATTTCGAATTTTTGTAGTGGCATATATGAAATTATCCTAAAATGGTGCTCTTTTGTGAGTTAAAGTGTTTGCTAAATTACTATATGGACTTGTTTATAATAATATCTTGATTATCTTGATTAGGCTCTCAACAGCTTGATTTAATCCTGAGATGCGGCCTAGATTAGTTGGCCACATGCATATAAATGCCTTATGACTCAAAACGGGCCTAACTCGACCTAGCAGGGCCAAAACTAACCGGTCTTTAATCCAAACTCAATTGAGGTAAATTGATAACTTTAATCGTTTTTTGAATTTAATTGATAGCAATAATCTTGGTACGTTCTTTTGTCTTCTCGCAACTTCACAAACTTTTTCGCAAAGAAAACAAGATAAAAACAAATAAAGAAACAACCACAAACTTCTCAAGATTATTTCCAAAGGAACAATTGAATTAAGAGTTCATAATAAACGAGTCTAGTTAAGCAGCTTCTTCAATCAATGCTACAAATACAATATAGCCGGAGCGTTCTACATCCCTATTGAATGTCTAACATCAAGAGTCTCCAACGTCCATTTCTAAATTAAATATGCCGTTGTCCGTTGATAACCAATCGGTGCATACAGACCTTGTCATCGGTCTTCTAAGAAATAAATACAGTTCAGTTTGCACCAGGGAACTTTTTCGCTGATATGGACGTCGACTTATTCAGGCCGATGAATAGGGATTGATTTTGTAAACTGTATATCATGTTCCACGATTCTGTGTCTTTTTCAAATAGGAAAACCTTAAACTCGTATGTATTGTAGGAGTTATGTAACTTTGGCTTTGAAAATCTCTCAACAAACATCATATGCCCCGATGATTCTATGATATACCTCCGTCTCATTGCCTTACTTGGATCTGTTGGAACCGCAACATTGTAACAGGTGAAGTTATTTGAATCATGGTAGTTAATCACCACCATTTAATTACTGAGTGCATAGATTTTCCCCTCGAGGGATATGACATCTCTGAATGTTTGATAGGGTGTTTGAACCGGAAAGGACGGTGTTTGCTCTACTAGGAGGACCTTATCTCAACCAGGAATATCCGATAGTTGCATGATTATCCACTCCTCATCTCCGAGTCGTGAGACTCCAAGTTTAGAACCACTGTCCATTATGGTGACAACAAGAAAATTTGGAGAGGCGAAGGACTGTGCGATATAATGGCTTTTTGAACATATATATCTCTAATAAACTTGTGCACTTGAAAAACCTTTGCTTCAAACATATCGGGGTTAAGTCTTGGGAGGGGTAGATGAGCTCGATTAAGCGGGTTAAAGAGCATAAAATTCATTTTACGATCAGCCGTCGCTAGCCAATTGTTGGAGGCTCCGCAAATCCAATGGTCGTGGTCGTGATCGTGGAGCTCAGTAATATTAAGTTAATATTTTCTTGGAGTTTTTAAGATTGTCCAAGGTGCAAATTTTCATCTTCTCATTGTAAGGAAGCATAAGCATCGGTTTCGGTCGATGAGAAGAGTATTGAGTTTTCGTACCGATTAGCCACTCTTTGGATGCCGACGTAAACTTGTGAAGGGTTTCGGTCCCGACAATTAGCTCTGCGATCCCTGTTGATATATCTTTCAGCAAGTTGGACCAACCTTGCATTCCGTAAAAGAGAAAGGAATTAAAGAGTTTATTAGCCATGTGGAAAATTTGGAAAGCAAAATCAGGGATTTGGTTTTGCAAATCAAGGGTTTTTATCTGAAAATTTGCAAGTACCTTTTAGAAGGGTAAGCATTGGAAGAATTGGTGATGACTTCTTGTGATTGTAAAGGCTCAATCTCTTCTTCCTCTCATGAAGAAAAAAGATACTATATACACTCAACAATTCCAATCATCGTCTCTTTATTTTTTTAATACATCGCCACTTAACCCGATGATGAATAAGAAAAAGAAGATGATGAAAAGCAAGAGTAAAAAGAAGAGATCTCAAAGAAGAAGAAGAAGAAGAGGAGGAGGAAGGTATGAAGTTGAATAAAATAGAAACAAATATTCTTCAAAGTAGAGGGAAATAGAAACAAATAAATTTCAGTTAATACTTACTTTACCCTTGAGTTGACTCGACACAATTAATACATACTACTATACTAGGAAGGTCTCCTGGTTGAAACTTGAGTCTGAATCTTCTGGTTTTCTTCCGACTCTCACAGCCTCACTCGTCTCTTGTTTTTTTTAAGTAAAACTAGACAAACAAACAAACTAATTTCATTGATCATGACAAACGGCAGATGTGACGTTTTTATTTTCTTTCAAGTCACATACTATTTAATCTCTATTTAGCAGTATTGTAAATAGCAGTCTGTAACGACACAATAATGGTGTTATAGCGGTTCTGGAAGCTAAATACTGCACGCAGCGGTTTTGTTGCGATGCAGCATTTTTCAACGATTTAACGGTGAAGCGGTCCACAATAATAGTGTTGTGTGTGTAGCGTTTTTTAATGATCGGTCCACAAAAATTATTCAAAAAAAACTACTCACTAATTTTCATATTCAACTGTTTTTTAATGATCCGTCAAATTGATTTATTTGTCAAGTTCTTATTCTCTTTTTTTTTAAAGCTCAACACAGAGATCTCAAAAGAGAAAATGATGAAGCAAAAACATATAATAAATGAGATCTCGTGTACTACTTCTGTTAAACCGTGTCTATGTTGCCATATTGTCATAGAAGCGTGGAATAAGTGGGGGCAATTTAATTTTTCTGTTTAAAATTTTGAGGTGGCAAATTTTAACACTCCTAACACTCTTAACTATTTCGAAAAATAAGCTTAAAAAAACTATTTGTAAAAATATAGAATAGTGCATATATCCAAAAGAGAATAACACATAAAATGGTAAAACCGTAATTTATATCCAATGCCATTACATTTCAATTCAACTTGAAGGTATTATTTTCCTATCTTAACCTTCAGATAATAATAAAACGAAAAATGGAACTATTTCATTTGAACTGTACATGTTCTTTTTAAGATATTTCACTTATATGCTACTGTCAATTGTAATTTAGATGATCCTAGGTTAGAAGACTTGGGAATACAAGATTGTGACAAGTTTTGTCGCACGGATATGGACAGTCTATCGCCTTTATTTGCGCACGTTCAAAATACCAATTGCCAACTGATTTTGCAATACCCTGAAATTAAAATATATATTGTTACTTTTTTTTCAACTAAAATGGCAAAACAATTACAATCATATATTCTTTTTTTTTAATCTTCAGAAGGAGAATTGCCTCACTAAGATTCTATTAAATAAATAAATATTCGTACAAAGTAACTTAAGAAGAAATATTTACAATCCGAAACAAAAAATCATATATTCCTGAGTAAATGTTTAATTCATCCCTCAATTGAAACAAATGTGATATATTTTGTGGAGGTACTAGAAGTTTTATACCTTGTTTGCAATAGCAGGTGATTTGTTTCCATACCAAGTATCTTGATATATTGATTGGCAATGAGTAAAACAAGAATTAATATACAATCCATTACTATCTTTTGATTCATAAAAAATTTCTACTATTTTTTTCATCTGGTCTCTAAATCCTGTTAAAAAAGCAAAATGTCAATTTAATTGATTGCAAATGAGCCTAATTTAAGTAAATTGATGCTTCTGTGAGCTCTAATTTTCACAATTTATTGTTAATTAAGCTAACATTAGGTTCAATACAAGATTAAGCTAACATTAGGTTTAACATCTGGTCATGTGTAAGATTTTCATTCTAAATCGAAAACCATGAACTTGATATATGTACCTTGCAAAAAATTGATTTGGGCTTTGTCGCATTTGGTATAATTCAATTTGCATTGTTTCCACATTCCTTTCGGATCAGCACTAATCGGGGCTAGACTCTCTTGAATCTTGAAATTCAAATTGTATATCAATGAAATCCAAATAAATTGGTTGGTTTAATTACTAGCAAAATTGGTTAATGACTAGAATCTTACCTGCCATGTATCATAAGCTGCATTTAGGAGAAAAATCGGAGTCTTAATGCCATTTACTAAATTTTGTGGAAAGAAGCACTACAAAAATAAAATATATAAGCAATGATAAACAATTTTTTTATTTTATTTTGAATTTTATGGAAAAATGAAGATTTAGTGAACATGAATTTACCAGGGTTGCATTCATGCGGGATGTACATCCTGTTGGCAAGTTCTTAGCCACTCCCTGCATAATATATTATAAATTTAAATTAAGGAAAAATGCATATTATTGTTATTATTCCATTTTCTAAAGCTTCCTGAAGACACATATACATATACATTTTTTTTCACATCATATTTTGCGTTAAGTTCATGACAACAATACCTGAAGAGTTACTACTCCATCATAATAAGATCTCAATGCATGTTGCCTTGCTATATCCACACTAAAATATAAAATAAAATAAAAAAAACATTTACAAGAAAACATGATATTAAACTATAAAAATGTCAAGAAAAAAATATCATATTAATTTTTAAAATATTCGTGGCAATATAATCATACGCATCAAGAAACAAGCCAGCATCAGCAAAACATTTAACTTTAATTTTTTCAGGAAAAAGTGATCGAAATCTATCGCAATGTAAAATTGATGCTAAACCGCCGGCTGAACAACCAGAGAGAAGAGCCTAAAGAATAATCATCAAATTTATGAAGTATTATTATATTTCTAGTTTGAAAATATATGAATTATTCCTTCAAAAATATATATATATATGTATATATATAGATATACATATATATATATATATATATATATATATATATATATATATACATATATACATATATGTATCTATATATATATATGTATGTATATATATGTATGATATATATATATATATATATATATATATATATATATATATATATATATATATATATATATATATATATATATATATGAATCCGCCAATAAAGTAAAGCGGTGAAAATATAATTTCAAAAAAACTAAACCTGCTTGGCTGAACGCATTCCTTTTGACATTAATTCTTCCATTACAACAGAAAAAATACGTTGGCCTCTAAAATAAAGGTTTTGATCCTATTTTTGAAGAATTTGTATCAATTAATTAAAATAAAGATCAATTATTTATTAATCTTTAGAATTAAAAATAATTAAGATATAATTAAACCTCATCATAGCCTTCGCCAGTGAATGATGCACCATCGCAATAACGGACTCGTACTCTATTCCAGTTATGAAAATCTGAATAAATCAGAATTCAAAAAAAGTGTAAGTAAAATTACATAAATTAAAGATGATAATTTTATGATGACACTACAAAAATATTAATTTTGAGTAGTTATAATAATAATAAAAAATTACCTGGGTTTTCTTCTGATTTATTGCTAAGAATTCCAATAAAATATGTTTGGTATTCCATATATTTGGATGAACCAAGTGCACTAGTGCTTCTAAAGACACATGCTTTTGTGTTCTGGCACCATCCACCACCCTACATCATTCATTTGATTTTTAGACTTAATTTAGTTTTTTATATAATTAGCATAATATTACAATTATATTCCTTTAAAAGTATGAAAATATCATTTACAGAGAGATCCGTAAAATGTGAAATATCATGAATGTCTATAGAAAACATTAAAATATTATCAATACTCTTCATCTTATATTTTCTCCAAAGAATGCCTGAACTAATCTCCTTATTTATTTATTTATAGAAAAAATAATACATGGTATTTCTTATATTTTATAGGGGTACATCCATGATATTCTTATAGTTATTGGGCCACCTATAAAATTTTCCATCTGTAGAGGTATGCCATGTATACATATTATATATGATATTTTGATATAAACATATGAAAGGCTGCCAAGTTTATAGCAAGTACTTCAAGATCAATGAGCCATTTGCGTGAACCGTGTCCATGGCCTCTTTGGAGGTGATAACCAGGTGGGCTCCCATCCAGACACACTTCATGTTTCAACATAGACAAAAATGAATAAGTTAGGCTTTTGTGCAACAAGGGATGAAATGAACCATTAAATAAATTATCATCATGCAACAAACATGTAACAAAGAAATTGGTTTGTAAAGCAATTAAACATGTAACAAAGAATTTGGTTTGTTTTACTTGATTAAAAATATATTCAATGACTTCAATTTTATTTACGAATTAATTCAAATGTCTTATTCATAAGAAATATCCTCTCATAAGTTTGCGACAGATTAATATAATATTTAAGAAAAAAAATCTAAAAGTCTTTTCCTTTGCGGGACCAAAACCTCTAAAAATCTTACAATTAAAACAAGAGATTGTGTATATTCGCCCTAAATTCAATTTTAGCCATAATGAATGAATTTGACAATTTGTACAAGTGGCAAAATATATGAACCAATCATGCATATCATGCAATTGGCATGTTTCCTGTCCTGTCTACTCAAAATTAATTTCATTCATATTCCCATCCATATATATCACATACTCTGTATTCACACAACATTTAGTTGATTTAAAAAAATATATAGGGTGAACCTGCGAGAATCAAATATTTTAATAAAAATAGAAATTTCCTGAGATTTGTATTCTCATTAATACAAAAACTATATCCTTTTGATTCTTAGTTCTTTCGCCTAATAAAAAATTCCGTGTTATACTCAACTAATTGTTCTTCAACAATATATCGTATAGAAAAAGAAGAGAGTAATGAACTATCATTACCTAACTCTTTCCACGTTTACTTTTTAGTGAAAATGATATTTTGATACTTTACTGGAAAAATACAACTCAAGGTACAAAAAAGGGAAAAATAATGAAAATTAATCATTATAAGATTAAAAGAAGGAAATATACCGGCTCCTCTTGCAACTGCAGAATGAATAAGTGTTAGTTCCCCCACTGTTGGATCCATGCTTGTGTTCATTCCACCATGAACCCATCTTATAGAAAACATGCAGAAAACCCCAAAAATCCATGAATATTTCATTTTTCCAGGGCTTTTGGTACAACAAGAGGAATTTGAGTGTTTGAGACTTGATGCATTATTTTTTCTGAGATTTAAGGGATATATATATAGTGTTTAGTTTGGAGGTTTGATTGATGGTGTGAATCCACTAAATTCCCTTTTCTTGTTATTTATTATTTTTCTTACCATTTAATACGATTTTGATTGATAGTGATACTGATTCCTATTTCCTAATTTCTAGCAATACTCTAACTTAGAAAGTTAAGGAGGAGGGATATTTCATTCTGTTCAGTTTATTCCGTAACAAATTGAGAGGATCGATCACTCAATTCTCTCCCGTCGATTTAATCGGCTCAATTCAGTCTTCATTTATCAAAAACTGAATCATTTTATGTATTGCTAATTTATGATGTTTTGAACCTTATTTTTTTTTTTTATTATGTATACTATAATCGTTATTTAGTCTATAGTTTGTTAAAATTTTCGTTTATTTAGTTCAGTCCAAAATTCAGTTCTAATATTATTCGGTTTGATTTGATTCGATTTTTGCTCGGTTTAATCTTGTTCAGTAGTAGGCTCAACCCGAACCAAGATGGAATAAACACCCCAACTTTTTTTGAATAAAACACCCGAATTAACAAGGAAGGTTTAATTAGTCATAATGGCCGTTTTATTATTCTGATTTATTCAATGGGCAAACTTGAGTGCGATATTAGTGTTCATTTTTTTCTTTTCATTTTTCTTTTACTAATTTTGTAAATCTTATTTATTTAATACGACAGTTAAGCCATTAAATGAAAAATAATGCAAAGGATTTTCTTATATCGTGTGATTTTTGACATGTTGGTGCAAGTTTGGTCCAATAATCTTAACAATGTCATTTTCATGTGTATCCTTCAAATTAAATTAACTTCTACAAAATAGTCAAAAGGACCTGGCATTTGTTTATTGGTTGTATCCACCTATCTTTTTTCATCTAACTATACTTTTGCATAAAAGTGGCTTTTTTTTTTCGAATGCAAGCTTGCACAAAGGTGATTATTATTATTTATAGTTAGATAACATGTTATATTTTTCTTTTTAAGAATTCATGCAATTCAAAGTAATAATCTGTATATTTATTTTTCAAATCAAAAGAACTGATAGATATTTGGATTACTTGTACCTTATTAAAAATGTTTTCTTGATTTTTGAACTAAGAAAAGTGATAAAATGATACCAACAATATTCCTTCGGACCAATCTAGATTGTACTATAGAAGCGTGCAGAGTGGTGACACTGTGACAGTGATGTGTAAGGTCCATTTAAGTCACTTCGGTTGAAAATTAAGTAAAATATTAAAACGGGATTAAAAGATTTTTGAATTAAACAAGGATTACGATTATTTGATGATAAATATTTGGTGAGATTACAATTTTTTTAATGAAGCGGTGAGACTACAATTCAAAATCTTCTTTGGTGCAATGTTAAATTAACTCCCCCTCACCATCACTAGATTAATCTAGTGGTTATGATATCAACTTCATCTATTTATAGATGAGGAATTCGAATCTCGCGTCTAACAGAATTGACTTAAAAATTTAGATGAAGGAGTTTATCTAAAAGAGAACAAATATCAAAGCGGATTGTAGTTCTCTCTTATTTTTTTTTTAAATTAACTCCCCTGAAAATTTAAATTTGATATACTGATGTACACAAAGATGATTATGCATAATTAAAATAAGAAATGATTGCATTCTTTATCTTTATCTTCATCTTTATTTTCTTTATTTTTGTTCTTAGGATGGATTCTGGTATCGGTTTCTATATTTCTACATTTTTTAGATGGTTTCAGTATATTTTTTCTTGTACTCTTAACTATTTACTACAAATTTCATGAGGAAAATTCACATAAAGTAGCTTAGATTACTAGGTTAGGCACGCCACGTCAATTGAATGAATATACTTTCCGACATTATAAAGCATACTTTTTCCTTTTATGAGATTGAAAAAAGAATATAATTTCATATGGAAGTGGATTGTTGGTCGGCAAGACAAAAAAAATATCTCTAAGTGAAATATATGGCTTCTGTTTTTTTGTTTAAAAAAGGTACTTATCACCATACAAATGTGGCCCAAAAAAACTGATATACCCCAAAAATGACATTTGATGACCAGGAATAAAATAATTTGAAACACAACAGATCCAAAATCAGATTCAGGTTCAAACTTATCAATGCGAAAGCCGAACTAGTTTCAAACGGTGATCGTAATATATATAATAATCTCCTGGTTTTCTTCCATTGGTCTGCTGAGATCGGGAAATCGTAATATAAGAATCTTAGAGCTTGCTTGGTTTGAGAGTGATATAGGAGAAGGGAAGGGAAGAGAGTAGAAGAGGGGTAATAAGGGTGAAAATTTTTCCTCCTTCTTACTTGATTTGGGTGAAAGAGAACATAGGGTAAATACTAAATAGAGAAGAACTAAATAAAGGTTCATATAAATAGCTAATATAAAATTATAAAATAATATTTAGGGTGATGTTATTTTTAGAACAAACTTTTCTTCGTCTAGAACAACTTTCAAATTTTTTACCAAAATCCCGAAAATGCCCTTACATCAATTATGCACACTATTAATTACACAAATAAATGTTGATTTGTATATCATGTCTTTCTTAATTAATTGCAGCAAACATGGTAATAAAAATTAAATATATATTTCAATCACTTCAAATATAATACCTTTTCTGATGTCATGTAAACACATATATGATATATGTGTTAGCTGAAAATTTAATTTATAATTAAATTTCATGGCAATTAAATACTTTTTCACTGATAAAAAATAAAGTAATTATGAATTGCCTATGTTTCGTAGTAGAGTACTTAGTTTACTAAAAAAAGCTTATTATAATAATACTGCATCCAAACAAATAATTAATTAAATCAACTCACATCATTCATACATCAACAAATAACTTTAGTAATCTACTTAAAATATCAAAATTGTTTTCGAATGAAAAACAAAGATAAACAAGCTTTTCTTTTCTTTGTTGTTACACCTTGATTTCTTATAGTGGGTCTACTTGAATCTCCTGCATAACATAAATTTTTGTCATATATTTGTTAGAATAAAATAATTAAAAATAATGTATTGTATTTATTTGAGTAATTTATATAAAAGATGACCTTATGATGAAGTGTAAGGCATGTTCAGATCAATTATAAAATTCATGCTTCTATCTTCTATTGCGGCTTCTACTTCCGAAACCTCAGGCAAATTAGCGGGGTTGTTTTGATCTGAAATGGTATTCCAACGAGGACCGTTAGATGTTTTTCTTCTTGATGCTTCAACAAGTTCAAATAACGAAGGATCACGTGTAGTAGAATTTTCTGCTATCCTTTTATTTGCCCTTGGTTTACAGACTCTATGAGATTGAATATTTGGTTCGAAAATAATAGGTGAATGATCGAGTATTTCAGAAAAATTCTATTTGATTAAGAGGCCAATTTCGATAATTCTCTTCAACCTCCGTTATTAAATCTTCTATTCTATTATCTTTATTGTTGGTTGGGGCAGCAAGTGTTCTTCCACTAATCCACCATTATGGATGAACAAAATCTGGAGAAAGGGATCATGGTTTTCCAATGTGTCATTTTATGTGCACACGAAAGACATGAGATACTAGTTGTTTGAAAAAAGGCATATTGCATTTACGGAGAACTCTTATCTTTTCACTTTCAAGCCGTGCGTTAATTATCTTGAATTCATCCGTCAGTGCAAGACAAATTTTGTTTTTCACTTCTTGAAGGTTACCGGTGGAAACTTGCAGGTATTGTTTAAGTTTTGCATGTGCTCCTTCTCCCCTCGAAGTTGCATGATTGCCTAAGTGCAAAAAGTTTTGAGTCCATGCATCGACAAACTTCTCTTTCAATGGCACCCATTCCTATTTGGAAAATAATTAGAAAAAATTACTATTAGGAAAATAATAAGAAATAATTTAGTTTGGGAAAATAAATATATAATACAATATGCTGCCAGACAAAAATGAATTGGTTTGACAAAAATATAGCTTGCTAACCGAGAATGTACGGGTATTTCTTGTATTCAAAATACAAATTAGTTTTGCAAAACTTAGTATTGAAAGAAATACCTTCTTAATACAATCTATAGCAGCTTTTTTGTCTCCATAAATCAACTGAAATGCACTCCATGCCTCATCAAATGCAGCTTCACTCGAGGAGTAAACCACAGTATTCCAAGAAGACAAAAACATTCCCCAACCCACCTTGTCATCTTTATCAAACTATGGCTTGCACTTCGCCAGAATATTTTTTTCAATATGCCACACACAAAGAAGATGTGTTGTATTTGGAAAAATAATGTTTATTGCATTTATCAATGCTAATTCCCGATCGGTTAAAATAACCAAAGGTTGAACAATAGGCTCGAGTACAGTTTGAAACATCCGTAAAGCCCAAATATAATCATCTTCCTTTTCTTTCTCAAGAAAAGCAAAACATGAATAAAACGAACTATTAAAGCATGAGACCCCAACAATAAATATCTAGTAATGGCATTTGAAACCTATTGGTTTTATAAGTACAGTCCATTACAAAAACACTTCTAAAGTTCTTTGTCAGGGTTATTGATAAGGGATGGGCAAAGAAAAGATGTGTCAGATACCCATCTTCATTTTTCTTAAAGTTATACTTAAAATCACCTTTTTGGAGCTCATCAAACAAAGCTTGTATTGGTGTTCGACCTGCCAAATTTTTCTTTTTTATTTTGGTTTTAGCATTATAGATTGTTTTAGGTATTTCTTGAATATCCGGATTTTCTTGTTGAAGTGACAACAAAATTTGACGAGGTGTTATTCCGGAGTTAGTCATTTGTTCAACACTCGCTAATTCTTCTTCTGACAATCTCTGAAAAAATGTATGTCTGGATATATTTTCAGAAGGATTGTGATTGTGCAAACTTTCTTTAATTTCAACACTCCAAAATCCATCTTTTTTTCTCTTTCCATAAATCCGAAACGGACAATTTATTAAGTAAGAAGCGGTTTCTTTTTTCCTTTGATACAGTGGTATATTTCTAGGGTCCCGATATGAACCACCTCTATCACAACGCAAAATCACATATTTATCCTTTCTTGAACCAATTATTGTTAGAGAATAACATTCCATCCGATAAAATTCTCGAACATTTTCAAGCAATTCTTCATAGATGCTAAAGTTAGAATTAACTAACTCTAGATCCTCATTAGTTTGAGAGTGCGAAGATTCTACGTTATCCATATTCACCTAAAGTAAAAATCAATGAAAAGAACGAAAATCTCAATAAAAAAGAAAGTAAAGCAAAATTAAAGAAATAAAACTATAAAATTTCTTAGTTACTTATAATAATAGATAGAAGAGTTTTGATTGATTATCAAATCTTCAGAGAGGAAGAAAATGAGGAACAAAGAGCAGGTGGTGTTTTTTTTTTTTTTTTTTTTTTTTTTTTTTGATATTAGATGGTGGTCGATTTTGTCATGCAACAAAAATGGATATAAGAATTTTAATTTGGCTGGTTGTGGAACAAAATAATATGAATAAGAAGATGAGATATTTGTGTAATTTGTATTAATTATAATTACCATGTTTGCTATAATTAATTAAGAAATAGATGATACATAAATAAATGCTGATTTGTGTAATCAATACAGTGCATAATAGATGCAAGGGCATTTTTGGAATTTTGATAAAAAATTTGAAAGTCGCTCTAGACGAAGAAAAGTATGCTCTAGAAATAGCACTACCCTAATATTTAATATAGAATACATATGATTTGAATAGAGGAAAAAATGAGAAACAATATTTTAAAAATATTAACATTACAAACGAGGACAAAATATATTAACAATAATATTAAAAATGATATTAAACTATATTAAAATGATAGTCTAATATATTAAAAAATATATTTAACTTATATTAAAATAAACTAAAATGATATTAAACTTTAAAATGATATTAACATGTATTAAAATTTATAAATTTATAAAATATAATAAATTGATATTAAAATATTAAAAAAAATTAAAATATATTAAAATGATATCAAAATGATTAAAATGATATCAAAATATATTAAAATATACATAAATAAATAAAATATACATAAATAAATAAATAAATATACATAAATAAATAAATAAATAAAATATATAAGATATATAAGATTTTTTAAATAAATAAAATAAATAAATAAATAAATAAAATAAATACAGCAAATTAAACTAATAATAAATAAATAAATAAAATATATAAGATATATAAGATATTTTAAATAAATAAAATAAATAAATAAATAACATACATATGATTTTTTTTTAATTTCTAAAAAAATTTATAATAATATACTAAAAAAAAAAAAATACCGGAACTTCATGTTGTCGGTAGCGCATGGGTTTAATAGGTACATCTTCGGTGTTGCCAAATTCGTTCGCCCGATGCATGTGTTGTTGTGATTGAAGCGCATAATCCGGCCGACTAGGTCCCGCGTCGATGACATCTTTATTTAAAAAATCAAATAATATTAATAAATAAATCAAATAATATTAATAAATAAAATAATATTAATAAATAAATAAAAACTGCTAATAAAAACTAATAATAAACATACATACATAAACATACATTTGATTTTTTAAACATTTGATTTTTTTAAAACATAAATAAATAAAAACTAATAATAAATAAATAAATAAATACGTAAACATAAACATACATAAATAAATAAATAAACATACATACATAAATAAATAAATGCATAGCATACATTTGATTTTTTAAACTTTTAAAAAATAAAACTATAAATAATATACTAAAAAATATATCTATAACAAAAAAATATAAATAAATAATCCTAAACCCTAAACCCTAATCAACCAAATCAACCAAATAATAAATCTAATTTCAAATCAACTACATAAATGGAAAACTAATTTTGGGCAAATAAACCTAATTTGAAACTAATTTTGAGCAAATAAACCTAATTTGAACCTAATTTTGAGCAAATAAACGTAATTTGAATTTTGAGCAAATAAACCTAATTTGAAACTAATTTTAAGCAAATAACCAAAATTAACTAAATCTAAAGTCAAAGAAATCAACATACCTTCCCTCTCAATTTTTCTGTTTTTTTTTTTTTTTTTTGCCTCTTTTTTCGCCTCTGATTCGCCCTTTTTTTTGCTGTTTCGAAAATTTTCGAAAAAACACTCGAACTAACAGTCAGGGGCTGGAATTATTGGCAGTTGTTTCGCCCAGGGAGCTGGCGAAACATAGTTTGTTTCGCCCAGCCAAAGGACGAAACAGAGGTTTCGTATAATATGGGCTGGGCTAAGCCCAAAATATGTATAATAGATTGTTTCGCCAGGCTACCGGGCGAAACAGGTTTTGTTTCGCCCGACTGCTGGGCGAAACAAGGTTAATTAAGCAAATTCTCCCGTAATGTGATTGCGCTCTGTTTCGCTCCGTTACTGGGCGAAACTACTTGTGTTTCGCCTGACGGCTGGGCGAAATGGCTACTTTTGCAAATATTTTTAAAACTTGGCTATTCCCTTAATTAATTTTTTTTTTTGGCCATTTCAAAAAAAAAGTATGATGGTGTGTGAGATGAACTTTTCAGATGTAAACGAATTTTGCTAACGTGGTGAACACTGCCAACAGGTCAAAGTCTTCTCCCCATCTGCCCAGTTGGTAGTAAACCTGTTAAAAGAGCTACCGAGTTCAAAAAAGTTGGACTGATTTGGTCAGGTCAGAGAAACACATGGTCTGTCAACCTGTTTTGTTTATAGTGTTATTCAGTTTACAACTTGTTGATTTTGATTTCATATTATTTAGTGTTATTCAGTCTACAACTTGTTGATTTTGATTTCATATTTATTTATATGGGACATAATATATCACGGCATATTATAGCATGTTAAATCATGATGACAATATATAGCTAATAAACTATGTATGAATTGAAAAAATAGTGTATATATAAAATTTATTTTTTGTAATAGTATATACGAAAATAATGAAAACAATATATATAAAATAAATACCACATTACAAAGTGGTATAACAATATATACAAATTCCAAAAATAAAAATATATTTAAAACAGTAAAAACAATATATAGAAAAAAATAATATGTTGAAAAATTGAAAAACAATATATATAGTTCGTCGTGATTTGATGCTACAGTATATCGTGATATCACATTTCTCTATTTATATTCTTATCTCGACTTTGTTTAACTGAACAAACATAAAATTTGGTTTATTGAGTTCGATTAAAAATTTGGGTTCATTTTGATTTTAGTTTGATTTATTTTAGTGTTGCTCAATTTGGTTCAGCCGGAAAAGATATGGAATAAACACCCCTAATTTTGTATACTTATTTTAGTACCTTTATAAATCATTTCTATTTTTATATATTCAAGGCCTATATATTATAATATTTAGCTCAAAAGAATAAAAAAGAAGATTTCCTTATATTATGATTTATGGCACATTGGTGCAATTTTGGTCCAATAACTAATGTATTTTTCATGATGTAAATCATTTCTATTTTTATATATTCAAATGGATAGGCATTCAAGGCATATTATAATATTTAGATCAAAAGAATAAAAAAGAAGATTTCCTTATATTATGATTTATGGCACATTGGTTGAATTTTGGTCCAATAATTTAATGCATTTTTCATGTACTGTATATCCTTCAAATTAAATTGACTTTGTAAGTCATTTCTATTTTTATTTATTAAAAAGGTTAGGCATTCAAGCATATGGTGAGACAAGAATTGACGCAGTCTAAATCATATTTTGATCTAAGAATAATTTAATTTTGACACAAGCAAAGCATGGGTATGATGAAATAAGATCTTATCTAGAGTTAATCCAAAAACAACATGATATGAACTCATTATGACGTGATCTTTAGGAAACAAGTTAGTGAGAAGTAAAGAACAAAAGGTTTGAATTCAAATGAAATGAAAAATGAAGGGAATAAAAATTAAATGGGAAAAGTAGAAAGTACAATAGAAAAATGATATGTGTGGCTGCTGGGATTCGAGCCCAGGTCTCTACGGCCACAACGTAGAATTCTAACCACTAAACTACAGCCACCATTTGTAACGATCCCTCTCTATTTAATATATAACCCTAATAATCAATTTCTCGCTCTGTATATGTTTATATTAGCTAAATAGGATTTTAGCCCAGTAAAACTAGTAAAACAGAGGAGCTGGGCCAAAGGATTTAAGGCGGGAAAGAGAAAACAATCCCCACTGCACCGCTCTCACTCTTTCTTTCTTCGCCATGGGAGTCAAGGTTAAGCTCGCTCAGTGTCTTAAATCTTACTCACACGCACCAACTCAACTCTGTATTACTTGAAGAAAGAGGAACTGGTTGATTGATCTGTGTTGTGTTGTGTTGTGTGTGCTAGGGTTTGACGAAGTTGCTGGCGGAGCATGCGCCGGCGGCGGCCGTGGGGAGAAACCTCGACGGCTACGTCGGACGAGCCATCGCCGTTGATGCCAGCCTCTGCATCTATCAGTTCCTCGTATGATTTTTTTTCTTTCTTTCTTTCTTTCTACCGCTATTTCTTTTTATTGCAAAATTTCCCTCGAAATAATAATGCTAAATAAGAGACGCTTGTGTGTAAATTAAGAGGCTTAATTGAGCCTTAGTAAGTATTCTCCGACAAAAAATTAAAAGATACTTTTTTGTAGATTGTTGTGGGAAGAAGAGGTGTAGATATGCTCACAAATGATGCTGGTGAAGTAACGAGGTGAAAACAAATAAATAACTAGGATCTATTTTTACAAATTTCATATTTGCTAAATTTTTAAATTATTTATTTTTTAACATTGTGCAGTCATTTGGTCGGTATGTTTAATCGTACTGTAAGATTGCTCGATGCAGGAATTAAACCGGTGTAAGCTTTTATTTATTTACATTAGAAATAATATTTTTGGACCTAAATGCAAAATGTCAAACCTAAGTTATTATTGCTTTTTGTTGCAGATATGTATTTGATGGTCAACCGCCACTTATGAAGAAACGAGAGATTGCAAAGAGGCATAATTTTTATATTATTTTTTCATAATATTTTGTTTTTCTCTTAAATATTAATAATGTTTGATGTATCATGAAATCTTTACTTTTTAGGGTTTCTTTGAGAGAAGACGCAACAAAGAATTTGTCTATTGCTATAGATGTAAATAATTGTTTTACTTTTCTTATTTTTCCCCTTACTTTTATTATTTATTTATTTTTGTATTTACTTGGATTTTTAATTTTTTAGGCTGGAGATAATGAGGCTATTGAAAAGTTCAGCAAAAGGACTGTTAGCGTATTTTTCTTATTTTTACATGCTCTATATAATAGTATTATTTTTATATGCTCTATATAGTAGTATTATTTTTATATGCTCTATATAGTAGTATTATTTTTATATGCTCTATATAATAATATTATTTTTACATGCTCTATATAATAATATTATTTTTTTCTAAAATTTAAATTAAGCAAAAAAATATGACTTGTTTTTTCAATTTTTAATTTTGAACAGGTCACAAAAAAGCAGAATGAAGATTGCAAAAAGCTATTAAATTTGATGGGTCTCCCAATATTTCAGGTTCAATTAAAAAATTAAAAGTTTTCACTTAAAGACTGGAAATAATTAGAAGTTTTAAAGTATTTATTTTATTTCATAATTAACATATTTTAAAAGATTTAATTTCAAAATAACTTTTTCTTCTATTTCAGGCACCATGTGAAGCAGAAGCACAATGTGCAGCTCTTTCCATGAATAACAAAGTATTTTCTTAAATAATTCATTTTGGAAAATTACACATATACCCTTCCAAAAACTCAAAATATCAAATATACCCTTCTGTACCTCAAAAATCTATCACATACACCCTTTTCAAAAACTCAAATATCAAAATTTACCCTTTTTCCACACAAATAAATTTATATTATTATTTAAATGATATATTTTGAGTTTTGAAAGAGTACATTTGTATTTTAATTTGAAGGCTAACCTATCAATATTTTAAGTTTTACAAGGGCAAATTTTATATTTCCTTTCTTTCTATTTTTAAAATTTTAATTATCATATTTTTGTTAAATAATATTTTTTAGGTATATGCTGTTGCGTCAGAAGATATGGACACTTTGACTTTTGAAGCCCCCAAATTTATTCGCCATTTAATGGAACCAACCTCCAAAAAAGTTCAAATTATCGAATATGAAATTTCAAAGGTTTTTTTTTTTGTTTTTTTAAATTCAGAAAGTATACTCTTCAGAGAATCTCGTTTTTTAATTTGCAGTTTGATTTGAATTAATGTTTTTACTTTTTGTATTATTTTTATTTGTCGTGATTCAGAAAGTATATATACTTTTTTATTATTTGATTTTGAGTTTTGAATAATATTAATTTTGTATTATATTTTTAGGTTTTAGAGGAGCTTCAACTGACAATGGATCAATTCATTGATTTGTGCATTCTTTGTGGCTGTGACTATTGTGATAGCATTAAAGGTAATTAACTAAATTATTTTAATTAATTAATTAATTAATTTTAAATATATAAACTCATCAATTTTTTATAACAGGAATTGGGGGGCAAACAGCACTAAAACTTATAAGGAAATACGGTTTAATTGAAAATATACTGGAAAATATAAACAAAGAAAGGTTTGTTAACTATCTTGTTACATATTATTTCTTAATAGTTTCTTCAAAATTGGCACTTGAAGGGCCTTTTTGTAATTTTTCGATCAATTTAGGACTAAATTGTAATTTTACAGGTATAAAGTTCCAGAAGAGTGGCCTTACAAAGAGGTGAGAAACTTGTTTAAAGAGCCTGAGGTTTCCTCTCAAGTTCCAGATTTCAAATGGACATCTCCAGTTCAAGAGGTAAAATAAAAAAATAAAAAAATACATTTCAAATGAAAATCTCCAGTAATTGATGGTATTTGTTTTTTTTTTTCTTTTTCTTTTTAGGGTTTAATGGAGTTTTTGGTGTATGAGAATAATTTCAATCGAGACAGAGTTATTAAGGTTTGTATTTCTCATATTTGTGTAATATTATTCTATTACTTTTTTTATAGATTTTTTAACATTTTTTTGTTTAAAAGGCAATAGAAAGGATTGAAGCTTCTATGAAGAAATATGCCCTGGCGGAATAAATATCTTTAAAAAAAAGATATTTTATTGAGTAATATTTTGTTCTGTAGGCAATGAATATTGTAAATTAGCGTAGGTTGTATGAATATTTAGAAATTATTTTAGTAAGGTCAGACTTGAAATTATGTTAAGCAATTGAGTGGTTGTAATAGATTCTTATGTTTTTAACATACTTAAAGACTGAAATTAGAAAAAAAAATGTATTTTTGTTGCTGATTTAAGAGCCATTATGACTTTAAACCAAGTAGAAAATTTGAACTCCTAAAATAGGGGGAATAATAAGGGATCAAATTGAGGGAATGGGCATAAGAATATATCAAATTTGATCCGAAATATACCATTTAAGTGCAAATTTTGTACATATTTTTGTCAAAAATCCATTATTCGTCCAATTGTGTGTATGAAGGAGAATTTGTTAGTAGAATAAACAGCCACCAATTGTCTTACTTTTGGCATAAATGACTAAGAAAGAAAGATATAGAGACTAACTTGATATCTTAAAAGAAACACTTGCACTATTGCTTCAAAAAGAATATATTAATTTCTGCTTTATATTTGAAGTTTATGTTCCTTTAAAGATAAAATATTCATAGTGACTTAACTGATTCCACAAGAAGTCTTTATATTATTCTTATATACTATTCATGTGCAAATTGGCGAGAGGGGATATGATGATTCTCTAGTGAGAGGAAATATTTAAACCGAATTGGAATAAAGATGGAATAATTCTTATTCTGTATCGATTTTGCCTCTTTTATCCCCTGAAAAACTGAATTTTAATTTGATTTTCCAAACAGAATTGGTATATAGTATTCTATAAATAGGCATTTCGCATCAGCTTTTATTCAACGCAAGTTCTCAGGAATTATCACCACTCTCTCTAATTTTTAAGGTATTCATTACATTAAATTTTTTTTTTTCATTTTTTTCGCAATTTTTAATTAACTTATTGATTTCGCATCAGCTTCGAAGCAAAGTAGCCAAAAAAAAAAGATAACAAAAATAACATAATTTCTTAGATATTTTTTCAGAAATGGAGTTTGCTAATGGATCTAAATATGAGTGCTTGCTCTTTGGTAAAATATCAATATAAATTTTTTATTTCATATAATTTATAAATATTTTTCTCTACATTTATTAATGTTTGTCCTAAAAAATAACATACTTATTTCAGATATGGATGATACAGTATACCCTCTCAGTATCGGCATCAACTTAGCTTGCCGCAAAAATATTCAAGGTACCCAAATTTTTTAAACTTTTTTTTGTAAAAGAAAATCTTTTTTTTTTATGTTTTAATTTTTACATTGGTTAAATTTACAGATTACATGATAAATCAGCTCAAAATAGAAGAAAACCAAGTTTCACAAATGTGCTTGGAGTTATACAAGGAATATGGTACTACAATGGCCGGCCTAAAGGTACTATTGTATAATAAACAGTATAATGTAATAATAATAATAACAATATAAATAATAATAAACCTTATATAAAAATATATTATTCAAAGAAAATAATATATAAAAATATTAGTAATAAAAAGTATATCGCATAACAGTCTATAAAAGCGGATTGAGATTTTATTTTTACTGCATATAATAATAAATTGTTATTTTGTATTTAACTTGGTAATTTAATGATTCTTTTTATAAAATTCAGGCGCTTGGTTTTGAATTTGATAATGATGAATATCATGAGTATGTTCATGGAAAACTGCCTTATGATTTGTTGAAACCAGATCCAGTTTTAAGGAGTCTTTTACTTTCTATGCCACAGAGAAAAATTGTAAGAAGTTTCTGTTTTTTTTATTAATTAATATTTATGAAATATTTCATATACACTTTTTTTTCTAACATTAAGCGAATTTTAGACCCTAAATCTGAAATTCTGAATCCTATATATTGTTTATAGATATAAATTTGACTTTTTTTTTTTAAGATTTGACTATTTATTTCTGTTTCCAAATAGGTATTACTTTGGGTTTTTAAAAAATATGATATATTATTGATCTTCTTTAATGAAATATTAAAAGAAGGGTTTTTTTTTCATTTTTATTAACATGAATTTACTAAATTTTATTATTTTATGATAGATATTCACAAACGCCGATAAAAATCATGCTGCTGAGGTACTAAACAGGCTACAAATCCAAGATTGTTTTGAAGGAATCATATGTTTTGAAACCCTAAATCCGACCAATCTTCAATGCAATAATCCCAAAAGAAATATTTCAGATTCAAATTCAACCAAATTTCAAAAATCCCTTAGCTTTAAAAAACCGGAATCTCCAATTCTTTGCAAACCTTCGATCGAAGCGATGAAAGCTGCCATTCAAATTGCAAATGTGGATCCGAATGAAACAGTAAGATTAATAGACAAGATAAAATCATGTATAAAACCATGTAAATAATAAATAAACATATGTTGTAATTAAATAACTTTGTAAATAATTTCAGATATTTTTTGATGATAGTGCAAGAAACATTTCAGCTGGAAAGGCTACAGGGCTCAACACAGTCATTGTAAAAACTAAAAACTTCATTCTTTTTTATTCTTTTACAAATATAATTAATCCTTCTATTTTTCATTTTTATTGAAATTTTTGAACTATAAAAATTGATTATTAGCATTTAATTTTAATTAAAACAGGTGGGGAAATCAGAGCTGGTTGAAGGAGCGGATTTTGCGCTCGAAAGCATTCATAATATAAAAGAAGCATTGCCTGATTTATGGATAGAAAGTGAAGAAACTGATATTGTTCTTCCTTCAAATCCAGTCGAAACTATAGTTTTCGCATGAATTCTAGATATACTCTCTATATTGTGTAATTTTTTATAGCTTTTACTTTTCACCGATACATATGTATCAACCTTATGTATTTCAATTGGATTGCAGTTTTGTACATAATGAACTTTTTAATCTCCGTAATTTGTAATAATAATACTAAAGAATATTATCCAGATATTATAAATAGTATATAATAAAAAAATGCTTCATTTGAGGAGGGACATTAAAGCCCTTTCCAAATTTCCTCAAAAAATATATATATATAGGCATCCTAAGAAGAAATGGAATTGGAA
The DNA here is from genome assembly GCA_024447665.1 of Juncus inflexus. Lineage (NCBI taxonomy): Eukaryota > Viridiplantae > Streptophyta > Magnoliopsida > Poales > Juncaceae > Juncus > Juncus inflexus. Next base: position 3,354,356 of record JAJHPC010000020.1, read on the forward strand.
CTGGATTAATTTCCTATACGCCTGTTCGGCGACACATGGAATAGAAAAATAACGGAATTGAGAATAGACGGCTAATTCACTTTATTCCATGTACGTTCGGTAAGTTAGTTATATGAAGAATTTGATTTAAACATATAAAAAAAGATTATGACTAAAATGTCCTTGTTCCATAATTTGAATTTTTACAAATCATATTAATGAAAAGTCTACTCAAATTATAAGAAGATAAAAATGAAATAAATTAATTTAAAAAAAGTAGCATCAAATTAAATTTAACATTCAATAAAAATACAATAATAGAAAATAAATTGAAGCACAAATTCAAATAAATTTTCATTTAAATAATCTCTAAACGCTCTTCAATTATTGTTATGGCGTTTCATATCTTCCCAACGCATTTTTAATAGTCGTTTAAATCAAAGAATTGAGCAATGACAGATGCACGGAGAAGTGAATAATTGAGAAATATAGTTGATATGGATCTTGTTAAATAAAGAAAAAATTGTATATTAGCGTATAGTTGTTTGTTTGATTATTTCATTGCTGAATCACTTGAAAAATGACGGCAAAACTAGCACGGAGGCAGTTATAGTATTTAGAAGAAAAAGAAAGTAGTTATGCCACGTAGGATATACTTTGGAAGAGAGAGAGATATTTTTGTTTTAAATTTATGCTTAATCCATGGAATAGCCAATTCCATCTCAACCATGAAATTAAATATTTTATTTTTTATAGCTCTAATCCGACATATTACAACATTATTCGGATGGAATAACTTGGAATAGCCGGTTTATTCTTCGATTCCTTGTAAATTAGGTGGTGCCGAACAGACACATAAAGAAAACGATATAGGCTTAGTTTAATTTCAAATAGAAGAAAACGATATAAAGCTTAATTTAATTACTAAAAGAGAAAGTCTATTACTTTCAAATAAAAAGAAAACGCAATGGGCTTTTTAATATTATAATAGTGAAAACAAAATTGGCTGTTTAATTCCATACAAAAGAAAACGAAAGGGCTTAGATTGATTAACTAAAAAAGAAAGTGAAATAGGCCTGGATTAAGTTCTTATAAAAGAACACAGAGTGGGCTTAGTTAATGGGAAATGTGCTGATTTAATTTCGTCAAAAAGAAAACGAAATGGCCTTAATTTAATTACCTAATTAAGAAACTAAATGGGCTTAATTTAAGAAAATAAAATGGTCTTTTTAATTAGTTACAAAAGGGCTTAGTTTAATTACTTAGTTTTATTTCCTAAAAAGAAAACAAAAGCAGCTTAGTTTTATTTGACTTTTTTTTTTTATAGCACTATTTGCCAAAATAAAAACGACGATTCTTGCATTGGTTTGAAAATAATGTGGTAACTACCATTTCTCCACTTATTAGTGGCGGAACACTGTGTTCCGCCACTAGTAGTGGCGGAACAGATAGATTTTCGGTTACGCCAAAAAACGGTCCATTTGACACACTAAACGTGGTTAATTAGTATTAAAAATATTGTTCCGCCACTAGTAGTGGCGGAACATGTTAAAATATTTCATTAGAGATTAACATGGCTCATGAATGGGCAATTAGCGTAAAAATTGAAGAATTACTATGTTCCGCCACTATTAGTGGCGGAACAGGCCAAATGAACTTCTTAAATCTGACTTAAAAAACGAAGAAAAAACCACCTGTTCCGCCATTGTAAGTGGCGGAACAGGTGAAAATACTCTCTGTTCCGCCACTAGTAGCGGCGGAACATGTGGTTTTTTCACCTGTTCCGCCACTACTAGTTATATATTATATATTAGTAACGGTTCTTTCATAAATACCGTTACTAATTATATATTAGTAACGGTTCTTTCATAAATACCGTTACTAATTATACTATTAGTAACGGTTCTTTCATAAAACCGTTACTAATTATACTATTAGTAACGGGTCTTTCATAAAAAACCGTTACTAATTATATATAATTAGTAACGGTTTTTTATGAAAGACCCGTTACTAATAGTATAATTAGTAACGGTTTTATGAAAGAACCGTTACTAATAGTATAATTAGTAACGTTTTTTTATTAAAGAACCGTTACTAATAGTACAATTAGTAACGGTTTTTTATTAAATAACCGTTACTAATAGTATAATTAGTAACGGTTTATAATTAGTAACGGTTTTTATGAAAGAACCGTTACTAATAGTATAATTAGTAACGGTTTATAATTAGTAACGGTTTTTATGAAAGAACCGTTACTAATAGTATAATTAGTAACGGTTTTTATGAAAGAACCGTTACTAATAGTATAATTAGTAACGGTTTCTATGAAAGAACCGTTACTAATATATAATTAGTAATGGTGTTTATGAAAGAACCGTTACTAATATATAACTAGTAGTGGCGGAACAGGTGAAAAAACCACATGTTTCGCCGCTACTAGTGGCGGAACAGAGAGTATTTTCACCTGTTCCGCCACTTACAGTGGCGGAACAGGTGGTTTTTTTTGCGTTTTTTAAGTCAGATTTAAGAAGTTCATTTGGCCTGTTCCGCCACTAATAGTGGCGAAACATAGTAATTCTTCAATTTTTACGCTAATTGCCCATTCATGAGCCATGTTAATCTTTAATGAAATATTTTAACATGTTCCGCCACTACTAGTGGCGGAACAAGATTTTTAATACTAATTAACCACGTTTAGTGCGTCAAATGGACCGTTTTTGGCAGAACTGAAAATCTATCTGTTCCGCCACTACTAATGGCGGAACACAGGTTGTTCCGCCACTAATAGTGGCGGAAATGGTAGTTACCACATTATTTTCAAACCAGTGGCAACTGTTGCTTTATTTTGACAAATAGTGCTATAAAAAAAAAAAGTCGTTTTATTTCCTAAAAAATAAAATTAAACAGGCTCAATTCAATTACCTATAAAAGAAAAATAAATGCGCTCAGTCTAATTAGCCCAACTAGAAAAAACAAATACTGAATTAGCTCAAAAACAGAAATGGGCTGATTTTCAGCCTTCTTCTCTTCTCTCTTCTCTCAAAGCTCGCCAGATTTGATCGCCATTGAAGAATTACTGAGGGTTTTTGAAATTGTAGTGTTTCCTTTTAGGGGTATCGAATGATGGTTTCTGCTCAGAAGCTTCGATGCTTGTTTACTCCGAATGGAATTAGTTCCACGACCACGAGAGTTTATTCAGCCAAGGTTAGTATGGTTTTAGTGTGCAAGGATTTGAACTGGTATGATTGATAATCTCAAATGAGGAATTGAAGCGTGATAAAACAAATCTGAGATTAAACGCTTAATTTTTGCAATTGAATGCTAAATTTACCAAGATTTGATCTCAAGTAGCCCTCAATTTGTGCAACTGAGTCTAAGCTAAGATTCCCCTTTATATATGCTTAATTGAACAATGAAGTACCAAATTAAAGTTAAAAAACTAAATAGAGGCAAGAAACAGAACATGTTTCCTACACTTTTACTAACTTTTGTTCTTTTTATTTTGTTTTCATTTATTCAGATGCTGGATTTGGTAATTCAATTTAACAACCACTCTAAATCTATGTCAACCAAAATACCAGCTAATGCACAAAAGGTAGATTTTTTTTCTTAATTTAATCCTTTTAATATATTTAATTAATTATTTTACATAAATACATTTATTTATTTATTAAATAAAATAAATAGGTTGGTTTGAGAGTAACAATGCTGAGTCCAGGTATTGTTTATGAGCCTTATAAGCTTCGCGAGCCAATTCCTTTTTGGAAAAGGTAATTTAACTATTAATGTCTTAAGAAAATAATAAATATTAATAATACATGTTGAATTAATTCTATTTACGCAAGACTAAAATATTATGTTGAATTATTATTATGAATTAGATGTCTCACACCAACTGGCTGGAAAAGAACCAAGGAGGATTTTATTCAGGAGGTAATTTTACTTATTTATTTATATTTTTTTCTAATCTTTTTTTTTTTAATTAATTTATTTATTTTATTTTGTAGATGAAAAGTGCATATGCAATTACTAGGCTGAAAAAGAAAACAGGATATACAAAAAAATCATTTTACAATCAAGCTGTCAGATTATACAAAGAGGTATTATTATTTATTTATTTATTTCCTCCTCTTAATAAACCCTAAACTCTAAAAATCAACCAAGAATTGCGACAATTATTTAACACATTTTGTACCAATTAACTAATCTATGTTTTATTCATTCCTTTCTGTTTAAGCACAATTAACGTCAATTAAATGATTAAAAATCTCAATTTCATCCATTTTGACTAATTTTCCTTTAAACTGTTTTATAATTATTTGACATTTGTATATTTCTAATATTATTAATTTAATTTTCAGATAAATACGCATATGGCAAATGGAGAATTATCTTCTCTTAGGAAAATAGTCACTGATAAAATGTATTCTGTAAGTAAATAATCACTTAAAATAATTCCTTCTTTTATTTTCTCATTATTCTAATTTTCTTTATTATCTCTTAATTACCCTTACAAAACCTCATAATATTGCATATACCTAGCCTTTTTAATTTTTATTTCATTTTTGGTTCTTTATTTTTTATTTTTTTAAGACTTTGAAGAATGAAATAAAGAGAAGAGAAGCTGTGTGGAGTTCTGTGTACTGGGAATTAATTGAGAATGATATTAGCGTTAAAACATTAAGGGCTCGCATGGTAAGTCATATTCATTCAAGTGTTAAACCAAATAATTGTTACATTTGTATTAGTTTTAAAACTTTGTTTATTTTATTTGGCAGATTGGTATAGATAAAAATGATTTAGATAAAGCTTTCGTACAGATCACCATTGAGTTTCTAGCTAAACAGGTATTTATTTTTTCTTTTTATTTCTGAACTTTTTTTTATTGATTTGTTACTATTATTTTTATGGCCTTGAATTTAATTTTATTTGTGCAGAGATTTGAGGCATATGATAATAAAGGCGCTGTTGTATCTGGAGATAAAACAAAAGAGGTAACTTTTATTTTTCTTTATGAAAAATATCATTAAAACTCCTTCAAAAAAATTATTAAAATTAATTTGATCAACTTTTTAATTCGTTAAACAATAATCAGTCTGGCCCAAATTTATGCAATTCTATAATTTATGTCGTCTCTATTCCTAAATAGTTGACAAAAAAGAAAAAGAACTTTCAAAATATATATACATAGTACTAAAAAAGAACTTCAAATTTATTTTATTATTTTTATTTTTTAATATAGGTACTTGTGAAGGATATTTGGGTATTTGAGCGGTCTTTATTTCATTCTGGAGCCGATTGGCGTCTTTGCGCGAGAATTTCGTTGTGATCTTTTTGCAATTTAGACCGTCAGTTTTGTCAAAATTTTGTAGAACGTCTTGTTTTCAATAAGCATTTTGAATTTTTGTTTGTTGTAGCTTAAAAGTTGTCAAAAAAATTGCGATATTTTTTTAGGAATTTTACTAGAAACATTTGGAATGGGAATAAAAACGTCATGTTTGCTATTTCTCAGTTTTGGTTTAGAAACCAATTTTTTGTTGTAAAATTTATCTCTGTTGTATGATTTGAGATTTTTAATAGTTGGATGTAAATTTAAACATCAAGTTGGATTCAAAACCAAGCATCAAATTTTCTCTGTTTTATATGATTTGAGCCTTCTGAATAGTCGGGTTTAAACTTCAAATTTCAGTCTGTTCTACATTATTTATTAATAAAATAGTAATTTTATGCAATGTTGAATCATGCCTCAATATAAGAAAAGAAAAACAAAATTATATGGGCCGGAAGCAAAATCCAGCCCAAATATTCAGATCGAATTTTCTCAATATCATATCCGAAACCCGTTACAGATAACAAAGAGATAACAACAGATAAGCCTTCTTTCTTTCCTCTCTCTCTTTCACCTCACTCAAAACAGCGAGAGAGAACACACAACACAATGCTACCCTCAGTTCTCACTCCTGCCATCTCCAATGGAGCTTTCGCCATTAAAACTACGTCCCTTTCTTCACCAATGTCCGGCAGAACATCCTTCGTGATTTCTTCAAGGAGGAATGCTTGCGTTGTAGAGGCGAGGGCTACACGCAGGGAGAATACGGTTCATCGCCATGAACGCATCCGTAAGAAGGTTACGAACTTCACGAGTTGATAAATATTTTTTTGTTTTTGTTTGTTTGTTTGTTTTGCTTGTTTGCTTCTCACGCTCTTTACCCGTTCGACCAATTGCTTGATGAACAAACATTTACGTTTTATAAGAATAGTTGAATTTAATTGTCTACAATTATACAAAAAATTATCTAGCAGTGCTGTCTGATTCTAAGCTTCCCAAGACGTTGAGTCGACACTTAAGCCTGAAAAAATGGAACTAAACTGATTAACATCTACTCAATTTAATTTATTTGAACATCATTAGTTGATTTTAACATAATTTAATTGGTTTTCTTAATTTAATTGATTTTTTTTGTTTAGGTTGAAGGAACGCCAGAAAGGCCAAGAATGAGCATATACCGTTCAAATAAGCATTTATTCGTGCAAGTGATAGACGATACGAAAATGCACACTTTGGCCTCTGTTTCCACCATGCAGAAATCCATCTCTCAAGAGGTTCCTTTTACATCTGGACCCACCATCGTAAGTTTATATTATGTAATTTATAAGGGCTTTTTTAGAAAAAGGGCGATTTGAAAATATAATGTATATCCCTGAAGATTTATGAAATATCACATATACCCCTAAAATAACACATCCACAAATTCTTATGAAAGATTACAAGAAGAGGGGTATTCCTAATATATCTGATATTTTATTCATGATATCACATTTTATAGGGGTCTTCTTTTGAAAATATAAGCAACAAAACTCCTTTATTGTTTTGTTATTTTTCGATTTGTTATTCATATGAAGTTGCGAAGAAGATATATCATATATACAGTTTACCCTCATTTTAATATTTATTTCAGAATATCCCCAAACAAACTACCATTCATTATTTTTATTTTGAGTATACACGAATAAGTGCGAGAAAGGTATGATTATGAATTCTTTCGAAAAATTAGAAGATGAGGGAAATTGTTGATTTTTCTTATATTCGATAGGGACGTACACAATATTTCACATTTTGGAGGCGGTACAAGTCCACCATTAAAAAAAAATCTTTTATCTTTTTATTATTTTTCGATTTTATAAATTGTAGGAAGTGGCGAAGAGAATTGGTGAAGTGATAGCGAAATCGTGCTTGGATAAAGGAATCAAGAAAGTGGCTTTCGACAGAGGAGGTTTTCTTTACCACGGTCGCATTCAAGCTTTTGCTGACTCAGCTCGCGAGCATGGACTTGAATTTTAAATTTCTTAATTTTGAATATTTAAATTTCAAGAGGAATTCAAGGGTCTTGTTGTTTTGATTTGGGTTTTGAGACGGTTTAAATTGTTTATTTGTGAATTGATATTCATTTGAGTTCTCAAGAAATTTATCACGAGGGAAGTAAATGAATTGATAAAAGAATAAATGATAAAGAAATAAAGGTGGAAAAAGAATAATAATTACAAAAGCATGAAACAAACAAAGTTTATGTGTATGTTAGATGCTAGTTAAGAAATTTCAACTTCAAAACCAAAAAAAATGTATCTTAACAAAAAACAAGGAAATCCGAGGAACTCTATTTTTACTTCTATGAAATTCCTCTTTGCATCTAATAACTCTTACGCCGGGCTCGTCCAAAAGTGAAGACTATGGTTTATTTTGCTTCTCCATTCTTTTGACTATTCTAACTCGTCGATAGTATGACGGTTCTCATAATGAATTCATAGTGAATTATCTTTCTGCTTCTCCTCAACTTCCTATAAAACAAACACAACCGACTTAGAATTGTCATGCTTCTCCTCAACTTCCTATAAAACAAACACAACCGACTTAGAATTTGACAATTTAGAATTTAATAGTTTTTACTATAGTAACATCAAGATACAAAGTTTTTTAAATGTAAAATAAGGAACATACCTTTAGCCCTTTCAGCTTTTTAATCAACGCACTTAGTCCAGCCTGCAATTATAACATGAAATGGTTAGTTCAATAGTAGATTATTTGAGAAATATTATAATTAAAATAAAAATTAATTTAGGCTTACTGTTATTTTATCTTCCATATAAATTGTTTTTGAGATCTAACCCGAATCAAACTCCTATCAAAAGTTTAGATAACAAAAAATGATAATAGTAAGATAGGACAATATTATTAGAAGAATCAAAGAAATAGTAATAATTATTAATCTGTATATTTGCATATGAGCCTTCTCTTAATTCAAGAAAAGCTTGAAAAATAAATGTAAATATTGGGATAGTTCAGTATCGAAGTTGGGTGAAAGTATTACTGGAACCAAAGAAATGATAATAAAAATATTATAATAAAATTATATCTATTATAGTAATATCATGATAGAAAAATTTATCCAATGTAAAATAAGAAACGTACTTGTAGCTGAGAAGAAATGATAGAATAATGGAACTCAACAACATTTTTTCAGTTTTCTAAATAACATAAATGAGATTGAAATTTTGTTAATTTGATTTCCTCCAACATTTTATGGCAAGTGATTGTAACAATTTAAAATGAAAAACATCTTTACTTGAATAACAATCTGAAAGCTTGTGCAAAAATCCCCTTTTAGTAATAAAAATGGCATCAGACAAACAATGTGATCAATCTTCATTGATATTGCATTCAGTCGTCACAATAAACTTGCCACTTAACTTATAGAGAAATGATTTTGGCCGCAAGCCAATTTATGCGTACTTTTACTTGAAGCAAATGGTGCGGTGATAATTATGATCTATTACACATTTTATATGGTTTCACTGAGGAAAAACAAAGAATATAAGGGCATATAGTGGACTCTATAATAAGAAACTTGAGGTGTTGTTCATCATTGTCATGATTTAGGCCTTACAATTTGAGACAGTCTATTTGTTATTATAGAGCAAACGCCTCGACGCAACTGTAGAAATGGTTAATTTATCAACTAATTTTTAATAATAACTTATTAACATATTTATATAATATTTGTTTTAGAAAGAAAAAAATAAATATTTGTAATCGGAGCTGTAGAAGTTGTATTCAATAAAATGAAACAAACAGATAAAGAATGAAAATATGAACAAATAATTAATTTGCACATACATTGATAACATAATAAGAAACAACTTTTGTAAAGCTATTGAAATTATTAGGAGATTTTTATTAGACAAACTGCGAAAAATTCCAACTCATTTATTTATATACACCATTATTAGTACCACCCATCACATCAAAATTTCTCATTACTCACATTTCAAAAAAGAAAAAAACTATAAAAAGATTACTAATACTAGCGAAAAAGACTTGTCATAGTTTAGGACTTCATAACCATGACCATGTCACATTATTATTTGATTAGCATATAATTAATTAACTTAGCTAATTTCTCTCTATAAATCTTTTTCATATAACTGTGCCGTCTTTAATTACTGAATTTTTAAAGACGACAGTGAGGCCAGAGCGGATATAAAACCCTTCGTCCGGCCTATCAGCTTCTTGTACATTCTACATTAAAAATATATAAAAAGTATATAAAAAATATTAAAAAAATAAGTGAAATTTTATTATATAAATTAACAAACTTACATCTGAGTTCATAATGACCACATTTTTTCCAATTCTCGCATTTTTATCAATTATCGCATTCCTAAAAAAAGAAAAACCATCAAGAAATACTCTTTTTTTAATTTTTGCAATTTTTTTAATTTTTACCTTATTTTGGAGTTTTTTCCGACACCAATTGGAACTTTACCGTCAGAAAGCAATTTGGCTCGCTCAGATTCAGTCTGGTAATAATCTGCCCCCATCACCATTGTATCCTAAATTAATCATTATTTGTTTAATCAATCAATCAACACATAATTAATTAATTAATTTAAGATCTCACTTTCTTTTATTTAAATTTTTTCTATTTCTACAGTACTTCATTGATATTAGTGCCATGATTTTTTTTTAATCGAATTCTCACTTTAATTATTTACCAACGACAAAACTTAACTCTTGTTTTCTTATATTTACTCAATATGCTCAACCATTAAATCTCCATGCTTTATTTGCTATTTTTCTTTTTTCATTATTTCTGCAGTACTTTATTGATACTATTTACCGTATGTTTCATATAAATTTCTCACTTCCATTATTCACCATATATTTTATAATTTTTTCCAAAGAAACCTCTTTTTTATAATAGTTATAGTTATAATTATAATTATAAATATAAATATAAAATAAAAAAATAAATTACCTTAAGTTCAACACCAAGTTCCAGCCTGGACCTAATACCGATGATCGAATGTTCAACATTACAGTCCGACATAAAACACCCGTCTGAAATTATTGAATCAATCACCTGATTGCCAAAAAAAAAGAAGCAAAATTACAAATATGCCCCTTCAATAATTTTCCAAATTTTGAAAGTTTTGTTTGTTACCTTGCATTTCTCCATTTGAGTTGGTGGTAAAAACCGAGGCGATGTGAAAATCGGTTTTGATGGATCATAGAAACAAAACTCAGGATTCTAATAAAAAAAAATAATCATAATTAATGTTTTAAGATATTTCATTTTTTTGGAAAAAAAATATATTTTTTGAATTTTTTGAAGTACTTTATTGTACCTGATCAGTAAGAGCGAGATTTGCATCGAAAAACGATTTGATTGTACCTATATCTTCCCAATAATCTCTAAAGATATAGGCCTGTGTTACAAAATTATAAATTATTTTAATATATTTCAATTTTTAAAATTAGCAACTTACACTTATTTAAGAATTAAAATAAATAAAAAAATACCTGGACTCTGTAGTCTTTAGCAGCCATCGGAATAACTTCTGATCCAAAATCATTTGCCGTTGGATATTCAAATCTGAAAAAATAATTCACACAAAATTAAAAAGTAAACTGTAAAAAGGAAAATTTTAAAATATATATTGATATTTTGTAGGGGTACAAATGATATTTTGATGTTTTGTAGGGGTTAAATGAAATTTCCAAAAATAGAAAAAAAACCTTAGAAGTTTTAATAGAGCATCAGTTTTAAAGAGATAAATTCCCATTGAAGCAATATAACTATTTCGCTCTGGATTTTCTTCACCAATTGCCCTCAAAATTGATGTCTCAACTTGCTGTAAATAAATTAAAAAAATCATCTGATTTTCAGATTTCAAACTAAAACAAAAAGTATTAAAAAACTAAATAAATAATTATATATATAATATACCATCCTTTTTAGATCGTCTCCTTTGGGTTTTTCAAGGAATCGAGAAATTTGTTTGTCTTTGTCTATTTTCACCAGTCCAAAATCAGAAGCTCGGCTGGAGGTCATAAATGTAAATTTACTCATTATTATATAATACTATATTAGGGTGAAATATATTTAATGGAATTCAGTGGAGGTCATAAATGTAAATTTAGGGTTGAAGTAAAATATTTACCTATCGTCCATTGTTACGCAAGAGACCGAAATATCCGCATTGGAATTCTTATGTTCCTGCATATTAATTTACATATTTTATAAATTCAATTAATACAAGAAATAATAATATTTTTTTTATTATATATATATAAATATATAATTCTGTTAAATTAAACCTGAACAAAATCCATGTAGTCCATTCTGTACAAATGGTCGCCAGACAGAATAAGCACGTTCTCTATCCCTCTCATCTTAAAATCCTACACGAAACAAATAAATTAATAAAACATACAAAAAAAATAATAAAATAATAAAAATATGAAATTACGATTTTGACCTCAAACATCCAGATGAACTGGCGAACCGCATCAGCAGTCCCTTGAAACCACCTGTTTCCATATTCGCCAGGTGTCTGAGTCGCCGCTAAAACCTAAATAGATAAAATGAATTTTAATGGGTAACTTTTCAAAGGAACCAAAAGGCCCTGTCTTTACTGAATATTTTAATAATTCCACTTACTTTTTACATCACCTTAAACAACCCTCTATAAAGTGAACTGAACTTTTCTTTTTTGCACCAAAATAACCCTCAAATTTTCTTCTATTCAATCTAAACTAATAAATAAATAATACATTTTCAATAAAATATTTCATATAATACATCGATGTTTTCTATTATTGTATTTCCCAATACATTATTATATTTCAAACCTAAAAAACCCAAAAAATGTCTAAAATAGTAAAAATGAAAAAAAGAATAAAAAAGAAAAATAAATACCTCGACGAATCCGTCGCCGAAATTCAAGCCATTTCCGAAATTATACGTGTGAGAAATGTGGCGGTTCAAAGACTGAGAGTTGAACTGAGTCAATATATAAATCTTGTTTATTCCACTATTAATACAGTTGCTCACAGGCACATCTATCAGCCTGTGACATCCGCCAACCGGCACCTGAAATGTTAAAAAAAAATAAATAATAATTGAGATAACTGAAGCACAAAAAAATAATATGGTCTTGGTTAGTACCAATTGAAGCTGACTTGGATTATAATCGAGGGTTAATTAGGCTAATTTGGGCCTAATAAGTAACAACTAGATAAGGAAGCTGGTGATGTAAAATACCGATATGAAATCTTTGAACTTTAAAACTCACGAGTGAAGATAAATTGGGTTAAATGGAGAGTTGGTTAAAGATACAATTGAACATTATTAGGGCTAATTAAGGTATATTTAGGCCTAATTACTATGTAAAGAAATTGGAATTTTGAACTCACAGCAGGTTTGGCTCGCTTTTGAGTGAGAGGGAAAAGCCGGGTCCCAGCCCCACCACCAAGAATTATGGAAACCACCGATTTTGGACTGACTTGTTCTTTCTCTTTTATTTCTTCCGATTCGAGTTCTTGTTTCGACTGATCAATTAAAAAAATATAAAAATTACACAAAGAAGATCAATTTCAATGCAAGATTTGATTGTAAATACAGTAATTATAAAAGAAAGCCTTTAAAAGTTAGCATTTGCAACCGTATTGCAATTACCTTGAAATAAAATCTCCTTTTTTGTGAAATTAAGAGCATGCAATGCATTTGAGCAATTACCATAATAAATTGTTTGAAACTTAACCTTTTGATAAAAATTTAAGTCTCAAGTGTCAGAAAGGTACAACGAAAGATCAAAGAATACAGATTTTGCGGGGCTGCTAATACAAGAAATCGTAGACATGCAACAAGAACCTCACAAATCTAAAAAAACTCTAAACTTTCAACATCTCACCGTAAATTCATTCGTCCAAGCGTCGATAAAATCATTGATCGCGGCCGACGTCCTGACACCTCCATCCAATCTTAACTTCCTCCGACAATGCACGATCGCCGGAGCCTTCGTTGTGATCGCCGATCCGAGAGTATGAGATGGCACAGAGAACATTTTGAGTGAGGCAGTCGCCATTGCTATAGAGCACTTCTCTTCTTGTTTAGAACTGAGAAAGAGAGGCAATGGAGTGAAGGAGAGAAAGGGAGGGAAGAAGAAGAAGAAGGGGATTAGAGCATTGATTAATGCTTGATTAGTGTAACTATTATATTAACAAGCCCGGTTTAGAAATATAAAATAATGTATAGACGTGGTCTAGAAGGACCAGGGTTCATATTATTTTTAATTACATGTTCGTTCTATAATTAAATTATGGACGCGGTGTAAGGAGAGATTTATAGAAGGAAGAGCTCGGGTGCCACGTGGCGGATGCATGCCAAGCTGCAAAGAAACGCGTAGAAATGGTTTATAAAGACGATTACATATGGGGGCTCCACTTTACATTTGACTATTCAATGGTCTACAAATAAATTATAGACCAGGTGTAAGGAGGGAATTGTAGGAGGAGGAGTTTAGGTGCCACGTGGCGAGAGCATGTTATACGAGGATGAGAAAAGGAGATTTATTGCGTGGAAAAGGTCTTTTGTACACCGCTTTACAAATACCCATGACTTTAGGTAGACCGTGTGCACGTGAAAAGTTGGACCTTTTAGGTAGCGGGGTCGGGCGGCACGTGACGTGGCGGGATCTTACTGGTGGAGTGAATGAGGGAGATTTGATTTGGAAGTTTGGTTCTTAGCACCTGGGAATTTGGTATTTGGATTGGATCTCTTTTTTTCTTTCTTTGATTTTGATTAATGAGTTCATGGATTTTAGCACTAGGTTTTTATTTCTCTATTTTGGGGAACATGGAGGTGTTCATTAGAACTTAGAAGGGCATGTTACATGTATTGTTGGGAATTACTAGATAAGATCATCACGTTGAATTTTTATTTAGTAATGGAATTACTAGATAAACAAAAAATAAATATAATTAATTAATTAATTAATCAACTAACATAACTTATGTTACATGTGATTTAAATCAAAGCCGGGTGGGGCAAGAGAGAGAATAAAATTAAATATCATATATAAATACTCTTTTGGATATGCATTGCTTAAGCCAAAGTAAACTTATAATTTAATTCAGATATATTAGTTATTAATTAATTAATTCAGGTATATTTGCCTGACTATGTCTCTTATCTTTTTTTTAACTCAAAAAGCTATATTCAATCCATAGTCCATAGCCATAGGTCATAGGTTGGAGTCTCAAAAAAAAAAAAAAACTCAAAAAGCTATCAAAATTGTAATTCTACTTTACTAGTTCTAAAGCAATCTAGGGCATTCTCTTTTTGGAATAAATCTAGGACATCATATCTGAACCATTCTTGTTCAATTCGCGAATAGTTCGCGTCTCCATTTCAATAATTCGCATTCATTCGTAAATTTTTGACATGACAAATTCATCCCATATTTTTCAAATATTTACCAAATAATAATATTTTCTTAGTTCTTTTTAAATAAAAAATATATATTTACATAATTTTATATACCGAATTTTTCCGAACAATGAATCGAATTGACGAATTATTACCGTCTCCATTTTAGTTGACCGAATATTTAAATCACACCTTCTTACAATATTATTATAGCTGTAAAGATAATATATTCTCCTTGTTCACTTTTTCTCTTCAAAAATAATTATTTCAAAATTCTATGAAGATGGAATAGTTGATTCTTCTTTTGAATATATATATTTTTTTCTCATATTAAATTCTGACTTTATATTAGAAAAATGAAAAAAAAATTTGTTTGTATATTTGGATCTTCTTGTATTTGGAATAACTCAATCAAATCAAATGTAAGTATAATTTACTTGATGAAATATATTTAGGGATAAAATAGTAATTATAAGAATGGACTGTTAGTTTTAACGGAAAAAAGATGAATGCTTTCAAGTTTTGGATAAATTTAATAGATTTTAAATTTTGGAATGGCAAATCTGATATTTTAAGTTTTGTAATGGCAAATATGATATTTTAAAGTTTTTGTAATGGCAAATATGACATTTTGATTTTTATAATGGCAAATATGATATTTTGAGTTTTTGTAATGGCAAATATGAAATTATCCCTATTATCTATCATCTTGTATTTGACAATAATTTCATTATTTTTTTTTTGTTTCATTTTTCAGTTTTGTCATTCATAATTCTGTTACCAATCATGACATAAAATAAATTGAAATATACTCAATTTTTAGAATGAAATCATTTTAAACAGCGATAACCTCGGATCTCAAAATAAGATGAACAGTTTACAAGATCCTTTTATGTTAAAATTTAATTAAAGAATCAAACTAACTAAAGTAGAAAATACATATCGAATCAGGTCCTTCAGACTGCAATCAAACTACTCAATATTCACAAAAATAATACTTTCAATAGTAGGTGTAATATCTTTTACAATTGTGAAATATAAATATCAAATCAAAATCTTTTCTCAATAAGTTCAATTCTTGGGACTACCGAGCTGAAACATCCAGATTTCATATTATAGGCAATATGTGAATTCTCTAGATTTTAACCCATATCGAACGTAATTATTTAAACCAAATGAGATATGGTTACAATTTAGTTACGAAAATAAACATAATTACAGTACTCACCAAAACAACAACATTTTTCGTTGGTTACCAACATCAATACAATTATCTAACAAAAAGTTTGTCTGGATTTTAATTGATGTCCTCTAATATCCTACAAAACATAGAGCTAAAATTATTATTACCATTATTTCAGTATGAGTAATTTTTATGTATACATTTGTCCTAAATGATGCATTGAGCGACCCCTTTATATGCCTCAAACTTCATAAATGTACATCTCATCACAAATGCAATGCACGAAGGCATCTAACTCATTAATTAGAGTCATTCAATTTGCATGAATAGGCCAAAAAATGCTACTTGTATGAGAAATTACACTTGTTTAATGAGAAGCCAAAATTACTTATTAGACTTTCAAAAGGATCATAATTTTTTTTGTCGCCGCCCTAAATATCGTATATACTGTGTAATTCAAAATAGTTTACTATAAAATTTGCATTATCAATAAACAACCATGTTGCTTTATGTTAGTTTATTCAACTGACATGTTAATCTTTTAATGGTTGAAATGAAAAAAATAATGTGCCAACTAATATAACTTATTTACATGTGATTTAAATCAAGACAACTGAGACTAGAGAGACAAGCCAATTAATTAGACTTGTCTTGCTTTTATCAAAGTATACTTAATAATTACTTAATATGAGTGCAGGTAGATTATTAAATCATTAACAATATCAGATAACTGGGCTCATTGTGTCTCATATTTTTTTTGGGACATTATATAATACGACACATTGTAGCACGTCCAAATTATGACGACAATATATATAACTAATAAACAATGTTAAATTTGAAAAAAAAAAACAGTATGTATAGTTTATTTTTTATAACAGCATATATATAAACAGTGAAGACAATATATAGAATACAAAATAGTATATTAAAAAGCGATAAAACAATATATACAAATTCCGAAAGTAAATAATACCTAAAAATAAAATATGTCTAAAATAATGAAAGAAATATTAAAAAAAATATTGAAAAGCAGAAAAATAGTATATATACAGTACGTGATTTGGGCTTGCTAAAGTGCGTCGTGATATCCCATTTTCCTTTTTTTTACAAAATAAACGATCAAAATTTCAGTTATATTCTGCAAATGATCCACATTCAAGTTGGTTAAAATATTTGTAAATATAGCAAGATGTCATAAGTTTAAGTCCCAACGAATTCAATCCTATATAGTATATATTTAACAAATTCTCTCAACTCAATGGGTTAAACATAAAAAAAATTAGGTTATATTAACTAATTTTAAAAAGCAGTCTAGGACATTTTTTGAAATAAATTATCCCCAAATATATTTTTGAAGGAAAAATTATCCCCAATATCATTTCTATTTTGTTAACTATAGTTATTTCAGAAGACTTGTTATGTGTGCTAAATGTTCAACCACCTTCTAAAAATGCGCTCACACCTTTGTCACATTCACATCTGATTTATAAATTACACACAAATTAGCTAAGGATGGAATGTAGACCTGGAAAAGTGGTGCTCTTTTTTCATTGCTAATTATCATTTTATCATTAGTTATCATTTGATTGATTTATAAATTTATTAATCAAATGAACAGTTTCTTCAATTTATAATCATCTTTCTTTGTAAATTCAGCATCATTATTTCTTTTTCATTCGTTATAAATTTATGAATGACAAGAAAATAAACTGACACTTCCTCAATTTTTGAAAAAAAAAACTTATTTTAATCATAATACTCTCAGGACGTGTTTAGACATGAAGTTTTGGGGGCTGGTTTGGGTAGGAAGCTACGCTCTTCATGGTTTAGAAATTTGGCTGTTCGGGCATGTGTAGGAAGTGAGGGATTTGGGCCTCAAAACTTGTCAAACCAGGAAAATGTGTCCATTTTGGTGGGTTTTGAAAACGGAGATCAGACTGGATTTTTTGTTAGGATTGGAGAGAAAAAAAAAATTAAAAATAGTTTTTTATTTTTCTTAATCCTTTCCATCGGAGATTCGTCTGCTTCCCCTTTTGCTCTTTCATCTAATACTACAGAATATCATTCCTTGTTCAGGCTACGCTTGTTTTAGGTTTTCATTATATGCACTTGTTCATTCAACTACATAGATTTTCAAGAAATTAAGTTTCTGCTGCTTTTTATTTGATTAATCTGTTCCAATTATTTTGATTTGTTGCACTTCAATTCTTGCTAGATTACGAATATTTTGAGATAGGTTACTGTTTATCAATTCTTAGTATTTAATTGTTGTTTAATTGGGAACCTTTTGCTTAATTGGAAGGTGATTATGATAAGAATTCTACATTTTGAGTTGAGTCTAATTTGATTTTGGATTTTGTAAAAATAAGTACTGTAAGGAATTTTTGGATTGAAATGAGTATACACTTAAGTTTTTTTTTTTTTTGCTTAATATTCTATTTTTTATTCCGGTTAGTAGTCCTGCTATTTTATTATGTGTTGGTTCAAATGTGATGTTAATTTAAAATGTGATTGATTATCAGATTTTTCCTTAAGGTTGGATTAAATAAGCTTTTTTCTTGATGTGATTAATTATTATCAAATTTGCCATGAAGACTGGATTAATTGGTCCTTAATTCCACGGCAAAAATATTAGTGTGTATAATACTGGTACAGTTTTTTACATGGATAAAATACCTATAAAATCATTATAATTAACATAATTTTCTCTTAATTTTATATTGTCTTTAAAAATATTCAACGGCTAGATTTTTAAAAATAATAAATTTATATTCATATTTCACAATATTATATTCATAACTTCTTATGATTTCATCGAACACCTTTATTTACAAATTCCCCCTATAAAACAAAGGATTTAGAGAAGGAAGAGTTTGGGTGCCATGTGCAGGTGAAAAGTTGGACCTTTTAGGTATCGGGGTCGGTCGGCATGTGACGTGGCGGGATCTTATTGGTGGAGTGAATGTGGGAGATTTGATTTCGAAGTTTGTTTTTAGAACCTGGGAATTTGATACTGAGAGTTAATACTACGCGACGGTACTGTAGAGATCTTATAATGACTGTATATAAAAACTGAAAACAGTATATACAAACAAATGAACTGAAAACAAACAGTATATAAAAATTCATTCTATAAAATATTATATATTTAAAAAAATGAAAACAGTATATACAAACATATAAACTAAAAACAAACAGTATATAAAAATTCATTCGATAAACAATATATATTTAAAAAAAACGAAAACAATATATCTTATAATTTAATCCAGAGAGATTATTAATTAATTAATTCAGAATATGTGGCCTGACTGCCAAAATGCTATCAAAATTAATTAATTCAAATATATGGCCTGACTACCAAAAAGTTATCAAAATTGTAATTCCACTTTATTTTTTAAGGCAATGCTTGAGTAATTCTACTCTACCTGTTCTATAAAGCAATCTTTTGGCATTTTTGTGAAATAAATCTAGGATATTCTCTCTTCTGCACTTTACTATACAAGCCCATAGCATTTTCTTGAGAAGAGTTCCAACCATATCATTTTGTCATTAGTAAGTTTGATCAAATGGACTGTTTTCTCAACTTTAGTAAGTTCCAACAGTAGCATTTTTTTTATCCAAAAAACAATTATCATCTTTTATTTGTTAATTTCATTTTTTTTTTTTTCATTTTTCAGTTTTGTCATCCATAATTCTGTTACATCCAATCGTGGCATCAAATAAATTGAAACATACTCTATTTTAAAAATGATATTATTTTAACAATAATGACCTCCGATCTCAAAATGAGATGAACAATTACATAATTTTTTTTGATAAAATTTAATTAAATAATCAAACTAACTAAAGTAGCAAATACATATCGAAACCAAATCCTTCATAGTGGAATCAAACTGCTAAATAGTCACAAAAATAATATTTTTACAGTTGTGCAATATAAAGATCAAATAAATCTCTAAATTTTTTAAGATAAAACATCCATATTTGGTGTTATAGTCAATCCGTAACTTCTATAGGTTCTAACTGGCTCTGTCAGATTAGTTTAGACCCTGTGCAATACGGGTAAAATATAGTCCCGAATATGAACATAATTGCAGCACTCATCCAAACAAAGACAGTTTCAGTTGATTACCAAATTCAATGCAATTACCTAACAAGGAAAATGTCTAGATTTTAATTGGCTATCCTCTAATATCCTACAAAACATGGAGCTGAAAATTACTATTACTATCGTTTTAATATGAGTTTTTTTATTTATACATTTACTCTAAATGATGCACTGAGTGACCCCTTTATATCCCTCAAACTTCATAAAGATACATCTCATCTCAAATGCATGAATATAACCAATTCATTAATTATAGTTAGAGCCATTCAGTTTGCGTGAATAGTAAAAAAAATGCAACTTGTATGAGATATTACAATTGTTTAATAGGAAGCTAAAATTACTTATTCGACTAATATAACTAAAATTATAGTTAGAGCCATTCAGTATTTTGCATTATCAATCAACAATCATATTACCTTGTGAGTTTATTGAACACATGCTAACCTTTAAGTGGTTGAAATGAAAAAAATATATATAACTAATATAACTTATTTACATGTGATTTAAATCAAGACAACTGAGACCAGAGATAAGCCAATTAAGTAGTTTGCATACTTTTAGACTTGTCTTGCTTTATCCAAAATATACTTAATAATTCCATAATTTGAGTTCAGGCAGATTAATAATTCATTGACAAATTCAGATATTTGGGCTGATTGTGTCTCATATTTTTCTATAAAATAAACTATCAAAAATTTAGTTATATTGTACTAGTTTTAAGAAGCAATCATCTCGGATATTTTTTGAAATAAATTACCCCCAAATATAATTTCTGTTTTGCTAACTATAGTATTTCAGAAGACTTTGTTATGTGTGCTAAATGTTCAATCACCTTTTGAGAATGTGCTTAGACCTTTATCACCTCTGATTTATAAACTACCAACAAATTAGCTAAGATGGCATGTTGCAACCTGGAAAAGTGGGACTGTTTTACTTCGTTGGTAATTATCATTTTATCATTAGTTATCATTTGATTGATTTAATAAATTTTTTAAACAAATGGGGCCGTTTCTTCAATTTATTATCATCTTTGTTCGTGAATTCATTATCATTAGTTTTTTCATTCATAAATTTATGAATGACAAGAAAATAAGCTGACACATACAGACATACTCAATTTTTGAAAATAAGTATTTTAATCATAATGCTCTCCAATTTCAAAATGAGATGAAGAATGAATATTCCAAAATTGTGTCCGGTTTTATTGTGCTAAAATATAAATGAGTGTTAAATTATTGAAACTATTTCTTCAAATAAACAATTAAGTAGGCAAACTTCAAATTATGGAGACTATGATTTCAGATACTTATACATGAAATGACACATCTTTTAAACTAAAATGGTACTCATGATTTACAAAAGTTAAAATCGTAGAAATTAGATTACAAGTACGATGACTTTTGCTCTGTTTTGTTCCATGTGAACTTAGATTAACGTCTTTTCATTGTGGTCTATTGTTGAAAATAGTTGAATCATTCTGATTTGACATCTCAATCAAATAATATCTTTTGATGGTTCAAACCGGTACTTTAATACAAATTTCTTTGAACTAGTGCTTAACAAACATAATTTAGCTTCAAGTATAAACATAACAGCAGGCTATTCGCCTAATACCCCCAAAAAAAAGTAAAAACATAACTGCAGTAGGCTCAGTACCAGTTAAAACAACAATATAACCTATCCAAACACAAACAATAAATATTCTCGGGATTTTAGTTGGTTATCCTCTAATATCCGACAAACACACATTGAGCAAAAAATCACAACTGTAATTCTTTTATTCTGCGTATATATCTTTTCTGTATATTTATCTGAAATGATATGATGAGCGACACTTTTTTATATCTCTCAAACTTCATAATTACGCATCTCATTTGCTAAGCATGAATAGCTAAACTCATTAAAGTTACAGCCATTCAAGTTGCATGAACATGTCATATGTTCTTGTTATTTCTCAAGCTAATTGGCCCAACTGTTGTGAGTTAATTATTCAAATTATTGACTCAAAATTATTCAAGGCAACTATTTTGTGAGTTGTAACAGTTATATTGGGCCAAGTCTTAAATGATGGACCTATGACTAACTAGTTTAGGGCCCATTATTGAGCCCACAGTTACATGTTTGTTTGTATGGTAAACATAAGCATCTGCTATTTATTTCAAAATTTAGTTCACATGACAAGTGGTCCTATTGTTTACTTTATGGAGAGATCTCAAATTTCAACTTTCCTTTTACAAGATTGTACAATATACTTGATAGAGAATTTTACAATATTATTTAGTATATTTGAAATCTTTTATATTGTTTAATAGAAGTTAGAACCTCTTCTATTGTATATTAACACAATCATGATGACTTTTGAAACAAAAGCCACACTAGATTAATATGACTGAATCTTTTTCGTTCGTTCATTCAATTAAAGAATCTACGTAATGTATGCATCAGCTTGTTTGCTCTGTTGTGAGAAGGTGGACACTGGAAATGCATTTTATTTTTAAATTGTCGTTTTCATATGCACGCTTATATAATCACAGTAAATCATGAAATCTTATAAAAATCTCAAAAAATATCTCTGTTACTACTATCTTCATGGTTTATTTATACACTATACGTACTTTTTCATACTATTTCTCACAGACTTTTGGGCCTTTATGACGTGTATATCTGTACAACAAAAAAAAAAAAGTAAAAATTTATTTAAGAAAAAAATTGTGTAGTAGTATGTGAAGCTCCACTCAAAAAAACTAATCCAATCCAAAGACCTCATCATAGCTATACATTAATGAATCTGTTCATTTATTCCCTTAAATTTGCAATTTACATATGTGACATTGTTTATTTGAAGAATAAAGTGAATTGATACTCCTCTGATATGGCCATGTAAGAATACAGTGAATTGGTAAGTGGCCTATCATTGACTTGACTCTTCATATATCTTAATTATTGCAGCACTAAATAATATTGCCATTTTTAGCATTAAGGTGCGAATGTGTTGCTATTAGTACTTGTTAAAAGCAATGTGGCATTTAATTTTGTTACAAATAATTGGTACCGGTTTGGTGACCGATACAGTACTAGTACGGGGATTGTTTGAAGGGCAGTGAGGAGGTGATCTTTGTGCTTGTTTGGTGACTCTTTTGAGGTGAATTTGGGCAGAAAATGGAGTTGTTTGAGATGAAGTTGCAGCTATCATCGGTCATAGTATGCATAGTTTAGCACATTTTATTTTCTTTTTATTGATTAGAAATAGCATTTGAATTCTTTTTAAGAGTATTATTTATAATCTTCAATTTACAGTACTTTTTTATTTATTTTAATAAAAATTTTAAGTAGTTTTTTCGGCTGTAATTAAAAAAAAATCGTGAGGCAAAAGAAAAAAAAAACAGAGAGACAGTTGTGTGGAGATAGCACTTTTGATGAAGGAATGAATGAATGAGGGTCCAAAAGAAACGACGCACAACAACATAACGGCTTTATTCTCTGCCATATCCATTCATTTTTATATTCCAAACTTCTCTACTTACCCCCATTTATTATTGTCTTTTTTTAATTACTTTTTTCAGCTTCTCAATTCAACTCACATTTCAACGGACATGTCAGAAGACCCATGATTTACCCTCTCAAATTTAATTTCATTTATGAGAGGTTTTTTGTATGGTTTATTTTCAAATTCAATTCATCATCATTGGTAGTGTTGTTTTGTTTTACCGAGCAAGTTTACCCATTGACTTTTGATAAATTCTTGACATGATTAAATTTCCAATGATGAGTAATATAAAATGCAAGGAAACATAATTCATCTTAAAAGCTAGTTTGTGTTTATAAACAAAGGGTCTAACAATAAATACAAAAAATAAAAATATAGAGTACATAAAACAAATAGGGATTATGTGATGAAAATTATAGGCATTCATTATAGTTTTATATTATGCGAAGTTCTTGACATGATTAACAATTGAAAAAAAATTAATAACATAAATGGATAAAATGTTAAAAAAACTCAAGTATGAGATAAAAATGTTCCAACTTTATAACTAAAAGAGAGATTCTAAAACTAAATGAGATTTTTTGGATATTCATGAAAGTTAGAAGGGTTTTTTGCAAAATTTCCCTTAACAATTTCCTTTGAAGTCTTTACTCTTTCTTTTTACATCAAAAAAAGGCTGTAAAATCAGCTTTTAAGAGGTAAATCAATGACAATGAAGACAACGAGGCTCCATTCTGCCGGCGTGCATATGCTTTTATTTTCTCATTGATATAGGCTAAATAAATAAATCTCCTATAAATATTGCATTAAAAGAAGAAGATTGCAGAGCTTTACACAAGCTATCTAAAATATTAATATACTTTTTTAATAAAAAAAAAGTTAGTATATTTTATTTGCTAATAAGGAATTCTATTAATCAAGCAAAAACTAATGAGAAGAAATAGTTCATCATGCACAAAACGCCATAAATACTTAGAAAAAATGAAGCTAATTAACTAAAATTAAAACAGAATGGAATCATCAACCACACATGATGCGCAATTTCATTTTGAATCTACAATCCCCTCGATTTTAAAAGAAAAAAAAATAAACAAACCGTTGTCATTCTAAACAAAGAAGATCTATAACAAACGTAATTTATTAACGCTTAATTAATCTATTTCACTTTCCTCCAAAATCTTAACAGAAGCACTCCATGGGCTTAGTTTTCAAGACGAGAAGCCGATTCCACCTTCTAACACCAGCTCGTCTCCTCAGGCGAGAAAACACATAGGGTGAATTATCTGAACAAACAGAATGAAGACCGGACCAGACAATTCGGGGAATTCTGCGAAGACGAGCCCACACGAGACATCTAGCTTTATTGAAGGATTTTTCGAGACGTTTGTTGAAGGTTCGAGGAGCAGGTGACGGAGCGGAAAATTGGTAAGATTTTAAGAAGAGCTGACGGCGCTCCACCTGGCGCTCCCATTGCGCGATTTGCTCCGTGTACCATACCATCATCATTGATCCTTCTTCTCCTGTTGAGTTTGTTGCTAGAGAACCCATTTTTGATTGTTTAGTTAGAGAGAGAGAGAGAGAGAGAGAGAGAGGTGATGTGTGATATGCTACTACTATTGATTGGGGGGTTTATTTGAAGGGTTTGATTAGAGAGAGAGATTTGTCATGTGATATACTATTGAATGAATTTGAAGGGTTTGTGATTAGAGAGAGGAGATTTGGTGTGTGATATAGTGGTGTGGATGAATTTGAAGGGTTTAATATGAAAGGGGAGATGGAAGAGTGGTGATCGGTGTGCAAGGTAATCTTCTCATTAACTACTATCAATGAGATTTTTGCATATATACCTCAATACTTTTCAAGTTTTTCATTGAGCTTTTCCTGCTTCTCTACCTATTGAAGATAAAATATTGCTTATGTGAAGATTCTAAGGTTTTAGGCTTTTAGCTGTTCTATAATCTCACCAAGGTTTTAAATGCTCTATAGTCAATTGTGATTCTGAAGACTGAAGAGTGAGTGTGATTCACGCAATTGTAAATGATTGAAATATTGTTTCATTGTGTAATAATTATCAAGTAGTTGTTAAATCTTATTAGCTCAAACGGTAAGTTACATCGTTAATTATAATAAAAATTCAAATTCGAGTCACGCCGAACACATTTAGCTTAATATTTAATAAAATTTACTAACCCGACGGGTTGTCTCAAATTATCAAGTAATTGTTTGTAAATGATGCATAAAATCAAACTATTAGGGGCCAATGTGCAAAAACTCAAATTAGCACCTTTTACCCAATTGATTGCATTAATGCAAAAGATAAGAACTCCATTCATCTTAGAAAACCAAGTTCCTTTAGCTTGAATTGGAATATTCCTTCTGTGTGAAGGAAAATCTTACAGAAAGACCCAAAAACTTTTTTTTTTAAAAAGTAGGACCAAAAATAACTTTTTATCTTGCTTTCTTTTTGCCTGCCCTCCTTTTCAAGTAGCCGGACCGTTTTTTATGCTTTTCTTGACCAATTCTACATCTTCCCTCCATAAAAACTAAAATGGAGTTGCCCATTTTTTATTATTAAATGAACTTTTAGTAATTTTTTTGAGTTAATATTGTACATTAATTATATGAGTTCAGATATAGAGTGTCCGCATTTTAGAGTGTCCAGCAGCGTTCAATTACAAAAGATATGATAAAATTACAAAAAATATTTTTGTAAAAATAAAAGATATAGTAAAATTACAAAAAAGTACATTTGTAAATACAAAAGGTATATTCAAGTATAAATATATATGTGTATGATTAAATATATATGATGAACGCTTCTGGATACTCCGAATAATTTCTCTAATTATATTATCTTGTATTGTGAATATAATAATTTATGTGTAGAATAGAGTGGTCTTCGTATATTCTAAAACCATTTATCTTTCCATACCGTTTTAAATTTAATGGAGAAACCTATGGGTATGTTTGAAAAAAAAGGAATCACCTTGAATCTTCATAAATAATTAAAATAAGATATTAACATACCTCCCAAGTCGTAAAAGTACCTAAAATTAGATGAAAAGTAAGAATACATAAATGTCTTAAAAAACATAAAAAACATAAAAAAATCAATGGTTCGTATTTTACAGTATCATATTATCTGACGACATAAATAACTACAATGATGTACCAAAATGACGTCTCAAAAGATTCACAAGTGGTAACGTATATGTATGTATTGGTGTATTATCAATATAATTTGACTTAAAACATCAGTGACTTAACAATTTTAATTTGTTAGTTAATAAAGTTCATACTCTCCCTCTAACATGCTAATTGCGTGTTAATTTGGTCATGAGAGATAAAGTCTTACAAATTGAAGTTTCAGATCAAGAGTTGGCAGCTAACTCCTTTGAAATTTTACTGGTTATTCAACTTTTATATTTTCCTTTATTTCTTCGAAAAAATTCTTTGGTCAAATCCTTCAGTGGAGGAATAAAATGCTTTACACATGACCAACAAGTGTATCTCATAAAATTGTCATGCTTAAGTGATGACTTGGCTTTCTTGTTTGATGTTTCTAGTACTACCTATTTGCATATATCCCGTTATAAAGCTATCAATGTATTACAGTATAAAATCAGGGCAAGTTTCTATTGCAACCCATTTAATTTATTCAAATGTATAAAGCCTGATTTTGAACTCGTTTTTTTTCTCATTCGGTTCGAGCTTTCACATCCTGCCTTGATAAAAGAAAAAGGATTTAAATTTCCTAACGTACTCTATACCTCTTATTTAGTATTTTTGACATGTTATCCATATATAAAGCGGGATTTCTTTTTTTTTGAATTGTTGGCACATAGTCTACATTAAACTTCCAATTGGAACTTACAAAAGATTTATTTACATAAAATTGCAGCCTATTAGATTTCGGACATAATTTACAATAAGAATTGTAAAATGGCCAACTATCCTATCAGGATTCATTAAATAAAGCGTGATTTTAATGAGAGAAATAAGTTGAATATCATGTTAGTCCGAAGCATTTGAAAAATTATGAGGGTTAAATATGAACATTTGCCTAGATTTTTCATGTTTTAAAAGAGAAAACTAACTCCGACCTCTCTTCAAAATTAGAGACTTTTTTTCAATTTTTAATAATTAATTTGGGGTTTTATCTCCATATAAATCTTATATCTTCCATCTTTAAATTGAAGATTTGCCCAATAATTCAATTCAATAATTCAATATACTTTATTGCTTCAAATCCTTAATGAGGGTTAGGGAGGCCATATGATGGCTACATTCATGTGACACTATATAAATGACAATTAAACAAATAATTGTGTTGGATTTGCTGCTAATATGAAGATAGCACTATCAAATATTTTAATTTAATATATTACTAATGCTAAATCATAAATGTTGCTTGCTTAATTCGTAATCTGTAAAGTTTTAATGGAACTATTTCTTCGTTAAGAAACCAAAAACATATAATTGTAAGGGTTATGTGTGTCAAATTCCTTGCTTTAGCAAAGGGAGTATACACTAATTAGGCTGGGTAATCGAGCTGGCCATCTATCCAAACCAAATCCTATCTGCCTAAACGTATACATACGGCTGCTTCAAAATTACTTTATGCTATTTAGAAAATCAACTAATTATGATAACTATATTTGACTATTAATAAACTATGGTGACCTCTTGTGCAATCTACGCGTTAAATTTGTAATATCAGAGTCAAACTAGATAATATAAATGGTATCCAACTTAGCCTACTTGCTTAAGTTGGATTAATGGTATCGATTGTGTGGTAAGCCATGTATTTTAATTTAGTTATTACCTTATGTTACTTATTTTGTGAAATAAATTGCAATATAAAATAGAAGTCAAATAAATTGTAATATTGATTAACATATTTTGGGTAGACTATAACATGTGTCAGAAATACTTTTTTTTCTTGAGCAATCATTGTCAATTTTTAGCTTAAAAGCTAAAACTTATATACAACATACACTTGTCTACTTAACAAACGGACACCACATGCCCTTTGATAAGACTGGAAAACAATGTGACACATGATGCCCCTTTGATAAGGAGACATTTTTGGAAGATAAAAGTTTAAAATTTAAAAGTAAAGGTTGAATTTTTATCAAGTTTAGAATAAAAACATAATTTCTTAAGTTACTCAAAAAAAGATTGAATATTTCCAAAAGGTGGAGGCTTATTTATAAATTTGAAAATAAAAAAAATATTTTCTATGTGTTATACCTTCTGTATTTACATTAATCTAAAGCATTCTGGATGTTTTAACATTTCCCCAATAAAATACTTGTTGTGTGTACATTATAAAATGTGCCATTAATGGGCATTTTTTGTTTTGACCAATCAATGTAGTTTGTTTGCTTAAAGTTATTGTTATATATATATATATACTAATTTTGTCTATTAATATTAACATAATGGACACATCATGCCCTCAGAAAACCCCTTTTTCATGACTTGAAAACAATGTGATGCATCACGAAAACCGAAAGTGGTGGAATTAATAAGCATATGATATAGACAATTGATATCTTGACACTACTTCCTAGCCACTTATATGCATACATATATATAATTATCAAATAATTGTGGAAAATATTTCATTAACACCCCCAAGAGCATCATTATTGCCCCTATAAATAAGATTATGGAAAATTCTTAAGCTAGAATTAACAACTCATAATTAGATAGTGGTGGAATTAGTAAACATTTGATATGGAAAATTTGATTTCTTAACACTACTTCCTTGCCACTTATATCGGTTATATGCATACATAATCCGATATTTTATTATGTTGGATGTTTTATCCTTATTTTATCTCAAAATACAAAAGTATTTTCTTTCATTTTCATCATTAAGGGAAAAAAAATTATTCAACACAATTTTTTTTGAAAACCATTTCCTCCCTTAATTACATTCATATTGCTACATCGACCTGTTATTATTATTCAGCTTTACTATTTGTTTCACTTTTGTTTGGTTCAGAACTAAAACTAAAATAACAAGTACAATACTTTCAACTTTTTATCTACCAACATAAAAAAAAATTAATCCAAAATTACGGAAATTTAAAATTCAGCTTTTCATTACTTTTAGGCCTGATTCAAACCCAAATACTAAAATCAAGTCCATTATCAATTCTCCCCCAAAACCTAACAACCTCAAAATTCAACACTAAACCCATATATAAAATCCAACATCACCAAAATAAATCTCTCACCCCCACTCTTCTTAAGTCCCTTTTCAACATTTTATCCATCAACATAAAAAAAGTTACATAAAATTAAAAAAATTAAAATTCAAAATTTCAATTATTAATATCTCACCCCCAATCTCTCACTTCTTAAACTCTCTTCTTAAATCCCTTTTCAATTTTTTATCCATCAACATTAAAAGTTGACATAAAATTAAAAAATAAAAAAATTTATTCAAAATTTCAATTATATTTGGGCCTGATGCAAACCTAAATACAAAATTCAAGCCCATTAGTCAATATTACCCATAAAATCCCTTATTATATTTGGGCCTGATGCAAACCTAAATACAAAACTCAAGCCCATTAATGAATCAATTATATTCAATATGAAGCCCATATATAAAATCCCTTAATAAATATCTTCTTACACCCTGACTCACCCCATCCTTAAACCCTCTTCTCTTCTTAAAGCCCTATCTACAACTCTCTCATCCTCTCTTCTCCATTCATTTCCTTATCTCTTTCACTCCCTTTTCTCTTCTTCCTTCGAGAGCTCGCTCGACCAACAATGGCGGCTCTCCTAGGCACCTCCTCCCTCTTCCTCTCGCCCTCCATCACCTCCGCTGCCGCCTCCAAACTCCCCTTCAAATTCCCCCTCACCTCCAGGCCGCACGTCCGCCCGCTGGCCGTCGTTAACTCCGTCAACTCGCTGCTCAGCGAGGAGGCGTTCAAGGGCCTCGGCGGGTTTGATATTGCCGGAGAGGACGGGGAGTATGGGTCCGGGCTGGAGGGAGAGGGAGAGGGGCAGGAAGGAGAGTTTGTTGGTGGAGAAGAAGAGCTGGCCATTGTTAATCTTGGGTTGCCTGAGGTGCTTGTCAAGACCCTGGAGAAGAGGGGTATTACACACTTGTTTCCTATTCAGGTCTGTATATGTCTCGAATTTTGAATTATTGTTTCATTTCTCGTAATTTTAACTTGTTTGTTTGAAAATATACGTTTAAGTTTAAGAGGTTGATTTAATTTTGATTTTTTTTGTTTTGTTTTGTTTGTAGAGAGCTGTGTTAGTCCCGGCTCTTGAAGGCCAGGATCTCATTGCACGTGCAAAAACCGGTACGGGTAAAACGCTTGCTTTTGGAATCCCGATTATCAAAAGACTCACTGAAGAAGATGAAGCTCGTACCGCTAGGTACCGGTTTTTCTTATTACTCCACAATAAAAAGAAAATTATTTTCTTTTGTTTTATCTTAAATCTTAATATTATTTTCAGCTTCGACCATTGGATTCTTTCAATTTCTACACTTTATTTAATTGAAAGATTAATAACCAAAATTTTAAAAATAGTAGCTAGATAACATAATTTCTGAAGTCGTTATTACCAGCTTCATAACTCAAGACTCGCTAAAAAGATTATCATTTTAACAACTGTAAAAAACAATTTCTCTTTCTTTCTTCTCTTTGCAATATTTTAATTTTCAATTACTAAATATCACATTATTAGAAAAAAACCAACTTCTTCCCACACAAACAAAACTTTTTTCCTTCCTTTTCCTTTCCAAACTATATTTTCCAAATTGTCCAAACTTCTCAAACTATAAATTTCCAAACTTCCCAATCTCATACACCAAAACCAACTTCTCCCCAAACCATTTCTTAATAAAAAAAAAACTCTAACTCTAACTCTCTCTTCCATTTCCTTCCTTCTCCAATCAGGCGATCGGGCCGCAAACTCCCACGAGCCCTCGTCCTCGCGCCGACCCGCGAGCTGGCCAAGCAAGTCGAAAAAGAAATCAAAGAATCCGCCCCTCACCTCCACACGGTCTGCGTCTACGGCGGCGTCTCCTACTCCATCCAACAAAACGCGCTCTCCCGCGGCGTCGACGTGGTCGTAGGAACGCCCGGGAGATTAATCGACTTGATTAATAATGATAATTTGAGGCTGGACGAGGTGAAGTTCTTGGTGTTGGACGAGGCGGATCAGATGCTGGCCGTGGGGTTTGAGGAGGATGTTGAGACGATTTTGGAGAAGTTGCCGGAGGTCAGGCAGAGTATGTTGTTCTCGGCGACCATGCCTGGGTGGGTTAAGAAGTTGGCTAGGAAGCATTTGACGGAACCGCTTACGATCGATTTGGTATGTTTTTTTGGGGATTTTAGGGTTTGGGGTTTTAGGATTTGTGATGGTTTTGTTTAATGTGGTGTTTGTTTTTAGGTTGGGGACCAAGATGAGAAGCTTGCAGAAGGGATCAAATTGTTTGCTTTGCCTAGTACGGCTACTTCAAAGCGTACCATGCTAAGCGACATTATCACGGTATAAATACTTTCTTTTTCCATTTTCCTCTATTATCTCCTTTTTGGTGTGTTTAATTTTGCACATTCAAGATAAAAATTGGTCACACACTATCGAGGGTTACTTCATGCAAAAATTGAATTAAACCGGGAGTTAGTTGTGTAATTTAGAATCAATTTGGGCTTAACCGAGTGTTAATTAATTGCATAATTGAAACACAGTGAAAGCTTAAACAGAGCTCAAGTGAGACTCAAATCGAAGCTTAATTGCACATGAGCAAGGCTCAACAAATACATAGTCAGAACAAAACAAGAGCCTTAATTCCACAAAGAAAGCTAATTATCCACAAAATCAAGTCTTACCTTCTTAACACTCCCCTAATTTCCCTTTCCTCTGTAGGTGCACGCGAAAGGAGGCAAGACGATCGTGTTCACGCAAACCAAGAGGGACGCGGACGACGTCTCGAACGCGCTCACCAACAGCATCGCGTCGGAGGCGCTCCACGGCGACATCTCGCAGCATCAGAGAGAGAGAACTCTCAACGGGTTCAGACAGGGCAAGTTCACGGTTCTCGTCGCGACAGATGTCGCCTCCAGAGGCCTCGACATCCCCAACGTCGACCTGGTAATTTTATCAAAACTCTTTTTGTCTTATTGGGGCTATGCAGAAGAATTAAACAATGAACGCTATGTAGAAGTGTATTAAAAGATTTTAATAGCAGGTATAACTGTACGTAAAAGGATTAAGTAGTGTAGAGAACAATATATGAATGTACTAGACGGTTATTAAACAATATAAAAAAAATTAAATAGTATACAAAACAATATAACAACAATACACAAAACGAAAACCCTAACCCCTCTCTCTCTGTCTCTCTCTCTCTAACTCTAGATCATCCACTACGAGCTGCCGAACGACCCAGAAACCTTCGTGCACCGTTCGGGCCGGACGGGTCGCGCCGGCAAGGCCGGGACAGCTATTTTAATGTTCACATCCAACCAGCGCCGGACCATCAAGTCCCTGGAACGTGACGTCGGTTGCAAGTTCGAGTTCTTAAGCCCGCCGACAATTGAACAAGTTCTGGACGCGTCGGCGGAGCACGTGGCGGCCACGCTGAGGGGGGTGCATCCGCAGTCGGTGGAGTATTTTATGCAGAGCGCGAAGAGGCTGGAGGCGGAATTGGGGGAGACCGCGCTTGCGGCTGCGTTGGCGCAGATGAGCGGATTCGCGAGGCCGCCGAGCTCCAGGAGTCTGATTAGTCATGAACAGGTATGTATGGGGGAAGTTACAATTGGGTGTTAATTCGGGTGTAATTGGGGGTTAATTGAGGTAGAATTGGGAGCAGGTTTAAGTTAATTATGTGATTTAAGCATGTGAAAGGGGTAGAGTTGCATAATTGATGGTTGATTTGAGCTAATTGAGGCATAATTGAACCTTATTATTTTTAACTTGTAATGTTAGATGAAATAATTGATGTAATTTAATTGATAGGGATATGTGACGTTGCAATTGATAAGAGATCCTGGTATGTCAAGAGGCTTTTTCTCGCAACGATCCGTCATGGGATTTCTTGCCGACGTGTATTCTGACGCAGCCGATGAAATCGGCAAAATCCAATTATTAGCTGATGACAGAGTAATTTCAATTTAATTTCATGTTTATGATTTTAAAAAAAAAAGAAAAAAAAAATGAATGGAGACACGTTTTGTATTCTAACTATTGTAATGATTGAATGATTGTTTTAGGTCCAAGGAGCGGTTTTCGATCTACCGGAAGAAATTGCCAACCAGTTGTTGGCTAAGGAATTACCACCTGGAAATACCATTACCAAAATTTCAAAGGTATTCTTTTTTACTATTTTTCGTTCTTTTCTCAAACTTCTGATCCATTCCTTGATTAATGATTATACTATCTAAAAATCACAAACAAACACTTGTATAATACAATTTTTTCACGAAATTATTCTGTTCCACCTACAATTAAACCCACTTATTAGCTTCACAAATTGTTCAATCTAAAACAAAACAATAAAATTTAGTCAATTAACATTTACTTTCCAACCATCATACACAGTTACCCGCACTACAAGACGACGGACCGGCCACAGACTTCTACGGCCGGTTCTCCAACTCCGAACGCTCTAGAGGCGGGCGAGGCGGCGGCAGCCGCTACAGCCGTGGCGGCGGCGGCTCCAGATCCAGCTGGGGCTCCGGCGGCCGGGACTCAGGCCGGTCGTCCGGCGGCAGCCGCTTCGGTGGCCGAGGCGGCGGAAGGAGTTCGTCGTCGTTTGGGGATGACGATGATTGGTCGCCGAGAGGAGCGAGAGGAGGCAGAGGAGGCGGGAGAGGAGGTGGGAGGAGTTTTGAGGGAGGAGCGAGAGGTGGAAGGAGTTCGAGCTTCGATGATTTGGGACTCGATGATTGGTCGATGGGCGGCGGCGCGAGGAGGTCGTCCGGAAGGACGTTCGGCGGCGGCGGCGGAAACAGGTAATTGTTGTTATGATTGGAATGTTGGGGATTGCAATTTGGACCTTGTAGTATTGATTTAAACGTTATGATCGTCAAAGTTTAAACATTATATAATTGTGCACGGTTTGTTCCTGACTCAAGGACTAATTGTGCTTGTTTCATGAAGTATAGGGATCAAAAAAATTCAAATCGATAAATAGTACAAGGACTAAATTTTAATTGAATTAATGTATTAGGACTAGCGGATGTCCTCATTTTTACACAATGTAACATTTTTGTACAAAATATCCTATTTCTATTTTGTACTCTATTTTATTCCGTTTTTTGGGCATGAGTTTTTTAATAATAATAATAATAATAATAATAATAATAATAATTTTACAGAAGTTTTGACGGAGCTTGCTTCAAGTGCGGGAGATCCGGTCACCGTGCGAATGATTGTCCGGGCAATTAAATAAATGAATCTATTCAATCACGTAAAAATGGGGTCTAAATCAACGGCTGAGATTTTATTTTGGATTTGTGTGATATGATATCTAACAAAGATTATTAGATGAAAAATCGCGCTGTCATACAAGCTTGTCATTATTGGTGAAAGGACGATATTTTTTGATGTGCTATGAAACTCTACGGCTGTGAAGTATACTCAAATTTACAAGATGGTTATGAACCTTTTTTGTCCTATTTTTGTTTTTTTTTTCTTTGTTTTTTATTTATTTATTTTGTGGTGCTTGTAGTGTCAGTTATTTTATCTCATAGTGTAGTTTATATAGCTTATGCTGTTTTTGTATTTGTATCAAACAATTCCATTACCACTTAATTATGTGTTGTTAATTCTAGCTTAATAAATTTTCGTAATCCTATTTTATAGGGACAAGAATGATACTAGGGGGTGTTAAACTGTTAATGAAATATTTTCCGCAATTATTTGATAATATTACTGCCATATTTTTTTATATTTTGAGAATTTAAAATACTGCCATATCACTATTCTTTACAGTACAGGATTGGAATGAACTTGATCCCACCAAATAATTTTTAAAGAATTAATTAAGAAGGAACTAATCATATTATATAGCTAATCTAAGCTATGACATAAAACAGTGTATAATACTGCTGTAATAAACTTATAGTTACTAATCTGTTTATAGATATAAAACAATTTGCTCAATGGGCACAGGCCAAAAGGGGAGAGAGAGAGAGTGGACCAATGGATTTGAAGAAGAGCAAAAAGCTGTCAGCACATGACATACGACCAACCATTCCAGCCTGATAAGGAATTCATTTCATTTAATTTAATTAAGGTATTTGTTACTTTGAGCCAACCATGCCCAGCCTGATAAGGAATTCAATTCATTTAATTTAATTTAATTAAAGTATTGTTACTTTCAATCTTTGATTTACTTAAATAATTACTACGTTACCTTCTCTATTTGGATCACCTGATTCTAGACTTTCCCCTTGGACTTCGGGCCATATACATTCATACATTGTCATACTTTCAAGTCATTGTCCTCAGACTTATATAGCTTCCTCTGAGTAAGAATTATTTTATAAGAAAAAAAAATTACTCAATTAAAATCAGTGGCGGATCTTGATTCAAATCCATTGACGGGAGAGTTGCAGACCCATAGTAAAAAATATAGTAAAAATCTTGAGGGGAAGCATGATACATATAATATATAAATTTATCATAAAATACAGTAGCATTACCATATATATATATATATATATATATATATATACTAAAATTTTAAAATCTTAGGAGGGAGGTGCCCCTCCCTGTCCTTGCTAAGATCCGTCATTGATTAAAATATATGTGGTTTTAACTTATAACTTCTTGTATTTAAAGTAAGATGCTCAAATACTAGATTAGGGAAATATTTACTAATACCTCAATTCTTGTATGCAACTTTATAATATATTTAAATATATAATTTTATATAAATATTTTGATAATTATATTATTATGTCTGAATTTTCCATCTAACATCTGCAGTGCAAAAGATGTACATCGAGGAAGTACAAATTACAGACATAACAAAAATCTAAAAAAATAAAATTTAAATAAAAAATTTTAAATTCAAAAAAGTTAGATGGCATACATGCAAAAACCCAATTACCTAATCCCTCCGTAATAAGATAACTATAATAAGAGCTCGAAAATACACTCAAATAATAAATAATCTCCTCATTCACAACATTAATCCAACAACATTAATCCTAACTCAAAATCCAAATAACCCAAATAACACTCCCAAAACAAGCATTCCATTCGTCAAGAACACAAAAACACAATACAATACAAACTCCGCTTCCAGAAATAAATCAAATCAAACCAAACCCACTCTCTCTTCACTCTTCTCCTTCTTCTTCTTCTTCTTCTTCTTCGATTGATTTGGAGTAGATCTGAGGGGATGGCGTCGGTGTGGTACATAATGGTGGCGTTCCCGTGCGCAGTCGGGGCGATCGTGCTCGCGATTCTGCATATTTATCGTCATCTGTTGAACTACACTGAGCCGACGTATCAGCGGTTCATCGTTCGCATGATCTTTTTGGTCCCTGTGAGTTTTTTTTTCTTTGTTTGAAATTGGGTTTTTTTTTTTAAGTGGGGATTGAAGTTAGTAGGGTTCGATTTGGAGAAATTGGGGGAGGGGAGGATTGGAGACTGATTTGGTGAATTGGGTTTTCTGATAGTGGGATTTAGGTTGGAAATTGAAATTCAGTTTGTTTTAATTTTTTGGGATTTTAATTGTGAATTGTGGCATAAAACATGTGAAAATCCTGAACAATTGTAAAGTTTTTAACTTTTTTCTTTTTAACTTAAACTATGTCAGTTGATTAATTGCATGATTTTTTCGTCAGGTTTATGCAGTGATGTCATTTTTATCTCTTGTACTACCCGATAAATCAATCTACTTCGATTCGATTAGAGAAATGTAAGTCCTAATCAAATCCACCTTCTTTGATTCTATTTGAGCCTTAATATAAAGCATTATACTTTACATTAATTATCAATATCATATTGCGCCCTTCCAAAACTGTACATGTCCTTTGTAAACATGAATAAATTTTGAGTTTGTAAGGGTAAATTCGCACAATTTTGACTTTCTTTTTTTATTAATTTCAGATATGATGCGTGGGTAATATACAATTTCTTATCTCTATGCTTAGCGTGGGTTGGCGGGCCGGGTGCGGTAGTTTCGAGCTTAACGGGTCGGGTTTTGAAACCCTCTTGGTTTCTCATGACTTGTTGCTTTCCTTCTATCCCTCTCGACGGGTATCTTAAAACATTATATTCATTTAATTTTCTTTTGAAAAAATCATATAGTTATAATTAAATTAAGTCATTTTGCTCTTTTGTTCACTTTTTTCATTATTTTTGAGATAAGATTCTGAGAGTAGACCCTTAAATCTCTTGGTTTCTCATTAATTTTTGTTTTACTGCTATTCCCTTTGATGGTGTGTAAATGTTACATCAATATAATTATATAAACCCTAAACACAAAATTATCTAATTTTGATTGGAAATTTCGCTCCATCCCTCACTTTTTCACCTTTTTATTTTTACCTTAAAAATGCTCAGAAATTTGTATTATGAATTCAACAATCAAATGATCATCCCTTTCATGGGGCAACTATACAGCCCAAAGCCGTAAAAAATACAAAACAAACTAACCGAGCAAAAACAAATAATTTAATCAAACAGGCGGTTCATCAGACGGTGCAAACAGGGCGCGTTACAATTCGTAATCCTAAAACCGATTCTGGTAGTAATCACATTCATATTATATTCCAAAGGGAAATACGAAGATGGAGACTTCAGTGTAAACCAGGCGTATTTATACATCACGATTATATACACTGTTTCGTATTCTGTGGCTCTGTACGCTTTGGCGTTGTTCTACGTGGCGTGCAGGGATTTGTTACGGCCGTTCAATCCGGTGCCAAAGTTTGTCATGATTAAATCCGTCGTTTTCCTCACGTATTGGCAGGTTTGTATTTTTTGTGATTTTCTTCTTTTAGATTTTGGTTCTTATGGGGAAAAAAAATTAGATTTACAAAAGTCACTGTGTTTTTATGTTTCCCCTTCATTTATTGTTTGCTCTTTGTATTATTTTTTTTATTTTTAAAAAGGCGAAAGATTCAAGGATTAGGTAGGTGTAAAGACTTATAGTGTAAGATCTGAGAATATAAATTCTCTACATTAGAACCTCAACGGAACCCTATTTCATCCATGAAACGCCCAAAAATGAAAATGTGGAAAAAACAATATTGGTTACGGGCCTTTCAATAACCCTAACTCAGCAATCAAGAGTCGACTATGACTGAATTATCCCCTCTCTCAACCCTAATTTTGCCTCAACAA
The DNA here is from genome assembly GCA_024447665.1 of Juncus inflexus. Taxonomy (NCBI): domain Eukaryota; kingdom Viridiplantae; phylum Streptophyta; class Magnoliopsida; order Poales; family Juncaceae; genus Juncus; species Juncus inflexus. The sequence goes on from JAJHPC010000020.1 coordinate 3,393,232, forward strand.
TGAATAAACACTTTTCTTATTTAACAGGGAGTGTTGGTGTTTCTGGCGGCGAAATCGGGGCTGATAAAAACGTCGGACGAGGCGGCCGATTTACAAAACCTGGTGCTGTGCGTGGAGATGCTGGCCGCCGCCGTCGGTCTGGCCATCGCCTTTCCTTACAAAGAGTACGCCGGCGCCAACGTCGGCATTTCCGGCGGATTCAGGGGCAACCTCGCCCACGCCCTCAAGTTCAACGATTTCTACCACGACACCGTCCACCAGGTAAATTGTTAAAAAAGAATCTTGGCGGATTTTAAGTAGGAGAATTTTTTTAAAGTTAAACCCCCCCGGATGTTCTGGTATTTATGAAAAAGAAACCCCTGTAGTTTGGGATGGTGAAATACCGGCAGCTTTGTACTTTTCATTTTTTTTTTTTTTTTTCAAAAATCCCTGACTTTTAAACCCCCCATTTTGAAAAATGGAATGTTAGGGTTTTCATTTAATCTTGCGGATGTTTTTTATAAATTTGAGAAAATATAGAGGCTTTTGAAAAATTTCCCTAAAAAATAACTAGACAACAAAAAAATTTCTTGCAAGATGCATTAGATCCTACCAATATTTAAAGAACAAAAAAAAGCTATTTGTTTTACTTTCACTTTATCACCATAACCACGACTTACAACATCAAATTTTAAGTCAACAATGTTCTCTCGTACTACCAAAACACAAAACCAAACCAACGAAACAAACAGAAAAGAAAACGAAAAGTATATATTGAAAAAAAAAGGTAGTTCGGACAGACTGGTACTAAATGACGTTTATTTGTCTGATGACACGACAGTTTGCGCCCACGTATCACGATTACGTATTGTACAACAACGAGAGCGACTCGAATGGGGCAGCCACAAAATACCGGTCGAGAACGTTTGTGCCGACGGGGCCCGAAATGGACAACGCTCGTAAGAGCAGGCCCGACTCTCTCGGCTCCCTCGAGGAACTCCAGCTCTCCACCCTTCCTACGTCAGGTATAATAAATAGTTAACAGGCCTCAAAATATCAAGCGTATCTGTTGAAAAATGTGAAATCTCATTTACGCCCCTAGAAAAGGTGGAGTGTTCGTGATGTTTATTGTGTGTTTGTAGGGGGTATATGTGATATTTTGATATTTTGCACCCGTAACTAATATAAATATTTTGATATTTTTCACACTTGATTTATATAAATATTCTCTTTTTTATTTATTGCTTGAAGCAAATGATCCTAACTCAGCTTTTATATAAAACTTATTTCTCCATTTTACTTGTTATAATTCTTAAACCCTAAAAACTGAAACCAAACCTAAATCCCTAAACCTTTGTTTTGATAAATCAGGTACCAACACGACCAGCTCATCAAGCCAGGTTGATTTGGAAGCGATCAAATCCTCTTTGCTAAAGGAAAACTTAGCGAATCAATCTCAGCCGTATGATTTATCCAGTTTGATCGACACCGATTTGAATAACACCAACAATAATTATCCTGCCGAGGTGCCAGCTGTCGATGTAGAAATCGATTTGAGCAAGCAATGATGTATATTTGATTGGTTGATTTAGGTTTAATTGGGACAGATTTATTGAGATATATTTGTTGTATTGAGGTTTATACGGTGCTCAAATGTATTATTCTTTACTTTTACTCCCTTTTTTTTACTCTTTGAGAACAAAAAAACATAGCCTAGTTTTCTCTTGGCATGTACAGTTCTTTTTTTTTTGTTCTTTTTTTTTTAATTATCAAACATTAGTTATTGGGTCCTTAGTCTGTAATTTGTAAGAAATCTCCAGTGAACTGTCTATCACCTCCTAACAGATAGTCTACTAAATATAGCATACATATTTGCTTTGTAACGAGTTGGTTTGTTAACACGAAACACTTCTAAGAAACCCCCTTTATGCTTTTCAAAGTTACACCCTAATTAACCTTTCTAGAGATCTTGAAAGGTGGATATCGAAGCGGCAATGGTGCAAGCTAAACCGAAAGCGACCTTTTTGCGATTGGTGGAAAAGAGTAAATTTGGCACCGTTGATATTTTCATTAATATGCACATATCCATGTTCTCTCCAGGCTATTGTATCAACATACGAAACTTGACGGATCGCATCAAAGATGTTTATGGAGTGCCTACCGTGGATCATTGTCACACTTTTCACTGCTTTTTGCATACAAATTTATCAACTCTCTAAGAACAAAGGGATACTGAATCGCTCGAGTTATATAGACAAAACAAACTATATATGAACATTGCGGTCGCGTGCTATGCAGGGATGCTAATATTTACCCTCTTACTTATATTGCATATTCACATTATCTTGATTATTCGCTAAAAGCTGGAAGATTCTGCTTTACTCTCGTTTGTATGAATACTTTCTTATGGTGCATGAAGGAGTTGTCCCGTGAAGAAGAACAGAAGAGGAGGAAGAGACTGACAATTGTATGGTCCACAATGACAGGATCTATGTATGCTAATTGCGCATTTGGTATTTGCTTATTTTCATTCATCTGATATTTATGTTGCTGGAGCCATATCAGCCAGCAGCCATCTTTCTAGTTGTATTGATTGGCGCTTACATTTTTTTCTACAATCTCACTGAGCAGGATCAATTCTCCAGTACCCTTGATGAATAATCAGTTTGGGGTCTTAAAATTCGCAAGTCATACTACTTTTTTTTTTACTTCTTTTTACATTAGCTATTGAGTCCTTAGTCTGTAATCTGTAATAAAATTCAGTAATTGGCTGAACTTTTTGTCATTACAATATAAATTGAAATCAAGTGTGTGATATATTATACGAGAAAATAATAAAGAAAGAACACGACTCTAATTCAAACCTATTAATTTGCCCAAACCTACACATTTAAACCTAAATGAACCATGTAATATATTGAACAACAAAAAAATAAAATAAACAAAATAAGCCAAACTAATTCAAAATTATAGACATTTGAACCTCTTTGATCATTTCATCACTCGGTTCAATTCCTTTGGCTCTCATCTCATACAAAACCTTGATAGCCTCATTCAGGAATCCGTTTCTCGCGTAACCAACAAGAACTGAATTCCAGGAAACCAAATCCGGGAAATCAATTCCTTGAAAGCACTTTACCGCATCTCTCACAAGCCCTTTTTTCATGTACATACAAACCAAGCTTGAAACCACAAAGTTTTCGGATCCGAACCCGTTTTTTACCGCATCAGCATGTATTTGCTTGCCCAATAACCCGTTTGCATCGATTTCCGCGCAGGCTGTTAGGGCAGGAGAGAAAGTGTGAGCGGTTCGTTTCTTTCCTGACTTAAACATTTTTACGAATAGATTGAGGGATTCTTCGAAACGGTTTTGTCGGTTGGAAACTGTGATTATTGCGGACCAAGCTGAGCCCTGAATTTCATGTGGGAAATGAGCCTTCATTTTGTCGAACACTTGGCGTGCGGTTTCATGCAGGCCAAAAGATCTGTAAAATTGAAGTAATGAACTGCCACGGTTTCCTGAAACGGAGTCTCTTAACCCTAGTTTCTTTATCATTAGTGAGTGGATTTGTAACCCTAGTTGTAGATTTTCGGATCGGGCGCAGGACCTGAGAGCCACAACAATGGCATGTGAATAATATTGTCCTTCTCTCGGTTCGAAATGCATTTTGACAAAGAGCTTGAGCGCGCGATAATGCCCGTTTGAGTACTCTGAATAGGCGGCAAGAATGGTGGCCCAAGAGAGAGTGTCTCTGAACGGCATTTCATCGAACAGTTTGCGTGCGGATTTTATCTCACCGCAAGAAGCGTACATAAGTATCAAACGGTTTAAAAGAACAAGAGAGTGACGATTTTTGTAAGATTTCATGACGTGGGTATGAACAATGGCGCCTTGAATCGCGTCTCTTGTGTCGGTACATTCTTTTATAAGGTCCAAGTACATTTCTTCACTCAGTCTGAATTGTAACAAATCCATTAATTTTAAAACATCACCAGGTGAATTGTTACTTTTAGAAGAAAGAGAAGAAAAATGGGTGCTTGAATTACAATTATTCTCTAGAGATTTTGGTTTCGATTGGGGTTTGGGGCAGAGTAATGGTGGTGAAGGTGGTTTTTGTTTAACTTTTGGGTCTGGTTTTTTGGTGGGTTGTTTGGAATTCAAATCTTTTTGAGTTTTGGTATGGAATTTGGGAAGAACTATTGAAATGGGGGTCTGGTAGAGAAGAAACTTCTTTTTGAGGTGGATTTGTGGTTCGAGTGTTATCGTTTTTTCTGCCATGGCTAGCGCCATTGCTGTCTCTCTTTTATCTCTTTGAATTCCTTATTTTGTGACCAACAAAAAATCGGAATTGAATTTCTGTATCCAAGTCCTGATTTTATTTAAGAACCGGAAGTTCATCTCTCGGTATTCAATAAACTGAGAAATCAAAATTCTAAATTCTAAATTCTAAATTCTAAAAACTAATCCTGGCTTCTGAGTTCCCTGTTTTTGAACAAAGAGTATTTTATTCGATACGATACAGATACGGCGATACAACAATTTTAGAAAAACTTAGGATACATATTATCTTTATATATTATTTTATTATTTTTCTCAATTATAATTTATATATTTAATTATTTAGATATCATATTTTGATGTAAAGGATATTAAAAAAATTTATTATAAAAATTTCTTAATGCAAAGTATTTAGTTGTTATTTTTAGATATGAAATTAAATGTCTTAAGTTAATTTTATTGATTTATATTTATATTTTATATTTTAAGTATAATGTAATTACGTCGGTTGTATCCGCTGCGGATACGAGAAATATTTGTGAAGTATATAATACGATATATAAGAAAGAGACTATTTTGTGAAGATATTTATATAGGAGAATCATTATTTTGGCATGATAACTAGTCACAAATATCATATGATAGTCATACAGATGTGTGATACAACTACTATAAATATAACTTGCTATGACACATTGTATGATTAACAATATTGTAACATTTTTGTTGCAAGCCTTTTATTTAATCTTGTTCCGTATTAAATAGATCTGTCAAAATTTAATCACAAAACATAATCTCTTTTAGATATTGGAGGAAACCCAACTCAATTTGCTTATGATAAAATGATCTATACACAAGATGAGGAAAAAAATAGAAATAATATTGTCTTCTCAAAAAGCTTGTAGAAAATATCTGGATGCATATACCAGAGATTATTTAACTGTCCATATATGATGCATATACCAGAGATTATTTAACTGTCCATATATATTACCGAAGAAAATGTTAGAGGTCAAAGTCCAATCCTCACATTTTGCCCTCAAGTCACCGGAGAAAATGTTAGGTACCCGCAACATTATCAAGGGTGTGAGTACCTTATGTGCGACACCTCTAAACTTATATTCGAAATACCTCCTCAGCATTTTCGGCCAATAGGATTTGCCGGTGACCACCTATTACAGCTCTATGAGTAGCGGTACTGAGCGCGAAACTCCTAACGATATCTCATAAAATTAGGATTTTATAAAGTTTTTTATTTGTAATTTAGGGCTTTACAATTATTTATAATTGGGGTTTCTATCTAAGTTAGGGTTTTAGTATCACAGTCTACTTTACAGTTTTTACTACGGATTTAGAAATTTCTAATTATTCGGTGCCTAGAAAGAGATCTTTAAAAATGAATTAAAAAGTCTTGAACCCAATACAGATCTTAAGGAGATTTTAATATAATTGAATTTATGCATGAAAAAACATGTACCAGTTTGAGAATCTAGAATGATACTCGCAAAATGAGAGTATTGATCAACAATGTAGAAGAAAAAAATGCTAACCTAATTTATTAATTATGCATCTACAACAATAGTCCCCCCCCATAAATCATCCCTTTGATATAAAATAAAAACCTACTTTATAAACCAACAAACCACATCAATCCCAAATTATCATTACAACATTAAATCTTTACCTCTTCCATTCAATTTTACCCCTAATTAACCAACCAACCAACTAATCCGAATGTACATACTCACTCCTCCGATCCTGATCCTGATCCTGATCAACCTCCTGACTCTTAAAATCCAACCCCACAACCAAATCCGCGTCAGAGTCCGACGTGACGGCCCCCGACCCATTTTCATCATCGAAGAACCGCCCTATCGATAAAGGATTCACCGTCGAGCTCTTCTTCCTCAACCCTTGTATCGCCCTCATGGCTGCCAACGTGCTCTTGTACACCTCCACCGTCTCCTCCTGCATCCTGCCTCCAGCTCCAGGGCCATTTTGCTCATTTTGCAAATTAGGGTTAGGGTTCGGGGAATTCGGGAATAATTGCACATTTTGGTCATTTGGAGAACTAGGGTTGGAATTAGGGTTAGGGTTTTGGGGATTTGGGTATGGATTTTGTTGATTATGGTTGGAATTAGGGTTTTGGGGGTTTTGAGAAGTGGAATTAGGGTTTTGGGGGTTTTGAGGGGTTGGGGCTTCGATGACCTCGGGTAGGAGAGGGAAGAGGAGCTCTAAATTGGCCTCGCACTCGTGGACGAGACGGGTCAAGGGCTCGGGAGTGAAGAAAGGTTGGTGGAGGACGCGTTGGGTGAACGGGAGGGTGAGGAGCCGCCCCGTTCGCTTGTCGTACTTCTTCACGATCTTCACCAGACCTGAATTTGAGGGAAATATTAGAGGGACTCTTCACATTTCCCTTTTCTAATAATATGGATTTGAGGCATATTGTAGGTCCTATTCTAACAATTTCATTAATGGTTGATGAGAATTCAGAATTCCAGTCAAAGTCAAATTAATCATTTTGTTTTTGCAAGTGTGCCTTGTACTTAAATGGTTTAACAAATTTCTAGGTCAACATGTTTTTTTTATCATTTAAAAAAAATAAAAGGGTACCTGCAAAATTGAGAGAACTATAGTTTTTTAAAAGCACCATTTCGCCATGAATAGTCACAAAAGCTCTTCGAATTTCGAACAGTTCTTCACTGTATTCTAATTCTGATATATTTGGATCTCGGTTTTTGAGCTGCTCTATTCTGCCCTTTAGTTCCTATGTAATAAAATTAATACAAAAGAACAAAAAAAAAACAGAAATTTGAGAAAAATGGATAAAAATGTGCAAATGTGTAGTGTACAGATGGTATATCTAGCAAGGTTTTATTATAAGGAAATTACAATGAATTGGGGTTTTGGGCGGGGGGGGGGGTTCTAATCTAAGTTCTAGTGCATATATACATGTATAAATTAATACGATAAAATTCAAATTCAGATTAAGAAAGCTTTATAATGCATGAGAAATTCAGTTCTGAGGACTTCTCAAGACCAAATCAATCATAAAACTTCCCTAATTATACTTAAATATAACTTTTCAACTTCAATTCTGAAAAAAAATATGAGTTTTGACGCCAAAATTAGTAAATCAAACCTTTTTTGCAATAAAGCAGCTAAAATTGACGAATTAAAAAAGAAGCGCCTATCGATTAATCAAATCACAAACATTATCAAATCCAAATCATTTACTCAAACATCAATAACCAATCTAAAAATTAATTTGATTGTCAAATTCACATTCTTTATTCAGAAAAAAAAACAATCCAATAATCAATAAAATTACGAAATCATCAACAATACCAAATCACTCAAAACACAAAAACAATCCAAAACAAACCCACCAAATCAATCAATCAATCAAAAACATCAAAAAAAAAACCAAACCTGAAGTCTAATCACGAAATCCTCCTCTTTATCAACATAAAAATCATTGAATTTCTCCAGCTCCTCCTCCAAAAGCCCCACGAACCACTCCTCCGACTCAACCGCGGGGTTCTGGTCCGCCGCCTCCTCCGCCGGCAGATTCTTGATCAGCTTCTTGAGCGGCTTGTAGCACAGGAACTTGTCCCTCCATTCCGGCAGCGTTTGCTCCAGGTGAATCTTGAAATCCTTCCCGAATTTCATCTCCTCACAAACCAGAAGAAGAAGAAGAAATTCGAAGAACAGAAAAGCGAGAAAAAGAGAGCAATATTCTATTTTATAATAAGAAAAAGCGAAAACAAGAGGGCAATATTCTATTTTAGTCGATAATAATCGATTTCTTTTTCTGTGGGAAAGAAAGAAAGAAGGAATTGGATTCTTCTGAAATGAAGTAAGACGATATTCTGAGAGCGTGTTTTCTTATCCTGAGAGCTGAGTGTCTGAAATAAATATGCTCTCAAAATGCATTCAGCTCTTAAGATAAGAAATGTGCTCTCAGAATATGATTGACGTTAACTGAGTACGCAATGGAATATTCTTTGGATATATCGTAATTTCAATCATGCATATACTTCAATGTTTGATCATATGAGGCGGGTCGATTATCTTAATTATAAGTCTTGTTACACGAATTTATCTATTGGTTATGGAATGGAAGATCAGATTTTTGTTAATACAGATCGTGCATATCCAGTTTAGAAAAACTGGATTCTTATGGAGTGGAGAAAGTTATGTGGATTTTGAGGTTATTGATTTGCTAAATGGAGAGGAATAGATACTAATGAGTTATGAGGATTCACTGCAGAATCTTTTGACTGGTGAGAAACACAAGGGGTGAATTAATGTTTTCTCCTCTGCGGTTGGAATGTAATGGTAGATCCAGTGATTTAGAGAGAGCATCCACAATTGATGATATTATTAGAAATTGCTTTTAGATATTGATGATATTAGAAATTATGACACAATTTCATTTATGGACATGTAACTGCATATTTAATATTATTGAACATTTTTATATCTTGTAATAAATTTAGTAATGTTGTTAATAAAAAATTTGTAAAATAAAAAACAAATCAACTATTCAATTTTCTTATTTATTTGTCAATGACACATAGCTCAAGTGGTAACAGGTAGAGTTCAATTTTTGTAATTCTAAATATTGTGAGTTCAAAGTTTCAAATAGCATTGACATCATCATCATATTTTTAAGTAAGTATACAACAATTATTGTCCCAAAAAAATCTTATTTATTTTATTTAACATGTTTCACGTATTAATCAAGTACATTTATATTTAAATTCTTTAAATCTTAATATTCCCGTTATTCGGCAAAGGAGTTCTTATATTCAATGCAAGACTCAACAGCCTCTCTGTCTAATATTCAAAATAAATTATTATTATCACACTTTTAGAACTATATCACTCATGTTATAGGATATCTCCAGCTATTAGGAATGGAGAGTAAACTAACTTCATTTTTTATTTTTATTTTCATGACCAATCTAATTTGTTTAATTAATTAATTAATCTCACCATTCCATAACAATATTATTAATTTATTCATGTGTTTCCGTCCACGTCCCCGGTCTCAATAGATTCCTCTCATTTTCAATTGTAAAGAAACATAAAAAATATCATCTAGAGAGCAGTTATTATTAATGGATATTATAGAATACAGAGGGCTGAATTTTTCATTGTGATATTTTCATGAACAATTTAAAAATTTACAAAATACATATATAGCATTAATAGAGTATTTATTGAGAGAAATGTGCTGTGTATAAAACAAATACATAGTAGGAAGATCATAAATATAATTTTCATACATTAATTTTATATGGAAGTTGCTGTAGTTTATATTATTTTAATACGTCTTCATATGCATCTATAATTGAAATATATGATTAATTAAAATATTCTCTATATGATTCTGTGGGTATAAGTGGTATAACTAGAATTTGGAGCACACAATATTTCTCATTATCTTCATGCAAAAACCTTTTATTATAATTTATTTTATGTATTTATTGCAACTAAGTACATATTAATTTAATCCTTATATTGTAGAATTTTTTTTTTGGGACATCCTAAAAGGAGTCCGAATTCTCTTTGCAATCTCCATGCAGCCTGACCATCAAGAATATCCATCATCATGTGTGGGGCCCACATGATGGATGATCCTGATGGTCAGGCTGCATGCTGGCCACAGAGAATTCATACTCCTAAAATGCATAATTTCAGGAATCCCCCCCCCCCACACACACACACAAAACATCAAAATATTATATACCTAGGACTGTTACTTTTATTCGTCGTTCGAAATTCACTCGTGTTCGAAATTAGTTCATTCGCTAAATAGTTTGTGTTATGCATGACTCTAAATTTCTCAATAACCTTTTTTCTTTTTGGTATTGTTATTTAGGAAATATGTATGCTATAGAAATAAATATTTAGTAAATATTTAGGCAATGGAAGGAGGTGGATTGTTTTCATCCTTGCATTGTATATTAGGTAATTGTATCTTTAATTTAGGCTATTTATTTTGGTAATTAGTCATGACTCTCTCCTATATAAAGAACCATTTAGCTATTGTAATAGCATCCAAATTCTTACAATGTAGTCTCCAATTGAATAAACGAATTCTCTCTTCTTCTCTAGTTATTATTTCTCTCATGAGTTCTCTTACTATACATCAATATTCTCCCTATTACCCTAACAAATTGGTATCAGAGCTATGTTACGATAATCTTTGTGCTTCCGTAAGTCAAGTATACCGTCTTGTTCTTTCATGAATTCAAGTACGGTTATGTCGACCAAATCTGATACTGAGAAATACGATAGCATGACGAATTTTGCACTATGGCAAGTGCAGATGAAGGCTATATTATCGAGTCAACGTGTGAAGGCCGTCATTTTTGGACGACTGAAGGAGATGAAAGGCAAAGTATGGGAGATGATAGATGATAGAGCCCTCTCGACAATTCAGCTATATTTGGGCGACTTGACTCTTCAAGAAATTCTCACGGGGACTACATCAGATGTCACATGGAAGAAGTTAGAAGAAATCTACAATGCAGAAATCGGTTACAAACCGATTATGTTTGAAGCGGCGATTCGACTCTTTGAATATGGCAGACGGCATGTATGTTAAGGTCCATGTTTTGGTGTATATCTGTTTCTTTAATGCTATGGAGAGAATCAGTATTAAGATGGACAAAGAGGACAGAGCCGTGATATTGTTGTGCACGTCGCCAAAGTCATATAATGAGTTTAAGGAGACAATACTTCATTTCAGGGAGTTATTTACCGTTGAGGATGTCGATAGTAACTTATTAGTCAAGTCATGTATCGACTATGACTTGTCCTTGGCTGAAAGTAGTCATCAAGAGATTAGATTGTTTGTGGAGAGGGGAAGACGTAAGGAGAGAGATGCAATATTAGAGAAGACTAATTCGTAATTGAAGTACAAGAACCTGATGAGCAACTATTGCATGAAGACGGAGCACATTAAGGCCGACTGTTACAAGCTTAAAGAGAAGCAAGAGACAGATAACAGTGTCCGGTAAAGTTGAGGTACTTTTTGTGGCGAATGAGAATGAGAGATTTGAGAAGAATTGGGTGGGTTCGGGTAATTCAAATCAGATGATCCCGAATCGAGAGTGGTTCACCACATATGAGGCGTCTAGTGGAGATGTTCTTTTAGGAGACGATCATCTATGTTGCATTGCCGATGTTGGCACGCTTGAGATCAAAATGCAGGACGGGGTTGTCTATTTGATCAAGATGCAGGACGAGGTTGTCCATTTGATCAAGATGCAGGGTCAAGTTGTCCATTTGATCTCATTAGGCGTTCTCGAAGATATCGGTTGTAAGTTCCGATGTGAAGGTGGAGTTCTCACGGTATCTAGATGGACTCTTACATCGATGAAGGCTAGGATGACTGGTGTGTTATATATTCTGGAGAGTACCGGAAAGTTATTTTGGGAAGTTGGCGCAGTTTTAGACTCGTTAATCGTCACCTTCTCTGCCTCAGTTAGAAGGTCAGAGTTTATGATTGGATGCGGGGTGACAATTTTGAGTACGAGGGATCTATTGTGTGGCCAGAATATCGTTGTGTTATATTCTGGAAGTCCAGAGTACCGAAAAGTTATTTCGGGAAGTTGGCGCAGTTTTAGGCTTGTTCGTCGTCACCTTCTCTATCTCAGTTAGAAGGTCAGAGTTTATGATTGGATGCGGGGTGACAATTTTGAGTACGAGGGATTTACTGTGTGGCCAAAATATCGGTGTGTTATATTCTGGAAGTCCAGAGTACCGGAAAGTTATTTCGGGAAGTTGGCGCAGCTTTAGGCTCGTTCGTCGTCGCCTTCTCTACCTCAGTTAGAAGGTCAGGATTTGCGATTGGATGCGGGGTGACAATTTTGAGCACGAACGATCTACTGTGTGGCCAAAATACCAGAAAGCATAAGTTGTGAAGTTTTCGTTTGTGGCAAACGGAGTAGACTCAGCTCTAGTAAAGTCGTTCATCGCACGAAGGAAATTTTGGATGATATCTATTTTGATTTGTGGGGACAAATTTGTGATCCTTTTATAAGGATTGTTCAGCATTGCATGATTGTTCGCTCTTGACAACATAATGGGTGGCTGATCGGAAACTACTCGAGAAGGCTTGGTGCATGTTTTTGGGGCGGACTCAGGCGAGGAGTTATGGACAGAAACCATTTTAATACTACTTGGTGGTATTTGGATATCCCGTTTATGCACAAGTCGTTAAATGGATACTCGAGTATGAGGAGAAGAAATGTATTCTTCTTGGGATATGCTTCAGATTTAAAGGCATATCATTTGTGGTGTCCTGTTGCGGAACTACTTGTTTTGAGAGACGTGGCTTTTGATCCGGTTATGTTACGGGTAAGGGAGTGATTGTCTGATTCGGCTTTTGAGGATGGTGAGACGATCACGAAGAAGGTGGAGTTTGCTATTCCCGATCAACAAGGTAAAGTTACTCAACGTAAATTGGAGCATTGTGTTGACTCTCACTTTGGCGATGGTGTATCGATTGAGGAAAGTCAAGAAGAGTAACGGCCTTATGCTTTGGTAAGGGATACTTCGATTTTGTGTGTTGTTTGGCAATGACCAATGAATATGTGTTTGGCAAGTTCTCAATTTGCAAGGAGGCAGTAGCCTCATGTGGAGCGGCAAAGCGGATTGCTGCATTAAGGTGGAGCTCATTTTGGATATATTGTTAATGCGACTGTGTATCATGAGTGAGATTTTGAGTCAAGGTGGAAATTGTTATGCATGACTCTAAATCTCTCAATAATCTCTTTTCTTTTTGGTATTGTTGTTTAGGAAATATGTATACTATAGAAATAAATGTTTAGTGAATATTTAGGCAATGGAAGGAGGTGGATTGTTTTCATCCTTACATTGTATATTAGGTAATTGTATCTTTAATTTAGGATATTTATTTTGGTAATTAGTCATGACTCTCTCCTATATAAAGAGTCATTTAGCTATTGTAATAGCATCACAATTCTTACAATGTAGTCTCCAATTGAATAAACGAATTCTCTTTTCTTCTCTAGTTATTATTTCTCTCATAAGTTATCTTACTATACATCAATATTCTCCATATTACCCTAACAATTTGTTCAATTTTCTGTTCGAAATAAACAAACGAATCGTATTCGTTCGAATAATTAACGAACCGAACATGAACATGTCCCACGTTCGTCGACTGTTCGGTAATATATATATATATATATATATATATATATATATATATATATATATATATATATATATATATATATATATATATATATATATATATATATTTCTTTTTTTTCAAGCCAAATTATCGGCCCGAATTAATCAAGCCTAAATTCATGATTGTGGTTTCATTCTTGGAATTGAAATGAGCATAGTATTAATCAATCTAATTAATCAGCCCCAAAGTAGTCATGTCTCTCATCCACCAATTATTAAATGGAAAGTTCACTCTATATATAAAAAACATATTAATTGAGAAAAATACTTCCATATTAATTGAGAAGATCTCTCTATTTCTAACCCTAGTCCCTATTAGCCTCTCTCTTTCTCTCTTTGGGTCTTAATGTTTATTTTAAATTTATGTTAGATTTATTTTGGTTTTGTGTCGGATTTATTTAGATTTGTGTTGGGTTTATGTTTGTGTTTATGGTTAGAATTGAGTTTTTTAAATTATGTTGGATTGATATTTATTTTTTTGTTCTTTATTTTTATGAAATTTGGCAAATTGTAAAATATGAATAATTGAATCAATGTGATTTTTGTTTGTCACTAAAGGAGAGAAAAATATTTTCCTGCGAAAATAGTAGTAGATATAAAAATTAGAACTGTTATTTTGTTCGTTGTTCGAAATCTGTTCGCTAAATATTTCGTTCGATTTTTTGTTCGAAATAAACGAACCAAATAGTGTCCGTTCGAATAATTAACGAACCAGATAGTGTTTGTTCGAATAATTAACGAATCAAATATGAACATAACTATGTTCGATTTCGGTTCGGTAACAGCCTACACACACCATAAAGATGGAAATTATGCATCATCATGGTAAATTTCACCGTAGGTCACTCAACTTTCAAAAAATAATCAAATAAGTCACTCAACTTTCAATTGTCCCCTACAAGTCACTCAACTTTAAAAAAAATATCAAATAAGTCACTGAACTTTTAATTGTCCACTATAGGTCACTCAACTTTCAAAAATAACCAAAATAAGTCACCCAATTAGTTGAAAATACAAATAAGTCATCCGATATGAGTGACCTATTTGATAATTTTTGAAAGTTGAATGACCTATTTGAACATTTTTTTGAAGTTGAGTGACCTATATGGGATAATTGAAAGTTGAGTGACTTATTTGGTCATTTTTGAAAAGTTGAGTGACCTAGAGGGGACAATTGAAAGTTGAATAACCTATTTGGTCATTTTTAAAAATTAAGTGACCTGGGGTGAAATTTACCCTATCATATTTCCTTAAAGAAGTGTTCAGAGTATCCTTCTTTCCCTCTTGTACATTTTGTTTGAAACCAATCAGGAAAAAAATATACAATATATTTCTTATATTTTTTTAGTGCACAAGTGATATTTTCTGTTTTTTAGGGATACATATAGATGCAATTTCAATTTTGCTGTTTTTAGGGTTCACATGAAATGAGCTTATATCAAACATTGCCCAAAACATTTTTTTTAATATTGGGCCTAAGTCTGGTCCATATTATTATTATTATAACATAATTAAGTTGAAGACACTTTTTAGCATCAGCCCACTTTGGACTAATGATCAGATAAAAATCAATTTTGTAACATAAAGATAATCTTTTTTTAATTGTAGCCGAAAATGTTATTTAAGATTTTCATTAAACATATACAAAGTTGCTACAAATGGAACTTTTTTATATTAAAAGATGTTAAAACACAGCTACAAACGCATCAAGACACGCTCATATCTGAGTATGGACACGCATGCTCAGCGCTGGACCAAACCAAATCGGAAATTACAAGTAACATCCTTTAAAAAAGTTTAAATGTTACTCCCAACCAACAAAATAAAAATACAATACTAAGTTACGTCTAATTTGCATTGACATTCCGAATCGTCCTGCGAGTAGGACTCGTTACCAATCTTGAAGGGTGACGTCACCGTATGAGTGGGTGACAAGCGATATTAGAGTTTGAGAGAACTGTTGACCTCTTCCCTTCTCTCTATTCGAAACTCCAGCCGATTAAGCCTCGTAAATCAAGCAACAAAACACCAAATTGCGTACCGGCCCCATTTTACAACCCCATAACGTAAAGACAAATTTAATCATACTATGAATGCAAAGCCACATTTAATCATACTGAGAGAGAGAATAACTAATATATTATATACACATACACTTATTCTTTCTTTTATTATTTTTTTATTAGGTCAACTTGATATAAATTATCATAAAACTTTGTAGATCAAATACAAAAGTATTTCTCTGATTTCATTTGTAGAGAAATATTATTTAACTTGACTTATATTTTATTATTCTTTCAGATCCTAGTCATTGCCCCCCTTTAAAAATATCCATAGGATAATTCCAGTCATCGCTTGTTTACCTAGGATTGAGATGGATTTTATTTGGATAGAGATCTAAAATTATTCCTATAGTTTGTTATTCCAGTAATCTACCCGGATAAATCGTGGCAGCTTTATCTATTCCAATATGTTGGATTGACTTGTTAAATTTTTCTTTGCTTATGTTTATATATTTTTTTAGTATAACTTATTTGGTGTTTAGTAAAACAAAAAGTGTGAGGTCATTTTGCAGAAAATTAACAATGGTATAAATTATTTACAAAAACAAAAAAAATATATAGAATATAGAGATAACCATGCAATATTTCATACAAATAAAATCAACAGCTATTTATTTATTTATTTATTAACTTTTAATCAACATTAGGTGGATTAGACAATAAAGATTTAGCACTACTCCAAAGGTGGGCCTAATTAGAAGGATCACGAGGAGGTTGACACATATCGACAGGTTTTTGGAACATATCATATACAGGAGGAGGTTAACTCTTCTCCAGTACTAACGAAAATGGCAAGGTCCATTAAATTAGGAAATAATATATTTTTTTTGAGAATTTTGGTTTACATATGATAATTAAACTACAAAATCAACAAATTAATAGTACTAGTGATGGAATTCTTATTCTAGCAAGTCATTATTCTAAATACCATAATACCGAGCTTCAAAAAAAATAAATACCATAATACCACATATAAAATCAAAAGTAAAAGTTCCATATATACGTTAAAGAACATAAAGAAAATAAACTATAAATCTATAACTAATGAACATAAAAAAAAAATATAGACTATACAACACTAAACTTATTTGGTCCTTCAGTTGCAACTCCAGTTTCTGATAGAACTTGAGAAGATCTGAGTGTGTAGATAAGGATGAATGAATGAGTCAACTAACTGGGGGCCAGTGAAATAGTTTAAGGATATTCATCTCATGAGAAAAACAGTGTGCTAATTAATTAACAATGAGCCTTAATTGAAGTACTAAGCACTGTAAAATGAAATGGTCTGTCAAAATATTCGCAAGTCTAAATTTTATACAAACACCCAAACTATATACCTGAAAATAAAGGAATTATATTGATCTCACCCTACCCCTAGGAAATTTATCTCTGTGAATATCACTCCTATCATATCACTGCTTTTGAGACTAAATTAAAAACTGTGTGCTGTCAACCTAGGATCCAAATCAGCCCATTCTTCGCATATAAATATGAAACACCACCCATTTTGATTTATCTCATAGATATTTTTTCCATTCACTTCGGTTTGCTTCTTAATTAAAACAACCTTTGTTTAGTAGTAAATCTTTAAAAGAGAAATTAAATGGGTTCTCTCATGGCTGGTTGGTCTTCACCCATCATTGATGAACATAAAGGTATATTCACATATGTCTCATATATACTTTCTACTATTAATTAGCCATACAATATATGATTTTCATCAGAGCTTAAAACCCTAATTTAAAATCGAGTTTCGGTTCGGACAAATCGTATCCAAATCAGGTTAAATTTTACCAGTTCTACTACTAACACAAATATATGGTTCCATGATTTTGTAGCACGGGCACAAAGGAACAATTCTCTTACGAAGGAAGAGATAAATCATTTTTGGAAATCTCACAAGAAAACTGACGGTGAAGAAGGAAATTTTAGTTTTTCTCCATACGGCTCGCCGAGCCAACTGTCTCCCGTGTTTCTGACTGATGAAGAAAAGAGAAAAGCCATATCACCGTTTTCTCGCTCGTATAAGGATAGTTGGCTGACTGATCGTTTGCAGAGCGGGCCAAATTCTCCTCGTATAGTTGAGTCTGAAAATCAGGAGGATCAGATGACTGGGAAGCCTGATAAAACTGGCGATTGGTATGCGATTTTCATTTATTTTTGTTATTACAGTTAGTGATATACTGGTCCAATATAACTATTCAGATATAATTAGTTGGAAATTATTTTGATGGATTTTTATGATAGTTCTTTGCATGGCGAAAATATTAGTTTATTTTTTTGCGTCAAAATATACATGATTAAAATATAATTTTAAATAATTTGTGATTATTTGTAGGTGGACCAGAAGCAATTGGGCGTTCCTTAATGAGCCGCCACTTGATGATACAAATGGGGCGGCGCACAAGTATACTGCACAGTTTAATGTCGCACGGCTCGCAACCGAAACTGCTTGAAAAATCAATTTCATTGTGAGTGACAAAATATCATATGGATTTATTGTGTTAAAAAATAAAACTATGGGGGTGATAGTTTAATAAATTATAGTTAGCTTCGATTTGGGAATTTCTTGCTCACAATATACATAATATATGTTATCTATTATGAGTTGGTTTGTATGTTTAGGATTAGTCATAATATACATAGTATTTTTGAACTGTTTGAGACTTTGAGCTTTTGTAAATATGATGGATCAGGAATAATTGGTTTATAAAATATGAGAATTGCAAATTTGTACTTTTGAAATCATTTATTATTATCTAAATAAAAATTTAACAATTATCCTCTCTTTGACTAATCCAGGGAAGTCAGTTGTGTAGTCAAAAGATGTTCAATTTCATGGGCCTTAAGCCCACAACTTAAAATCCTATAATACTTAGCTTGAGATGGGTTCAATCTCATGGGCGTTAGTCCACAACTTAAAATCCAAAAAAAAGTTAAACTAAGATGTGCTTGAATTAAGTCTTTTGTAAACAAAAAGAAAAGAAAATTAACCCCAATCCCTTATTTTTTTATCTATTTTTATCCTCCCTACAAGGTTACATCATCACTTTTATATCGACCGTTCTATCAATTTTTTTGTCGAATCTTAATCATTCATTTTTTCAAATTTATTGATATTTTATGACAATATTTATGCAGTTATTTAAACATAAGTATATGATTGGTTGAATTGATGTTTGGTGTTCCATACCCGATTTACTGAGAATCGTTGTGAATTTGTTTATGACCATCAGATCCTAATCAAATGATTTCAATGAATATTGGTGCAAAGTTATGTTCAATTATTAATAACAATAGTTAATGAAGAGTTCACTCATTAAAATATAAATATTTTTTTTTCTTTAAAAAAGTTATAATTCTTAATGAAATATTTTATTTCTCATGTTAAAATCATCAAATATAAATTTGTTGAAATTTTCTCTTTATTTTGAGTTCCATATTATTATGGTTTCATTTTTTTCTTACTAAAGTATGTGAATATAAACTATATATATAAAGAAAGATATAAAAAAATGATATGCTCATTAACTTACATCTTATACCTTATTTTTTTTATCTCTCTTTGAGTATTCTCAAGAGATTTATTGCCAATTTTATCTCGGCCGTTGGATCAAATTTTTTTTTTAAATCTTTGTTTTTCATTTAAATTATTATCATAATATTATATAGAGACATATTATTATGATTCCAATTACATTATTTCTTGATAAAATATGTGAATATAGACCATATAATGTTGGGTTTCGGACGTGCATAACGCAGCAGAAAAACAAAAATATTCGTCAAAAACCAATCCGAGGACCCGTGCGTATCAGTTAAATCAAAGAAATAAATCTTAAAGATACCTTTCGGATTACGCTTAATCCGTGACGCTCAAACCATGCGTGTTGTCCATGCGCCTCTAAACCGGTTACCGTCCTAACCAATTTTCCGTCCGTCTAGGCCGTCTAGGACGGATCGTGCGGAAGTCATCTACTGTATACACAATCGGTCTCCACCGAAACTCTCAACAACCCGTTCTCATCTTCTTAGGCCGAATAGATCACAAGCGCCGAAAGTACTAACGCCTCTACCGGTATCCACACGAACAAACTTCTTAAAACGGGAAGGAAAATAATATATATGCTAGTAACTTATTCTCCTCTTGCACAAGAAAACTCTTTTTCTTCTTCTTATTTTATCTCACAAAAGATGTATATAATTCCTCTCATATAATCGCACTCTTTCGTTTTTTTCATACAAAAAGAAAGCACCGTTTCATAATTTTGTCATACAAATTAGAAAGTATATTTTCTCTCTTTTGTCTCACAAAAGAGAATGAGAAATAATGAGAGAGAGAATGATGTGTTGTGTTGTGAATTTGGAGCACTTTATGTCCTTATATAGAGGTGAAGAGTCATGTCTCTTCACACTAAAAGATGTGTATGACATCACTTATCATTATCCATATGCCATCATCTGTGACTCTTCTTACAGATTACATGATCTTTTGTCCTCATAGTCTTTATATACATATATATCACATCTTATCACATAAGATGACAATATATTTTGTGACATTCTTATGCAACTCATCATATAAGTCGCTAGGATTTTCTGCGCCCGTTTCAGTTTGTTTTTTGTGTGTGACCCTGTAGGTTCACTTAATGTTGGCAATAGACTTAACAGTCTATAAATCATTAGTGGACTCTAGCAAGCCATCATGACTACCCAATTTAAGTGAATATCGGTGATCTGATTTACCTAATCAACAATCACGTATTTAGTCCCTTTGTCACACGATATTTATATCGATCATAAGGCATGTAATACGTCATCCTTATATTAATCGAATAATATTTCTTGATCCCAAATTAAACTGAACAAGAACAAATGACATTAATAACTCTTATTAATTCATTTGAGTATGACCATACATTTCTTCAGTTCAATTCATCAAGAGGCCTAAAGATAACTCTCTCATTTATGAGAGAAACAAATCCCGTCTTGATTGCACTTATCCCTCTACATGATTCATTATATATCTAATCATAACCGTTATGACTACCCGATTAAAGGCATTGTTAGATTATATTAAAGTATAAAATTACTAATGTTGGGAACCGAGACAATCTCAGGTCAAAGGACTATAAATACTTTATATTACAAGAATCGCTAATGACGTAAAACATGTAGCATTCTTATGGCGGGTCAGTCCGTATATGGTCTCTAACATATACCTACGTTAATGACTGATAACTATTTATCCATGATCAGTAAAATATGATCATCAGTCAACTAATATACTGGTGTGCATTTATAGCTTGTATATAAATATATATTTATTTGTATCCGCAAGTATATTTGTCTCCACAAATATCCTATAAATGACTAGCGACGATTTATAATATCATTCATAATACTTTATAGTTTTACTATCAAAGTCACGCACTTTGATGACATAAAGCTGAATTGCATATTCATGGTCTATTTTAATTATATTAAAATAACCTATACGCACATATTATATGAAATATTTTAAAATAAATATTATGTTTATTATTACAATCCATTATCTAGGTCACAAACACTTTGGCCTAGGGCATAACACCATCATATAAAAGAACATGTAATAAAATGATAAGCTCATTTAATCTTATTATATTCTTTTACCACTCTTTGAAAATTCTCAAGAAAACTATTATCAAAAAATTTATTAAATCTTAGCTTTTAATTTAAATTATTATCATAATATCACATGATTAGTTAGATTAATGTTCAATATTATATCTTCGTTATGTGAGAACTATCATCTAAAACAAAATTTTGGAATATTAAAAATTATATTACATTATTTAATGTATGATGAGTTTTATAATAACATATGTGTAATCCATATCATTTTAACATCTAATAAAAATAAGAAAAATAACGATGACAATTTTTTTTGAAGAAATGAGTAATGTTATATTTTCATATGTAGTATACATATTTTTTCATATATATATAATATTAAATATAATTATTATTTTTTAGTTTTTTAAAGTTAATCATTTATAATTTAATCTTATGTAGTTTTAACTAAAATTTTCGAAATAAATTACCTTGCATTTTATTTTTTTCGATCTCATTTATCTAAGCCTAATTAATACTTAATTTATTTTTCTAATATAATATGTCAAGACATAATGACATAAGAAAATCAAAGACAATAATTTAGAATGCTCATGTATTATTTATGCACTACGGATTTTCAAAATTTAATTTTGAATTTTCATAATTACAAGTTATACATTATTAGATTGAAATAGTTATTAAAATTGAACTACTCGCCGCGAAACGCAAGCATTATTCTAGTATGATATCCTAAGTTATTTTTTTATAGGGTAAATTTCATCCTAGATTACTTAACTTTGAGTTTTAACTAAATAAATTATCTAACTTTTAATTATCTCGTATATATGATCATTCCGTTAATTTTCCATTTTTTTATTGACGGCATGTCAAAAAAGAAAAGAAGATAAAGAGAGTGGGCTTGTAAACTGGAAGAAGGACCAAAGGGGAAAAAATCTGAATTTGTCGGCCATCCCATTAACGTGCCCTCCATTAATATATCCATCTATAATATATATAATATATCAACCGTTAATGTTAATGCGCCTCGCCTCGCATCATTCTTCTCCTCACTCTCGCTCTCCATCTTTCTCTTTCTCTTTCTCTTTCTCTTTGTCAACTCAACATGAACGATCTCATGACCGACTCCTTCGTCGGAGGCCATCCTCAAAATCCCGACCTCGAATCCGGCTCCGATCCCTCCCTCCGCAAATTCTTCACCGACGCAGAAGCCGCGAA
The DNA here is from genome assembly GCA_024447665.1 of Juncus inflexus. Taxonomy (NCBI): domain Eukaryota; kingdom Viridiplantae; phylum Streptophyta; class Magnoliopsida; order Poales; family Juncaceae; genus Juncus; species Juncus inflexus. The sequence continues at coordinate 3,415,624 of JAJHPC010000020.1, forward strand.
CCGCGACATGCTCTCCATCCAAGCCCTCCTCGCGCAGATCACCAACGAGAACGAGTCCCGCAAGACGGAGCACCGGCGCGAGGTGCTGAGATCCCTGTCTGAGCGGATCAACGAGGAGATGGCGGAGGCGGTGAGGACGGCGAGGGTCGTGCGGGGCAGGCTGGAGGCCATGGACCGGAAGGTGGATAGGAAGGATGGGAATCGGGTTGGGGTGGTGAGGGGTCTGAGTTTGAAGCTGAGGGAGGTAATGGGGCAGTTTCAGGGTTTGAGAAGGAGAATGGTTGAGGAGGATAGAGAGGCTGTTAGAAGGTGTTATTATACCATTACTGGCGAAAATCCTTCAGAAGAGGTAATTTTTTTTATTTTTCAGTAAGAATTCAACAAAAAAGTTTGAATCTTTGGAATGAATGATTCATCAATTTTACATCATAATGTGAATCAATTAAGTCACAAATATTCAACATTCACCAACCGAGGAAACACATACGTACCCCAAATTAATAACCATAATCAATTGGTTAGCGTAATGTGAATATATGAACACATAAATATTCAACAAATTAATCATCGATTTGACATGTATATAGCCTAAAATCCATATTAATAATCATAATGTGGGTATGTAGTCACAATTTCACCCAATTAAGTTCGATTTACTATCAATTAAAAGGTGATAGAAGGGGTTTTATCAAGCGGGGTCCACGTACAAGAGCTTCTCGTGAAGAAAGCGGTGTCAGAAGGCGATCAGGGAGTCGCGAGTCTGGTTCAGGAGATGGAAGACAGACAGGAGTCCGCGCGAGAAGTCGAGAAAAGTCTGTTGGAGCTCCAACAGCTTTTTCTCGACATGTCGGTCTTGGTTGAAGCACAAGGGGTTCAGATCACACAAATCGAACATCAGGTTTGAGTTCTGATAATTGTACTGCTCTGATACCATTTTGATAGAAAAAGAAAGATATTGATTTTAGAACCATGAGGTTTAAAAAAGTGATAATAATTTGAATATTTTAATCAATTTTGTAATATTTTTATCCGAGGGTCTGAAAACCTGGTTCAGTCTTTGAAAAAATAATAATAACGAAAAGTAGAAATCTATTGATTGATAATTAATTTTGTTTTTGCTGACAGGTTGAAATTGCGGGTGATGAGGTGGCGGGTGGGACCGAGGCTCTGAGCGAGGCGAGAGTTCATCAGAAGAATGCGAGAAAGACGTTGTTTTGGTTCGTGACAATTCTTCTTATTTTAATTGTTTTGCTTATTGTTGGTGTTATTGTTTGGTTTACCATGATAAAAAAGAGCTCGTCCGGCGTGGGAAGGATGTCTCAATTTTTGTTGGATTTTGTTAATATTTGATTTTAGCATGGAATTTTTTTATTTGTTTGATTCGCGATTGATTTCACGTGTAAAAATGTATTTTGTGGTGGTTTGAGTACTAGCGTTGATCTCGGTTTGATTTGAAATAAAACAACGAAACTAAAGGCAAATGAGATTTTTTGTCGATTTTATTTCGGAGTAAGGGGATTCTGTTGTATATCATAGAGGGAGAAATTGATATAATATATTGTTTTGTCAAATTGTTCTTGAAGCACTTAACATTTACGGGTAAAAAAGACCTTCCTTTTTCGGCCAAAATATCTGTAAGATGCGATATGTGACACTAGTGGAGATATTTTATATCGTAAATACTCCCCAAGTACGAATAAACTTTTTCGAGTGAGAATATAAGCATTGTATGTTAATACATTTGAATTTATGCACTAGCACTAAAGATACAATATTAAATTATATTAAATTTTATTAAGTACATAATTCAAACTTCAAACTGTATCTATATTCTCTTAGAGCTGAGACTTTAACCTAGGATTAACTTTTAAAGGAAACAGAGACAATATTAGCCTCACCTAGAGTAGCAAGTTGTCCTAGGTTGAAACTTTGATGAACACAAAATATAATATTTTGTTTATTTAAGAGAAAAGTGTGATATTTTGACCAAACACAAAAGAGGATATGTTATTTTTTAAGAGCAAATATAATATTTTGACTAAACTCATAAGACATACATTTTTTCCCATATAAACCACATATTGATTATAGGACGCAATACATATGTATCTTATAACCTCATACGCGGTACATTTCGATATAAAGAAACAAGCTCACACATATAGATACACATAATCTATGTAAAACCAAACTTAATAACTAGTCAATCATTTCATTTCCTACTATTACTATTACTATTACTATTACTATTACTATTTTTTTGAATATTTCCGGACTCGATCTGGTCAATATCGTCGACCAGCTCATCATAATGTTGTTTCACATCTTGAGCAGTCTTTCCTCCACCGACCATGGCCGCAACCTTGGCCCACCTATCTGATGTGTCTTTATCGTACTTTGATAAGGCCCTCTCAAAGCGAGCATTTTCTTCATTTGTCCATGCCATTGCTAGAGGAGAAATTGGAATTGAAGTAAGATTATTAAGGCGGTGTTTGATTGATTTGGTGATGCATTTTTGGGTGTATTTAAGGGCTATTTATAGAGGGGAGGGGAGAAGGAGAGGATTTTGGATTAAAGAAAGAAGGTGGAGAGGCAAGTTGGATTAAAGAACAAAAGTTGGTTCATGTAAATTAATTCCTTAGGCTTATTTATACATGCATTTTATTAAAAAGAAAAAGATTATGCACGAATTGAGAGTGTGATTGCATTTGTACTGGTGCCAACCTGAGTTTCTATCCAATTCAAAAGTTAAAAAGGAACAGTAAACTGCACACCATTTTTGAAATTCTATCCAATTCAAAATTTGATAATATGTTCTATACAAGCAATAACATGAAAACTTAAATTGATCTTGCATGATGATTGTGGTGAGTCATCTGCGTAGTTATTTTCATGTTAGTTATTAGTAGACATATTTAGAAATGATTTATCTATACATCTTCTTTGTAAAGATCAGTAATTTATTTTCTAAATTATTCAGTTGTAATTTTAGTAAACTGAATTTGTACTTGTACAATTAATGTTACATTACGATAACTCAATATTTTGCGGGATCTTCCTAGAACATTTATATATGATCTAAGCAAAAAATTGTTCCAATTTTTGAAAGAAGTACATACTACATACAATAATTATAAGCTAAAATTGATGCTTAAAATATACTTAACCTAAAACTTTGTAAATGCATTTTACACATGACACGATGAATCAGCGCGAGCCGGCGGGAATTTCTTTCTGCTTTGAAGGAATAATTCCAACATTTGAATATATTTTTTCTCCTAAAAAAATATTCACATGATATAAGCATATAGTCTATCAGGTATCTTGCACCATTGCTTCTTTACTCCCAACTTGTAACTCCACTTCCATTTTTTAAGCTTTAAAGAAAACTACCTTTACTTCTTTCCAAAACCCTATAAAACCCCTCAAAATTGAATCTCTCCTCCTCAATTCACCCAAATCAATCCCTCTAAACCCCTCTCTTAAACTCTTAGTATCTTCTTTGTAATCAAACATGGCATGGACGGATGAAGAGAACAAACGGTTTGAGAAGGCTCTGGCGAAATACGACAAAGACACGTCAGATAGATGGGAGAAGGTGGCGGCGATGGTCGGGGGAGGGAAGACTATTCAAGATGTGGAACGTCATTACGATTTGTTGGTAGATGATGTTCATAAGATCGAGTCCGGCAAATTTCCTTACCCTAATTATCGTCGCAGTAGTTAACGATATTATTGACGGAGTTAGTTAAGTTGTTTGTCGTCTACTTCTAAAGAAAAAAGTTGTTTATCGTGCATGGTTAGTAAATTAACCAAGTGAGATTAGTTATGTATTTTGTGATTGTACCAAGAATGTGTTTTGATTTTGGGGGTTTTATTAGTGTTATTACATGTAATTTGATTTTTTGTTTCAATTTGTGTTTATGGGCGAAGTTATGTATTTTGTGATTGTACCAAGAATGTGTTTCAATTTGAAAAAGATAAAATTAGTTTGTCAATTTTCATATTATTTTCGTAATTTGAACTAGTAAGTTAGCTATTCGGCTAATTGCGGTTCTAGTTCGCATGCATATCATTGAGTGAACGGTGATGGAATGCCATCCTTTTGAAAAAAATTTAAGTTTAGGCCTAAAATTGCCATCCTTTTGAAAAAAATTTAAGTTTAGGCCTAAAATCACAATTTCACGTATAAACCCCGCACAAACTTTAAATACCAAGTACAACCTGCCAAAGTGAAAATATCAAGTAGTACCTTATAAAAATGAAAATTGATAATTAGAAATCCATCAAGAATCCTTGTTGACAGAAATACAATGTTATGTAATGAAGGTACTCTAAGATGAATAAAATATATTTTATTGAACAAGCTATACTCTATATTTAACAGAAATATATAATAATTATATAATTATTATATTATATGAACAAAAGTACTTACTAATATTAATATAGTTTTAATCGTAACAAATACACATTCAAATGTAATTATGTCAATGTGTGTCGATATAATTTTGTATCATTTGGATTTCGGACCGAATTTTGAGCACTACCTACAATATGGCATATCAAAAATGTCTATTTTACTTTTTTTTCTTTCTTTTCACATAGAAATACAATGACAAAGTAATTTTGTATTTTTCGTATGGTATAAATAATATTTCTGTACTTTTGGAGGGGATTTTTGGTGTATGCATGATATTTGAAATCTTAAAGGGATACACGCAAAAATGGTCCTTTTATTTTTTTTCCTGGTAATGGTAAATAATTAATTAGCAGTCAAACTTCATTTATTCCAAAATTTACTGTGACATATTGACTGCTTTGTTTTGGTTGGGCAAATTAACGGTGACAGATTTACTGCTACTCTTCCCATTGACCAGAACTTGAAAGAAAAAAAAAATTACCTCACAAAATATAATAAAAGTGATTTAAAGTGAAGCTACTAATCAAATTATATATTTTTTTTATCATACAAAATAATTATGGAAAATTTTACAAAATCCTCCTATAGTTTCTCGTATTTATGGAAATCACACTACCTTTTCGAATTTTAAAAAGAATTACTACTTCTAAACTTCTCATGTTTCAAAAACCCAGGAACTTTTAAAATACTAAAAACCCCTTATAAATGCTAACTTTTTATTTTCAAACCCCGTTTTAACGTATTACTTAAAAAGATGAACTCATTTTGAAATAATATATAACATCATAATTTATTTTGAATAAAAGATAAATAATTAGCAAAAATATTATCTCATATTATTTATATATTATTTAAATGTTATTTGTTTTTTGAGGGAGAACTACAAGCGATCACTTAATGTTTGTTCTCTTTTAGATGAACTCATATGCTTTCACCTAAATTTTTAAATTAATCTTACTAGACGTGGGATTCGAACCCCTCATCTATTGATAAATGAGGTTGGTACCATGACCACTATGCTAACCTAGTGATGATAGGTTAAAGTTATTTATCATTTATTTATATATTATTTAAATGTTATTTAGATTTTTAATAAAGTTATGTAAGTTTATTTTCAATACTTAAAAGTTGAGGGGTTTTTGGAAAATGAAAATGTCGAAGAGCTCTTTTTATTATTGCAGAATTTGTAATTTTTTAATAAATTAGAAACAATGTAGGGGGCTTTCGAATATTTCCCAAAAATTATACGTTCACAAAAGATATAATAAAAAGAATATTAAGAATTTAATAACAGTAATGGATTTTCAACCATGGAATTAATTCAGCTTTACAAAAATGAAAAGTATTTTTCACATTTCGGCTAAGAATAAGCATATTGATTTTCATATACATGGTAGCATAAAAAGCCAACATAAAATATTGATTAGAACAAATTCATACCTTCAAATTATAATGAAATGCAAGTTTGATTGGATAGTTCATGTCCCACTTTGTTAGAATCCCTAAGTTGACTTGTATACTAAGAATTACATGACATATTTTGATGCAAAAAATGTTCGAAATTGATTTCTCTCCCCCAATAATAGCCACCATAAAGAGATTGTTCATAAATTTGTTATGAAATAATAATTAAGGAGAATTATCTTTAGAAGAAGAAAAAAACAAAGAGTTGATTATGATATTTGAAATCTTTATAAAGGCACATAAATAATTTATTTCACGAGCAAATGTCAGTCTACATAAAGAATAATCTCAATTAAGTTTATATCTAATAATCAATTAAAAAAAAGTTTATATTTAATATATGAGTTGGAGCAAATAACTGCCACTTCATCTTTGGATTAAAATGAAAGAAGTGGTGGCATACATAAATAAATATGTATAAATTTATGATATAGACCCACCATATATTCCAAGCTTACATGGGCATATCTAGCTTATTAGTATTTTCATTAAAAAAAGGCAAAATTGTAGCGCCTAATTAAGATATATATATATGTTTTTTTTTATAATTTAGACCCAACATTTGTCTTATTTGCAAAGAGCATCCAACAGTTGTATATACTATTTTTTGGTTTATTTATTATCTTACTTTAATATGATAGAAAACTTATTATTGTATTTATTATGTATGAAATACAATTGAACAAATTTAAATATAACATATTATGTATGTGTACTTTTTATATCATTCTTTTTAATGTATTTCACTATGGCCCTAATGCATAAAAACTGGAAGGCTAGCTTAATAGACCAGTTTATTCATCCATAAAAAGGATCAGTTTAAAGTTTTGTAGATTCCCTGAATCATGCTTGCAAGGTTGGCATAAAGTAACTCTTCTTTTCTTTATGTTTTAGAAAGAAATAGTTCACTCAAACTTTCTCACTACAATCAGATCGATTGAGGGTGGAGATTAATTCTCTGTGACAAAAATGTATTTTGTTGCATAAAATCCTAACATTCTATCTGTTCGTTTAAAAGATTGAAACATATTCACAAACCCGCAGTCAGTGGTATATATTAACAACTACAAAAATATTACAAATTTTATCAAAATATTTTATACCGCTATTGTTCTTTTAATCCAACATTCGACCTAAATTATAAGATTGCTCTAGCTTTATATATTTGTGTTCAACTTCGGTTATTCATTTTCTCAAGGAACAAATCCTATAAACAAATTGTCTCTAAAATAAATCTTGAATAATCTCTCAAAAAGAATCTAAAAAAGAATCATTCCTTTATTTCGTTTAGTTTTTTTTTATCTTTAAACCACCTAAAATTATTATCAATGGGGTTGTATAACTGAACTTTGATTAATAGAATTACGTGAGAGATATTTAAGCTCTCCGCTTTTATAATTTTTTTTTTTTTGTATTGTAAAGATGGTGGTCAATTAAGAACAATGCTTAAATAAAATATTGCCTTTTAAGTTCATGTACCATCACACAATTAAATTCTTAAATTATTGTCTTTTGGAGAGTGCTATACCATCACATTATTATACTAAATTTATACTAAACTGGTTTAATCTGCCAAATTTTGGGTACGTTTGGCCGCAACAATTTTTTTAAGTATCAGGTATATAAAATTGTAATATTTTTGAAAAAACAGTTTATATGTTTATTAAAAATAATATATAAATGAATAAAGACAATAAACAATTTTATAAATACAATATATAAGTATTATGAAAATGTAGGCTAATAAAAATAATATTTATGTATCATTAAAATGGTATACATATATATATATGAACTACAAATAGAAGATCGAGCAGTATACCCCACCCCACCATGCACCCACTCCTAATCATAAAATGGTATATATATCTTGGAAAAGGGGACATGACCCTCTCATCAGTCCCTATATATTTCACATATTTAGAACTAAAGCAAACTAAATGTAAAATCAAAAACCAAAAAAAATAAAATAAAGATGAGGAACCATATTATTTATGTATAAACAAATTTTCACATATGTGGAGGAGAAAATAATGGGTGTCTACAGCCTACTGCCTCAAACCTTCTCTTTTGGGGCATGGTTGTCGTCACGATTCTAAAGTTGGCTCATACAGATTATCCAATAATCATTTGTTTTGTGGGGAATAAAGTAGCATCCCCAAAAAGAGAACCCCATCATTTCTCTTGACCCCTTGAAGTGGGAAGTGAGCCATACTATGCCTCTTTTGTCTCCTCCTATGCGTTACTTCGTGTTATCTAAGTAGTTCTACAATCCTCACTTGAACTTCTGTCATCTTTTCCTTGTGCACTTAAATATAACGCATTATTTTATTATAGTTTTTATTTGAGGGGATATTATACATATACAATTTCAACTGCATTTAATATTTTATACTAAATTTATGAATAGAACAATTCGTTAAGATAAATAATTTAGAAATTAGAAATTACCAAATGACTAATTATTTAGTAATTGAATATAAAATACAATAAGTTATAGATCATGAATTCAAAATTCATTAACACCAAATAATATAAGTGGGACAAAATATAATTTTCATTCTGTCAAAAATATATATATATATATATCTGAAACATGATAAATATATATCTAACAAAAGCTTCTTAGTCTAGTTAGTAGAGTGCATTAAATATGATATGAGAGGTTATAGGGCTGAATCTCATTAAAAACTTTTCTTTGTCTAATTAAGTATGCAATAATTATTGTAGAAAAAAAAAAGATATTGAAAACAAAGTCTTACTCAACAATTTAGAGAGATGAATCTAATTTGTCTAAATTAACGAAAATTCATTTCTATGGTTCTCAGTTTTATTTCATTTTACCTCTATATTTTATACCCAGGTATAAAATAAATATAAAATTTCTTTAAGATAAAATATACATCCTCTCCTCTGTCATACCCCTTACCTCACTTTTGCTGTAAGGCATCTTACAATGAATCATATGGTAGAGGGACTGGGCAAATCTTGAAACCACATAACAAATCTAAAGTAATTTGACTAGAATTATTACTTGTGTTATAGTAAGATTTTAATTAGTCATTTTCACCCTACAAAAGAATCAATTGTGGGGTATGAAACCCTGAGCAAGATATGTTAATTACCTAGATATTGATATTGGAATATATTTTATAAATATTATATCATTCTGATATATATTACAAAATAAGAGCGTATATATTATTTTGATATGATTAAAAATCATGATTATACAATTCAGTTTTATGTTAATAAAATATTGTTATTGTATATTATATATGCTATTTTTGTAATAATATCTATATACTGTTATCATAATATATATTGTAATATGATATTTTTTGTAATAATATATCTGTTCTATTTATAATCTTAGTAAAAAAGTTGGTGCATAATTATGTTTCCAACTCTGTATTAATCTTTGTTAAAAAAAAAAAAAAACTGATCACAATTTGGACGCTTCACATCACATCTACTTTATATATTTTGTTTCTCTAAACAAAACACAATTTGGTTTTAAGAAGGAATGAGATGCCATGCAGAAAATAACATCAAATCAATCCATTAAGTACCTTCAAGGACAATATTCGTTTTTTGTTCTCCTACAAAAAAAATATTCTCTTTTTGTTAGAACATCGAATTCTTTTATTTAAGATGCTTTTTTATCAACATAATTTTAGAGAACAGTAGAATAAAATAAGTAAGATTTGTGCTTATGAGAAAATATCTACCTTCACTGTTATCAGTTTAGTTGATGTTATTAACATTGAATTATCAGTTATTTAGCATTATTACATATGAATTATAGTTTATATTTTATAATATTAAATTATAACACAGTAAACTTGACGTATCATGTTGGTTTACTAGTGGTTTGATATTAGCTTCATCATTTCATAGGCTGAGAAGTTCGAATCTCGAATCTATCAGGATTGATTTAAAAATTTAGATGTTAGCATATGAACTCACTATAAAGAAAACAAAATAAGCGATCACTTTTAATTCTCCCTCAAATAAAAACTGACTAATTGAAAATACAATGATTCTGATTTACACCAGTTTAGCTGATAATATTAAAATTCACGTACCAGGTATTTAATAATACTATATAATATTTTATTTTGAATGAAATATTATATAATATATTAGGCTCTTTAGTTATTTAGTAATATTAATTTGGACTACTCATGTGGAACCCCAAGAAGTCAAATTTTCTGAACAAACCAAAAAAGTTACGAGAGAGAGAGACTTGAACTGAAGACACAAGCCAAGATCAATTTCCTCACAAAATAAGATAGGAATACACTTTAAAGCAAAAATTACAGGTAGATTTGTACGCACAACGTACACTCTCACGCACTGATCACACACAAAACACAAATCCAAGTACCTGAAATACCACTAAAGAAAAAAAATATATATATAAAAAATACCACTAAAACCCACCTCAAGCTAGCATTCAAAAAAAAAAATACCACTAAACAAACAGTATAAGAAATACAAGAAGCTCAAAACATACAGGTAGTATTTATTTACATTCAGATTACGTCCATAAGCCATACATTTCACTGCATCATAAAATTAAAATATTTTAGAGTGACATTCGCATCGAGTTTCCCAAAAATTTACAAACAATTAAACTAATTTTGCAGTTCCTGAACAAATTCACGAATATTAAGTTAGAAGCAGAAAATATTTAAAAAAAAATTAGTAGCAAACCTTGTTGGCAATAATATTGTTAGAGAGCCAATCGAGTCCTTCGTAAAGGCCTTCGCCAGATGTGGCACATGCGTTCTGTATATACCTGAATTATAAAAAAAAAAAAAAAAAGATTTATCATAAAAAATCATTCTAATAGATTATTTATTCGATATTAAGTACTGATAACAGATAATAACTTTTCACAATTAACCCTCAACTGACTTGATTCAAATTCCATAAATTAACCCTATATTTTGCAATTATACCTCTTCTTAGCGTCAAAATTCAAATGCGGCACATTCTTCCATAAATGAATATATAAATATTCCCAAACTAGAGTTAACTTTCCTTTATTATGCAATCACACAGTTAAAAAGAAACATATTATGCTGAAGTGGTCTTAATATTTTAAATGTATTGTGTATGATTTATACATAAATTATTTAAAATATTAAGATCACTTCAGCTGAACTGTTCTTCTTTTCAAGGTGAAACTATAGTGATATATTTAATTCAGAAGCATATGTATCATATTAAAATTTACCAGCGACGATGGTGAAGAGAGTGGAGGCCGAGTTTGTCTGTTAATTCAGCAGCATTCATCGCATTCCGTAAATCTTGTTTGTTTGCCAACACAAGAAGACTCGCATCTCTCAATTGGTCCTTTTTATTTTATTTTTATCATACAAAAGAAAAATTAGAAATATTAATTAGAGATATCAATTTTAGAAAATGTAGAAAATATCACATATGCCTCTATAAATGTAAGAAAACTATTACCCCTTTATTATTTGATATAAAAAAAATAAGCCCATATTAGCCATGATATATAAGTTTTATGTATCCATATGAGGAAAAAAAATGAAAGGTTCATCTGGGATTTATATGATATTTTCCATGCCTAATATACATTATATTTTCACTTTTGCAGGGGTTTCGCATGAAATACGCCTATATAAAGAATAAAATAAGAGATAGTAATTATTTGAAGTATATGGTACCTCATTTAACATGCGGTGCAATTCGTCTCGGGCTTCAATAACACGTTCCCTATCGATACTATCCACCACAAAAATCAAACCTTGTGTGTTTTGAAAATAATAGTTCCACAAAGGGCGGATCTGGAAAAAAGATGTTACACAAAAAAAGTTAATATAAGCACATACTTATGAATTAAAATTAATGAAGCAACTCAGTAGGAAAATGGAAGTGAAATTTGTTTAAAACCTTGTCTTGACCCCCAATGTCCCAAACGGTGAAGCTGATGTTCTTGTATTCAACCGTCTCCACATTAAACCCTATGAAAAAAAAATCAAAGGTATTGTTTAATACAACAATTTTGACGAATTACAATATAATGGTACCACTACCATATCAGTCAATGTTGATACCAGTAGTGTTACACCCGGGATGAATTTGAGATGAGAAAATAATCTCTCACCTTCATTTAACAGCAAAACAATACTACTACTAAAACAACTTGGCTAGGCCATTTTGAATTGGCCATTTGGCCTGAGTAATTGTATATAGGATCAGTAGGTTATTTGGGCTCTAACAAGTACAAGTACCATAAAATAAAATAAAAAACAAGTATGAGTACCATATAAGTGGTAAGCACAAAAAATAAGTGTGGAAAATAAAATTTTAAATGGAAATTGAGATTATTCAAATGTTGAAATGTAAGTGTACCAATTGTTGGAATTGTGGTGACGACCTCTCCAAGCTTGAGTTTGTAGAGAATTGTAGTCTTTCCAGCCGCGTCAAGACCCACCATTAAAATTCTCATTTCGGTCTTTGCGAAAAGACGGCTGAAGAGCTTCGTAAATGTCACACCCATCTTTATCTCTCTCTTTCTATGCTTTTCTCTCTACTTTTAGAGATTCAAATGTCAGAATTAATATGACACGAATTAAGATTTGGTTCTTAGATTTTTATGTTCTTAGTTTTTTTGGTTTTATTTTGCTTTATCTAGAATTGATTTTAGCCACTTTATGTAAATATTCAATGTAACGTTCTTTTTTCGTATTAATATAACATAAGCAAATGTTTACCTTTCAACCAAAAAAAAATTCGGTTCAAATGTATAAAAATGACCAACGCGAATTTGCAAAAATTGGTTTACAACTAGAAAAAGTAGTCTTTTTCTCTATTAGATGGCAATTTACCTCAAAAAAGGTGGCAAAACAAATGACGGTACAATACTGGTACCACCATGAGAAAAATCTGATTTCCACTTTCTTTTCCTTTTTTTGGATTTATTGTGTGCTTACACCTAAATTATCACTTAATTAATGCTCTAATGGGAGCTTCTTGTACCGCTATCCTCTGGTACCAGTATCAACAATTTTAAGTACCACTTAAATAAACTATAACAACAAAACAAAGTGAAAAATACAAAAATGTTCAGATAAATCAATGAATTACCTTATGAAAAGGTACTAAATGCTTCAATGGAGCTCTCTGCTTGTCTGGTGCAAAGTGGAACAAGGGAGGGGAATAAATAGGGGAATAAGAGGGCTTGCTTATGGTTGTTATGCTCTGACTGTCTGCTCTCTGCTTCAGGTCGAAGTAAGGGAATAAGAACAGAGAATAATATAAGATGCAAAATTAGAGTTGGTCCTTGTGTTTCTTGTGTCTTTCTCTTTTTGACCATCCAGAGAGCGGGTCAATATTCATCTGTGTGATAATTCGCTATTTGTATTTTTTTGTTTTTCGAAGGAAAATTTGCAAAAAAAACCCTACATTATCCCTAAATTGCAAAACATTCCCTGCTTTATTGGAAATTGCAAAAAAAACCCTATATTCTTAAGAAAATTAAATTTTAGTCCCTATATTCTTAAGAAAATCAAATTTTAGTCCCTACCGTTAGTTCACTTTTAACACCGTTAACTACCACATCACTTTCATTTACTTTAATTTAATTCAAAAAAATTAAGATTTTTTTTTTTGTATTAGAAACAATTTTTTGAGCAAAATTTTTTTAATGAATTTTTTTTTTTTTGCAAATTTCCCTTAAAAAAAAAACCATACAAATATTTTTTTTTATAAAAAAATTAACAAAAATATTTTCTTAAAAAAATAATTTTCCCGAAAAATAATTTTCTCATAAATTTTCTTCTATTTTTTTCTTAGAAAAATATGTTTTTGAATTAAAATTATGAAAAGGATGTTTTTATTAAAAAATTTCAGAATTTTTTTTCCAAAAAAACTTAGTTTCTGAAAGAAATATTTTTTCGAAAATATACTTTTAAGAAAAATATTTTCAAAAAATATTTTTATGAAAAATATATTTCAATTTTTTTAAGAATAGTTCTTAAAATCTTTTTTATATAAAAACATATTTTTCTGAAAGAAAGTATTAATTAATATTTAAAAAATAGTTTTCAAGTGATTAAACTACTAATACGAAAGGTGTTTGCTTCAATTTAACGGTAGAGACGTTTTTTGCAATTTTAGCAATAATACCGGGGCTTTTTTGTAATTTCCAATAATGCAGGGGATCTTTTGTAATTTAGGCATAATGTAGGGGCTTTTTTGTAAATTTTCTTTTTCCAATTTTTTTGCCCAAAAAAAGGCAAAGTTATATTATACTTAGTTTAGGATTTAGAGTTATATTTTTTACAATATATATATTATTATTATTTACATAAAAATTATGGAGGGCATGTATGTTTAGAATGCAAAATAATTGAGAGGATTTGGCCAAAATTATTACTATTATTATAAATATTATTTATAATAATGATGCTTCAACTCGCAGAAGCCGCTGTGACTTTGGAGGAACTTATTTTCTATTAATTTGTTTATTTTTTCAATTGCAATTCAAGCTATATTAAAACTGTTCATTAAGGGCCCGATTAGGGGAATTGATATTGCCAGGCAGCAATTTGATGAGTGTAGGTACAAAAATTTTAAATGACAATTTTACACTTTGCAATAAATGATTTATACTAAATGCATGGTTATCTTCCAATGTCAAGTTAAAGAATTTCCTTATTTACTTCTATAAGATGAATCTCAGCAAATCTTCATTGTTATCTTGATTTTTTACTAATTTTCTAATGAGAGAAAGTCAAAAAATAAAGAATTAAAAAAATTATGCAGAAAAAAAAAATTCTGAAATTCATGAAAACAAATATATGTATAAACATTTCATATGTCATAATGAAGAAATAGAATAATGTTTTGTCTAAGGTTGCATCTAAACTTTTTAACGAAATTTATTAATTCTTTTCTTTGACTTATTATTTTGAAAAATAACATAATGTTTTTTTATTGAAAAGATATATTAAGAAAACATAAATATGCACAAATGAAAAAGAGCAGTAAATGAACAAAAGCAAATTTATGTGCTTCTAATCTAGCATTGTGATTTTCGGTTATGACGCTAATTTCACAGTTGGATTCAAATCCGAATTCAATAAAAATTATGAGATTCAAATGGTACCCCTTAAACCCATTTACCAAAATAAACAAGGGATAACATTCACATCATCTGCTTAAAACATCACTTAAATATTACCGGATCATATTTAAATATTTTCAGTTGTTCATTATATCTTTGTATAGAAGTAATTGAAAAATAATATATTTTGTATATCATACATTTTTATATACTCATTCTACTTTTAAAAAAATATCAATATACCTTATTGTAATTGTATTATATCTTTCTGAATTTCGGCAATAACAAAAAAAAAACGATGGTGTATATTAGGTCCCAACAAACAAATAAAAATTCGAATTCTTTATTGCCTTTTCTTTTTATAGAAAATTCAATTGCAAGGAATCATGCCTATTCAGCCACCACTAGAACTATATGATAATATTACATATACTAGTTTGTTCATTTTGTTTATATTTTCCTTACATAGTATTTATGCATTTGTTTATTTCGGGGTAGACCTTGATTCATTACATGCTTTGCAATTTAGTCTTGATATCTGACTGGGGGAATTGATATCTACAGACCCCAATTTGATCAGTGCAGACATGAAAAATAACAATTGACTATTTTGTCCATCTTAATGATGTATTATCAAAACATAAACGGCAAGTTAATTGTAAGATCATAGGTGATTTTCAAATTAAACACTTGTCTTTTTCTTTTCCTTTTCCTTTTCCTCTTCCTCATGTCATGACTCTTGAATAAAATAATAAATATAATTATATATTTTCATATTTTCTATTTATTTCAATATTTTTGAAACAAAAAAATTAGAAAAGTACATAATTGATTTACGACATCTGAATTAATATTATTTTGTCATAAAAATTTAATATTTAGTATTTGAACCAAAATAGAAATAGTAATGAACGGCATGTAAAATAATACATCGAGGTGAATTATAATTTCCTTGATCAATTCATTTGTTGTTTTTTCATTTGAATTTCTTTGTGGATAACTTCATTGGTTGTTGACCAATTCATTTATTGTTGTTTTTTTCATTTGAACCGTCTATGTGGATAATTTCATTAGTTGTTTTTTTATTCGAATCTTTTGTGTGTATTTCCTTTGTTCTTTTATTTGAATCTTTTATGGGGATAATTACATTTGCTGTTCATTTATTTGAACCTTTTATTTGGATAATTTCATTTGTTCTTCTTCCATTCGAACCTCCTATATTTGGATTTGAATCTTATTGATCGAATGACACCTTTCAAAGCAGGTCTAAAAAATCAACCTAATTCTTTCGTACTCGTACTAAAAAACAGAATCATACCAACTTTTACCCTTTGAGAATACACTTAGATGGAAACCATTGACATTATACTAAAACTAAATTAAACCATAATTCTGAACCTGACCGCTACTAAAAGAAGAAAAAAGAAAAAATAGTAATTGGATAATTCAACTGAAACTGCCTGCATGCTTGCCTACACCGCCCATTTTACAACAGCGGGCCCGCGCTTTTATTATACAACACGCAATGAAACTTTTTTCCTTATTTGCCCTTACGAGCCGGGGGCAAATCCATCAATTTATCGCTACTCGATTGAATGAAGAATAATTGAGAGAGAATTAAGAAAAAAGAAAAACACTAACTAAAAAAACATCAACAACCAACCTTTCCATGTTAGGAAATGTTTTACTTTCTTTCAATAATATTTTTCTACGTCAGAGAGAGAGAGCTAGAGAGAGAAAATGCCTAGTCTTCTTCTTTTGCAGCTTTTTTGCCGTTTTTATTTAATTTACTCGCGGGAAAATGAAGCCTCGCATAAAGAGGCCTTGGCGCCCTTGTAGCTCTATCAAATCCTCTTACACACACAAACCCTACAGAAAATTAAAAATAAATTACCTAATTATGAATTATATATCCATGTATGTATAAAAATGTATCTAAATAATATTACTATTTATATTTTTTTAAACGTTAAAACATACCTCTCCAGAAGCAATGCTGGATTTCTTCAGTCGATAAACCTAATAAGCCATAAAGCAAACAATTAATATTACCCCTTAAAATAATATATTTTTTTAAATAATGATTAAAGAAATAAATTACCTTTAAAAATGGTGGGAATTGAGGTGCCGAAATAAACGGTCCGTCTAGGAAGGTTCCAGATCCAGCCTCTTGGGCACTCCACTGGGTTACGACTCGACTCATGGTCAGCAAATAACTGTCAAAAATACGTCACATTATATTTGGAAATAAGAATAATTAATTTTTACCAATATAATAATAATAATAATAATTTTTACCTCATTAACTTGAAAGTAGGTCCCATTGAGTGGGAAGCTACCTCTCATTGCAGTCCGACACGGTATCTATTCAAAAACAAACAAAAATTACTTCAAATATACAAAAAAAAAACAGAAAAACAAAAACAAAATAAATATATATATTTAATTAATAAATATTTTAATTACCAAAACAGTGCCTCTAACAACTTGGCGTCTCGCTTCTTTAATTCCAACACATCTCAAGCAGGCTTCTTTGTCACACAATTCGTTCACGTCTTGCGATATGCAGAGCGACTTTGGAGGATCTGTCGAAACAGCCGTCTCGCCTGCACGGTGTCCGATGCAAATTTAATAAACGAAATAATGAGGGGGTAATTCATGGGTATATATGAAAATATTGCTTGAACTTTTTTTATGTTTTGTAGGGATATTAGTGATGTTTCTAGTTGTTGATTAAATATTTTTCTATGTTTTACTTATAGGGGTATACGTGAGATTATGAATTAAATGTTTTTCTATGTTTTATTTATAGGAGTATAAATGAATTATTAATTAAATGTTTTTTTATTTATTTTGTTGGTCTTGCCTGGAGTCCAAATGGAGAGAAGATAAGGGCACGGGTCGTCAGGCTCTCTTCGTTCATACTGAAAATTACGATAAAATAAACAGTTAGTTATATGTAAATAATCATATATACATTATATTATTTTTATATAAAATGATGGTAATTTTTCAAGTCAAGCAGTTGAGGAAACTTACCCCAGCCAAAAGTTCATGATTATCAGGCAATTCGTACCTGCAATAATTGACAAAACAAAATTGTATAATTAAAAAGATTATAAAAATAATAATAACAATAACAATAATAATAACAACAACAACAACAACAACAAAAAATAATAATAATAATAATAACAATAAAAAAATAATAATAATAGTAATTTTTATTATTAAGCCTAAATAATAATTATAATCAATCACCCAAAAATAATAATAAAAAAATCAATCCCCCAAAAATAATAAAAATAATATTAATAAAAAAACACATAATCGATAATCAAGTTAATAATAACAAAAAAAACATACACTTGATGCTCGGTTCTGAGCCGGCTGATATTCTTCAACTTCGGCGTCGGCAGCGAGGCCTTCTCCGGCGAGATCGCGACCAGCGCCTTCGACATATCCGCCTCCCCGACCTCCAGATTATTCCTCTTGATGTAACTCTTCAGGTTCTTCTTGAACTCCTCGAAATCCAGCTTGATCGTCGGGATCTCGTCCGGATCCTCCTCCTCCTCCAAAAACGCGTCCTCGAAGGGCTGTTCGGGTTCGGGCTCCGGCGAGGCGGGCTCCTCGATGATTGGTTGGGTGGAAACGGAGGGGAGTTGGGGATGGACTGGAGGTGTCCATTTGGGGGTGGAAATGGAGGGGAGGGGGAGTTGAGGGTGGAATGGAGGTGTCCAGTTGGAGGTCGAACTGGAGGGGGTGTTGGGATTGGCATTGGTGGGAGTGGAAGTGGAGGCGATAAGGCCTTTTTCTTCTGGGCCTGGTAAAGCTAGTCTCGCGCTGTGGTATAGATTTATTGTGTTTTGTTTGTTAGTGATGTTTTTATATTTTATTTGTATTCGTTTAGTAAATGAATATAGATGTGATGATTAAAGAGATGGGAAGTAGGGAAATGTTACCTCGCGAATGCACTTGCGAAATGTTTACACTCGGCGCGCATTGGGCAAGCGTTGCAGTTCGGCTTGCTCTTGGTGCAAAAAACCTGGAAATGATAATAATAGTGTATTAAATAAATAATTATTTTATAATAATTTATGTATAATCATGAGTATCATGACAAGTCATTACCTTTCCGAAAGTAATCATTTGATAATGCAGCTCATACCTGTATCAGAAGCATATAATTAGAAAACCAAAAAATAATAGATAAAAATCTTTAATAAAAAATATTTTTTGATTTTATATGTGGAACTCACAATGTCCTTTGATCGAGTTTGCAAAGCCGAGGCCAAAGATACTTCTGAATATTCTCTAATATAGGATACCTTAAAAAAGAAAAATAATAAATTAGACTAAAACAATATTTTCTTTACAGTAATATTATATGCAGTTTTAATTTGTTTTTTAATTAAAAAATGTATAAAAATTACATCTCTAAAAGATGCAACTGAAGAGACTCAGGTAAAGGCTGAAGCGGGACCCATCCAAGTCTGACACATATACGTCCAACATTTGTATCAACCTAATAAAGAAATTATTAATCAACACAATAAAATAATACTCCTTTCAAAATAAAAAAATGAAAATAAATAAATAGATATAATTAAATCATACAGGAAAAGCGAGATGATGAAGTGTCAATAAACGAACGCACTCCACACTTTTCAGTCCGAGCCCCCTTACACTCAACAGATAATCCCTGACAAAAATAATAAATAAACATATTACTTAATAATTTCACGAAAACTTAGGATTTGATTTGGAAATTTTGAGAATTTTAACAACTCTTACTTTGCTTTGCCAGGATCGACGTCTCTCAACCATTCAAGGTCAACGCTTCCATGGTCTCTCACAAGCCTCTCTAGAAAATCCTGCGATTTTATTTTATTTTTTTTCATTAGTTAATCAAATTTTATAATAATATATTTAATAAATCATACTAAAATATTTAAACCTCTATTAAACAGAACAATCCAAAAGAAAAAAGTAAATTTAAGCAATAAAAAGTGGACAAACAGTACAGTGATATAGACTCATACATACCTTTATACGATCACATTACTTTATTATTAAACCTTAATAAAAAAAAGGATATTTATCATTATACCTTAGTAATAAAAAAGATATTATTATCATAAAAAACAAAAAAATGATATTTATTATTGTAAATAAAAACCTAAAAATAAAAAGAATATTAAATAATAATTACTAACCATTATAATAAAAAAAACATAAAAATAAAAAGAATATCCATTATCGTAAACGAAAAACATAAATACCAAAAAGGACATTCACCATAAAAAAACAAGTATATTTAATATTACACATAGACAAAATCAACAAAAACAAAAATGACACTTGATAGATATTGATACTATCAATTTATTGAACATACCTTAATCCTCTCAGCGAGCATGTTGTTCATGCCGCGCTCCCTGATCGCGTCGGACAGCTCTCTAACACTCGCCCGCCTCAGCGCCTCGTAATCCAGGGAATCCGCGGCCTTGTAGCTCCGCTCCTGCTTTGGCGTCCCCGGCGGGCGGACCCCGCGCCTCAGGCTGTCCCAGTCGAACGTGCTCTTCGCCGCCTTGCTGCTCGCCCTCTTCGGCTTGTTGTTGTTATTGCTCGAAATTCCCTCGCTGATTATCGTCCCGCCGTCCATTGTTTTCTGCACGGTTTCCGATGCTGCCTTCGATGCGTTCTGCGTGGTTGGCGACGCGACCTTGTTGTTGTTGTTCGGTGCGTTCTGCACGGTTTCTGATGCGGCCTTGTTGTTGTTGATCGGTGCGTTTTGCACGGTTACCGATGCGGCGTTCAAATTCTGCATGGTTGCCGGCACGGTCCTCGAGGAGTTATTCAGGAAGTTGTGCACGTCTACCGATGCAGCCTGCACGGTTTCCGATGAGGTCTTTGAGGGGTTGTTTGAGAAATTGTGCACGGTTCTCAAGACGGTCTTTGAGGAGGCGTTGTGCACGGTTTCCGATGCAATTGTTGAGGAGGCGTTCGAGACGTTGTGTGCTGTTTCCGAGGCCGGCGGCTTTGTGTTGCTGATGTATTCATTTCGGTTCGGAGGATTTTGGTTTATTTTAATCATAGGAGTTATTGGTTGAGCGCAAGTTTGATTTGCAACAGGTGAGCTTGGAGTACTTATTCCCATATCCAGATTAAGATTGTGAGATGCTTCACTTATTCCGGTAGTGTTATTCCCCTTAAACAAACCAGGCATAACTGAATCCGAATAGTTATTCCCGTTATGAGGGTGCGAGTATCCCAAACTCAAGTTATTCATCGTTCCAGAAGGAAAAGCAGAACAGTCGCTATTCCCGTTCTGGGAATAAAATCCCACGTTATTATTGGAATAAGAGCACGACGCGCCCATCGCATTAGTCACCTTATTCAAATCCGGGAATAAATCACACCGATTCGACTCAGCAAACTGCAAAAGCTGAGTGTACGAAGTATGCGGAGCGTTAAACGGGTCCAAATCATACAACCAACCTGACCCGTTAGACCCATTAAACCTATTTGACCCGTTTAGATCCTCAGAATTTTGCGAAGAAACCACCGAGTTCTGAGAAGAAACCACCGAATTCTGATCCTCAATTGAACCGGGCCCGCTGTCAGGCGATGACTCAGCAGCAGGTTTAACATTAATATTATTATTATCATTTGTTTCTTGGAGATGGGGCAGGGTGCATTTTGTGGAGCTGTCTTGCGAGGAGTTGTTTTCGTCTTTTTCCTCCGAGGAGAAATCTTCGATCGTGACCACGTTTTTGTGGAAGTTTTGGAGGGAGATGATGCTTCGGATGCTCAGATTGGTCTCTCTTTCCGGGTTAACGGGTCGGGTTTGCGGCGGGTATTTTGATACCAGACCCATAAACGCAGAGCTGTTGAAACAAACAAACAAATAAATAAATGTTGGTTGTTAAAATAAAATATTATATAGAAAAAACAATATGAAACAAGCTATTTTGTTTGAACTTTGATTAAAATTATTGAGTAAAAAGATATAAAATATAAAAAAAATTGATAAAAACCTAGAAAGATGGTCAGAAACGTTTTGTGTAAGAAACACTCCAACGACCGAATCCACAACCGACCCTTTCCACGGCGAAAACCTTCTATCCCCTACACAAATAATAACATTACTAAATTAGACAAAAAATTATTAAAAAATAAACAAAAAAAATTAAAAAAATACTAAATTAAATTACCTTGAACGAGATGCATCCTAGCGATAAAAGAATCGATCCTCCCTTTAAAAATCTCTCTCTCCTCCTCCAAAACCTTCTCTTTATTCTCATCCAACGGTTCTTCATTCATTTCCTTCCCCATCAACAAATTCCAAACATGATTCGTGACCGGATCCAAATCCACTCTCACTCTAAACTTCCTCTTCTTCTTCTCCACATTCTCATACTGTACCATCGTACCACTCATCCCATTATTATACGGCACCATCGCAAAAGACTGGTACGGTGATGATTGTACAGGGAAGTTTTGACTGGCTCTGTTTATGTCGAGAAGTTTCATTTTTTGGATTATTGACTCGATTGTGGCTTCGAAAGAGAGTGCTGACGTGGCGAGTGAGCTGATGAGAGATGCTGGTTTTCGGCCTCTTGGTTTTGGACCGGGTTTCTCCTTAGCGGGCGGAGTTGTTGAGAAAGGATCCGATAAGATTTGTTTGTCCTTCTTTTGCCTGCCTCTCCTTTTCGGTTCGGGTTTCTGCTGAGCTGGCGAGATTTCAGTGGCTATTATTGAAGGATTGTTTAAGTGTTGGTTTATGGTTGTCGTTTTTTCGGAGTAAGTTTGGATGGAATTTGCGACAGGTGGCGGTTTGTTGTAAACTTGATTCACTTGATTCGGTCTTGAATTGTTTATGTTATTGTTGGTTATTGGTACCGCGTTTGATGGACCCGGTTCGGATCTGTTGAACCAGAATGCCGGCCTATCAGGTGTCGCCACCTGGCAGGAAGCAACAGCAGTAGTAGTGGGACTAATGGTAACAGGGGTGCCGTTAAGCATTTGCTGAGCTTGAGGGTTTTGTCTCTTTCTTATTTCTGTTATTCTCTGAATATCGGCCAATGAGAAGACGCCACCTGTCGGCCCCACGTTGTGCAAGGCAACAGAAGAAGAATTGGGATTAGAAGAATTAGGTCTCACAGTTCCGTTTTGATGCAATATATTATTATTATTATTATTATTCTGATCGGTTATTCTCATTTTCTTCTGACCATCACCCGCTCGAGCCGAATTATTATTACCGTTTTGCAAAAGGATATTACTATGGTCTCTTTTAACTCCGCTCGTAGAAATTAAATGATTATTAACGCGAGTGTAATTACCCAAAGTCTTAAGTAAATGCTCGTTTTTCATGGCCAAAGCCATCAAACCATTCGGTCTAAACTTAGGCATATTTACCATAGAGTTATTATTTATCATATGATTATTCGGTCTAACATTAGGCATTGGAGGGTACGGATATCCAGAGAAATTAATACCCGATCCATTTTGGACCCGGTTCGTACCGTTTTGATTGGTACCGATCTTTTGACCTACAGGAGGAAACGTGCGGTCAAATTCCTCTTGAATCTGATTGGTCGATTGGTTGAGATCCAAAGAGAATCCTTTCGCTCGTACAGATGAGTTCGGAACCGAAACCGGTACGGTCGAAACGTTTATCTTCGTACCGGTACCGGTACTGGGCAGTGGAACCGGTACGGTACCCAAATTAGGTTGCGAAATATTATTACTCGTATTATTAGTGTTATTAACACTATTGTTATTGTACGCATTAGGGTTTAATTCTTCCTGGTCAAAATTCAAAGAGCGCCTCACTGGCTTGCGGACCCCACTCGTACCATTTTGGGTGCACGAATTGGGGACCTCAATCGACTTATCTCCTCCATTCGGGGTGCAAGAACTGGGGACCTCAATCGGTTTATCAACTCCATTTGGGGTACAAGAACTGGGGACCTCAATATTTGGGGTGCAAGAACTGGGGACCTCAACCGATTTCTCTCCTCCATTCGGGGTGCAAGAACCGGGGCCCTCTATCGGCTTATCATTACCCGGGATTTCGATTCCCTTCTTCCTGACGTACTTTCTCTTCTGCCGGACTTCGGTTCCCGGTTTTGGCGTCACGGATTTCGGAGCCCGGGGTTTCTTCTCCTTGAAAACTTTCGGCACGTACTTCCTCCTCCTCTGTTTCGGCTGAGGCGTTTTGTTCAGGTCGATCCCTTGGTTTTCCAACGAGACTTGGTTTGTACCGACCTCCTCTTCTGTCTGTACCAGTACCTGTTCTTGTTCTTTCTGCTGTTGCTGTTGTTGCTCGGAAATTTCGATCTGATGAGTCATCGTACCGGTTGGAGGTTGGGTTTCGGTTACCGGGTTTGAAAAGTTCAAACCCGACCCGTTTTGTTGAGGCGAAGGCGAAATAATTTGGTGGGGGTTATTATTATTGTTGTTGTTTAGCATATTTGAAAAATTCAAGGTTGTGCCGTATATCATTCCATTATTTGCCGAATTTGAATAACCGATATTTGGTCGGATCAAACGGGAAGAAGAAGAGGAATAACCGTGCTGAGCTGGCATTAAATACTCCGAATTTCGGCTCTGAGCTGGCGCCAAAAAGGGGGGAAAAGTATTGTGATTTTGAATTTCCACCAGGTCATCGTCCAGATTAATAATTTCGCAATTATTGAGGGGGTATCGCATAAAATTGTTCTTCTCGTGAAGTAATGGGGTGGGCGGCCCAGCTGGCCTAGTGGCGATACCGTTATTATTACTGTCTGATACCGAGTTGTAGTTCAGAATATCGAAAGTAAAGCCGCCTGCATTAAGTGATATTTGAAAGTTGGTTAGTACGTAGGAATTCAGTTATTTTTCCCTCCAGTATGTACCGGTACTGGAGATCTCCAGTTGGTATTTATTATGAGGCGACTTGAGATGTTAATTGGGCAGTAGTAAATAATGATTATTCGTATTGCACCGGCACAAAATAGATAAAGTGATATTTTGGCATTTATACGCATATAACTGAAAATTCGGTTAAATGATAAACCGGTAAAACCGTTCAAAATTACGGTTTTGCCCTTGTGAAGAATTTTTGGATTTGTACTTTTAAACAGAATTAATTATTAATATTAATAAAAATAATATAATTGGTAAAACCGTTCAAAACTTAAACAGAATTGTTGGATTTGTACTTTTAAGTTTTAACACTGATTGACTCTGATAAGACACCAAAAATAATATAACAAAAAAAATTTTTAATGCAATTTAGAAAAAAAGAAAATTAAGTGAATGAATCAGAATAACTAACCTTTCATAGCGGCCATGGAGAAAAAGATAAATTAGCTTAAATTATAAAACTTTCGTGAGTAAACACAAAAGCATATTAAAGTCCTCCAAAAGCAGACTAAAATTCGCAATTAATTCCTGTAAAATTAAGGAAACGAGAGGGAAAAAGTCAGAATTATATACGAAATCCAAAAATAATGAAAAGTACGAAATGGAGAAATCTCATAAAAAATTGAAGAAATGTGGGTCAAATACCTTTTATCCAGAAGCAAAAGGTCGCAAATTTCTGCTCGTGCAATTCCAATTCCTTATGAAATCAATCCAATTAAACCAAAAATTAATAAACTTTCACAGATCCGAATTAATTTAACAAATTAAGCATCGCAAGTGAAAAAAATGACGAGAAAAATAATAATTATTAATATTAATAAAAATAATTCGTAAAAAAACTGATCTCGTAATAACGCAGGAAGAAAACAGAGAACCAGCGATAAATTGCAAAAAAAATAAAACCAAAAAAAGGTAAATAAAAATCCACAGATCCAAACGACAAGTTTCCCCCTTGATCACATCCAATTACCAAAAATCAACCGAAACCAACCAAAAAAAATCCCGTAAAATCACAAACACCCAATTCTCACCTCATCACGGACGCACAAATCCCACAAAACAAAACAACACAGACAAATTCCACCAAATGCTGCGCCCCAGTACCAGATCCAATCCGTTCATCCAAGACCCATCACTCAATTACAAATCCCCAGCTCAAATTGAATCACCCGCCAATCCAAATCCTCAAAAATTCCACCCCCTTCAAGCCTCTTCGCTCACAGAAGAAAGATAAACAAATTTCGATTTATTTTAGGGGGGTTAGGCGAGGAAGAAGGAGTGGACCGGGGCAATGAAAGAGAAAACAAAAAGAGAGAAGAAATGGAGGAGTCTTTGTTATTTCTCTTTCACTGAAGAAAATTAAAATGTATATGTTTCCTACATTGAGTCACTGACAGTGGGCCCCGACTGAGGTGGGATCCACTTGTCGGCCTCACAGAGCGACATCGCACGGTTACAAGCTCTGGCTTCGCGCGAGGAGCTGAAATTTTGCATGGACTAGTTCTGCCGTATCTCGTGTGCACCGACGTTGTTTTAGAGGTTATGGTTATCCCTTGAAACTATTTTAAGCTACAGTTTTGTACTTCCGATCAGGCATTAGTTCTTTTTTTATTTTTAATTTAGTGCTTTATTAATTAAGTTTTGGATGAACGGAATAAAATATAAGGGGAAATATGGGGATATAAGAAGAAAATATGAGCTTCTTTTAAGTGATAAAAGGTAAAACGGGTGTTGAGTTTTTAATAAACGGTGGGTTAGGTTAGGTGGTAGTTCGCTGTTTCGGTTTATCCTAAGCCTGTAGACCAGGTTCATGGAAAAGTCACCGGGTCGTGTTGTAGGTATGTGTTTATTTGCCACGCGGCAAAAGCCAAGTCTAGTCAATATTTTTAAATGGAGGAGATTCTTGTGAGTCAGATTGGAGCAACGGCTAGATAGTTAAAATCTGATATTAGCTCTTTTTATTTTAATATTTTTATATATGGTTTGAACTTTGTCGATATTTAAATATTGTTGTTTTCGAGCGAGGAACGTAATGGAACAGTGACGACTATGATCTTTTGAGTATAAAAAGTAAATGCTAATTTATTTTTTTATATTGTACTTTTTTATTGATTAAATTTAATAATATGTTATTTAATAAATTAAATGATGAAATAGATTCGAAATGATTCGGAATTGGAACTTTATTCGCTGATGTTTTATTTATATTTTAAATAACTGAAATATGACGGCCGGTTTTCAAAATAAGTAAAACAGTTCCGTACTAATGTCGCTTTCAAAAAAAGATATATATATAAGGGAAGAATGCGGCGCGTAGGAAATGCAAAAGAGTGCACTGAGCTTTATCGATTCGGATTTGATTAATTTCGACAATTTTTATTGAAATTTTGACATTATCTTATAATTTTATTTTTTTTATTTACATAATTACAGTTTTGATTAATTATAATAAAATAGGTACATTTTTTAATATTTTTTTATAAAAAAGTTTGAACCACAAAAATATTCTATAGAATAGTCAAACTAACGAAAAGTAACCATGGACTTATTTTAGAAAAAAATTCTCTAGTCTTCTTTGGCGAAACTAATATTGATTTTTTTTTAATTATCAATTTCAGTTAGAAACACAACTAGCGAAATGTTGTCTTCAACAAACTCTTAAAATAGTTTAAAATAGGTTATTTTTAAAAACAGAATTGAGAAAAGAGTTAATATGCCATCTATCATTCAGAAAGAAAAATAATATAAACTTAATGCCAAAAGATATTTTTTATATGTCATAAAAAAACAAATATTCAAAATCAATTTAATTTTTATATTAATTTAATTTTTATAATGTTATATTTCAATAAAAAAATAGTATTTTATGTTGAACAACTAAACCCTCATTTTTTATGAATTTATATTTATTATCGGTTTCACTAAATTTTTACCCAACTATTTTCATCTCAAATATTGACATATCATATATATATATATATATATATATATATATATATATATATATATTCAAATATTTCTTTTCTTACCTAGATCAATAAAAGATTTCTGAAAAAAAAGGAAATTATTAGTGCAAAATGCAAACTTGATGAACTCAAGAAGGACAAGGTAAATTTACCAAAAGACCCCTGGAATAAAATAAAAGAGTGAAAGACTTA
Source organism: Juncus inflexus (assembly GCA_024447665.1). Classification (NCBI taxonomy): domain Eukaryota; kingdom Viridiplantae; phylum Streptophyta; class Magnoliopsida; order Poales; family Juncaceae; genus Juncus; species Juncus inflexus. The sequence continues at coordinate 3,443,690 of JAJHPC010000020.1, forward strand.
TACCAGTGGAATAAAGACAGTGGAGCCCACTCTGCACTGATTTCCTGACCAACTAACGCTGTAAATTCCTCCCTAGATCATGTTTACAGGCTTCTCTCGTTTCCTAGCTGTTTATGTGAACGGTTTTTCTTACACCGGGCGTATGGAGTTATCCTGTTGGGAATTGTGACCCCCGCGTGATTAACACTGTGTTTATTAGTTAATTTTATCTCCAGTTATTAAAAACTGGACATGTCCTTTTACCTTTGTTTCTATTACGTTTTGTTAGAGATTCTTATAACAATCCATTTGAGTAATTTAATTTAACATGGAAATAGTAGTAGTAATTTTCTGCTTTGGAATAGAGAATTAATTAATGGAGGACTAAAGTGTTGTTTAAAAATGAAGAGGATCATATAGTAGTGTTTTTTATAAGAGGGTGAGTTCCACGTGTAGAGGGACCAGTGTGTGTATAATTATTAGGTGGCACTGTTCTTGATTTAATACATGGAACTAGTCAGGGTCAATACATTTTATAGAATTTTAAATTTCAACATTTTTCGGAGGATTTGTGAATTGAGTGATTTTATTGGCTGATTTTATACATTTAATACATGAAACTGAGTTATATCTATGTATATTTCTTATTTATTTGTTGGAAGGCATCTTTAACGTTTTTGTTGCCGTGACATGAGATGTGACTTTCCCACGTTTTAGAAAGTTCTATCAAAGACGAAAGACGGCGGCAAATCGTCGTATTTGTAAATCATAGTACGATCAAAATTTGACATTAATATTTTATTTTATTGATTTTAATTTTAATTCATATAAAATATGTTTAGTGATTTTTATATTAATTTACTTTTAATAGTTTTATAAAATAGATGATTATTCGTTACATTATATATCATAGTATAAACAATATCCAACATTAATTTTTAATTGAATGCTTCTATGTGTTGTATAATTATATACAACAGTAGAGTTATATTATATTTGAGTAAGTATTTTTTCTATCACTTTATTAATTCTTGAAATTAGTAAATATTAAAAAGGATTCAGTAGCAAGATATTTATTTCATTAGTTAAGTATTAATTATCTGACTTTACAATGATTATACAACATTAATCTAAAAATATAGTTTAGTTAGCATATCAATGATTATAGTCATCATACTATTCAATAAATAATAAGATATTTTGTAGCCTCATAGGACCATGATTCTCATCTCTATTTCTCACTCCACTCCATTGTACCTCGGAGAATCTATCACTATCTTTCTCTATCCTTATTTCTCTCTCCTTGAATATAGAGACACCGACTCAGAAAAAAATATAAAAAGGTGCTAAAACTATTGCTATGTTTATCCCAAGAAAATGAACTTGTTGCCGTTTATAACGGTCTATTATTAGATGATAAGGCCTATAAGAACTACTCTACTGTGTAGATCTAGTTTAGATCTAAAAAAATTTGGAGATAATGTACGTTTGCAAAGAAGTACGGTATGTTTTAATAAAAATACATTAAGCCAAAGAATTCTTTTATACAAAACTCTAAAAAGGTTCTTCTATATAATAATACACTATAGTTTTATTTATTTATTTATAAGAAATTTTTTGTTATAACTAATTTTATTGTAAAATTATTTTTATGATTTGTCGATTAAAAATAGATGACATGGATATATAGACTATAAAATATCTCTAACATACATGTGCTTCTTGTAAAAATATATATTTATGGATTTCAAAAGTTAAATTTTGTTTTAAATCAGAATTAAAATTTGTTTGTTTATTTATATAAGTAATTTTTATTTCATAACAGATGAAAAATTACTTTTTCCCGACGTAATATTTGACATGCACCAACTTTTGCATTACTTTTCAATAACAAAACAACCAATCAAAAGTCTAGGAAGAATAAAAATAAGTATACAAATGCGAGAAAAATAGTATAATTAAAATGAAACTGTAACAAAAAATATTAAAATGCATACCTCAGATGAGCTCAAGGAAAAATTCTTTTATTTCTTTTTGCTTCTCTCTTATGAAAGAAAATGAGGAACCCAGGGATTTCTTATATAGGTCAAGTCTGCAAAAATGAATATACTGATTAAATGTACTGAATTTAATTCAATATTGAACTTTCTCTATTAAAATATTGGATTAATTAACTTTTTTATTTTGACCGTTACAACGCATCAATATGACCGTTACATCGCACCGTTATAATTCACATACATCGAACTGGCTAGTTTAGAGCCGTTATCGATTTAAAACGATACATAAATATTATTTTTGGTATGAATTCCGGCACGACAATGTCGAAAATAAGATAACGTTTTCATTGATTGCCGAAAGTACTTGGGATGTACGGATAATTATTGATTTCACACGAGTAAATAAGTTGTTAATTTAATTACTACAATAGTTAATTTATGCGTATCAATATTCTTTTAAACTCATATCTTAAAGTAGAGCATAAATATTATGAATATCGAAGTACTAAATTTCATATAATGCAACTCTTAGACAAATTTTGTTATATAATTATATTCTATTCACACATGTTAGATATTAAATATAAAAAATCATAAAGAATCATGCATTGTTTTGTCAAAAAAAAAACTCACAAAATTGTCAATCTATGTACTATTAAAGTTGTAAATAATCCTACATATCAACTTTCAAGTCAAATTTCATAATAAAATTAATCTCTTTTCAAAACCAATAGTCAATCCCTAAGTTGCTTAATCCTAAAAGATGAAGGATTTAATAGCATATTCAAAATAAGAAGTCACAAGTTATTAAATCAAAAGGATGAGGGCCTTAACAGCATATTTATCCACATAATAAAAACCAAAGATATGAAGGGCAGTTTGCATAATTTTCTGCAAAATCCAAAAAGATAAAGAAGCAAATCATATTTTAAATTTATAATGGACCCACTAATTGCTGCCTTCAAGAGTAATTGAAACACTCACTCAGACCTGGTCTACGCATTCAATGTGAGTTGTGAATCCTCTATTATTCCCACAAATTGTATAGATGCAATTATAAAGATTATGACCATACTATTTTATATATTTATGAACCTAGAATTATGTACATTAACATAGGCTTCAGAATCAAAAGAGGAGACTAACACTAGACTTTTATAAACTTTACATGTCCTCCATTTAAGTACAAATGGAGATGCCCATATTGGAAAAGAACAGGAAAAAGAGTGTGGGATTCATCAAGTTATTAAGAAAATAACTGGAGATTTTTAACTTGGATTCCTCCTGAGCAATTATTGCAGTTTGGTACAAAAGTTTCATATGACAAGAACAGAAGAATCCATCACTGATATTGACGGCGACGCGCATATTATTTTTTTTTATATGATCGAAATTTAGCATTAGTTTTTTTTTTGTTCATTATGAAGTCAGTATACTACCTATTTTGAAATTATAATTGTGGTGATGAAAAAATAACGATGTCATAAATCTAATGTAAAATACACTGTTTTTAAAAAGTCAGAGGCTTATGTATGAACGTTGACGTAAATAATATTACAAATATGAAGATAAATATTTTAGCAGGTTTTCTAAAAAAATTTTTTTTTTTTTTTTGAATGCTAGCTTGAGTAAAAAAAAAAAATTTAGTTGATAGAAATATTTTGTTAATATTAATATGTTACTTTAGAATTCATAATATATTTCCAAAATTTTACTCGAATTTTTTGTGATAAAATCAGTTTTAAGATTTTAAAAAATATATAAATTTGATAAATTAGTGATATCACTAGTAAACAAGATTTTTTTATCATACAGTGGTCAATGCACCGGGTCCTGACAGAAAACTTCTATTCTCTTCTAAGAATAGAGGGTAAACAGAGATGAAAAAATAGATTAATAATTAAAAAAAGAAATAGAATGTCGGCCTCATGCGTCTCTCTCTTTCTCTTTCAGGCATTTTTTCCCGAAGTTTTTCTTTCAAAATATGATTTTTTAATAGCTCATTTTTTTGTGAAAAATAAAATACAAGAATGATAAGATCTTTCATTCAAGATCTATTGTTATGATTTCGAACGTATCATTATGTTTTATCATAATGATTTTCAATATCTCGTGTTTTCAAGTGAGATGAAAATTTCTATAAAGATTGTTGAATTGAGATAATGATGATTGAATTGAATATTACCATGTAAGATGATATAAAGACTCAATACCAATATGTAATAAAAACATGATTTATATGTTTTCTTTTTATAAGTGCTTAGTGCTTATAGTTATGATACATCAAGATTTGCGAACAAACAATGTTGTATAAGAATTACATGATTTAAAAAAATAATTTTCGTACAAATTATGAATCAGATATAATTGCTAAGCTAATTGAAAAGTTAATTAGTTTTTTTGGATTAAAGAAAAAAATTATATTTGTTAGAGGAAATGACTCATATACAATGTTGCTATCGACAACCAAAGTTTTTTTTATATGACATAAATTGTGAGAAATATACAAATTAATTAGTATGAAAAGCAAGATGAAATTATAATCAATTTATAAAAAAAATTCATACTTTATTTTTTTTATTTAAATATCGCATTGACGAGAAAAAAAGTTTTCAAATTTGTTGAATTATAATTTTATATCGGTATTACGTATTTTTTATTAGGACTTGTATAAATCTTATTTGATTCAGAAAATTTCTAACAAAAATACAAAAATATGAATAATTCATTATTTATCTGTTATAAGTTGTTTCTTGAAATAATTTATGTAGACTTTTTATGATTATTAATCCATAAGATTAATTTAATGTGTTAATTATTAAATGGTAGAAATGAGAGACTGCAAGAAGCGCGGGAATTTTCCTAATTGTTTTAAGAAGAACAAAAAAATATTGGTCTAATGTTTCAAATGAAATACTGTCAGAAGCATAAAACAAAAAAGGATCAATTGACCAAAAGACAATTGAAAACCTCCAAAAATGACAGAACTGAAACTAAAATTACTAAAATGTAATCATAATTACCAGAAAATTAGCTGAAATTGGTTGATTCTCTCTAATCCGGGCTTCAATTCAGTCCAAACTGAAACAAAAAAGAAGACAAAAATCACTTTCTTTCCAATGTATTGAAGCTTGTCAATGAAGTTTTGACTGGTACAATTGGTACAGCTGAGACAGTAAAAGGATAATAACAATTCCTTGTTGAAAATTTATAAGGGGCGCTGAATCAAAATTTCAGATGGAGACAACCTTGACTTAACTTGGAGTATTAATTTATTTCCTTTAATTAAATTCTTCAATTAATTATTAGCCTTTTTTTTTTTGACAATAGTCCGTAGGCAATTACTACTAGCCTTGATCATAATCAAATGAATTAAACCCCGTTTGATTTGAATTTCAATCCTCTCCTTTTCGAACAATTAATGGAGATATTCCGTGTTGTTAAATCACTTGCTGGATCCAATGGACGTCTCCATTTCATTATATGAGTGGAGAGAATCAGTGTTTTTTATGGATCTTCTTGTATAAATGTAGGTTCATTTGTAAAGAAAATAAAATGCATAAATGGTCAGTTAATTGCTTGGTTTATGTATACCCCAACATGACATGGCATTGTGAGGATTTTTTCTTTATTTGGAAAAAATTGTAAACCTTTAAATTTTCTGGATTTAATTTGCAAGAAGAAAAAAGATATATTGAACTACATTGGAAAATATTAAATGTTTCCTTTAAGCACTCAATATTAATTTATATTTTAAAAAAAGGAAAAAATCAACAGTTGTAATAAGTATCAATAATAAACTATATTTAAAAGGGAGCTTGTTTGATTTCTTCGTCGAATTCTTTTGGGTGCTTTATGCATATTATTAGCCATGAATATTTTTCATGATTAAATTAATTGCCACAATTTATTTCATGTTACTTCACGGTCAAAGTATGTGACAGAATTACAATGTGGTATTTCATTATTATCACTGTATAACGGTTAAAATATGTGACGGTATGACGGCGTATATTTCATTATTATCACGGTGTATAACGGTCAAAATATGTGACGTCATGACAACATGGTATTTCATTATTATCACGGTATAACAGTCAAAATATATGTGACGTCATGAAATAGTGGTATTTCATTATTATCACAGTATAATAGTCAAAGTATATGACGTCATGATAGCGTAATCATCATTATCACAGTATGCGGTCAAAATATGTGACGATCAGGGTATTTCATTATTATCACGGTATAACGGTCAAAATATTTGACAACATGACATTGTGATATTTCATTATTATCACGGTATAACGGTCAAAATATGGTCATGCCATTGTGGTATTTCATTATTATCACGGTATAACGGTCAAAATATGTGACAACATGACAACATGGTATTATTATTATGGTATAACGGTCAAAATATATGATGGCATTATTATTATTATTATTATTATTATCACTGTATAACGGTCAAAAGTGTTTTAGATAATGTTAATGTTTATTATGGGAGATATTTTGCCATAGAGACAAGGTCGGCCCCAATTCTTAGAGGGCCCAAGGCCATTTTTCAAAATAAGTCCCAAAACTTTGTTATTTGTACAAATTTCTCCAATATGAAATTAAAAAAAAATTATTTCAATAGTATATTCCATCACAAATAAAATTATGATAGCTTCTTTTGACGTTTTAGGTTATAAAGACATAAAATAGGAGGAAGAACATTACGTATGAACGATTAGAGAGTGAAATTAGTCAAACTTTCATAAATAAACAATATTTCTACACATGAAGACCTATAAATAATGATAAATATATGAAAAATGACCATCCCTTAATTCCATATATGATAAATATCTACACATGAAGACATATAATCACCCCTACTAATATTCATTTATTTTGCTCATGTTGAAGTCATTGTTATAAGAACTCGAGGGTTCTGACTTTTGAGCTGTGCACGGTATAAGTACTAATTATTATCTGTGGTGAAAATATTCTTAAAATTGTAAAGCTGGGTTTCTATATCCTTAATTATACATTAAAGAGCAAATGATTCTCTAGTATAATGGCTTCATATCTTCGTTGAATTATTAGAGGTTGGGGTTTCAAATTCCATATGCATCCAACTGAAATCAAGTGTAGTTCTAGTTTGTGTCTTTCTTAACAAAATATTCCTTAAAGAATTTCAAAAAAAAAAAAAAAATATGATGGCATTATTATTATTATTATTATTATTATTATTATCACTGTACAACGGTCAAAAGTGTTTTAGATAATGTTAATGTTGATTATGAGAGATATTTTGCGATAGAGACAACGCCGGCCCCAATTCTTAGAGGGCCCAAGGCCATTTTTCAAAATAAGCCCCCAAACTTTGTTATATGTACAAATTTCTCCAATATGCAATTAAATTTTTTTTTATTTCAATAGTATATTCCATCACAAATAAAATTATGATAGCTTCTTTTGACGTTTTAGGTTATAAAGACATAAAATAGGAGAAAGAACATTACGTATGAACGATTAGAGAGTGAAATTAGTAAAACTTTCATAAATAAACAATATTTCTACACATGAAGACCTATAAATAATGATAAATATATGAAAAATGACCATCCCTTAATTCCATATATGATAAATATCTACACATGAAGACCTGTAATCACCCCTACTAATATTCATTTATTTTGCTCTTGTTGAAGTCATTGTTATAAGAAATCAAGGTTCTGACTTTTGAGCTGTGCACAGTATAAGTACTAATTATCTTCTATGGTGAAAATATTCTTAAAATTGTAAAGTTGGATTTTTATATCCTTAATTATACATTAAGGGTGCAAATGATTCTCTAGTATAATGGCTTCATATCTTCGTTGAATTATTAGAGGCTGGGGTTTCAAATTCCATATACATCCAACTGAAATCGAGTGTGGTTTCTGTCTTTCTTAACAAAATATTCCTCACTTAAAGAATTTCAAAAAAAAAATTATTTAACATCAAATTAAAATTTTTTGGAAATGAATGACAGAAATGACTAATGAGAGAGGATGAATGCTGGATATAACAATATTAAATTTACTATATCTTTCCACAATATTATAATAAACTTGGTAGATATTTTCAAATGTTATATGAAATTCAGTATATAGTTTCTCAATATTATATTAACTTCTACTAGATTTAATACAACTATCTCAATGAACCTTATCCATCTCAGGAAAAAAAATGGAAACAAATTCCACAAGCTACAAAAAAAATCTTTATTATCAATGAAAGACAATCAAATAACATTATTCCCTATAAGAAAAAAAAACATACATAAAATAAAAATATACACCTATTTATCGTATAAAATAAAATAAACCCCTCTTAAAAATCAAATCATAAACAAATAAACCCTAATCCTCCTCCCCCTCTACATATCAACGTACTTCTGCAGCATCTCGACCCGTTTCTTACTCTTCAACTTTCGAAACGCAGAAGACTCGATTTGCCTCACTCTCTCTCTACTTATCGATAAAGTGTCCCCTATTTCTTGCAACGTTTTCGCTCGGCCATCTTCAAGCCCGTATCGCCACCTCACCACTTGTTTCTCGCGTGGATTTAATGTGTCCAAAACCATGTCGAGCCCCGATTTGGTTAGCTCCTTGTTGAACATGTATTCCGGAGAGTCTTCCTCTTTACACGCTATCGTGTCCTGATAAATTATTGTTAAAAGATAAAAAAATTAGGGTGGGAATTTCATGTATGTATTGGATACCCTTTTGAAAGGTCTAAATGTTGAAATTTCCCTTCCAAAATCAATCAAGCCGCAAAATGGAAAATATGAAAAAATACTATACATTCAAAAAATCTTTATATCAATGTATTACCCATTTAAATAATCAAAACAATAAAATTACCCTTTCAAAAATTCAAATATCATATTTAGATTCTTGAAAGTCAAAATTAAAAAAGCACAAGTCCCCAAACAAACACAAATCAAACCCTAAACGTCCAACACTGAAACAAACAAATTGAATCGAACATAACATGACGTCACGTACCGACAATTTGACCAAAGCTCCTCTAGCAGGAGTGGTTAGATACCACCCTACCAACTCAAAGGTTGTGAGTTCAAAACTTGGCAAAAGCCAAGTTCTTTGATAAATAGGCGTGGGACATATGAGCTATCCCTATAAAATAAAAAAAAACGTACCGATAACTTGATGTTGAAGTCGAAGCCGATCATGGCGTCGAACGAAATGGGGTTTTTGGGGAGGGTGAGGACGCTCTGGACGGTCTTCTTGGAAATGCCGGCGACGCGGGCGATGTCGTCGTTGCTGAGCCGGCCCGTCTTGCCCGACCCCTTCAGCTGCTTCACTGCGTCCTTCACTCTGTAGCTCGCGTTCACCATGTTGAACTGTTCAACAAACACGCCAAGCGAGAAAAGAAAAAGAAATGAGCATGATGATGATTAACATAAAATTGAGGTTTCTTTTTCGTTTTGGGGATTTTTTTGGAAAATGACGGAAGTTTTTGTGATTATTTACAAGGACTATGTTTTTAGGTTTGTTCTTTTAGTGTGCCTATAAAGTGGATGTGATGTTTTTGGCTAACCTAAAAGGGTTGGTTTTTGTCTTTTTATTTGATGATTTTTTTAGGACCAAAATGGTCCTCGTAAAATTTTTATTTTATTTTATTTTGTTACGGAAGAAATAATAAAAAAGGAAAATTTTATTTCGGTTCCATGTAAATAAAGAAGAATATTGATATAAACAAAATTGTAAAGAGTTGAGGGTTTTTTTTCCCTTTTTTCTATGTTTGGAGAGGCATAATGATAAAACTGAGGGTTTGGGAAGGAAAAATAAAACGAAATAGAACATTTTTTAAATATATGTACCGGTAATTGAATAAGTCTTGATCTTTCGGAAAGAGCTCTTCGAATGGCTTGTTTTATCCACCAATGTGCATATGTGGAGAATTTGAACCCTTTAGTACCGTCGAACTTTTCAACTCCCCTTACTAGACCCCTACATCCTTCCTAAAATAAATAAATAAATAAATAAAATACTAAAAATTTAAAACACTTAGATGCTTAACATGACATGAAATTTGGTTTTATAATTGGTTCTATGCATGATTTTTTTATTAATTCATTTATTCTATTTTGCATTGTGTAAATCTTTTCAATCGTCCTATCAATACCCCCACATACCATTTCACAATCTATTCCACATAATAGTCACATTTTGAAATGACTTGGTAAATCTTTTCAATAGTCCTATCAATACCCCCACATACCATTTCACACTCTATTCCACATAATAGTCACATAATCGTCACATTTTGAAATGACTTGGTAAAATTTAAGGAAACCACAAGGGTTTATGTGCAAATTCAAAGCTTTAATTCTGTATTTCTGTGCCCCACATGTAAGTTTTATATGGAAAAAAACACGAAAATGTATGTGAGGGTAGGCAGCATTACTTTAGGGCTACAAAGTACAAACTTACTCCGCACAATAGTAATAATTCGAAACGAATCAATCAAATACAAGCTAAATCATGAGGGTCTATGTGAAAAATTCAAACTTCTAAAATTTTCAAAAACAACCGACTGACCTGGACGATATCTTCGAAGGGGAGGCCGGCCCCGATGAAGTGCTTGGCGATGGATATAACTAGCCGAATATTACTCCTGACCATTGTTTGTTTGCACAAAGCCCCGTTGTCGAGCCGGCGGTTGAGAGTCCGTTGGTCCAGCTGGCAGGCCGCCGCCCACATCTCGAAGGTCGGCTCCTCCCCGTTCCGCTCGGTGAGCTGCTTCTGGATTGCTTCCAGCTTCAGTAAGTCCTGTGTGGTAGGGTTTGATTAGAGGAAATCCAAAAAAAAAAAAAAAAAGAAAATATATATATATATGGGAGTGGCTAAAAAACATACGTATGTTTTTGAGGTGAAAAATATACGTATATCATCAAAAATTCAAATTTCAACCGTACGGATGGAATATATATGCTTCGAATATATTGTAGATTTATTTTCAAAAGAATCAGAATAATATATCATCGCCATCATATATCATCAAAATATGCAGCACTATTCAAAACATATATCGGAATAATAGTTTGATGATACATGATGGCAATGATATATTATTCTGATTCCTATGAAAATTAATCCACAACATATTCATAACATATATATTACATCCGTACGGTTGAAATTTGAATTTTTACTTTTTATAACAACTTTACGGGTATTTAAAAAAAACGTATGTTGCAACATACATATGTTTTTTAGCATTTCCCATATATATATATATATATATATATATATATATATATATATATATATCAAAAAAGAAGAAAAAATCCAAAAGAGGAGAAAAATATAAAAAAAGAAGAAAAAGAAAAATATAAAAAAAGAAGAAAAAAATATAAAAAAGGAAGAAAGATATCAAAAAAGAAGAAAAAGGAAAAATATAAAAATAAAAATAAAAACAACAATAAAGAAAACAAAAATATCAAGAACGAAGAAAAAATATCAAACGAAAAAATTAAAAAGAAGAAAAAAATAAAAACGAAAATACAAAAAAACAACAACAAAAAACAAATCTCCTCACCTGGACTCCCAAAGACAGCTCCCGCTCCTGCTGCGCCGTGAGCGTCTTATAACTACTGGCCATGCGCTTGAAGAGCTTGACGGGGTCCTTGAAGTCCCTCCCGCCGTCCTTCTTCGTCCGCCTCTTCTTCACCGGCACCACGCGCGCAGCCGCCTTCTCCGCCGCCCGCTGCCGCCTCTCCCTCCTCTCTCCCTGCCTCGTCGACCCCACCCGCACCTCCACGTCCGCACCCAAAGGGAGCTCGTGGATCCCGATAAGGTCCTCGAACGGGCTTGTGGGCACGGATTCCGATGCGAGGGTTGATGAGACGGGGTTCGGAATGGATTCTGATGGGAGATTCGATGGGCTTGATGGGTTGGCTTTCGGCACGGATTCCGATGCGAGACCAAAAGGGATGGGGTTGTTTAGCACGGATTCGGGTACGGCGAGGGCGGAGGGGATGGGTTTGTTCAGCACGGATTCCGATGAGCGACTCGAAGGAATGGTGTTGTTGAGCGCGGATTCCGATGCGAGGGATGAGCCTCGGAGGGAGGGGAAGCGGTTCAACACGGCTTCCAACACGAGAGCCGAGGGCTTCAGCACGGATTCCGATGCGGTGCCCGACGGGTTAAGGGAAGATGAGAGGTTCGGCACGGAATCCGACGCGAGGGACGAGTGATTGAGAGAGGGGAAGGACTTCAACACAGATTCCAGTTCCGACGGATCCCACACGGATTCCGATTCCGATGCATGAGTCGCCGCATTAAATGAGGACAAGGGATTATTCAGCAGGGAATCCGATGCAGACGAAGGGCTGATAAGCTCGGAATAAAAGGGGTCCAGCACGGTTTCCGATGCGGATTTGAGATCAGTATTGAAACACAGGACGGCTTCTCTGGCCATCTCGACGGCGGCTCGGGCCAGCGCGACGGCCTCGGCGGCTGCAGCGTTTATGACCGCCTCCTCGCCGGTCAAGAGTCTTTCATCTGCTAGTGCTGGCGCTTCCATCGTGGTAGTCTGTCACAAAAAGACAAAACACAAGAACAACAACTCTTGTTTTGTTAGGGAGATTTGAAGAATGACCCTGGATTATTGGAAATTGCAACACTGGAGAAATAGTTTCTTTTTGATTGAGTGTGAGGAGTTTTTTTTACAATTTCAGCAGAAATGTAGGGGCTTTTTTTGAAAATTTCCTTTTTTGTATTGATATTTTTTATTTTTAATCTATGATTCTGATTGTACTACCGATAAGTATCTAAATTCAACACATGTAGAATAGTAACAGATTAGTTCAATTTGGTGGAGGCTTTATTGAAGAAAAATAAGAAGGGGAAGATAAAGATATTAAGATAAGTAAAATAATAAAAAAATAAATAATAATTTGAGCTTACACTGAGAGCCTGGCATCTGAATTGAAAACTCGGTTTGTTGATTGTAAGAACGGCTTTTTGATTGATCATTTGAATGTATCGTTTAGAAGAAGCTCTGGATTTTCTTTTTTCCCCTGAACTAGGCAACCTTAAATTAAAAGAAAATAACAATAATTAGTGTAAAACCTTAACAGAAAGGTATATTGTAGCTTCTAAAGAGTAAATTAAATCACAAACAAACTAATTAGTGAGAGTTTTAGATAGTTTAGTTTTGGGACCAGTTTGTTCTTTTAGAGATCCAAAAATGAATTCAATTTGAAATTTGAAATATCCAGTTGGTCCCAAACAAAAGATCATTTCATCAAACGGTTGATTCCGTTATGATATTCTAATTCCTCCGATTAAATCCTAGTATATCCAACCTTATCGTCTAGTAACAATGAATAACACAATAAGAACAAAAAACCTTCCTCATTCATATCAGACGAAATGCTTACTCTTTTACTCTCAAATTCAAAGTCAAAACCATCCTACCATCATCACTATTACGTATTTACCTTACAGAAGAAGCGGCACGCCATTTGGGGCAGCAGAAATGAGGCGCGGAGGGGGCGGTGAGAGAAGAAGACGAGGCCGCCATTTCCTCTCCAGTCGTCTCATATACTGCTCAGAGGGGGAATGAAGGAGAGGAGGGTTCAGGCTGTCAGAGTTGTGCGTCGCGAGTGGAGGAGCAGAGCATCCTTCGCTTCGGTTCGGTTCTGTTCTGTTTTTGCTCGCGCCTTAGTTTTGTCTGGCCGTGGAGGATAAAATGATAAGGTTTGGAAATGAATTGGAGAGGGAGAGGGAGAGGGAGAGGAGATTTTGGGGGATTGTTGCTGTTGGTGCACCCCCACTTATTACCCCTGATAAATAAAACATTGTATAAATAAATTAGAATTTAGTAAGAAAAATAATATGGAAATTGAAAATCATTTTTTCAGGGCAGTTTTAGTCGGTAATATACCGTTTTATTTAACTGTATATTCTTTTATGATGTTATATACTATTTTCTTAAAATATATACTGTTTTTTTTTATCTGGACATATATATTGTATAAGTGATTGCGTTATCGCATAATATCACGCCGCCAAAAATTATAATGACTTATATTACACTAAAAATATATTTGTGAAGTCAAGCACATTTAACATGTTCTAAAATGAGTTTTTTTTTTCTTTTACAACAAGTTTGAGTGTTATTTAGGGATTATAATATCTGGCCAAGAAGTTTTGACTTCAAAAATGATTTTTTTTTTTGTGTAGAAAGATATAATAAATCGTAATTTGACTTTTTGACCATTTTAGTATAGAATTTGGTAGGATTCATATTGGTAGTAATAATATCGTACAATATTAATTAATTGGTTTTACCTGTTAAATAATTCAATTAAAAATATTTTTTTTCGTAAATCTGATTATTTAAAGAAAATTGTATTTTTTGGTACAATATGTAAGTATATATAGAGTCGAGTTGTACATTTTTCATAACGGGTTGGTTGTAGTTAACATGATTCATTTACATCATGAATTCGGCTTTCTCAAAGCACAATAAAATTAGAGGTTGTGAATTTAAATCTCCTTGGTATCAAAATAGAAATGAGATGAATAGCTCCTTCTATTTAATAAGAAAAAAATAGAAAAGATATTTATCTTTTCCATAAGTTTCGAAGGCATACTGAAAATACAGTCATAAGCCGTATTTGTTTATTGTCAATAGGATGCTTTAGTGTATTGAGAAGTGTTAGTCAACAAACTTAAATGAGATGGAGGATGATGGATGCGTTAGTGTATTTATAAGGACTGGAGTGTCATTTTCCCTTCAAAATTTTGATAGACCATATATGTAATTTTATATATTTTCCCCCAAAAATTGTGTACAATGCTAATTAGTATGAAATTTTTGTTGCCTCCCTATTAAATAGAAGCAAGTTTTTGTTACCATTTGTAAGTCATTTAAACTTGAGTTTAAGTAACTCATTTGAACTTTGGTGTGAGAGTTTCTCCTCAAATTGAAATCTTAATTCAAGATTAAGTATGTTATGCCATAAGCCACTCAAAACAACACTTATCATTAGAAAGAAAAGAAAAATATATCAATTTTGATGCTAGATCAATCAAACGACACAAAACCTAGTTCAAAATTTAAGTTGCAATCATATAATTAATCCTATTAATGAGAAAACAACAGTCAAACTTACGAGTATTAACCCAAACGGAGAAAACAGGAAATTGAGTAAATTACAAACGTAGGAAAAAAAAGAAGCCATCTTCCTCTACAATCCTATGAGCGGAACAATGTTGAATGTTAAATTTCATTCATTCAACTAATTGAAAATGAGATTTTAGATGAAAAAAATTGGTATTTTATATTCATCAGTATTATTTTATTTCAGTTAATTCATGAAAATATGATGTTTTAAACTAGTATTCCCAAGAAAATACATATAAAAGTCAGAGATTGTTTTTTATTGGTGAAAATACATATAAAAGTCAGAGATTGTTTCTTATTGGTGATATAAAATTTAACATTATAGTTATGTATAAACCATATGGTAAAGAAATACAATCTAATTAGTCAAGTTAAACATTGTTTCAAAACACTTTTAAACTACTGGTTTTTGAAAAAAAAAATACTTAATTTAAAATAATTATGTGATCTAATTTTGTCACAATCTCCTACCTTTTTGTTCTCATTAAATCGGTGTATTTAAATGTGGAAATATGAAATTAAGATAAATAATAAATTTTAAAAAATTATACAACCATGCATATGTTGTGCTCATTTAAAGACTACTCGATGAATATATGATACTTGGAGAAAAAAATAAAAAATTAACTGTAATGACCAGAGATAGCTCTTGACCAGGCCAACAAAGCAACATCAGGACCTCAAATTATAAGGGTCTCCAAACAGTATATTTATAGCTAGATAAGTAGAATTGTGGCTAAATTAAAATAAAAAAAAGTGGCTTCATCTAATCCCTCAACGCTGAGGGAGCAACCAACACTAAACATTGCAAAAGAACTGACTGATTAAATTGGGGCCAATTTTCAAAAACAACCCTAAATTTATTTAAACATAAATATTAAACATACTTTAACTGGCTATTTTTTTATACAAAAAATTAACTAAAAAATATTGTTCATAAAATCTGAAGGTAGTGCAAGCATTACTTTTAGTATTTACTTTTTGAATAATATTGTTCGGTCCCATTTTATTAAAAAGATACAAACTTTGTCATTATTAGCATAAATATTTTCATATAAAGTGTCTTGCAAAATAATAAATAAGTTTGCAAAAATGAATAAGATTTTTATTTTATACATGAATAAAATACTTATTACATTGTAGCTAGCGTATTATATTTTTTTAAGATTCTGAAGGCATTTTGTACACTTAAGTTGATATAATAATTATTGTTTGTATGAAGACCTTAAAAAATGATGGCTCGGGACCTTCAAAAGTACAGAACCGGCTCTGGTAATGACCAGTTGGTTCTCTCATAATGTTAATTCTAAATATTCTACATACTATATTTTTACTATTTCGCTTACATCCATACAACTATTTTTATACCTACAATCTACAAATTTATCACATTATTTTTATCCTCACAAAAGTGAATAAAAATTCAAAATGAAAGGGTTGCATACGAAACATTCTAGGGAAGAAACGAAGTGTTCAAGAGAACTCAAAGAAAGGAAAAATGTAGATTCTCAATCAACAGAGGAAAATTAACACGCGGATCCGGAGACGACGAACAACCCAACACAAACAACTGAAACCAAACCAAACCAAACCAACAGAAAAACCATGTAAAACAGAACTGCGACCCTCTCCGATTCACATCTCTCATCGGAGAAAGACGAACAACAACAACAACAACAGAAAACAAACCAAACCAAAGAAACAGAGAGATGCGAAGAGTAGAAATCCCCATTTCGGAGGCTTCCCCTCCTTTTCCCTCCGCCTTCCTGAACAATCGTGATGTGTTTGTATCCATGGAGATGCCCTCGATCTTCTTCCTTCTGCTAGCGATCTTGCTTCTGTTGTTGCTGTTTCTATTGTTTATCTGCCGGCCCTGGCGCTTCCTCCTCGCCCGGAGGAGCTCCGGTTCCGCCGAGGTAATACTAATACGTACAATAATCTGTCTGTTCATCCTTGATGCGTTCAGCTCCGATTGTTGTTTTATGGGTTTTGTGTTGAGAATGGAGTTTAAAAGCGTCCTGTCCGTGCAACAGATCGAGATGGGTTGATTGATTATGTTTTGGGCTTGTTTGATTGTTTTTGTAGTTTCTTTAGCTGATGTGATTGAATGGGAAATTATTTAGTATTGTTGTTTCAATTCGGGATTTTTTGGTCAATAACTTAAATTTGTATTAAATTGAAGAATCACGTTTGGCTTTCATGGCACCAAATCACAATGCATCTCAATTAGAGAGCACTTAAAGGAATCATGGTTTCTTAGTGGGTTTCTGTAGATTTTCTGAAACTTTGATTGGAACTTAGAAGATTTTTTTTTTCCAGACGAATGAAATCACAAGGCTTCTTGTTTCGGAGAATTCGGACGGTCAAAGCAATGGTGTGACCAGAAATACAGCGGACGTCCAATCACAATTACCAGAAGAAAGTGAAAACAGCTCTCCAATTAGGACTCGCGTCTTTGAGAACAGAAAGAGAGCTCATTCCGTCGAATCATCCACTCTTCTTCAAGGTAATTTTTTCATTTCACCCTATAAAAATAGCTATTTTCAGTTATACCCTCATTTATTCATTTTTTGAGATTTTTTTGGTTTATTTATTTACAGAAGAGAGCCCTTTGATTGATTCATCAAATGCTTTGATTGATTCATCAAATGATTCGCATGAAGTTGGAAGCACGCTCAAGCGGACTTCTGTAGCAAATTGGAGTCCAAAAGATACGAAACATTTGAAAAGAGTATCTAGAGATTCATCGGAGTTTTCTTTTCTTTCCAAAGATGCCGGAATTTCACGTAAGAAATGACAATTTACGAAAAAGACCCCTTGTTTTTTCTAAAATTGTAAAAAAGCCCCTACTATTAGATTGTGATTGGTAGGATTCTCCATTTTCTTACATGCCAAACTCGCACTCAAAACAGACGTTTTATGAAAATGACCTCGTGTTTTGCTAATATTATTTGATTTATTAAGTTCAATATTTGCATTTTCATAAGGGTATATTTAGTAAATCGAGTTTTCCCGCCTTTTATTTTCTACTTTTAACATTTTATTAATTTCCTTTTTTTTTCTTTTTTTCAGGGAGCGTTAGCATAACTTTGGAAGTAATTTCCGGTCCTTCGAGTGGAGCAAAAGTTTCCAAAAAAGGAAAGGAAAATTCTTCTTTAACAATTGGGCGGGTCCCGCCTAGCGATCTTGTATTAAAAGACTCGGAAGTTTCCGGAAAGCATGCTTCTGTCAAATGGAATCCCGATGTAAGTTTTTTATTTTTATTTTTGGTAAATAAAAGGATTTGAATGAGTGGAGTTTATAAATGGTAAAATTGATTTCTATCCATATGTTTTTAATTGTATCTTTACAGTAAAGTACATCTGTAAAATGGAATCCTGACGTAAGTTTTTTTTGTTTATTTTGGTAAATAAAAGAATTGAATGGGGGAGAAATGGATAATGAAAGAATTTGTTGAGTGGGGTTTATAAATGGTAAAAATAGATTTGTGTGCAATATCTTTAATTGTATGTCTATACTCTATAGTATAATGCGAATTTCTAGCTGTGCATGTTTAAATTTCTGTGCGTGCATCATTAAACACTAAAAATAGCTGGTAAATGGTAATTAGGCTTTGAGATGGAAATTATGGATTTTGTGCAAAAAATTATTTTGCATCTTTAAACCCTATAATGGCATTTATTTAGTGTATGCTTTTATTTTCATTTAGACTAAGTATTTCATGCAAAACTCTACCCATACATCTTTAAACCCTAAAATGGCACTTATTTAATCTACGCTTATATTTTTATTTAGACACTCAGATAGGAAATTACAAATGTCATTTATACTTCTATTCTACATCTTTAAACCCTAAAATGGAATTTAATCAATCTATGCATATAATTTCATTCAGTCTTTCAGATTATGGATTTAATGCACATTTAAAACCCAAAACATCATCTAATCAGTTTTAGCTGTACACATATATATTTGTACTTGGATATACCTTTTTGTAATTTCACTATACCTTTTGTGTTTACAAAAATACCTTTTTATAATTTCATCGTACCTTTTGTAATCGGGCTCTGCTAGGCCTCCAAAATGCTGGTACTCCATATCTGACCCCTTTTTTTTTATTTTAGTATTTGAGGTGGGAACTCACGGATCTGGGCAGCTTGAACGGGACGTTTTTGAATACCGAACCGGTTCACCATCCGGATTCCGGGTCGAGGACCCACGGCCTTCCCGTCCCTCTTTCCGACGGTGACGTTATTACTCTCGGAACCACCTCTAATGTTTCCGTAAGTTCATTTCATATATTATTATTTACTAATCAAGAATTTTAAATGAAAGAAAAGTTTTAATGAGCGGTTGTTTACCGAATTCAACCCAAAGGGTTGAGTGTCCGCTTTTTTCGAATGTGTAGATATTTTTAGTATGTTGGAATTAATACGCTTTTGAATGTGTGACAAGTGAGAATGCACGTTTAACAAAAACTTACTTACCAAAAAAAAAAAATAGAATACCAAGGTGCATTCCCGCACATAAATGTATATCAAACGCAAAATTACCAAAACTCCCTTCCTGCGAAATAATCATCATGGCTTCAATTCCCCCTTAATATTATACATCTGAGGTTCTGTATAGTATCATCACAATTATAATATTAAATCCAATGTGACATTTCAGGTTGGTATTTGGGAGTTTTTGGAAGAGAAAGCGCCAGCTGGCATAGGGATGGCGTCGGATCCGATGGCGGCTCGGCGAGGCGCCAAACCGCTCCCCATGGAGGATGTCGGGCTCTGTCAGTACCCTCTTCCCGGCTTCAAACAGGTTTTTTATTCTTTCTTTTCTATTTTTTGGATTTTTTTTAATTTTGGGTAATTTTATGTGTGCGTCCCTGTAAAATTTTTAAATGTTGTGAATACCCTGCAAAATGGAAAATTATTATGTACATCGGTACGAAATGTTAAAAAGATGATGCAACTACCCTTGCTTGCTTCCTTAGAATGGTGGCTATAAATGGTACTTTTTTTACATGTTTGGAGGGAATGTGCGAGCCTGATATTTTGAGTTTTCAAGGGGGTATGCATGATATTTGAGATTTTGTTATCTTGTGGGGTCCACATGGGAATATTCCGTTATATGTATGGGTTAAATAATTAATGTTTCGCATTTAATTTGTTATGCAGTTCGGGGTCACTGCAGTTTTTGATGGACATGGAGGAGTTGGTGCCGCTAAGTCAGCATGCAAGTAAGTTTATTTTTTTATTTTTTTTATTTTTAATTAAAATACCTTTTATATGTTACGAATCAAGAATATCGAAACTGTATTAGCAAAAGTATGAAGACCGATAAACCGACATTGAATTAACTTAATAGTACTAAGTAATATCAATAAAATATAGCCCTAATAAGTTGTAGCTCTCTATCTAATTTTTTTTTCTAATTTGACCCCTTACAATTTATTTTTATTACCTTTTAGGGCTCTGCCTGAAACTGTGGCTAAAATTCTCTCTCAAGTGGAGAAGAGAGAGAAACTTCTTTCTACTTCTGACGCGTCAGATGTCTTGCGAGAAGCTTTCGCTCTGACCGAAGCCCAAATGGACGATCATCAATACGAGGTTCTTATCTTATTTTCTCTCTCTAATTAAATCTTCATCAAAAAAAACAAAAAAGTAATTAAATCTTAAATTCTTTCTCTTTTTTTGTAACTAACTATCATTTTATCCTTTTTTTAGGGTTGTACTGCAACTGTACTATTGATTTGGTTGGATACGAACGGCGATTTTTTCGCGCAGTGTGCTAATCTTGGTGATTCATCATGTGTTATGTAGTACGTTCCTTTAACTTTTCCTCTATTTACAAAACATATATCTAATTACAAAACCAATATTTATCATTCTGACCCGTAAAACATAATATTTTAAATTTAAACTAACCATAACTATCTTACTGATGATATTAATTAATTAATAATTTCAGTGTGGATGGAGTGCAAATAGTGATGAGTGAGGACCATAAAATAATCAGCTCAGTGGAGCGGGCTCGCATGGCTAAATTAGGCAAGCCTCTTAAAGAGGGCGAGTCACGCCTTTGCGGTATGTATATTCTATTTGCAAAAATTACATTTTTGGCCCTGCAAAATCTCAATATTTTAATTATGCCCCTGAAAAAAGACAGCGGCATATTTCGAAGAATTATGAAAGGAGGGGTGTGTACATGATATTTCTCATGTTTTAGAGGGGTATAAATAATATATTTCATTATTTTGATGTTCATATAGGGGTATACATGATATTTTCCCTTTGAATATTCAATACATAATCTTTAAGTTTATTTGGAATATAATATTGTAATATTGAATATTATTATTATTATTATTATATTAATATTATTTAAATAATGCAGGAATAAATCTGAGTAGGATGTTTGGAGATAAGTTTCTTAAGGAGCAAGATTTGCGGTTCAGTTCCGAGCCGTATATTAGTCAGCCTGTACATGTATCAAATGTTTCCACAGCTTTCGCTATACTTGCCAGGTAAATAAATAATAATAATAGGAAATTTTGCAAAAGGCCCCTGTGTTATGCTTAAATCACAAATAAAAGCCCCTCTAATCTTTAGGAAACTGCAAAAAAGAAGCCCTGCAGTAGTTTTTTTTTTGCAATTTCTAATAATGTAGGGGCTTTTCCATAATGCAGGTTTTTTTTTTTGCAAATTTCTTTAAATAATATTCCTTTTACATTTTGTAAAAGTTGAAATTTAAATCCTTCATTTCGGAAATTTGAACCAATTATATTGATTTTTCCCTTCTCTTTTTATTTTTTTATTTTTTTTGTAGTGATGGGCTGTGGGATGTACTTAGCACTAAACAAGCGGTGCAATTTGTTCTTCAGGTAAAAATACTGTAACTACCCTTACAAAATCAACAAATTATGTCTATCATTTTTATGGAAAAAATACAATATTCAACAATAATGATAAAATTTAACAATATTATTTTTTCAGAATAAGGAGAAAAACAAGGGGCAGGATGAAAATTCGGCGGAAAGAATAGCGAAAAGCATAGTGAGCCACGCGAAAGCCTTGCGGACCAAGGATAATACAACTGTAGTTTTTGTAGATTTTGACTCGCTCAGAACGGATTCTCATATCCCAAATTGAGTTTTAATTCTTATGAAAGAAATCAGCTGTTTGTTTGTTCATAGTAAATACATATATATAATATAGTTATTTTGTTTCATTATGTTTATTTATTTTTCATTGTTCCTTTTTTTTTAGTTTTAAAATTGTGGTTCTAGGCTTATTTTGTTGTCAAACTTATGGTTTGATGAGAGCTTGAGGCGGGTAAAAAGTTTTTTTGAATGAGTTTGGTTGAGGATTTGAAGGTTGAGATGTTTGTAAGAATGAATTTGATTTGTTCATGTTGTTTATGTAAATATTTTCTGATTCTTATATATTATATTTGAACAAATAGTTCTAGTTTTTGGTTTCACATTTCATCTGAAGAAAAAGAATGGAATGGAAAATGTTAGAAAGTCATACAGATTCCTTCGGTAATATTTTCCTGAAAAATCATTTATCTCATTCAAAATGAAAAATTTGAAAACTTTCTGTTTCTTTCCTATGTAAATAAATTTGAAAGGGATATGACACATTTTCCATCGTGTAGCATGTCCCAATTTTTTTGGTAAATAATATGTAAATCTTATTTTTTTTTTACAAATAGTATATACAAATTGAAAATAATATGTATAATGAAAAAAAAAACAGTATATATAAAAATTACGTATAGGATCGAGAAACAATATATATAAAACAAAAGGTATATAATCCTAAAAATGGTATATAAAAATGTAATTTTTGAAAATAATATGTATAAACAAAACTAATGTATAAAAACCATAAAACAATATGTACAAAAGCAGTATACAAAACACGAAAACAAAATATAAAATATTGTCTTCTCTGTTTTATATATATAATTTTTTTTAAAACAATATATATAACAACCGTTGTGCATGTGATATTCAATTTCTCAATTTAAATATAATACTTAAAAACTCTGGCACATAAATGTACATAATTTTTTTATAAAAATATATATTTCGAGTAACTGTTCTTCTCAGATCACCCGCAATGTAATAGTTCTAAGATCAACCGCTGTGTCATTCTAATATCCTCTCTTGAATTTTCTCTCTCTATACTAACATGTACAGACTTCTGGATTTGGGTTGATTTACTGGTGGTTTCTCATCACTAGCTGCTGCCAGGAGGCGTCTTCCTCCTCTGCCTTCATACTAAATGGCCATGAGAGAGATTCTACCATCCCTTTCGCACACGAGGTATTTGCTGGCTAGCACGGCAGTTAGATCTTTAGAGATATCCAGCTGAACCTTTGATCAAATAATGGATATTCATCATAGCTACATCTCGCTGCCAAGTGTCATTGAGGCTGTAAGGTGAGTTCAAATTTTTATTTTATGCTCTAAGTTAAAGTAGAATATTTGGACGTTAATATTCAAACATGCTTTAGTTAAATTGTTCAATATCCTCCAACATTTCATGTGTAAGATTGAACAAGCAGATCCATGATATAGCAACAAAAACAAACTAAATGAATATATACACATGAACTTCTTATTTTTTATGAATTTGTTTTTTGGAATATTTATGATCAGAAAGTCACAAGATATGTATTATAACTAATCACAATAACCATATGACACCATAAATATCATCCAAAGAGAGTTCCAGCACAATTTAGGAATGCTAGTCAGGCATATTAGTAAAGGAATGATTTCAAAAACATACATTTTTTTTACTCCATATAAAATAAAATACATTTTGTAACCCCGATTAGAAATAACTTTAATGTTTTCTCCGAATAATTTTTTGGGACCAAAATACCCCTCATAAAAAGTTTCAAATTTTATTTCTTCAATTAAAAAAAATTCAATAAAAGGAAAATTAATATTCTGGGATATATTTCACAATATTATTGTAAGATATTTATTATCTTATTTTATATGATTTATTGTACGATCTTATATTGAATAAATAAAACATAAAAAATTGATGAGTATTTTAGTCAATAAAATTAATTGGATGGAGTTAGTATTATAAAGTTATTTCTGCCAATAAGCTTTAGGTAAATGTTTTGAGCGGCCGGGCCAGGACCAACAATATTTTTCTCTTGCTCAAAGAGTTGGCTATGATAATCAAGTCCCGAAAATAGTGTTCAGGTTTCAGTTGGATTTTGGCCCAATTTTGCATGAGAGCACTTCAAAAGTTGGAACTATTCTCATGCACTAGTTTAACTACTTGGCATTGTCAACATTATCTTAGTGGATACAATTCTCATGTACTAAGTAGTTAAACATGGTACTTGAAAAGCTTTTGGCCCCTAAACATACGTGAGATTTATAAATTAAAATATACTTGTCATTTGTCAAGAAATTCTTGATGTAAAAAGTGAGGACTGAAGAACTACTTCAAATATGCAGAAAAGCTAGAAAAGTCAGGGGGTCGTCTAAACAAGGGAAAATTCCAACCATGTACATATGCTTTTTTGAAATTAAAAAAATAACAAAGTTGCGAAACTTATTCCAAATCTAGCATTCTCACATTCTCGCACTTCGGGAGTGCGATTGAAATGAGGAAACGAACTCCTAGAGTTCGTGAATCAAAATAATAATATTTTAATGGTTAATACAAAAATCGAACTCTTGGAGTTTGGTTTTGGTTTTATATATATATTTTTTAATTTTGAAAGCTTTTTTTTGTGCAAATTAAAATATCACATGGCATGATTGAGATATTAATTTTTTTAAAAATATTAGACCAATTATTTGGGTATGAGCCTGAAAAGAAGGAAGAAAATAAAATTTAATAAGGAAGAAAATGAGAAAAAATGTATAGATCAGTAAAAAAAAAATAACATAATATACTACATAAAGCACAAAATAAAAAAGAAACATATCACATAAATACAAGACAACTAGTACGTAAATAAAATTTAATACAACTATTTTAAATTTTCTTAAGGAAAAAAGTTCCAGTATTAAAATTTAATATAACCACCTGCTCAAGACGATTCAAATAATTTTAATTTCAATGATTACTGAAACTTTTTTTCTTAGAGAATTTAAAATAGTTGTATTAGATTTTATTTACGTGGTAGTTGTCTTATATTTATGTGGTATGTTTGTTTTTTTATTTTGTGCTATACATTTTTTTTTACTAATCTATACATTTTTTTTTTCTCATTTTCTTTCTTATTAAATTTTGTTTTTTCCTACTTTTCCCGCTCATACCCAAATAATTGGTATAATATTTAAAAAAAAATTAATATCTCAAACATGCCATGTGATATCTTAGTTTGCACAAAAAAACCGGCTTTCAAAATAAACAAATAAAAAATATAAAACCAAAACCGAACTCTGAGAGCTAGGTTTTTGTATATTAACCATTAAAATGTTATTATTTTGATTCTTGAATTCTGGGAGTTCGGTTTTCTCATTTCAATCGCACTCCCAAAGTGCGAGAATGCTAGATTTGGTAGATTTGGAATAAGTTTGGTACCTTTGATATTTTTTTGAATTTCAGAAAAGCACACATGTACATGATTGAAATTCTTCCTCTAAACAATTCCCTTCAAGATTAGTTTTAACAACATATATATAATGTTTTTATAATACTTAATATATTATCTTACGAAAATACATATTACTTTATATAACGTTTATCACATTTTATAAAATTATATGCTATTTTCATAAACGTACATAAGACTTTTACACAAATATATAACTTAAAAACAAATTCTTATCTAAAATTTTATGGTCTTATTAAAGTATTCAGAAAACTTAGAGGGGCTTTTAAAAATTTCCCCTCAAGATTCGTATTAACCGTTCCATTCTCTTCTCTCCGATCACTTGCACTCTCTCTCAAGCTCATTCTCTCTCACAGATCTCTCTCTGTTCACTTCTGATCATGTCTTCCTTCGACTTGCTTGGTTCATTCACGAGTGGCCTGTCGACCATGGCGAGCTGGGCTTCACCAGTTCCGGCCAGGAGGCATTCCTCTCCTCTCCCTCTCCCTCTTCTCTCCACTGTCACGTCATCTGGATCATCTCCGATCTCTGTTAGGGAGGTCCTGTGCAGGACATCGATTTATTCTTCTTCTCGCGTTCTTGGTACTCGTGCTGATGTGGCGGTTCGATCACCCTGCTGCGCTGCTGATCAGATCATCTCGGTTACGGTTGTTGAGACTTTGAGAGCCCCTGCTGCCATTGCTACTGCTAGGTAAGTCTTGATTGTCCTGTTTCAGTCCTCACGTTCATTTAATTTTGTACGTTGATATTAGGTCAAGCAATGGAGTGATATTTATTAATACTTTAATTAGTAGGTATGCATGAGTTAGTTTTCTTATAAAGATTCGTTCTTGTATGAATTTATCCTGTTTTGATTGCTTTTTGTTATTGTCATGCTTTAGAATCTTGATCATTCAGTTTTCTTGGTATTCTTGTCTCATTCTTTTAATTAGTCTTGATCAATCATTCTTGTTTTTTGTTATATGAACATATAGTTTCATAATTCAATTGAAGCATAGTGTTGTATCAACATTTTAGTAAGTATGCATGAGTTCAGTTTGCTTGAAAATATTTAATGTTCTTTGATGAATATATCGAGTTCTAATTGTTTTTTGTAATATATATATTTTTTTTTAAAAACGGAGAGCTTTTGCAGCTCTTGCATAATTCTATATCGAGTTCTAATTATTTTTTTTTATATAGTCACGTTTAGATATTGATCCAGAATTATGTCAGTCTGTTCATGCTTGTTTTTCTGGTTTTATTCTTAACTTCAATTAGTTTCAGACATTCATCTATGTTTATTAAAAGCATGGAGTGTTGTAACTTGTAAACATTTTTGTAGGTATGTGTAAGTTGATTATAGTTGAGTATCCTTAATTAAAATGTTCACCTTATTGTGTTGTGCTTTGATTCTGAGTGAAACTTTACTTCTGCTAGTATATCTGAAACCTGGTTTTGTTTGATTTGTTTCTGTTTATGATGGGGTTTATTTGGACTCAAAACTCAACTATAAAGCATAGGGAAATATTAGATATGTTGTTTGATCTGATGACTACAGTATTTTTTTTGAATGCACTGATGACTAAAGTATTTTAGTGTTAAGTGCATCATTGCAAAATCTAAATATACCATGTATAACCCTACAAGTTGATAAATATCAGGGATACCCCTAGGAAACTGAAAAATATCATGGATATCCCTACAAAATCTAATATCATTGATCGTCCAGTCCTAAAACCAGGAAAATATCATGTATATTTCTACAAAACTTAATTTGATAATAATCATACTAATAATAATAATTACATCTTTTGCAGCAACTTGAGGACGTCCTCTGTCGCTACGATGGCGCTTAATGAAATCGTTGAACACGGCAGGATCAGTTCCTTGGATTCGTGGGACAAAGCGATTATCCGAGCCGCCTTGCGTGCCCAACCACCATTGCAGGCTGCTTCAGCCGCGAGTCAGAAACCAAGCGCATATGTACCGCTCGGTATGTCGACTTGCATCACCGAGTCACTCAGGAAGTCCCCTTCTCAGTTGTAAGTAACCATACATTATCATTTGTATAATAATTTTATCTTTTTCTTAAGTATAGCATAGTATTAAACAGTTATATTCTTTTTTGGTTCTTGGATTAATATTAAAAACATGATTTGTGTTTAACAGGTCTGAAGCTTTGCCTGTTAGGTGTGCTGGACCGGCCACTCCGGTGCCAAGCAAGACAGTTGGTGTTTCGCCACTGCTGCACAGGTGCCAACTGGCTGGCTGCCAGCATGGCAGTGGGTTCAAACCGGCTGAACACGTGGAGTTGCTTAAGTTGGCAAACCGCCACTTGGGCTGCGATGAATCGGATTCCGATTCCGATTCCGACTCGGGCAGCGAGATTGATCCGTCTGCATATTTCGAGCGGCCGTCTGTTTTGGCATATGGAGGTCTGCCACGTGGAGATCACGATCTTATTTTTGAGATGGATGATCTGTAGTTGATTTTATTCTATTTTCTGTCGGTTTCGTACGTATTTAGGTCTTTCTATTTACTTGTTTGTATGGTTTTTATTGTGTTTATTTTATCTTTATGCATTTTATTTCCATTATTATCATTATTATTACTATTTTATGGTAGGTATTATGTTTCAGAAACTGTGAATGATGTTATGTTTTTTTATTTAAAATTGCTTTGTTGGTTAATTTGAATATTTTCTGTTAATGTTTTTTTATTTATCATTGCATTAAATTATATTGATATTTTGAAGGTTGAGATATTTGTAATTAAGCATGAGTTTTATAAGTTTATATTACTGATGTAAATAGTTTCTCGCTTTCATATATGAACCAAAAGGTCTAGTCATTGTTTTCCAATTGATTTTAGGCTGATATGATGGCACATAAAGTACATAGTAATGCTATTTATCATTACTAAATTTCAGTTAATAGGCTTAGTATTTTATCAACCTTAATATTTGAAGTGAACTTAAACAATCGACTAAAAAACCGAACATGTTTAACCAAACTTTTTTTGAAAAATAAGTTCAACCAAACTTTGCTTATTCTCCTAAATACGAAGCAGAGATAAAATAAAATAGGAAAATTAATTAAATTGCACTATACCGTAGCAGATACATTATCACACTTAGTTGCACCAAGTTGGTTCAGCTCACGAGTAACGTGTTTTTGGAGCATTCAAAAACTTGTGATGGGAGATCAGATGGATATATATACTCCTGTCCTCATAACATTTGTGATTCAAATCTAGAAAAACCATAGAAAATAGGAATATGGGTTTCTACTAAATATTACATTAAAAATGAAGTAAATTCTTGTAAACAATAAGTGCTTCTATCGCTTGCACATTTTGCAATGTTATTGACAAATTCAACAGTACACAGTTGAGATATTGGAGGATATTGAAATGAAAGTAAGGTTAAATTCGAGTCCGGTTGTTTCGGCTTCTTGGGTTGCTCGACCACTATTAGCGTGCAAAATGTTGAATTGCGTGACCGAGTCTCTCAGTACTTCGCCTATTCATCTGTAAGTAACGACATATTACTATTATTTTTATAATTTTATCTGTTTTAATTCTTTGTAGCATAGTAAACATTATACAATTTTGTTATTTTAAGTATATGATGGATTAATATTGAAAAGGTGACTTGTTTCTAACAGGTCAGATGCTTTGGATGTGATGAGTAATGCTGCACAACCTACTCCAGGCAGGACCACTGGCATTCCGCCTCCATCGCATAGGTGGCAACTAGCTGTCCGACAACATGGTGGCAGATTCAAACAGGCTAAACAAGCGGAACTGCTAAAATTGGCGAGCCGCCACATTTTTTATGCTATGCTGATGTGGCAATACCTTTGATCTCCCTCTGCATTGCTCAGCTCAATTGTTGTTGCAGAGACTATGAGGGCTCTTGATGCCATTATAGCTTTTAGGCATGTTTAATCTTAAGTCAAAGTTGTTTATTTCATCAAGATATCGATCTCTATGTCTCATTAAGTTAGTAAAAGTTGTTTCTTGAAAGTTTATATTAGTTCAAGCATGGAGTGTTTGTAAATATTTTAGTAGGTTATATGTATAAGTTGAATTTAGTTAAAAAGATTGGATTTTTTTTTTATTAACTAGTTGAGTTTTTTGCAAAATGGTAAAAAGATCATGTTGCATAGATCCAGAAAGGGTATCATCTGGTTCTGGACTTCTTGTTTTCCTTGACTCATTCCTTTTTAAGTTCAATTAGTTTCATGTAGTAGGTATGTATAACTTAAATATGCTTAAAAATATTCAATCTTATCTTTATAAATGTATCGAGTTTTTGAGTGTTGCATGATACAAAAAGGTTACATGACTAAGATTGGCAACATAAGCATGAGAGAAACAGTATTTATTATTAACAATAAAAGCACAAATATATTTGTATATGTGAAAGACTACTATGATAATATTGGCATCTAAAAAGTGCAATAGAAGTCCACTATGAAAGGTGATTTAGCATGTCCTTACAGAAGGCATGTTAATTACTGTCCAGATTTTGAAGTAGTTCCAATGATAAATTGGAGAAATAGATTTTGAAATAGCCCTAATGATAAACTGAAAAAATTACAGCTTCTTTTACATGAATCTGTACTCCCATGCCTAATATACTTCAAGACTACAAAAACTCGAATCAACAAAATTAAAAACTTAATTACTGAAACCATTATTGATGAAACATAATTACAAACTTTTACTTCATAAATCAGACAGATCAAAATTGATCAAAAAAACTCTCCCGACAAAAATCAAATAGTTACGGTTTAAAACTACACAAAAGAATGACCAATCATGAATTCTTCAAGTCTGCAAGAGCACCCTTAGTTGTGGCAGATATCACAGCATCGGATGCATTAGGCAAGTAATAATATTTACCTAACAAAATAACACATATTAACACAAAAATTAGTAAGAAATAATAAATAATATGTTGACAGATATTAAATATTATTATTACCTTGTGCGACCCTTGCGATTTCTTTTGCAAATCCAGTGGAAACAAACTTGTTTTCAGTGTCAATAACTAAAAGCGACATGCCCGTTTTGTATATCTTGCACGCCACATCCAATATCTCGTCCTACAGACTCATAAATCATATTAGTTTCACAAACCTCTAAAAATATATATAAAGTAAACCAATTTTATTTTTTATTATTTTTCATTTTCTGTACCTTTAGTTCTTGAGAGGAGGGTTTTGGAGCGTCAGAAGCGGCGGCGGCTTCAGGATCGGTTGACTTTTTGAGCGATACATTTGCTCTTCCGTCAGTTAAAACAACTATCATAATACGGCCCACGTCTCCACTTTTTTCAGCATTTATTCCCACTCTCACCGCCTTAATTAAAAAATATAAAAAATAAGAAAAATAAGATGGTAACTAGATACAATTTGTAGAAAAAAACCACCTTAAAGTTATGCCAATTGTTGTTTAAGTCTAGGGTTAAATTGAGGCTTAATCGTACAAATAATTGACGCAAAAGCCACAAATAACATTTCCTATCTTTTTTGTTAAAAAGAGAACATTTCCTATCTTTTACACGGCATCGTTAATTTTTTTTCATTTTGTAGGGATAATAGTGATATTTTGAGACGTTACAAGGGCATAAATGCATGAAATTGGCATAAATAAATATATTACCGTGCTCAGACCGTGGGCTAAAGGGGACCCACCGCCACATGGCAGTCTCTCAAGCCTCTTCCGAGCCATCGCGATCGATCTTGAAGGAGGTAACAACACTTCAGCATAATCTCCTCTAAAAGGAATTATCGACACCTGAAATAACAAAGGAAAATAATTAATTGGTAAATTTATCTACTCATGAGAAAAATTACGAGTATTCAATCAGGTTAAATACCTGGTCTCTGCTTGTATAGCTTTCTGCTAGTAATTTAAGAGCCGCACCTTTCGCGTTTTGCATGCGGTTCAGGGCCATGCTTCCACTCGCATCCACCACAAATATCACCTGTAACAAACAAAAAATAATGTAAAAAAACAATATAAGAAAAATAATGTAAAAACATTATGTACAAAGAATAATGTGAATTATGTACAAGGGCACCAGCTTTGCGGGCCATTCGTTTGGCACGCATGTCGGTTTTTTCTACAAAAACTTTTCGTGAGCTGTTAACATCTTTCGCTCTCCTTAGCTTTTGGTACGGAGCAGCTGCTCTCAATGTTGCGTCCACAGCTAACCTCCTTACTGGACCCTAAATTATTAAAAGTCAAACGGTCAAAGAATTAATTTTACTTTTCGAAATTGTAAAGTGTCAAATTTACCCTTCTAAAATGTCCAAATATTTCAAGTTTGTACTTTTAAAAATTCAAAATCTATCAAATTCAACGGTCTAAAAGAAAATCAAACTTGTCAAATTCAACAATGTAAATTCAAATAAATATCAACACTATAAATCTAATCATCTAAAATTGTAAACACAAATACTTGTTCAAATCCAATAAAACTAAATTGGGCCAAAAATAGATATTTTTCATGGAATGAATAAAGGTTAAAAGTAAAACCTTGGGGAGCATGGGCTTGATGTAGCGGCCTCTATCTTCGGAGAAAATGACGTTTTTAGCCCTCCCCGCTTTTCCTTTCTTTCTCTGCGCTTGCTGAGCGAAAAATAATAATTTCTCATCCACTAATCCGCCTTCCGCGTCAAAAATGAACTCTTCCGGAATTTGGTCCTCTTGCTGCTCGTCTTCCTGCTCGTCATCTTCCTCCTGCTTAATAATCAATTTATTAATTGTTAGAATTAATTTAATACCAACTTATTAATGGGAAATTTGTAAAAAATGAACCTGCATTAATCATTATGCTTAAATTGCAAAAAAGAAACAGGCATTGTGCTTAAATTGCAAAAAGGCCCGTGCATTATTGAAGAGTGATCATGGAGGGGAAGAGTGGGCGAGAGGTTGTTATTAAAAGATAAGTCATATAAAAATGTTAAATATTGGTGATTAAGACAAATTAATTAACGATGTTAGATGTCAAACTGAAGTAAGGACTAAAATTTGAATTTCTCAAGAATGGAGAGGCTTTTTTGCAATTTTCAATACCATGTTTTTTTTTGCAATTTATGCACAGTGCAAGGTCCTTTTTGCAAGTTTCCGTTTATTGCGAGATATTTTTGGGGTGTTAAAAGAATATAATGAAATGATTTAAGTATTCATTTGACCTCTTGGTCTTCTTCTTCTTCGTCTTCTTTTTGATCTTCGGAGTCTTGATTTTGAGGAGGGGGAGGCGGCGGCGGGGGCGGTTGGTTTTGTTGTTGATCTTGTTGCGGGTTCTCATTTAATGTCGATCGAGGTAAAATTACCAACTCTACCTACATAATTACACAAACAAACAAACAAATAAAATAAATGTATAAATAAATATATGGTAATGATCTTTAGGCAATATATAATGGCAAATTTAGTATTTACCCCAATGGGCATTCCATTGTTATGTTTTAGAGAGTAAAAGTTCTTTAGAAGTTGAAATATAAATGTACAATATATAACATATAGTACTGAAAATATACAATACATAACATTTTGAAGTAGAACTCCTTACGGCTTTCTTAAGGTCATCGACATAAACTTTCTCACGGCCTTCTAAAGCAGCCAAACATTTCGCCACACGAGCAGCGTATAATTCCGCCCTATGTCCCTACAAATAAATGCCAATACTCCAATTAAATTTTATCTTTTTTTTAAATCAATACCCTAATATTCTTATATAATGGAATATAAGGTGCATGATTATACATCCATCTGCATTATTAATTTTCATTTTTGGTTTAAAATATAAAAGATAAACCTGAACACTGCCGCGTAGAGATTCCATGACTAAGTACTTGAGTTGCTCTCTGCTTATTTTTACATCCTTCAGATATTCTCTCGCTAAAATTATCTGTTTTTTTTTTAAATAATAGGTTAGTTAATTAATTACTAATATTTATTATTCTGAAAGCAACTATTTATTAATGAGGGAAGAATCAAATTATCGTTAAGAAAACCAAAAACCTACCTTTTCAAAAAATATTTATTATTTCCTCAGACAAAATTAATTGTTCATACCGCATATTTCTCACTAAACATTTCAAGTTTAAATTGTGTAAATACTAAATATATATAATAATAATACCTGAGTTTTTGCGTTTTCGGTTTCTTCTTCTACCAACTTGAAGACCTCGTTCCTCGACTCCTGAAACTGAGTCGCGACTCCGACGGCCGCCACCCGCTCATCGAAACTTATCGGCACATCTGCACTGCGCCAAAACCCAAAACATAATAAGGACATAACAAAACCGATAACATTTCATCGTTTTTACTTTCATTTTAAGACACGTTAAACACTTGCAATGACGGATACAATTTTCAAAATTATCCAGTTTTGAACGAGGAGTCCTTTCGAAATACGCCTCTCTAAATCTTGAAATAGTTACACGTTCATGCATGCATTTTCAGAATACATCTTGAAATAAATAACCCAACTAAAAAAGGCATAAAACATCAATAACCCCTTACAAAACATCAAAACATCATGTATTTTATAGGGGCACACAAATCATTTTAACATTCCAACGGCTTGAAGTAATCAAATTGCCATTGTATAGAAAATATTATATACAACGGCAATTTGGTTACTTCCAAATTTTTAAAATCAATTAAGAAAAATCTTTTTTACCACCACTAGTATAGCCTAGTGGTATGGTACTCACCCCACCTTTCCATAGATGAGGGTTCGAATCCCGCGTCTAGCAGGATTGATTTAAAATTTTAGAGAGGGCGCATGAGTCCACTCTAAAGAGAACGAAGCAGGTGATCATATGTAATTCTCCCTCATTTTTTTTAACTAAAATAAGAAAAAACCCGTCCAACCAACCATACCTCAAATTGATGGCGATCCGATCCAACAAATGCTCTCTAACTCCCCCTTCTTCCGGATTATACGTGGCGATCAGCAGCGGCTTGCACGGATGCCTGAAACTAATTCCTTCCCTCTCAACCGTATTAACTCCTTCCGTCAGAACATTCAAAAGCAAGTTGCTGATTCCCTCGTCTAACAGGTTAATCTCGTCCACGTATAAGACTCCGCGGTGGGCCTCGGCGAGCAGCCCGGGCTGGAAGATCGTGGCGCCGGATTTGACCGAGGCTTCGACGTCGACCGAGCCGATGAGTCGGTCTTCGGTCACGCCTAGTGGGATCTGTTTGGAATTGAAGGAACAAAATGAGGGGGTAAAATGGTCATTTTTAAAAAAAGACGAGGGGTTTTTGTTAATGTTCGGAAAGGTTAGGGGGGTTTGAGGAGGACTAAAAGGATAGGGGGTTTTTGAGGGAATCTAAAAAGGTAGGGTTTTATTTATAGTTGTGAGAAAAGTTAGGGGGTTTTTGAGAAATTAGGGATGATTTGGTTGTTGTAGTACTGATTTGAAGTTTTTGGTTTGTGTGATTTGTGGAGTTGTGGATGGCTGGTTGGTCACTGATTTAAGGATTAATGGTGCATGTTTTTGTAAAGCACAGGGATAGAAAAGGTTAGGTCGATATTACAAGGACTAAATTGTAATAGAGTTGCAACCTAATTTTGGGATAAATTCACCGTTACTCGCTTGCAACTTAATTCATGTACCATTTATTTTGGCATTTAAATCTTTGCACTTGAAAAATGTGCACCGTTAGTCCCTATGTTAACGGAACGAAAATTTATAAATACATATTTTGCTCCTTCAAACTTAAACATATATTTCCTGATATGGTTCAAATAGAAAACGTGAAGGATTTCATGAATATGTTGAATATACATACTCACTCAGCATTTATGGTATGATATAAGATTTCCTAATTATTTTGATGTATGAAAAAATGAGATCAGAAACTAGTGAACATGATATAGCAAAGATTTTTTTTCTTAAAAAAATAGAGCGCAAAAGTTGGAATATATAAAATTAAGATAAACGGTGTTAATTTCTTCTGTTAATGTAGGGATTAACAGCGCACATTTATAAAGTACAGGGACATAAATGCCAAAATAAACAGTATAGGGACTAACATACCTGTATTTATCCCAAAAAATTCATAGCCATAATAGGCAAGAAACGAGTGAATGTTAAATATTTTAACATACCTGTATAAAAGGCGTTTTTACTATTTCCGTCTTAATATTTCCCGAAGCGTCGTACTCAAGTCTCTCAGATAGACCGGGCTCCCACCTGAAATATTCCAAATATAAAATCCATAACAAAAAACACAAAAGATATTCACATTCAGAATTCTGATATTTTTAGTTACTAATTAAAATTAATTACTCTTCAGGAGAGTTCGGGTCTGCATTTGCGATCGAACCGACAACCACTTCAATCGGAGGTAGCATTGCGTGCAATCCACGCGCCATAACCGTTTTAGCCGTTCCTCTTTTGCCCGAAATCGCAATCCCCCCAATCTCACGGTCCACCGCTCCCAACAGCAAAGCCGTCTTAATCGCATCCTTCAAAACCAAAACATACAGTCACAATCATCCACTTCCATCAATAAACCACATACAAATCGACCCATTCAACAACCAATGACAAATTTCAGTCCCACCTGGCCAACAACAGCTGCTAACGGGAAGAATTTCCGCCCGTACTGTTCCTTATCCTCCGTATACGAAGCTTCCGACGAAACAGCGCCATTGGCGGACTCCAAGGCGACGGCGGAGGCGAGAGTCGGGAGCTGGGTTCTGGGCCGGCGCGGCGGCCGGTGGCGGTGTGCGGAATGAGGTTTGGCGGGGGAGAGGAGTAAGTGGGGATGGAAACGGGGGAGTGATATTGTGCCTGCCATTAGAGAGTGAGAAGGAGAGTGGAAGTTTAGTTTATCGTATTCCTTATCTATCTTTGGAGAAGAAGGACCCGAATCCGGTAAGTTAACGGGTGTTCTTCTGTTCGATTATCGGGTTTTAAAACTGAACCCGGTTAGAGTCGATTGATTACCATTTTATTTTTTCTCTGTGACTGGGACTGTCACTATAAAATAAAATATCAAAATATAAAATAGAGGAGATGGAGAAACAGAAAGGATCTGAAGAAACTTGACTTTGTGAGTACAGGCAATTATTATCAGCAAGCTGACGGGATTGCTCACTCCGAGTGGAAAGCTGCTTAGATCAGGCGCCGGAAAACTATGGCCGTCACTTCATCCGTCGGGAGGTGAGAATCGACTTTTCTGATGTCAGATCACGCTCAATTTCTGATTTTCATCATCATAAGCTAGAAAAGGTCATAAACACAAAGGTCGTTTCTTTCTACTTCCTTCTTCTTCTTCTTCTTCTTCTTCTTCTTCTTCTCCAAAGATAGATAAGGAAGGAGAAGGAGAGCTGGTCAGGCTCGATACGATAAACTTCCACACTCTCTCTCTCTCTCTCTCTCTCTCTCTCTCTCTCTCTCTCTCTCTCTCACTGTCCAATGGCAGGAACAATATCCCTCTCCCCCGCCAAACCTCATTCCGCACACCGCCACCGGGTGCTGCGCCGGCCCAGAATCCCGCTCCCGACTCTCGCTTATGATTATTACCATGGGATTTGTGTGATATTTACTGCTTTTACTCGCTTATGGTTAGAGCATGGGATTTGAGATTCGGGATTTGTGATTAGCATGAGGAGGAAGAATTACTATCAATTTCTGATCTTTAGGATTTGGTGATTAGCATGGGGATTAATTACCATATAGGAGTTACTATACTATTTGTTTTCTTTATGATCTTTACTTGCAAGGTTGAAATTAAATGTTAATAATTCAGTACTGTAACTAAAATTCATGCATCAAATAATCACTATCCATCCCTCATAAATCCACCACAATTCGAGAACTTGAAAGGTTACTTCTTTACTTGTAAATTCAAACTCTTTGATTCATTTTATGTTTTATTCTACAAACCATATAAAATCCATATATTTTCCACATGAAATTTACAAATATCTATCAGATCTAACATAATAACTACCTTAATTTTCTCACTATGTAGATTAGAACAAAAGGTAGCTCTAATAACAGGTGGCGCATCAGGCATCGGCGAAAGCATCGCGAGACTCTTCAGCGCTCACGGCGCAAAGGTACTCAACAAAACACAAAACACATAAAACTAACTTACAACAACCGGACGCTTCCATTCCATTCTTCCCAGGTATGCATAGCTGACATAAAAGACGAACTCGGCCAGACTCTCTGCGAGTCCCTAGGTGGCGGGCCCCACGCGATTTTCGTCCACTGTGACGTCTCAAAAGAAGACGAAGTGAGCCGAGCCGTGGATTTTACCGTGGAGAAATTCGGGACGATCGATGTGATGGTGAATAATGCAGGTGTTGGGGGAAAGAAAGTGATCGATATCCGTGATGTTGATTTCCGGGAGTTTAAGACAGTTTTTGAGATCAATGTCGACGGCGTCTTTCTAGGTACGGTTGATTACTCTTGTTTGATTGAGGAGTCTTGTGGTCTAATTTTAAGCCCTTTTGTTGTTGGAAATTGCGAAAATGTACGGGAAGGAAGTTGGTTGATATTGGGGTTGTCGATTTCTTGGGACTGTTAAGAGGGTTTTGATATCCAAAATGGAAATTTTTTCTTGCTTGGTAAAAAATTAAAAATAGAGTTATCTGAAAAGGAACCACTCAATTATGCCTAAATCGAAAAAGGTAGTCTTTGATTTTCAGTGATATAGGGGCTATTTTGTAACTTGGGCATAATTCAAGGGCTTTCAAACTATTTCAAATTAATGCGGTTTTCATAATATTATAATCGGGGGTTAAATAAAAAGTAGTCCTTGCTTTTCATAAACTTTTCGACACCAGGTATGAAGCACGCGGCTCGAGTGATGATCCCGCGCGGCCGGGGCTCGATAATCTCCCTTGCGAGTGTGGGCAGCGTGTTGGGTGGCCTCGGCCCGCACGCCTACACGGGATCCAAGCACGCCGTGTTGGGCCTCACGAAAAGCGTGGCCGCCGAGCTGGGGAAACACGGGGTCCGCGTGAATTGCGTTTCGCCTTACGCGGTCCCCACGGACCTCTCGTTGGCCCATCTTCCCGAGAGCGAGCGGAACGAGGGGGCCGTGATGGACTTCTTGAAGTTTGTTGGGAGCATGGGGAATTTGAAGGGGGTTGATTTGAGGGTCGATGATGTCGCGCAGGCCGTGCTTTTCCTTGCGAGTGATGAGTCGAGGTACGTGAAGGTTTTGATGGAGGAATAGAAATGTGTATATCATGGTTTAGTTATTTATTCACTTGAATTGGGAAATGATTGCCTACTTGTGAACTTGTTACTATTATCATCTTTATGTTGGGTCTATGGAGATTTTTAATGGCGAAATAAAAAGATGTCTATCATGTTTAATTATTTATTCACTTGGATTACGAAATGATTTCCTACTGACTAATTGTGAATATTATCATCTTTATTTGTTAGAAGTTGTGTGTATATTATAGTACCTATTAAAGTTTATGATTTTGTTTATGTAGGTATGTGAGCGGGCTTAATTTGACCGTGGATGGTGGGTTCACAGTTGTGAATAACCAATTGAAGCCGTTTGAGACGTGAATTAGGTGGTGTTTGTGCATTAACACGATAAATTGTATTGGATTGTTTGTTAGAATATGATTGGTTTTATGAGGAATGTGTTGTATTTTAATAAAATGAAACTGTTATTCCCTGATTCAAAAGCTTGGTTTGAGTGTTAGTTAAATCACTTATTTTGTATTTGGGTCTTTTCTATTTTTTTCTCTGAGGTACTTATAATTCACTGGCATGCATGTGTTGTGATTGCATGATAACTTCATGGCTTAATCATGAGGTTTTCCTTTTGGACATGAAATCAGAATTAATCATCACGGACTTGTATATTAACACAATTAAGTTGTAAAACTAGAACTATATTTGGATGGATTTGTGATTTGATGCACAACTATTGTCGAAAATATATATGCATAAGTTAAATTCACGAGAAAATAAATACTTGTTCATCGTACATCATCTCACGATCTTGTATTATGAAATGTTGGAGGAT
This sequence comes from Juncus inflexus, assembly GCA_024447665.1. Classification (NCBI taxonomy): domain Eukaryota; kingdom Viridiplantae; phylum Streptophyta; class Magnoliopsida; order Poales; family Juncaceae; genus Juncus; species Juncus inflexus. Next base: position 3,483,490 of record JAJHPC010000020.1, read on the forward strand.
ATTGAAGCAGAATACACCAAAACTGATAGCATGTCAAGAACCGAAAGGAAAGAGCTAATAAATATTGAGATATTTTTTTAGGTGCTTATATTTCTTCCATTGTGCACAATGTCTTAAACATCTTGGTGAGGATCGAGTGAGCATCATACAGGAGATTTTGTTATCTCTTTTGTCATGTGATTCACAAAAATGTCCAGCTTACCTTCTAGTCTATGGGATGCATGAATGACGTAGTTGTCTATGATTTATGATTTGAGTTTCTGCCTGTGGCACCATTTTTGTTTATTGCAAAATTGAGGCTGGTGTGAAGTAATATTTGATTGTTTGTGTGTTTCAAAGTTTTTAATAATAGATCTAAAAGTTATTTAGTGCAGTAAAATCATTTTAAATTCTTTGTTTCAAGTGCATTTTGAAATTATAGATAGAAATTGTTATTGTGATTTTGCAACATCTGGCTCATACTATAGTTGTACATACTCTTAACTAAATATCATATATTTGCCTGAAAATTAAATTATTTATTGTCAGTCAGATTTCAATCCCCAATATTTTGATCTCAAATCAATATCACAATCAAGTACACTAAAAGTCAGTGGCGTAACATGCTAACGTCTGTTGTGTTCTTTGTTTCGCACCATATATTATTAAACGTCTAATACATCAAATTAAGACAAAATAATCAATCTTGACAAACAATTTCTAATTAAATTATTCGATTTTAATTAAAATGCCATGAGCTGGAGATAGATTATAATATTCACTTCACTCACGTTACATCTGTCATAACCAGCTTGTGCCACATAAATTATGCAATCATCACCTCATTTAATTAAGGAAAACTTACAAAAAAAACCCTACATTTTCTAAATATTACAAAGAACCCCTTGTATTGTCATTTATTACAAATACTCCCTCAAAAATATTTTTTTTTACAAATATTCCCTACGTCAAATTATGAAATGTTGGAGGATATTGAAACAATAGATGTTGAATCGGATGGTAGCTCTATGAACTAATTTGTGATAATAATTTTCATTAAATTGATTTCTATTTTAATCATGTTTAAAGATGAACTTTGAAAACCAATAACTTGGAGGTGTGTATCAGATCTCTATAATAACATGGAATTTAAAGTATCATTTCTACTTCAAACTCGTTTTAAACATTTATAACTTTATAATTTGTATTCAATTTCAAATTTGATGACATGAGAAATAAATACTCTTGTTAAAATAGCATGAGCTGAAGATAGATTAAAATATCCACATTACATTCCATCTGTCATAACTATCTTGTGCCACATAAACTCTATGCATTCATTAGAGCTATTCGACAAAAATGAAATTAACTGCCTCACCTAACCTTATTAACACCATTTTTTGTTAGAATTCTATTAAAAGGCAACCCGTCTCCCAATTTACAACCCGAAATGAAAAGAAACGAAATGAAAGAAAGAAAAACCTAACATAGTTCTATTTCCTAATAGTATGTCTTCTAATTTGTGAAATATTGATTAATTTATGCAAGAACAGTCGGAAGATACATTGATTGCGTGTTTTTCATATAGCCCAATACGTGCTAAGCCAATCCGTCTTCCATACACGTCGGTTGTTCTTCTCTTTGCCTGCGATTGTTGTCTCTAGAATTAAGAAATGATCATGGCCAAGTCGGAGTCCATCTCTTTGTATAACCATATTCGCCGTGAAAAATCGCAATGGAGAAAGAGATGAGTTGCCGTTTCATTAACATGTTACGTACGCATTACACATTTTTCTTAGTTGGGTCAACCTCTTTTAGTAATATTTTCTTAGATCATAAAATGACCTAAGAATCATTTGCCATATAAAAAAATCGCATTTTTTTGGCATTTGATAACCTTATTAACACAAAATCTCCTTTCCTGATGTATATTACTTCGTGTGGTTGTTGGCCTCATTAAGTGGCAGCCCAATTGTTTGTTGAATTGCCTATAATCCAACCCTTGCATTTATTTTCCAGCTCTTTGACCCATCTGTTCTAATCATTATACTAGCTATATAATCTTATCTTCCATTCTTATAAGATCCAATCTTGACCTTTTTGAGAGAGAGAGAGAGAGAGAGAGAGAGAGATGACAATGGATTTTGGGTTGGCGGTGTATATAGCAAACATGGTATGGATTTTGCTTTATGATTGGATTTGTTTTTGCATTAACACAGCCGATACGGTCGCTCACTCCCTTCCAATTGGTTTAGCGTCTTCTTCTCAATTTTGAGTCATTTTAATAACCGTATCAGGTTTGCATCTAATTTATTATAATTTTTTTTATACATGATATACTGAAACAACTGTAGTTTTGAAATGAACTAGTATGATTGAATTAGTCTTTTTATTTTTGTGATTTAAAATGAAATTCGTTGGTTAATTTGCTTATAATTTTTTGTTCTAAATATTGCAGGGACTTTCGCATTTCAGCCTTTTTTTTCTGTAATTTCACCCAATAGAAAATAAGTATTTATTTTTTGAATAAAATAATTGTTAATACGAGATTAGCCCCTTCATATGTTGGACGTATGGAATCACTAGAATCTCAAATTCATGAGCTAGCGGCTTCTATATAGTTTTTTCGGAGGAAGTACATTTGTTGTGCATAAACGAATAATGATGAGGTTTAATTTTACACTTTATTTAAAAATGGAGGCTTTTCTCCGATCCTAATTAACGTTTTGTTTTTTGTATTTAGGGGCATAATGCAGTTTTTTTCTCTTTTTTATTAGTTTAACTAACTTGTAAGAGCCCAGTTGAAATGCGAATGGATGAAAAGATGCCCATAGCCCATAGGCCTGCCTCAGGACTTGGGCTTTATTTACTTGGGTTGAATTTTTTTTTTTAATGAATTAATCTAATAAATAAATGATTTTGATTCATTTTTCGTTCATCTCCAATCTCCACATAAAATATTGTATATAGTTTATCATTTCATGTTTATTAAATTATGCTTCTCTGTTTTTTTAAATTTAAGTTATACTTTTTTGTTATATTTAAAACAATATTAATACATTAAATGATACACTACTAAGATTATATTGCAAATTATTTACTGAACTGAAACAGATTAGGCTAGTTTTCTGGTGGAAAACGATACTGGTAAATTGTATATTGTAATGATCTACTGATCATGGTGAATTCTACGGTCAATTATAATTAAACGACTTAGCTTGATTATGTTCAGATTATAGTTTCATTTTCTGCAATTGTTTATTGGTCAAAACAATATTTTGCAATTGTTTTGGTTAATTTGGAATCTACTTTTTTTTTTTTTTTGAAAAAATAGTTGGTTTGAATTCAAAAATCCAAATATATAAAAAGTAAAGAAACTTATTAACAGGCCTTCCCTTTTCTATAAGATTCCCAACAAAGCCTTTAATTGTTTCAGAGCCAGCACCTTTAATTTTTGTCACGTAAACAACATTGACTCTGCAAAATAGAAAAAATAGAGACATTCTGACAGATACCCAATCTTTAAGAGGAAATAAAGAAGCAACAATCTGTTTTGTAAAATAACAATACAACAAAAAATAACAGTTTTGTGTTTAGTTTGCAAATATAACGTTTTCAAATGTTAGGGACTCGAATAATATCTTTCTAATAAGCCCTAATTTTTATATCAATCACACTGAACGTTGCTTCAAAAGGAACAGTTCCCAACCAATGAAACAGTGTTTGCCCTATTTTCTGATTCCTTGGTTGGCACAAAGACAGCAAATATTAACATTGGTCCCAATTTATTTCCCCATTTGCTTGCCCAACAAATCAGAATAATGGGACACTGTGAGTCCAATTCATGGTAAGATTTGGGGGAGATCTTGTCAGATCTTGCTTTCCTTGATTTGGGATTTGGTTGTTGGGTTTTGAATTTTGATACCATTGTTATCCGTTCCGTTTAGATTTGCCATTTTCTCATATGCAACATTCATCTCAGCCTTTAAATATGTGGACCTCACCGCTTATGAAGGACTGAGACGAAAACTTCACGTGAAACTCGTCACAAATAAAACTCATTCTTTCTCGATGGGATGTTTTATATTTTATTTTTGAGCAATCTGACCGTTGATTCATACTAAAATGTTATGTGACATAATCACCAATTTGAAAGTTGAGTGACAACAAAATAAAAAATTGAATGGCTTGTGAAATTTACTCCAAATATATACAATAAAATTTGTTATGTTTAATAAAGTACAAAAGAGGAAACACTTGACGGTGAAACACAATGAAAGAACTAATCCCATCTTAGTTAGAATGGATGTAAACATGATTCCGGCTGGAACGGACCGAAATGGATTTCCACATGGTTGAAAGTTTAGACAACCTAGTTTATTCTCATATCATATCTATAATATCTATAGGACAATCCTTTATTACTTTTCACTTCACACTCCTCTCTCTCTCTCTCTCTCTCTCACTCATATAAATATATATAACTACATATATTTCATCTCCATTTCACACACTCTCTCTCTCTCTGATTAATATATAACTAGCTGTATTTTATCTCCATGGCAATTGTGTCACAAGCGCAATTTCATGTGCTAGCAGTGGACGATAGTCTACTTGATAGAAAGCTCATTGAGAGACTTCTCAAGACCTCATCATACCAAGGTAATTTAGTTACATTTTACGGATATTGCCGCAAAATTCCATTTTCATTTGCACATTGAAACATAATTTTAATGGTTCTGAATTGAATTATTTAAGGCCAATTATTGAATTATATATTTTTCTGATAATTGTTTTTCTTCTGTGTGTACTGTATACAGTTACTACTGTAGATTCTGGAAGCAAAGCTCTGGAATTTCTTGGATTAAGCAATAAACAAGTAAAATCTACAGGAGATTTTTTTTTATTAATGCAACAGGAGAAATTTTTAATAATATTTCTATTTAGTGGATTAAATTCCTCTGTTTTGCATCTTAAATTTTCAGGAAATTGGTGTAGATTTGATAATAACTGATTATTGCATGCCTGAAATGAGCGGCTACGACTTACTAAGGAAAATTAAGGTATTTGTGATGTACCATTATATAATCGAGGGCTTAATTGTACTATAATTATAATTACACCAATTTGTGTAGGTTAATTTGTTGGGATTATTATCTAAGTAAGATTGTATGAATATTGAATCAGGAATCTTCTTTTCTAAAAGACATTCCTGTTGTGGTCATTTCTTCTGAAAATGTGCCTTCAAGAATTAACCAGTGAGTGCATATTTCGATATTTTTAGTATAAATGCATATTGTAAAAATTGATTAATATGTTAGAGAATTAGAAATATGATATAATTCACATTTTGAGTTTCTATGTCAAATAGGTGTTTGGAAGAAGGTGCAGAGGCATTTTTTCTTAAGCCTTTAAAACTCTCGGATCTGACAAAACTCGAACCGCAGATAATGAAATCAAAAGATTGTTGTGAAAATAGAAGTCACCCTGAAAAGAAGAAAAGTATTATCACTAGAGGAGACAAGAGAAAGAGAATAGAGGGAGGAAAATATTCAGAAAAGAACAGACAAACAAAAAAGAAAAAGACAACATTTTATTGATGATTCAGGAAATTTTCCCTACTTTCAATTTTCTTCTTTTTATGATTAGGAGAAATATGTTCCAGATGAAATATATGGTTTCTTTGTTACTAGGTTAAAGTTGCTTTTTTTTTTTTTTGAAACTATTACTATATACAATTGTCATTAGATTAATTTAGCCCATATTTTTATATCTATCATGTAGAAATATTATGTTATAACCATAGCCCATAAATCATTTTATTATTCTTATATGTATTACTTGATATATATTATCTAGTGTTTATTAATTTGAATAAATTATATATTATTTTATCCCATCTATTATATTGTTTTGTTGTAGTTATAACATATAATGTTACTTATATACTGCTATATTAACTATTATATTATTATACACCTCTTTAAAACACACCATTGCCATATCTATGCAGTATACATACATATTAACTCTTTATACAAAAAATACTTACATATTAACTATTATATTATTATACACATATTATTTTTGTAATTTATTCTATGCAAAAAAAAAAATGTGCAAAGCACACACGACATGTGCTGGCAGGTAGAGTTGCTGCTATAAGAATTTTCCAATTCATTTTTGAGTAGCTAAGCGTGTATCTCGCACGCTGGTCAGCAACTTCCCTTTCAACGTATTAACTATTATATTATTATACACATATTATTTTTGTAATTTATTCTACGCAAAAAAAATGTGCAGAGCACACATGACATGTGCTGACATGTATAGTTGCTGCTACGAGAGTTTTCAAATTCATTTTTGAGTAGCCAAGTGTGCATCTCGCACACTGGTCAGCAATTTCCCTTTCAACGGGTTGTTGTTGATGTGTTCCCATAGGACAAGTTTATTACTCTCTAATCACAATTTATTAAGAACATCACTAATAGTTTATCTTTTCTTGTGGAAACAAGATTAATTACAAGGTCAATTGGGCCAACAAGATGACATCTATCATCACAAAATCTTGAAAATATAAGTTATAAGACTAGCAAAAAAAAAAAGGATTGACTAATTAAGCAGGCTGGGCCAGGATAATTAAACTAATATATCGCATGCCAGGTCCCCAGACCAGAAGGATATGTTGATTTAGACCATGTTTTATTCATATCGTTTTAGTAAGAATTAAATCTATAATAACTTTTAGTTTTTGTACACAATATAGCTCAATATATATTTTATCTTCACTATATACTTTGAATATGTTGTCTGCAAATTACCATCTAATGCCACCATATATTATATACAGCCATACTGCTTCAAACATCAAAATTGGATTCTTGTCCACGCGAGAGCTGCTGAGTGAATGGGTTGCGGAAGCAATTTTCCTTTTGTTGAATAGAAAAGCATGCATGTCGCACACTTATCAGCAACGACTCCCCTCTCAACGAGAGTTCGTTGTTTTTTTTTTTTTGAAGGAGTGGAACGCGGTAATCTTTTACCATTCGTTTTAAATAAAATTAAAAAGTTTTTTGTACATAACCAGAGTTGTTACAATGAATGAGTACTCTAAGAAAATGTAATGGAAAATGAAGACTATGCTCTAGCATAGTTGATGAAACTACAAATTAGAAGACCACCATGTTGCGAGCTCCTTGATCTCTTTTGTTAGAATCTTGTGCGGCTTGTTTTTATTAGAAAAGATTGGTCTATTGTGTTCGCATCATATATACCACCATACTGTGATGCATGTCACATTCCAGCCCTTTTTCTTGTTCTCTTGGAGAGTTCGCTGTGGCCGGTGTGTCATTGACACGTCCCTTCTTCTCTAAATTAGATTATATTAACACCAGTTGGTAAAGATAATTGTAGTTTGTGGGACTAATTAACAGGCTCTTGCTATTCCGGACACAATCATCATTCACCATTCACCACATTAGTTGGGTTGGGCCAATTAATTTCACTTGACAAAGAACATAGCCTTGGAAAGTATAATATAACGGAGAAAGTAATAAAGCAAAAAGGTTAATTTTCTTATTTCCTTAATTTCCTTATTTCGGCTGATTATTTCTAAAATGGCAGAGAATTTTTGGTTTAGCCTCGAGCTCGGCCTCCCGATATAGCATATTTTTTTGAGCCGAAAAAATAAAAAAATCTAATGTTGTTCGCAAGGATGAACTGAACATGTAAACAAATATATTGTATACTCTTTCTTTTAATACCAACTCCCCCAAAGGTTATCATGAAAATGGAATTACACAGAAAGCTATTGAAACTTTTGACGTAAAATACAAAGATAAAGGGGCAATTAACATATAGAATCTTAAAAAAGAAAATATTCCTTAATATAATCTCTCCTTTTTTGTGTGTAGGTGGGGTTCGAGAATCCTGCTTCGCTATACTTTATGTCCCTCTATTTCCTACCATTTGATTAATGGGTTGTGATTGGCTCAATTAATATTAATGACTCCATTTTAACGAAGGAGGAAGACTCTGTTAACAACTTTTTTTGGAAGTAAAGCTTATCATATAATCTCACCTAATCTTGTGTAAGGAATTTCTCGGTACTAAATAACATTAAATCTTAGCATGTCATTTTCTTATCTCATTTGTAACAAAAAAATTCATTATTTTTTTGAACAAAAATATGAGGGAGCCTGGTAAATTATGATTTTTAATCCATATGAAACTTGTATACTGGATTATTTTTTTGTCATTATTCTTATATGATTTAACCATATACGTCTATGTGATCGTTTAAGAAAAAAAAATGTGATTGTAGTATATAAAATAAAATACTTCATATATAATTATTTAAATAAAATGTTAAATTAACTCCATGCTCTAATAATATAAAAGAGAAGTTTAGAATGTTCAGTTCAAGAGAATTACAAAATAAACAAGGAAGGAAAGATTATAATTAAATTTAAGAAGCTGATAACAAAAGGATACCCCGTTAAGATAGAGCCATTAATATTAATTGGGATATATCACAACGCATTAATCAAATGGCAGGAAATAGAGAGACATTAAGTATCCTGCTTCTAGAGAAGTAGGATCCTTAAACCCGCATAGGTGAAACTATGATTATAAATGCGGCATGTGACAGCGTAAGCCGTAAATTCGTAGGAATTTGTTTGTGGAGAAAAAACTGCAGGACTGCGTGTGTGAATGACGGCTTTATAGACGGGAAATGCAAAGTCTTCTGGTGGGGATTGAGATGTGTTTGCTGCGATTTGAGATGAAGGTTTAAGGTTTAGTGTGTGTGTGTGTGTGTGTGTAAGCCTATGGGCAATTTAAAATAAAATGTGTTTGTTGCCATCGTTTGTGGTGTCTGCTATGTTTGAATAAATTCCACAATAAATGTGAATCTTTTCAGTGTTTAACATGTTGTGATAAGTGTTATACTCAAATTTCTAATACGGCCAGATTGGCAAAAGAACAAGAAAAAAAAAGAATACAAGATAAATTATTTTGGGTTTTATTAGTTTATACATACAAATCACAAGATAACAAAACAAAATCTATCTAGAATAAAAATGCATCTAATCGCTCATTATTCTCATCTAATGCAACAGATTTATTTGAGAGTAGTAGAAAATAAAATCTCATCATATTTCACGACTCTTGATATAATTATTTCAGTCGACTCAATTAGTAGTAGAAATTAAAATCTCATCATATTTCATGACTCGTGATTTCAATTATTTTGGTCGACTCAATTTTAATTTTCAACCTTTTGAAGGACAAAAGATTTTGAATTGAATCATAATAAATGCCTAAAACTTTGAACCAATGTGTAACCTAACAAGCAGGCTCGGTTTTCTTTTCTTTATTTTGTATCCAAATACCTGCAAATAAATAACCATAAAAAATAGATGTTTAATTTAACCTACCGGATTTTTCATACATGAAATTCAATTTAAGAAAATGCATACTAATTTTTTGTTGAATCATGTGAAAATATTCCATGTTGTTATCTCTCCATGCATATGAAAGAACATTTCTATACATATATAATGGTATTCGCATGCCTCCATCTTCCATCCATTGCAAAACCTAAATACAAAATATCATAAAAATTTAACTAACAAGAAACAGATAAAAAATAAATTTGTTCCTAAATTTCTAGTAAAATACTAATTTTTTTTTGTTTACTTTTTTATTTTTACCTCGATGTATTTTCTCCATTTTCCAACGGCCAAGAGATTCGTAAGTATAATTGAATATGTGGAAAAGCTAATGTTTGGACTTGACTCCATAATCATGTGTAATAACTACAAAAAAAAAGGAAAGAATATATCAAAAACAAGGAAAATCATATAATATATGTCAATCTAAGATATAATTAAAGCGAACTTATCACAGTATAATTGATATGTATGTATGTACCTTCATCATAAGTTCAATTTTTCCACTTTTGCCCAAAAAAAGCAAAAGTTGATTTAGGGTTCCGACTGAAAAAGAAGAGAGAGAAGATGGCTCCAATTGTTCAACTAAACCACAAGCTGTTTTCCAATCTCTCAGCCTGAATCAGATATTAATTAAAAAAAATTAATAATCAGAATTAGTTTCTTCAATTTGTTATATTTCTTTTTCCAATTTAAAAAAAAGAGAAAAAATATATCATAAGAACCAACTAACAGGCTACAAGCGGAAATGATCTCAAAAGTGCTGTTTGAATTGAGGGCGATTTGTTTCTCTCTCATAAAATCGAGCAATTTGAGGACCAAATCGGGTTTTTTGCCGCCATTAAGAGCCTCCATTAATGAAGAGCAAGCTATCGGGTCCGGTTTTATTCCATCCGTTTCCATCTCTTCAAATATTTCCCACGCTCTCTCCCATTTTCCTATTTTTTATTACAAAAATAATAATAAGAAAAAAGAAATAATCTTTGTTTTAAAAATTAAAATATTTTTTTTTTACTCTTCTTGTTATTTTTTTTGTTAAAGCCTGAAAGGTATATGATAATAAGTAAAAACAACTTTTCCAAGGGCCATCTTAAAATATGAAATAAAATAAATGAAGTAAAATATTGAATGCAATAATAATTAAAATAAAAAAATTATAAATATGAAATAAATGTACCGTCAATATTATACGCATGAATCATGGCAGTATAACTTATAACATCAGGAGAGCAACCCGATTCCTTCATTTCATCAAAAATCAAATCTGCTTCATTTATTTTCCCCTACAAATTAACAAACATTCCATCACATTAAATAAGAAAATTAATACCACTTTAAGATTATTAAAATAATTAAAATATAAAAATAATACCAAAATACCTGTTTGCTATACATACAAATTACGGACGAATAAACCTCCTTAGTTACAGGAACCTCTAAACCCTTCATTTCCTCAAAAAACTTTACTGCTTCATCAAATTTCCCCAAATTAAACGCCCCATTAATCAAAATATTAAAAGTTGAAGAATCCGGCCTCTCACCACTCTCTCTCATCATTCTATACAATCCCACTGCTTTTTCAAACTCCCCGAATCCCAAATAGCTACCGATCCCCGAATTGTACGCAATTGTATTCAACGCAATTCCTCTTTCCTTTGCGGCTTTTAAAACAATTTCAATGTTTACGGTTTTGTTATATCGGCCGCAAGATGCCAAAAGAGTGCTTATGGAAACCACATTAGGGGCAATTTTGTCATTTTCCATTTCTCGTAAAATGTGTAAGGCTTCTGAAAGTAACCCGTTTGACCCGTATGCATCGATTAGCGCGTTGTATGTAATTTTATTAGGTTTAATTTTATAATTTTTCATTTCTTCGAAAATTTCCTTTGACTTTTCTGGCTGGCCGGACCGACCGTACGCGTTGAGTAATGATGTGTATGAAACTATATCGGGTTTTAATTTATTTTCTTTAATTAAATTGAATGTATTTAACGCCTCAACATGCATTCCGTGTGAAGCGTAAGCTCCAAGAAGCGTATTATATGTATAAATATTAGGCTTTAACCCTTCAGAAATCATCAAATTGAATATTTTCTCACAATTATTTACTTCGCCGCAAATTGAATACGCGTGTATAATACTCGTATAAATCACCACATCAGGTTTATTTCTCGACCCTATTTCCCTCATTTTATTAAACAAATCAGCAGCTTTCCCAAACTGCCCCTGCTTAATAAGACAGTGTATAACAATGCTGAGGGTAAAACGGTCATACTCCACGTTTTGGTCTTTCATTAAGTCGAAATAAGAGAGGGCTTTTGAGAATTGGTTTCCTTTTTTCAAAGAGGATAAAATCGTGTTGTGAGTAATTAAATCGGGACCGATTCCATTTTCAGTCATTTGTTTGCTGATTTCCAAAGCCTTTTTCCAATTACCGGCTGATGCACATGCGTTTATCAGGTTGTTGTATGTCGTTCTGCTAGGTGGTATCTGTAAAAAAAATTACAATATATTAAAAATTATTAAGAAGATTTTACTTCTCGAAATGTATTTCACAATTTTTATGGATTGTTAAAGAGATACAAGAATCAGAAAATTTCCCCAGTCTGAGTTTTTATTTGTTTATTTATTTTTTTAATTGAAGGGAAATTTGCAGAAAAAAAAGACTGTATTATGCTGAATTTACTTGAAATGTTTTTCCAAATTATTAGAGTTGGAAACTAACGGTGACAGTTTGGAACTAACACTTTTTTTTTTTTTTTTTTTTTTTTTGCAATTTCTGGATAATGCAGGATTTTTTTCAAATTTCCCTTTATTTATTAATTAATTAATTTATTTATTAAAATTAGTTTGATAGAAAGTACCTACAGCGGATCGAAGCATATCGTCAAATATATTCAGAGCCCATTTCCATTGACCGGATCGAGCATGTGCATATATAAGCGCATTATATGTTTCGCCATCAAGCTTACACCTAATTAAAAATAATAATAAAAATAATGAAAAGAGAGTCATGATGATGAATCAACCAACATAAAAAAAGAAAAATTGTCAAAACGGCGAGTATCATTTAATGTTAATGGTCATTTCATCGAACACTTAATCAACACAAGGATTTAAAGCTGATATTTATGTTTTTAGTTATAAAAGAGTAGATTTGACATTTTGAGATTTCTGAAGGTTATGTATGAAATTTTGGGTACCTCCATTTTTGCATTTCGAAAAATAAACCGCGCGCTTGATCGGTGCGATTATATCTCGCGTGTAATCTTATTAGCATAGTATAGATATCATTACGTGCACAGTAATTAGTTTGATTCTTCATCCAGCGAAATACATGTAGTGCGTGCTCAATCGCACCACTGTTCGTAATTTCCTGAGAAAAAAAAGAAAAAAACCTATTTTTAGTTTGATAATATATTAATAATTTCCTCAAAGAACTGAACTTCAATCGAATTAACTACAACTTTCAAACAAATAGAGAAAAGAAAAGAAAAGTTGGAAAATTTACCTTGATTAGAAGAGGAAAATTGCGTCTGGCAAATCGGCCAGCCCAAAAATTGAGAACTCCGTCGACCTCCTCCGGTTTCTCAACCTTCAACACTCGCTCCGCCACCTCAGACACCGTCCAGTCGCGCTGGCTCCGCCTCCCGTCCACTCTCAGCCTAAACTTCGCCGGAATTTTATCCTTCTGAATCCCCGCGACCTCGCCGGAGATCCTCCGCTCGCCTCCGTCGTAATTTACGGACACTTTGAGCTTCTTCTTCGCCCACGGCGGCGTGGTTTGGGAAGAGGGCTTGGGTTTCTTGGGCGGCAGGCGGATTACGCGTGGAGGTAAGGAATCGGAAGTGTGTGGAGGAGGATTTGAAGTGGGTTGGGGGGAATTGGAAGGGTTTGGAGGAGGAAGAGGAAGAGGGTTTGGGAGAGAAATGGCGAGAGAAGCCATGAGAGAGTGATGCTGAGCTTGGGAAGTATAGTAGTAATTAGTAACGGATAGGGGCAAGGGGAAAGGGAAGATAGTGTATAGAGAAGTTGGAAAGTTTTTCCTTGTTTTCTGAGTTGATATTTTTGCAGGAAACGGATTCCCGATTTTTGACAGAAACTGTTTCCTGGTTTTGTTTAAGTAGAGTATAGAGAAAAATTGCATCTAAAATTAGCATCTTGTGAAGGATAAATTTACAATTTGAGATGCAAATTTTTTTTTTCTGTATGTAACAAGAAAATTTCATCAGTATTATCTCTCTTTTTGTTTATGCTTTATTTCATCTCTTCCTTTTCTTTCTGTTTAATTTTTTTTTTCTGATTTTAATTCCTTTTTATGTATATTTTTGTAATTATTTTAGTTCACCATTAAATGATGGATGTAAGACTTTTGATCCCATTTCACTTTTTCAAAAAAAGAAAAAACTGAAAGATGAAAAAGCTAAGAAATAAAGGAAAAAATGTAATAAAAATGCCCCTTGTTACGACGGTGCAATGATACAAACACAATAACATGAATAAATTACAGTTTTTTTTCCAAAAAATAATATATAGACATAAAAAAGAGAATACATGGAGGTGGAAAAAAACATGTAAATTACAAAAAATGATACATATAACTACAAAAAGAATACATATGTTTCAAAGAAAAATATAAAATATTATACAATGGTAAAACATCTTACAAATAACAAAACTAACATACAGCATAAATATCATTTCACGCATTTACCTACCCCCAAACACCCTAAACTTCAAATTACACTACATACGCTACTCAAAGCTTCACGAATCAAAATCGAGACTTTTTCATCCAAACAAGAAATCACAACACTTTTTCCCCTTATTTCTATCAAACCCTCAATCGGTTTAGTCAAAACAATCGAAAAATCAGTACTTTCTCTCTCCTCAAGTGACCCGACAATTTCTCTCACCTCAAGCGCTCGCATTAAATGCGTCGGATCGACTTTACCCCAAATTAAAACCCGCTTATTTGATACAATTAACGGTTTATTGAGTGAAGTTAAAAGATATACACCATTTTTTAACATAATTCGCGCGTTTAATCTCGCGATGGCTATGTTATTATTATTTGATAATTTTGTGGGTTGTAATTGAAATGCTAGGTTTGTATCTAAATAGGCATCGTATTTCTGTTTTGATTTTGGCATAATTGTGGTTATATTATTAGAATAATACAGAAATGAGTATGATGCGTGCTCTTTAATTGCAAATTGGGCCCTCAAATTTTCCGGTAACTGCCAAAATTAAAGAAAATAAAAATAACCTAATTAAGAAAATAACAATAAATAAGCAAAAAATAAAAATCAAACAATAAATCAAATTAAACAGGGAATAAATGTACGTACCAGTACAGTCTTTGGTTGCAGTTTTTCCAAAAGGGGGCTCAGTTTCTTAATCCTACAAAAACAATTTTGAGATATTGACAAACAAACATTAGTAAATAAGCACAATTAAAAGAATAAAAAGAAAAATAAAACGATAAAATATATAAAATTTGCATACTTGATCCCAGAAAGGAAAGAGCACTGAAGCACCTTCATTTCCACCGGTTGGAAAGGCGAAAGCGCCAGCTCAGCATCCATTCCTTCCTAAATTAACACAAAACATCTATATTACCAAACAAAAAGTGGGAAAAATCAAATAAAAAAGGACAAATAAAATAAATAAAAAACCTCAAGAATAAGGAGAGAATTGGGATCGGAACGCCAACGGTGAAGCAATGGAACGACAGCTCCGAAACGGAGACTCAAGTGAGAACTTATCACTATGCAAGGCTCCTCCCATTTCGCCCTAATTATAAAATATAGAATATTTCAAGGGTATATTTGTAAATTATCAACTGTAATTGAATTAACCCCCGATTTGTGCACTTCAAGCCTCGTGAATTGTGTTGTAGTTTAACTAATTTTTTCCCAATTAGCCCGCAATTAAGCAAGACAAGAAAAATCATCAAATATAAAAAGAAAAGAAACCAAAACAAAGCGAAAAAAATTCTCAAGAGAGAGAATAATAACTTACAACAAACCACCCGAGTAAATTTTGGGACATAAACTGATTTTCCCCTCTTTTATGAGCGCCACATGGCGAAACAACGACTCGCCAGCAAATAACTAAGTTTTCATTAACAAAATGCAAATTCACAATCAGTCAATACATATTTGAATTTATGCTAAAAGCCCAAGGAAACTGAAGCTTTTGATCCTCAACATGTTTAAAATTCGCAAAAAAGCCCCTGCATTTATGCCGAAATGCAAAAGACGGTGTGAGTAAACTAATATAAGGGAGTTTTTACTTTTTTGCAATTTCGGCAATAATGCATGACAGGCTTTTTTGCAATTTTCAACAATGCAAGGGTTTTTTTGCAAATTTACCTTTTCTTGACGGTTCTTACAGAGCCATTCAGGTGCAGCATTTGTGAAGCTCAATATTTCTTCTGCCTTCTCAGAAATTATATATATCGGCACCTAAAATTAAAATAGAACGCAAATGATTCTTGTAATATATTCATGAAGATAAAAAGTCAACATTAGGGTGTTTTTATATTTTTAATATTCCAAAAGATAAGGGAGTTTTCATAAATACAAGAAACTATGGGGTTCTTTTGAAAAATTCCCCTATTTATATTCATGAACAAAATAGTATAACATAAGTACCTTGATATTGAAAGAATCGAAGGAATCGGAAATATGCTCCAAAAGCGGGAGGATTATTCCGAGTCGGAATAACGGAATAAGAACCGAACCGCCAGCACGTACCGACTCAACAATACATGAGCTTATAAATTGCATTTTTTCTCTCTCCTCTTGGATTTCATCCGTACCAGTTAAATTTTCCGTCGTACCGTCTTCATTTTCTTCACTACCTCACAAAATATATTTCAGTTAATTTAGGTTATTTTAATTCAATTTGAAAATTGGAATTACTTGGTATTTGAGTTTTTGGTGAGCTTTTAATTTTGATAAACTGAACTAGCCAAATAGATAGATAGACCAAATATACCATAAATGTAGTTTGTTTTGTTTGTGATGCTTGTATTTAATAATGAGTAAATTTAGTTTTATATTAATATATTTCGGTTTAACCGAATAACAAACCGATTTAGAATTCAGTTTATTCAGTTCAGTTTGAATTCAAAAGTTTAAATCAGAAAGTAATAAAAAAACAAAAATTCTAAAAAAAATGAATCTAATATAAATCAAAAGTACCTTTCATCATCATCACAATCCATGCAATTAAAATACGAAGAATCCGAAAAAAGGACCAAATCATGTCCAAATAAGGAAACATAATCAAATTCCATCGCGCAAACCGACCCAAAAATAGAATTCGACAAATACGCGACGGTCTTTTTGGGGCTCTTTATCGACCAATTGCACGATCCGATTTCCGAGCCGGAACTGAGGGGCTTAATTACCAAAATGCCATTGAAACATGTTTCTTCGCCGAATTTTAAGGGATGGATTTTTTGGATGCAGTCTTTCATTTCAGCTGCACTAAAATGTAGGTGAGTGTTGGTTATTATGCGTTTTGGTCTTCAAAGAAGAAAAATAATAGATTTAGACACGATAAGAGGTTAATAATGGGTTCAAATATAAATTAATATATATGATTTCGGTATTTATTAGTCTAGTTAAGATTAAACGATGATTAATTCTTCGAATCTAACACATGTTGTCATAAATTTGATTTTTTTTTTTTTTTTTTTTTTAACAAATTTTAGGCGCGTAAGTTTGATAGATTTTAACTTTTCAGTTTTGAGAGGATAAATATATGATACTTGTAGCTTTACAAGGGAGATTCAATATTTTGATTTTTTAGGAGGGTATATACAAAAATCCCCTCTTTTCATCAAACGGTTACTAACAAACCTGTAAAGATTCATCAAACTGTGAAATTCCGACCCTTTATGATTATTGCTGTTCATCAAATCAGGCGAGTCTGAATTTTTGCTTGGTCCGTAGAAACTCAAATACTCCATGTGCATGGAAATTAAATCCTCCATCATTAGCTGGCCGATTTTAACTGTCGCTTCTGTCGCATAAATCTATAACAAAAGAAAATATTATAATCCATTGGTTGTATAAATCAATAGATACAATCCAATTTAGGGTTCAGGGTTTAAGCATCGAACAATATCCCTCGTTTATGCAAATAAAACCCCAACTAAGCTTCAAATTAACCTGATTTAAAAAACAATTTATCCTCAATTGTGCATCTTAACACCAAGAAATAAAAGAAAAAGAAAAAATAACCAAAATATATTAATTTTTTTCATATTTTTTAACCACTTTTGTGGATTTGGAGAAGCCAGGTTTTCTCGTGAGAAACGGAAGCCCGAGCAGCGAATAAGGAGAAGAGATCAACACAACGTCTATGACATGTGGGTCCCACTGAGATGCAACAGTCTTGTAAAACGGTACAGCTCTAACAAGCTTATTATTATCGTAATCGCATGGAGATGCTGGAATTGGGGAGAAATTGAGGAGAGAGGAGAGGTCGATCGGGCATTCCAGCAGGAGAGAGAAACCGTTCAGTTGTAGTAAATGGCATGGCGGGTTGTAGAGACTCGTGCCTTCGCTCAAACATGTCTGTGTATGTGTAATGAAATTATCAATTGTTGTGATGAGTTAGAAATTAAGAACTGAAGTACCCATTTTGAGTAGACTATTACCCTCAATTGTGGAAGTAAGTATCAAATAATCAGGGATAATAAAAATAAATTGGGGAATACAGAGACAGTTTTGAAGTGTGGTTGTGTGTTGAGAGAGAGAGAGAGAGGGAGGGAGGGAGAGTACCAGCTTCATAGAAGAGGAGAGAGGGCGGAGCTCCGGCGGGGACAAACTATAATGGTTTGGGTTAGGGGTTTAACTCGGCGGCCGGAGGAGAAGCTTCGGCGGAGCACGGAGGTGATCGTCGGCGGATTCGCACGGAAGAGAGAAAGACGAGAAGAATTTTAAACGGGTTCAAATTCAAAATAAAAATGGGCCTGAAGAGGAGTGAAGTTTTTTGATCCAATAGTTTGAGTGATCTGTTTATAGTTTAGTTTAATAGTGGAAATTGGAATAGGGATATTAATTGATTTTTTTTATTGGTTACAAAAAATAGAGAAGAAAAAATTAGGTTACTTCACTTTATTGTACTGTTATTTTTTATATAAAATAGTATTATTCATTTAATATGTTATATTTCACATTATTTCATTCTTGTTCAGCGAAGAAAAAATTGTTTTACATATTTTCACTATTTCAATCTTTCAGAATGGTACTATTATATATCCACCGTTTGTTTCTTTTTAATAATTTTTTATTATTAATTATCTGAAATTTTAAAAAGAAAAAAAAAATAATGTTTGGAGAATAAGATACGATCTAGCACAGAATATTATGAATTAAAGTTCCAAACAAGTCTCTTTTATTGAAACAACTGAAATTATTTCAAATAACTTTAATCATTTACTGATATTTAAAAGCTGACAAATCCTTTTTCTTTCAAGCTCTCAATGGTGTCTTTCAGGCTTGTTTTCAGAGGAATCAAGTCTATACCAAGACTCTTTGCTTTATCCTTGGATACTTGGAAAATTGGAGGGAATGGATTCTCATCGGCACACCTATGTACCGATCAAAAATGTGTATTAGCAAATATAAATCGACTTGAACATTTGATTTATAAATCGAACCTGAACCGTTATATCACATTGCAATAATATACGAAGTGATTTACTTACTTTTCAGGAAGTTTGAGATGAGGATATATTTCACGTATAACTTTCACGATATCTGAATAGTGACTCGTGATTTCGACTAAAATGTATCTTCCATTAGCAGAAGGATTTTCATACGCTAGAATATGCGCCATTGCCACATCTCTCACATCCACCCATCCCATCACTGAATTTGGAAAAGTTGGAGTCCCTAAAATATTCATTTTTTTGTTAGAAAATAAGAATTAATGTGTATCTTTGATATGGAAATTTCATTTGCAGAATAAATTAATGTCTTGATTGGCTTGGCTTTTTTAATATAGTGAAATAGGGGAATAAATCGGAATAAATTTTTTTAGCTGAACAAAAATAAAACAAAAACTTAGAATTCAGTGAATTAAAGGGGAGGAAGAGCTATTTCATGTATGAGACGAATTAGTTGTATAGGGTGGAACAATTTTTTTTTCTCTCTCCCTTTCTTACTCTAAATAAAAATTATTAATTTATCTCACTATTCTGCTAATTTATCTAGCTGAAAAAGTTTAAAATAAAACGAAATAGCCAACTATTATCTTTTTTATCATTCCACTGTTTACTTACTGCCAAACACCTAATATGTATAAAATGTTTTATTCTTCACAATAAAATTAAACAAAAAACACTTTCCTTCTTTCTTCTTCTAACCAGTGTGAAGAAAAATGACAGGCACCAATTGAAATTCTCAATTATTAAATTAAAATACCATCAATTAGTTTGAGGATTGAACCAGAGCTGGTGTTAAGTGTAGGCTGTAGAAGAGGACCAATAACCATTCCTGGGTTAATTATAACTAAGTCCATCTCATTTTCCTTCGAAAATTTCCATGCCGCCTTTTCCGCCAAGGTCTTTGACAGCACATACCATATCTGATATAAATCCATCATTTGTTTAATAATATAATAATAATGTAAAGGTAGAATTGACTAAATATACGGTTAAACTCCTTGAAAACTCCCTAAATTAGGCACTCTAGCAGTTCCAAAAAAAAAAAACTAACAAAAAGCAAAAAATGACAAGTTTAAATTTCTTACGGACCTTGAATTGCTCGCAAAACTCTGTATCAGACCAAAATGTTTCGTCGACCACAGTATCTGAACCTTTTGGTTTTCCATCGACCACAACCGCTGCCAAAGACGACGTTACAATAACTCGTTTCACAGTCTCACTCTTCTTGCACGAATTAAGAACATTTAATGTGCCTTTCACTGCCGGATCTAATAATTCCGCCTATCAATCACAAAATTTTAAAATTCTTATTTCAGTTACCCTAAAAAAATAGAATAACATAACATGCAAACATTTAAAAATAATTCAAAATTTATTACTTGTGGATCAACAGGATTGTTGAAGAAAGGGGAAGCGGTGTGAAAAACACATTCGCAACCCTGCATTATTTCATCGAAGGAGCCTTCTTCTAATAAATTGGCTTTAAATAAATGGAGCCTCTCTTCGGCTCCATTTAATGCTCGCAAGTGCTCTGTTTTCCTTGGATCGTCTGAAATTCGAAACAAGAAAAAAAAAATCATGTTTTCTGTTAGCAATATGTGAAAAACACAAATTAATCCAACTACATAATTCTAATTTTTGTGAGTTAAAAAGGATCTAGCCAATACGAACATGCCACATCGTTCAATTTGATGAGATAGCATGCTCTCATTGACTGGTTTCATTCTGAACAGTTCCACCTGCACCATGTCAGCTAAAAAGGAAAAAAAAAACATTTAATTTGCAGTGCAGTCCAGTCCCCTAAAAAACCCAAATTGTTTTTGATAAATTAAAAAGCCCAAAATTAACTCGGCCCAGTGATTGAATTGCACTGTTGATAACCACGTCAGATTCTTACTGACATCAGTAATTACATCAGCAATAGGAGTCCAGTCAAATCACATTTCATTGCTCGTTTGACAAGTTAAGTGCATCTCATCATTTGTTTTATGTGCTAATACTACCCCTCCAATGTCAAATTATCATGTATATCCATATTAAAAATTCATTCAATTCTACAAGTTCTTTAAGACTTAAACCCACTAATAATGGGTTGAGTGGGACTTGCTAAATAATAATTATGCTAAATGAATTTGGAATTTCAAATCTCTTTTAAAATTAAAGCAGTGCAAACCGTACTGCTTGAACCAAATAATCCAAATTCTCTTGAAACAGACAATATCAAATTATCAAACTTAATTTCAAAAATATACTTTATTTATTTTTTAAGTTCAACATTTGATTAATTTTCTATGTTGATAATAAGAACATAAAACATACAAAACTTCGCATCTTTTATATCCGAATTTCTTGCCGAACTTAAACAATACAAATCTAAATTATACATACCATGGACTGTATTTTGCAAGAATCTACCGATAATTTTATTACAAAAATGTGAAATTCATCAATTTGTTAGACAAAGAAGAAAAGTACAAAGAGAAAGAAAAAGCGTATGAATACATACTGGTGTCTCGTACGGATGCACGTACGGTGTATCCGCGCTCAAGGAGGAGCTTGACCAGCCATGACGCGATGT
Source organism: Juncus inflexus (assembly GCA_024447665.1). NCBI lineage: Eukaryota > Viridiplantae > Streptophyta > Magnoliopsida > Poales > Juncaceae > Juncus > Juncus inflexus. The sequence goes on from JAJHPC010000020.1 coordinate 3,505,190, forward strand.
AACCGGAGCCTCCAGTCACACATACCATTCTCTTCTCCTCTGAGCTCATCTCTGATCTCTCTTTCCCTCTCTCTTTGAGAGACTTCTTTGTAGTAGTGATGAAAAGTTGAATTGAGAGAGATGAAATGAAGTGTCTACTTACAAGTCACAATCATGAAGAAATTAAGCAGTAAGCACTGACTGTTCATTATACTCCTCACAAGTTATAAAACTTGAGACATCCATTCGAAGTGTCACAAAGACCATTCAATATAGACCCATTGGTCCCTCAAGCTCGCATTCAAAAAAATATAGACCATTGGTCCATTATGTAAATGGAGAGAATTAGAAGACCAGTGAGAATGTCAATCCGTTAAGCCGAACGTGGGAAACGATATATGAATGAAACAGGTCCGTTATACACCAAACCAATGGGAACGTTTTGTTTAAACTTGAATTTAGAAAAAAAAAAAACTTTAAAAGCTACCAGATTTTGGGATTAAATTATGAGCTTGTCTATAGTACTCCACATTGAAAATATTAATTCTGATGAACGATCCAGATTAGCTTGAAAGTGAAGTACTGTAGACTTTTTTCTATATAAAATAAATGATAAAAGAGTAAAATCGTAATTTAGTGTCTAATTAATTTCCTTTTTTTTTCTAATTTCCTCGTGACTCTTCTTCTCCAGTAGTTGAATCAGAGAAATAAAGAAAAAAAATATTTAGAATTGATTTGTTTCTTCTTTTACTTGTCTACACAATTAATTGTTATTATAGAAGATTGTATTTATCTATAATAAGAAATAAAATACTTAGCATGGATTTGTTTCTTCTTTTTTAAGCATGACAATAATTAATATAGTATTATATTATATTATATTATATTATATTATATTATATTATATATTGTTTTATATTATATTATATTATACTATATTTTATCATATTATATGATACTACATTATACTATGTTATATTATACTTTACTATACTATATTATATTATATTATATTATATTGCACTATACTATATTATATTATATTATATTATATTATATTATATTATATTATATTATATTATACTTTATTATATTATACCATATTTTACTATATTACACTATACTATATTATACTATATTATATTTCATTATACTATATTATATCATATTATACTATATTATATCAAACTATATTATATTACATAGTACTATATTATACTATCATATTTTACTATATTGTACTATATTATATTACATTATACTATATTATATCATACTATACTATATTTCATTATACTATATTATATTACATTATACTATATTATATCATACTAAACTATATTTCATTATACTATATTATATCATACTATATTATATTAAATAGTATTATATTATACTATATTATATCATACTATATTATATTACATAGTACTATATTATACTATATTATATTACTTTATATTTATACTATATTAAATTATTTTACAATATACTATATTATATTATAGTACATTATACTATATTGCACCATAGTATACATGTTGCTATCGTACATTAGATTATATCATATTATACTATATTACATTGTACTATATTACATCATACTATAATATATTAAATTATATAAATTATATTGTATTATAATATATTATATTATATTATATTATACTATATTATAATCATACTTTATTATATTTATATTACATTGTACTATATTATATTATACTATATTATACTATTTTACATTACTACATCATACTATATTATATTACATTATACTATATTATATCATATTATATTATACTATATTATATTACATTATACAATATTAGTATATTACACTATACTATTTACATTATACTACATTATATCATATTATACTATTTTACATTATATTACATCATACTATACTATAGTATATAATATCAAATATGTATCATATAATGCCGGAGCTTGACTGAAATTTCTGGGGGTCAAAATATTTTTTCCTATAGATGAATACTATATAAGATATTTGAGGAGCCAAATACATAGAAATACATATATTTCAAATTTTTTTCACTAAATCAGGAAGGCTGGTTGTTTTTTTGACTTGGATTGGAGAGAGAATATAATGGATGTCTCATTTTAATGATTAAAATAGAGAGCAGAATAAAATGGAAATAAATTTAAGATTGAATTTATGTAATTAATATCACATATACCGAAAATACCCTCTTAATTTTAACGGTCTTGATTAAATCTATCATTAAGTTAAAAAAAAAAGTGGAGTATTCTAGATAAACTCTTAAATTATTAATGTGTCAGAACTGACAATTCTAAAATAAATTATAAACCGATTAGATAGAAGTAATTTGATAAATCAACACAAGTACTAAAGGAGGTTACCATTTCATAGTTATTTACGTTTTAGCTTTAAGTCGTGTTTATTTTGAATCAATACCAACAACTTAGCTACATGTCTGGATTGTTAGATCTACTGTAAGATCTAGAATTATGCAAAAAAATAATAATAGTAAAAATAGTCGCTGCCATAAATATAACCAGTACCCAACATAACATACACGTAGCTTTCGACGCACTCAATTTGTAAAATCGTCAAGAAATGTAAAAATCATATAAGGAAAATCACGCTCCTAGTATGATACATTTTCTTGTTTTGGGCGGAAAGAGGAGAAAGTAGGAGAAACACGAAATTCATGTAGGAATTGACGGGTGGTGTGATTTCCGTTGTTCCTTTGGGCAAAAGATACAGAATTCACACAGGTATAGCATGATTTTCGTTTCTCTTTGAGCTTCTTCGGTTAAAGAAAAACTAACCGTTAGTCAAAATACTTTTCAGAATTCTCTTAATATAGATACTTTACACAATTCTCATAAATTTGGTTATAAACCCTAAAAATTTCCAAATTTGAAAGAATATTTTTTCACTAACTTAATTCTCTCGAAGCATAATTACATATTGAAATTTTTTAGTAAATCAATTAACAAAAAATCATCTGCCAAAAATAATTAATATCTATAAATTATCGTCAACTTAATTAATTCAAAATAATAAATTTTTAAAAAGTAATAAATTTGTGAAAAAATAATTATCTTTTCTTCTTCATTCATTTAATTTTTGTTTTCTCTTTGGGCTTCTCGGTTAAAGAAGAAATAACCGTCAGTCAAAATACTTTACACAATTATCATAAATTTGACTATGAACCCTTAAAGTTATTAAATTTGAAAGAATATTTTCTTACTAACTTAATTTCTTTGAAGTATAATAGGCGAACTACATATTGAAATTTGTTAGTGAATCAAATTAAAAAAATCATCTGACAAAAAAAAAAAAAAAATTAATTCCTAAAAATTAGCATCAACTTAATTAATTCGAAAAAGTAGTTAATTTGTAAAAAAATGTAATTAATTTTTTTATAAATTTAATTTCCATTTCTCTTTGGGCCTCTTTGGTTAAAGAAAACTAACCGTCAGTCAAAATACTTTCCAGAATTCACTCAATATAGATACTTTACGCAAATCCTCATAAATTTGATTATAAACCCTTAAATTTTCAAATTTGAAAAAAAAAAATTTTCGCTACGTTAATTTTCTCAAAGCATAATAGGTATAATAGACAAACTACATATTGAAATTGAAATTTGTTAGTAAATCAAATTAAAAAAATCATCTGAAAAAAATAATTAATTACTAAAAAATTATCATCAACTTAATAAATTATAAAAAATAATTAATTTGTAAGAAAAAATATTTTTTTCTTCGTTAATTTAGGTAATTCGAGAGAAAAAATATATATATTGACCCTAGAAAGAAAGTGAAGTCATTGGTGATCACTCCTTAAATTAGTCAAAATAAGTATACATATTTTCCCCCATTTTTCCCATTTTATAGTCAGCCCCAATTCCTTTTGCCAAATTAGGAAAAACCTCATTCAGAGACTCCTCTTCCTTCCAATTTCTTTCTTTCCCTTTTGCTCCCAAGGCCCAAACTAATAACTCCATTCCCTCTTTCAATTCTTCAAAATTATCATCAACTTAATTAATTCGAAAAAGTTGTTAATTTGTAAAAAATGTAATTAATTTTTTTAATCAATTTATTTTCCGTTTCTCTCTGGGCTTCTTCGGTTAAAGAAAACTAACCGTCAGTCAAAGTGATTTCCAGAATTCACTCAATATAGATACTTTACGCAAATCCTCATGAATTTGGTTATAAACCCTTAAATTTCCAATTTTGAAAAAATATTTTTTTCTAAGTTAATTTTCTCAAAGCATAATAGGTATATTAGGCGAACTACATATTGAAATTGAAATTTGTTAGTAATTCAAATTAAAAAAACTCATATGACAAAAAATAAAAATTATCATCAACTTAATAAATTATATAAAATAATTAATTTGTAAGAAAAAATATTTTTTCTTCATTAACTCGAGAAAAAAAATATATATATATTGACTCTAAAAAAACAAGTTATGTCATTAGTGACCACTCCTTAAATTTATCAAAATAAGTATACAAATTTTCCCCCATTTTCTCATTTTACAGTTAGCCTCAATTCCTTTTGCCAAATTAGGGAAAACCTCATCCAGAGACTCCTCTTCCCATTTCTTTTCCTTTTGCTCCCAAGGCCCAAACCAATAACTCCATTCCTTCTCTCAATTCTTCAAAATAATCAACTTAATTAATTCAAAAAAGTAGTTAATTTGTAAAAAATGTAATTAATTTTTTTTTATCAATTTAATTTCCGTTTCTCTTTGGGCTTTTTCGGTTAAAGAAAACTAACCGTCGGTCAAAATACTTTCCAGAATTCACTCAATATAGATACTTTACGCAATTCCTCATAAATTTAGTTATAAACCTTTAAATTTCCAAATTTGATAAAATATTTTTTCGCTAAGTTAATTTTCTCAAAGCATAATAGGTATATTAGGCGAACTACATATTGAAATTGAAATTTGTTAGTAATTCAAATTAAAAAAATCATATGACAAAAAATAAAAATGATCATCAACTTAATAAATTATACAAAATAATCAATTTGTAAGAATTTATTTTTTCTTCATTAATTTGAGAGAAAAATATATACATTGACCCTAAAAAGACAAGTGATGTCATTGATGACCACTCCTTAAATTAGTCAAAATGATTATATATATATATATATATTTTCCCCCATTTTCTCATTTTACAGTCAGCCCCAATTCCTTTTGCCAAATCAGGAAAAACCTCATTCGGAGAGACTTCCTCTTCCCATTTCTTTCTTTCCCTTTTCCTCCGAAGGCCCAAACCAATTACTCCATTCCTTCTCTCAATTCTTCGAAATCTCTCCCCGCCCAAATCTCTCCAAATCCGCCGCATTGGTCTTCCTACCTTCAAATCAACAACAATGGGGCTGTTTTTTACACTTGAAATAACGAGAGGTTAGGCTTGTTGGGTACAGAGAGGAGAATAGGAGACGAATTAGAGGGTAATTTGAGAAGAAAGAGGAGGAGAAGAAGGACATTTGAGGCGATAGAAATGTGTGATTTAGTGGCCCGTACCGGTCGGCATCAGCAGCGGTACGAAGGTGGCCGCCGTCTTATTGCTGGGTGATTTTCAAAACTCTTTCTTTTTAACTCGTTACGTGCTTGATCGCTACCTGTTCGATGAAATGCTTGGTTTGAAATTTATTGTGTTTCAAACCCATGTTGGAGTTTTTGATGACCCAATTTGAGTTTTATGGATTTCTTTGGACTTTTTGGTGTGAATTTAAAGAAAAGACTCTAATTTGGTCTGTGTTTCGGATAATGAAAAAGATGTTGCTTTCTGAAAATCGGGTTTTTTATTCAGGGTCTATTTTGGCCCACATTCCTCTTTGGTCAAAATTGACCTCTAATTTTATTGTTATGTGTGGATTTAATACATATTGGTCCAGTGATATGAGTTTAACTTACAAAATTGTGTGATTTGATTGCTATTTTTAGTGCATGTCATTTTCAATTTAGGACAATGGTTTTTGTTTTGTTTTGATTTGGTAGCTTTTTTTTTCTCAATTATGAATTAGTTTAATTATATCATCTCTACTAGGTAGTTTTGGTTCCTGCCTTGTTGAATATAAATATATAATTACCTTTTTCATAGTTAAACAGTTCAAGTTTGACCTAGTGCATCTAGTGGAATAAGATACGTATTAAACAATCTAACTAAATATCATTGTCATTTAAAAATTACAATTTAAGTTTCATAATTAGTAACTTTTGTTTATTAATTTTCTGTTGTCACGAAAGCTCTCTCTCATTGGGGTCTTCATAACTTGTGCTTGCGAGAGGTTTTAATTTAAGTTTTTCAATTTTGATTCTTTTTACATTTTTTTGTTATACTTTGCTTCTTTAAATGTCTTATATTTTTTGTTTGTTTCTAGATTTCTCATGTGAGGGATAGTAGTAATTGATATATATATTCTAATATTTATTTCCTTAATAAGGTTGTTGGTTGTTGTCTATACATACTAAATGTTGCATGTGATGGTTTATGCTTATTCATTCTTGATTGCAATGTTTTTTAGAATAAATTCGAGTTTTAAGAGATTTCAATCGATAGTTGATATTTTTTTATTAATATTTTTTTCAGGTGCATACCATTTAGATATGGAAATTGTGATGGAAAAAATAAAGTATTAGAAGTTCTCATGATAAGCTCTCAAAGCGGGCCCGGCCTCTTATTTCCCAAGGTTTTATTTCATTATCTAGTTTATTTTCCAACAATATTTTTTTAAAGTATTAGAAAACCTAGAATTGAATTCTCTTCTCCATTTAAAAGTATTTGTGGGTCAAATGAACAATTATATTTATATAAAAGTATAAGATAACCATGAATTGAATTCTCTTCTCCATTTAAAAGTATTAGAGGGTCAAATAAACAATTATATTTTAAAGTCTATATAATACATGTAGTATAGTTATCATGTTTGTAGGGTCTTACTGTCTTACATGACAAATTGTTCTTATATTCTTTATTATTATTGTTTGATATTTTTTTATTATTAATAATTAATTAATTAATATAATTTAATAGGGAGGGTGGGAAAATGATGAGACAGTAGAAGAGGCTGCAAAAAGAGAAGCAATTGAAGAGGCGGGCGTGCGTGGAGATTTAGTGGTAATTTTATTTTATTATTTTACATTTATTAATCATATTAATTTAGTGTATGGTTGGGAAATTAGGTGTAGGAATAAGGCCTTGAGATGACAGTTTTGAAGGTTTTGTTCGTTTGTTTAATTATTTTGAAGATTCTTGATTTGACGTTTGGAAATTGGAACCCATTGGTCTTGTCAAATAAAGAAAAAGAAAGAAACAAAAGAAAATTATTCATTTCTAGGTTTTCTTTTAAACAAAAACCTAGAAATAAAATACAAAGAACTCAATCACTTTTCACTTAACTGACGTCAATCTAAACAACTTGATGCGATAAATCTACCAACAACCCAAAATATGCGATAAACTATCCTCCTAATTCTCCAAAAATAAGCCCAACTCAATCCAGTCAACTAACTCCCTTTTCCCTTTTCCTCGAATTAGGGTTTCGTAGGGTTTTATCAGTTCAAAAGCAAGAGCAACCAGGACGAGTTCTGCCCCGACGGGCTCTGCAAGGCCTCGGTCTTCGCGATGCACGTCAAGGAAGAGCTTTCCGCGTGGCCGGAGCAGAGCACGCGCAGGCGGACCTGGCTCACGGTGGACCAAGCCGTGGACCAGTGCCGTTATCCGTGGATGCAGGAGGCGCTTGAGAAGGATTTCGCGAAGATGTACTCTGTTGAGGAGGATAGTGAGGAGAGAGATGATAGCGAGGAGAAATGATAGTGAAGAAAGGAATGATAGTGAATGAGTTTTTGTTTTGTTTTGTTTTGTTTTGTTTGGGGGTGGGTGGGTGGGTGGGTGATGATGAATTGTGTGGCTGGATTGATGGATCGTGTCCTAGGTTTTTAATTTGGGTGGGATTAATATGAACTGTGAAGTGTGTGTAACTTGGTTGGTTTTGGGAAAGATGAAAAAGGGTTTTTAATTTGCAGTTGATGATTTGTTTGCTTGTTTGTTTTGGATTTTGTTTTTTTCCAAAGTTATAACAAGCATTTTACTGTATTTGTTGAAAAAAATATACATGATGAAAATGGCTCATATTATAAACAAAAACGTTGTTTTCATATACAACAACTATGATGAAGTTTATTTTAATAAAGAAAAATGGTGTCGAGTTTTCTTTTTATCGACAAGAGCTAGTAACGGCTTGTTATTATACACTTAATGGGACTTTGAGAGATTCTAGAATCTTATCGTCAGTTTCAAACTTCATTTCTTTCTTATCTCGGCCGATACTTAAATACTCCGCGAATCGCTCCTTCAGATCTTCCGGAAGGTTTGTTGTGCTTTTCCATCCCAAAATTTCCTTCGCGGCTCTTGGCTCCGCATAGAAATGCTACAAAACAAAATAAAAATAAATAAAGTACATAAAATACATTACATGGATTATTGGTTTGATAATAAATAATTCACTCCTTTGTTTCTTCGCTGGCTTGTTTAGTGTATATACATGAAGTTGTATATACATGAAAAAGAAAAGGCATGCATTATTTCATAGGGCTTCAATTAAAACATCAAGCTTTTTTACTTCTTCCACATTTATTTTCGCATTGTATGTTTTATAATAATATAACTAACATAAATTAACATACCATATTGCGAAACGGGAATGCCTTTTTAGCATCAACACCAGCCTCTTTCGGCTCGTAATACACGACATTCGCTTCCTTTCCCGCGGCCTGAGCGCAGAGCTTCACGAGCCCGTTAAAAGTAACGGCCCGGTCCGAGACGCAGTTGAAGAGTTGACCGTTTGACTTTTCGGGCTGACTCACCGCGTGAGTCAACATGCTTGAGAGGTCTCTCACGTGAGATATGTTGGTCAGCTGCATTCCTGAGCCTGGAATTGGAACCGGCCTGTTTCTGACGATTCCTGAAATTATAAAAATATTAAATAATATTATGAGATATAGAGATGTGTTTTTAGATGTTGTACCTTGATTCTTCCTTTTTTCATTTCTTTTTAATTTGTTTTATTTTATTTTATTTTTGTATATAATTTGTAAATAATTTTTTTTTAAATATAATGGAAATAAGACTTTGAGCCTACCCCATTCATGAAAAGAATTAATATGAAATAGGTAGACTGACTTTTTTTCTTTTTCTTTCTAATAGGTAGACTGACTTACTAATACTATACCGAAATATATTAAATACATCAAAATTATAATATTAAATTAAAATTTTATCAAAAAAATCGTACTGTCGAAAAACCACTCTTCACAGTCTTTATTATTTCCAGATCCAATCATGTATTGCGGCCGAAATGAAGCCCAGCTGGAGAAAGAAAGGCTCTCTATGTATTTCTCTACTACAACGTGTCCAGCACTTTCTTTCACTGCATCCTATTTACAACAATTTAATAATTTTAATTTTTGTAATAATAATTAATTGAAATTTAAATAAATTAATAGTATTACCCCTTCGACATGAGGAAGTTCATCGGTTGGTTTGTAAATACCCGCACTGCTGATGAATAGAAATTGGCTCACGTTTGCCGATTTAGCCCAATCTGCAACTGGCCTGATTTTTTTTTACACACTTTTTTATCAAATATAATATTAATTAAGCATCTGTTTGACCCAGTTTTGCCTTATTTAACTATTTATCATATAAATTACGCCTGAATTTTAACCTAATTCAACAAATTTACACTCAATGGTGCAATTGAACAATATTAATTATTTCTAAGAGGAATTTAATCGAACAGTTGACTTACTTGACAGCATCCAAATCCTTTCCATTATTATCCAACACAACATCAAATGAAGCTCCTTCTAGAAGCTTCCCCACTTCCTTCGGATCTCCCCACACTGTTTTCCCTCCATCACTCGTCAATTCCTAACCCAAAAGAAAGAAAAAAACATCATTTTTCAAGTGCCAATTTCAGCAGAACATAAATTTCTCGACGAAAACAGAGCATTAATTAATTCAATATATTACTGAGAATCGAGTGAACGGAGTTTTCTTCATCTTGTCAGAACCTTCTTCTCCAACGGTCAACACAGTGACATCGTGACCTGACGCTAACAGCTCCTTCGCGAAGTAAAAACCAATCACGGCGTGGCCTCCGCTGTTCGTGTTTATGATAAGCACCTTCTTCGTTTCCGCTGAGGCCCGGACGTCGAATGCGGTAGAAAATCGGGGTCTCTTTGAGAATTTTGATTTATACAACATTGGTTGCAGAGGAGAGGAAGTGAGGAAGGAGGAGGAGGAGAAAGAGAAATGGGTAGATAGGGAATGAGGTAAGCAAGCCGGGGAAGTGGTGGTGGTGGTGCGGGGAGAAAGCAGAGAGGAAGTGAAGAAGGAGGTGGAAGAAGCCATGGTTTGTGAGAGAGAGAGAGAGAGAGAGAAGTATGGGAGAGGAGGAGTATGAATGAGTGGAATGAGTTGAAGTGTGATCGTTTTGAGGATTAGTGGATGTGAACCGTATGGAGGGAAGAGGAGGGAGGAGGAAATGAACGTTCGGTGTATTGTAGAACAGGTCTAGTTGTGATTTAATTGTGAACCGACGGTTTATGCCCGCCAAAAGGTCAATTTAGTACATATGATATTTTATGTCTTGACATTTTTTATTGTGTTAACTTTATAATATATAAGGTAAAATTCCGTCATTTAATTATAAAAAATTATTAAATAAGTAACTCAACGTTCAATTGTCCTCTATACGTCACTAAACTTAAAAAAATAATCAAATATATCATTCAAATTTTAATGAATAAGATGGTCTATTTGATCATTTTTTAAAAATTGAGTAACATATTTGAGATAACTGAAAGTTGAATATCTTATTTGATAATTTTTGAAACTTAGTAACTTATATAGGACAATTAAAAATTGAGTGACTAATTTAATCATTTTTAAAAGTTGAATGATGTAGAATGAGATTTACCCTAATATATATTAAAATTAACAGTCAATTGTAATCTTTATATAATCCCCATTTTGCCAACTAGAGAATGATTACCAATTTGAAAATATAATTAAATCAACATTTCAAAAATTTTATGCTGCGGTAAAAGGGACACCAAAATTAAAGGGGCCACCACAGTTATTTGCTTTACCATTCACATAATCTACTAGTTTAAAGCTGCATAATCACTCTTTTCTAGTCTCTCCACAGCCACAGAAGTTAATAACTTCTCGTCTTTATTCCTCTACCTGAATAAGGTCCTCTATGAACCATGCCACTCAAAACACAACACGCCAGTGCATTCCTGACTTGACATGATTTCACTGTATTGATTCACGGTGAACCTGTACCACCTTGTAATTTCATTTCCTTTCAAAAAGCAACGTCTTTACTCGTCAGAAGGCCACCTTTCAAAAAGCTAAAGCACATTGTTTTAGGTTCCTAAATTAAACCCCTTCTCCATCCCCAACTTTTCATTTCTTCATCTCTAAGAAAATTTCATTTCCTCAAACAGTAGATAAAACCTAGTTACTCACACTAGATAGTTTTAGTTCTCATGGGGTGTGGCCAATCTAAGATTGAGCAGGTAGAAACAGTAGCGAGATGCAAGGACCGCAAGAGATTCATGCGAGAGGCGGTGATGGGTCGAAATGCGCTGGCGACGGCCCATTCAGCCTATGCGAGTTCACTGAAAAATATCGGCGCGGCACTGTCTGACTATGCTCAAGGTTTGATAGAATCGAAAAAAATTACACAAACTTTCCCTCCTGTTATATTACGTCGGTATCATAGTAAAACTTTGAAGTTTTAACTACTTATATAACTAAAATAAACTAGTATTAAAATATTTCTTCTCAAATATTACTACTCCTGTATTAATAATTAGAGATTAAATGAAGTTATTAATTGAGTTTATTATTTTCAACAAGGTGAGTGTGTGATATCTGAAACGCACCGACCAGTACAACAAAATATGAGTAAAATAAACATGAATCAGCCGGCCGATAAGATTCTCCCGCCGCCAGTGCCAGACAGCCATACGGTGTCGCCTCTACAGAGATCGTCTTCTGCTCCGTTGGTTGCGGTGCCTAAGGACAAGGGGAAGGCGCCGATGGACGCGTCGATAAGGGAAGAAGAGGAGGATGGGGATGAAGGTGATGATATAAAATCATACTAATTTGAGATTGTTTCTTTTTATATATTACAAATGCAATTCATTCTTCTTTTCTATTTAGTACAATGTGTTATGTTTATATAATCGTATAAATTTACGTTCATGTAATTATATTATCATATAATTGTATAGTATAATCATGTTTATATAATATTATATCACGTTTCATATAATCATGCTTAAATTATGTATAATCATAAAATTCGTATTCATAATTTCAGTACATCGGACATGCCATAATTTCTACATATACAAAATTCCATAACTACATTTTAAAAAATACATACCTTTTAATAATACATATTTTAACTAATTAGCTAACTAAACTAAACAATAATATATCAAAATTCAATGCTTCAAACAGTTGAAGAAATGCCAGCACTAATACATTCTAGAAGGACGGGCCGAGTACAACCACCTGTGCCGACTCCTCCGATGCACGAATTCAACGGGTTAGAGAGTACGGAGGAGTATTGGTTCCCAGGTAGCGTACCGCCCCCAACACTCGGTACCGGCAATGAGTCCTACGAGTATAAGCCGGTATGCAAATTTCGTAATTCAACGAACTTAATAATAAAGCGAGCTTCCTCATAACAAATCAAACTTCGTCGGGTTATCATCATAATTTCTGGTCAAATTGTGTAGATTTATATTCTAATCCATTATTTGTTGTTAACAAATTCAAAATTGATATTAACAAAAAGTACATATTAGGAAAATGAACGTCCACCACCACCGTCTCCGTCTCCGCCGCCACCTCCTCCTCCTCCTCCCCCGAAATATTTAAGAAAATGGGAGGGGAGGAAGACTAAGATGCTGACGATGCCGCCTCCACCACCGTCAGTCAGCCTGCTTCAGTTGCTCAATCAGCTTGACGATCATTTTCTCAGGGCTTCTGATAGCGCGCATGTCGTGTCGAAGAATCTCGAGGCCGTAAGGATGCATTATCACTCCAATTTCGCCGACAATAAAGGTATGGATTATAATGTTAACGAATTGTATGATGATAAATGTGATATTTAAATTTAATATAATTTTAGTTTGGAGGAGCAATTTTGATAAATTTTGATAGTGCTCGGACTCTACAGCAGTAATTAGATATTTAATTGCAATATTTAGAGCTTAATTTGATGTTTTGAGTTTTGGAAGGGTTTATACATAAGTTCCATCTTTTCCTAATCCATAAGTTCCATCCTTCCTAATCCAAAATCCCTTGTTATTTTGTAGATTTTCAATTGTTTATGAACTTATTTCATTTTTCTCACATGAATATGGTACTAATAGTATCCTATCTTTCTTCTAAATAAGGATACATTGATCACTCCGCTCGAGTAATGCGAGTCATCACTTGGAACCAATCAATATCTGACGGTGAAGAGTCAAACGAGGATTTAGAAAAGGACGAAAAATGGGAAACTCTCGCTACAATTCTAGATAAGATTTTCACTTGGGAGAGAAAACTCTACGATGAAATTAAGGCAAACAAACACATTCCACCAAAATTTCATACAATCATTCATATTATTCACAAAACATTCTTAATTCATAACATTTGCTAATTTATTTAATTTTGAGATAGGAAGCGGAAATAATGAAAATGGCCTATTTTGAAAAGTTGGAAGTATTGAACAAGAAGAAGAAAAGAGGAGCCGGGCCGGGATCTTTAGAGCAGGCCAAAACTGTCGCCAGTCATTTGCACACGAAATACGTGGTTGCGACTCAAACCGTCGAATCGACTTTGAATGAAATCGACCGGTTGCGTGATTCGCAACTTTATCCTAAACTAGATAATCTCGTCGAAGAGTAAGTTTATGTTTAACCCCTTCCTTTTTTTAAATTATTTTATGCACAAACTTTCATTTTTTTTCTATTTTTTTTTCCTATAATCCATTGAAATTTAAAAAAGTAACACCTGAATTTTCTGAATAAATTTTACAAGGCTCATGATCAGATATATAACTAACCAAAATATAGTTATGAATCATGATACCACCTAAAAAATTATTCTTATAACTACTAAATTTTCTCACATTTTACTTATTTAGGATGAGAAAAATGTGGGAGGTGATGTACCAGCAGCACCACGAGCAGCTCAAAACAATAATGAAGCTCAAATCCTACGACATTACCTCGACCAGTCAGGAGACAACAGACCAGCACCACGACCGAACCGTCCAACTCTTCGAAATGACACGAGAATGGCACAATCAGTTCCACAGACTGACGAGCCGTCAGAAGGAGTTTGTCGGCGCGTTGACCAGCTGGTTGGCTCTGAATTTGGTGAAGATCGATACGAGTTTGGAGGAGAAGGATGAGAGTGAGGCGCGACGCCAGCGAGATGAGGCGTTGCCGATTGAGAGGCTATTGAAGGCTTGGAATGCTTGTTTTGAGACGCTTCAGGATGAGACAACGTTAAGCGCGATTTCTACTTTTTCTGAGGTATTTTTGTAATTTTTACTGGTACCAGTACCAGACTAATAAGGTACCAGTATCAATCTTCGTAGTTGAAATGAAATATATAAGTCGGTTTGAATTGATATTCACAGGTTATACACACAATAATCATGCTGCAAGAAGAAGAACTAAAGCTCAAAATCAGTCGCGATAACATCAAGAAGGAGCTGGAGAAAAAGCGGCGAAAATTCGAGGATTGGCAACGAAAGTACCTGAAGAAGCGTTACTCCCTTCCAGAATCCTCAACAGGTCCTTCGGACCCGCTGCAAGATCCATTAATGGAGGAGAGGCGAGGTGCAGTTGAGGTGCTGGAGAAGAGGTGGAGAGAGGAGAAGGAGAGTCATGAGAAGCAGTGCAAGCAGGTGAGGGAGAAGACGATTGTTAGTTTAAGGAACAGCTTGCCCGCTCTGTCCCGGACATTGATGGAGTTCTCGCTTGCTTCTTTTGTTATGTACAAGGAGGTCTTTGCTGAAACGAGGGAGGAGGAGGAGTAAGGGGAGCAGGGAGGAGGGCCTGATGCGTAATTTTTTTTTTTTTTTTTTTGTATATTGTGTGTTACTGCATTGCATTGTTTGTTTACCGTTTGTTTACTAGTCTAGGATCTTAAATGGACCAAATGGTAAGATAATATATGTAGTATGTAATATCAAAATGGTTTGGCTGACTGAAATCAATCAACTAATAAAACCTTATTTTTTAGGACATAATAAATCATTCTCTTAGTGCAAAAAAATAATATATATAATAAAAAAAATAAAAAATATATTCTTATAATTAAAAATACATTTATATATAAAAATAATATATAGAATACAAAAACAATACATAAAACCACAAAAATAATATATAAGAATAGAATAATAGTATATAAAAACAAAAAAATATTATATAAAATATATACTTTGAAAATAATATATATAAAATAAAAAAATGTAAAAACACAAAAACGGTATATATTAAAACAATGTATAAAACATAGACAGTATATAAAACACAAAAATATATATAACTCAACAATAATCAGTCAAAAGTTGACCGGTAGTGATCTAAGAGTTATTTAACCTTCATGATTACAAATTTCTTTATTTTCTTTGTTTTGCTACTTAGTAGCATATCATCAGCGCGCATCGTGCCAAACCAAATCACTCTCAATGTCTGCGTGATTTCTAATTTTCCTAAACTTTTTGTGGTTTAATAAGATGAGATATCAAAGTGAGATAATGCTTTGCTTTGTCATGTGACTCATGTCTATATGTCGTAAGAAATAAAACTATAATAAACCACATAAAAACTATAATAAACCACATAAAAAGGAAGAACCCAAGTCTTTGTTTTTTAATCAAATGGAGAAATGAACAAATTTTGTTTTAGGAATGACTCGATTCCGGATTATTACAAATTCAAATCCGGAGGTTTTAGCAAAACCAGGACTTCAACCAACTTCATAAAACTTGCATGAATCGCATGACTAAACTTGCATGAATTTCACTTGTAAATCCAACTAATATTGAGGCAAAATTTGTATGAATATAGCCATTTTGATGACTCTATTTATGTCATTTTCTTTTTTAAAAATACAATATTTATCTTTTCTTTCTTTCACAAATATAGTTCTATTTGATATGAAAATGTTCTTCGATATTAATTGATATGAGAAATTGGTGGAAATGAACAAAAAAAAAGAATAAAATTCATTCAGAAATTTAGATGTATATGTTGGAATTTTAGATATGGCGGACTAAGTTTGGGACATTGAGAGAATTCATAATTTGGGTCTGAGAAAGAGAAGAAAAGATTAATCCAATTAGGGACACATAATGGATGTTAAACAAGGGTAGTGATAATTATAAGCAAGGTTATTGCTATTTACAGGCACATTTTCATTTTAGATGATTTCATCCCTAATTTAAAATGGAAACATTTCCTCAATATGGCAAAGGTTGGGAATTAATATTATCTCCTTCCCTTCTATCCTTCATCTCTAGCTAGAAAATCGACAAGATAGCTCATTGAATCAGAAGAAGACTTGGGACTCCAAATGGTTGGTTACCTGCTGGGCAATATGAAAACTTCATAATGGAAAAATCTTCAACAATAAAACGCCTACGCCAACATCGGCCATCCACATGGCCAGTCAAGACGCTCTTGCTTGGTCTCAAATTTAGAAGTCCGTCTTTCTTTTTGTCTTTCTCTTAGTCAACAGGACATGACTTAGCCTATTATTAGCGAATGTAATAGGCCTCTTTTATTCATCGAGTGTCTGTTGGCACTCCTTTTGTATCTTCTTTATTTACATTTTTTTTTTTTAAAATTTGTAAATTCTTTTGTACTTTCAATTTTTATTATTTAATGGTATCTCAGAAGGCATCCTTCTGAAGCTAAAAAAAATTAAAATGGAAACACATATAATTATATATTTGCACATTCCATATTAACCTGATTAGTCATCATTATTTCCTTAAAGAAAAAGAAAACAAGCAAATTCATTCCCACCAAAATATCTGAAGACAATAAATTGATGGAGAGAAATTGGTCAGGAATCAACCTAACAAGTTATATATTTTGCTATATTTATGAACTTTTATTCAATTTAACAAAGGCACTCTTCCATTGCTACAGATATGAAATTTTATTCAATGTAACATGGTACATGCTTCTTTTTTTCTACATATATGAAAATTTATTAATGGATTTTACTGATTAATTTAGAAATTTTATTCAATTTAACAAGGTACATCTTGTTTTCTACATATATGAAATTTTATTCATGGATTTTACTAATTAATTTAGCAAAAAAAAAATTAATTATCAATTTATTTGAATTAATCAAGTATCTATCTATCTATATATATATATATATATATATATATATATATATATATATATATATATATATATATATATATATATATATATAGGAGATGCTAAAAAACATACATATGTTTTTGGGGTGAAAAATATACGGTCCAAAATACATATTAAATCATCAAAAATTCAAATTTCAACCGTACGGATGGAATATATATGTTTTAAATATATTGTAGATTAATTTTCACAAGAATCATAATATTACATCATTGACATCATATATCATCAAAATATGTATAATATAACATATTCGTTGAGTCATTTATTAACAGATAGCAAAAATAACATAGAAAATCCTACTAATATAAACGAACAACATAATATGACAAATAATACGTAAATATTTCATGATCCATCCATTGCATAATATGACAGAAAAGAGGTAATAAATCTATTTAATCTATTTCTATAATTACATGATTTATTTGCTAAATTTTAGGAAAAGAATAGCATCAATAGATAAAATCAACAATTTAAGAATCGTCATTAGTAAGGGCAATTTTGGTATTTGCCAAATAAAATTTGAATTTGCTTTTGGCTAAACCAACTTAGCTCTTTGAATAGCATCTCCCATGGCTAAACTCGACAACTCGTAATTTTGTATTTAGAACCCATCATAATTGTAATAATTTTGATATTTATTTATTAAGAATATAATCAACAAGAAAAATAAGTATTTGAAATATCAAAATAAATTTCAATAATAATATCTAAAAGCTTAATAGTGACACAAATAAAAAATCTAAATTATTTCATTTAAAAAAATTAAGACACCTAGATAAGCTAAAAAAAATATATTACAATCTTATTTTGAGCTTTTATGAAATTTAGTTCAAACAAATAAAAAGAAGAATAATATCACTCTTAACGATAAAATTCCTATAATATAAGAATACTAAATTCAAGAAACATGCATATATTAGATAATACAGTTAAGTACAAAAAAATATATTCTAGTAGAATACGATCATATAGCTTATTCTATGAATTATACTGTAAATTGTTATTGATAAAATAAATTTCAATATTTTCATTGGGGGATTTGATTCGGCATCTAGAACTTATAGTTCTTATAAAAAATTTCATAGGTTTTTGAGTCAAATAATTTTTTTAGAGAGAATCATGATTCAGATGTAATTTGATTAAAAAAGATGTTACTTTCTAAAATTGAAAGTCTACGGTGTAAGAGCAAAAACATCAAAATATCAATTTATTTCTTGCTTGCATCAAAACTGCTCCAGCCCTTATCATTACCCTATAATAACTATAATTATTGCTTCCTTAATATATGGTAACAATTGATTGTCAAAATAGTCCAAAGAGAACTTAATTATCAATAACCATTTAAATCAGGGGCAAAATCGTTCAAAAACAGAGTAAGCCTCTAATTAACAATATGTTTGCATGTAAATATCATCACCCAACAATATAATCCAATAGGACACGTGTGACATGTCTTATTAAGTAACTACTCTCAATAATTTGTATGTTAATATGCGAGATAAAATTTAATTGTATTAAAAACAAAATTCTATATATATTGATTTAATACGATTTTTACTTATGAAGAATAGAAGAGTTTTTTCTCTAAATTTCAAGGCTCTTTTTCAATAAAATTTATCCACAACACAGGGTCTCCTCTCTCTAATAATTTACCTTCCACAACCAGACATGCTTTCATCCTTCTGACAATACAATACAATACAATACAATACAATACTAATAACTAAACAATGATTAATAATCAACAGCTCTAAATCACAACACAACATCTTCTCTCTTCTTCCCTTTCTTCTCCGATGAACCCCACGCCGGTCGCCGCCGCATCGTCCCCCACTGGCTCCGCCAGCTCGTCCTGGTTCAGCGGCTTCGTGCGCGGCCGCTCTATGAAGGCCGCCTCGTCGGCGCCGCCTCCTGTTGCCTCCGGCAGCGCTGTAGCATCTTCAGTGTCGGAATCTCTGAGTGGGCGGAAGAAGCAGCTCAGGGGGAGTTTGTTCAAGTACGGGTCTAAGTCCGCGCAGGTCAGTCGGAAAGAATCCGATCCGATTCGGTCTTAACTGTGGATTGGAATTGATTTGTTCTTATTTTTGGTTAGGAGTTGGTGGTGATCCACAAGGATTGATATTAGTTTTGGCTGTAATTTAAAATTTAAGGATTGAAATGCTTGATTTTGTGAAGAAAAATAAGGAAAAACAGTTGTTCATACTGAATTATTATGATTTTAGGTGGCATTTAAAACTGGTGATTTCACACAACAAGTAGTTTTTATTGGTGGATTGACAGATGGACTCTTAGCAACAGAGTATGTCATTTCTTTCTCACTTTATTTATTTATGTTTTATTATTTTTCACTTAATTATATTCAATTAAGCATTTGTATAAAAAGAATAATATTCAGTAAGACTCAATTGTACATTTAATTATTAACTTAATCCACTTTAGCCTCATTCAGTTATCAGTTCTGTTAAGCCTAAATTTACTCCCAATTAGATAACTGAGCACCAAATAATCCAAGATGAAACAAAAATAAAAAATGCCAAATAACTTAAAAGTGCTAAATTATTAAAAGATTTCTTCTTTACATTTTTAGGTACTTAGAACCTTTATCTATTGCTTTGGAAAACAATAAATGGTCTTTAGTTCAACCTTTACTCTCTTCATCTTATACTGGTTATGGCACATCTAGCTTAGAACAGGTACTAATTTTCTTAGTTTAATTAAAAAAAGAAGGGAAATTTTGAATAATATGTAAACAACTAAATTTATTTTGAAAATAGATAAAAATGTGTTTACATATTATCTAAATATTTTATTTGACTATTTTTTAGAGGGCCTTTCTGAAAATAAAAGATTTTTGAGATATTTAAAAGTTAGGGATAAAGTTTTTATTTCAATATTTCAACAATTAGTGGGTTTTGAACTTTCGATAAATTTTGAGAAAATACAGGGTTTTTCGAAAAATTCCCAAATATTAAATTGCCTTATATGTTACGGTATCTCAAGCGAGAAATTAAACCACAAAAAGTTGAATTTTTTATTAAAATTGAAATATTCTATTTGTGAAGGACGCGTTGGAAATAGATCAGCTTATAGGTTATTTAATTAATAATGAAAACTCTGAAGGTGTCGTTTTGCTCGGCCATTCCACTGGTTGCCAGGTCAGATTTATTTACATTAATTACTTAATTTATTTATTTTGATTCGTTTATATATAACTGAATATTTTCATTTGCAGGATATTGTGCATTACATGCGCACAAACTTTGCTTGTTCAAAGGCGGTTCGTGGTGCCATTTTACAGGCATTTTTATTTTTATTTTTTCATATTTATTTCTTATTAAAAGAAAAAAAAAAGACAAGCAAAAAGTATGGTCAACCAGACCTTACTAAAAGCCTAATGTCAGTTCTCAACCACACTCATAACTATAATTATTTGAAAAAAAATATATTTTATTTTATTATTATTACAATAATAATAATAATTATTATTTTTTTAGGCACCAGTAAGTGACCGTGAATATGGAGCAACTCAGCCTGAAACGGCTGAAATGATAGATTTAGCAGCTGGTTTAATTAGTGAAGGAAAAGGAGATGAATTAATGCCTCGCAAAGCTACTTTTGCTCCAATTACTGCTTACAGGTACTAAAATTATATAAAAATATAAAAAGAAATTTAATAAATAAACGAAAAATGAGAGGAAGAGTAAATAGAGTTAATTTCAGGTACCATTCGTTATATGGATATATGGGCGATGATGATATGTTCAGTTCAGATCTTAGTGAGGATCAGTTAAGACAGCGACTTGGCCACATGGCCAGCACGCCTTGCCAGGTCAGCCCTAATCTCTCTCTCTCTCTCTCTCTCTCTCTCTCTCTCTCTCTCTCTCATCATGGTAGTTGAGTTGATGATGTAATAAATAGCATTTATTTCTTGGTTTTAGATACCGAGCCTCTGTATTTCGTTTTCTTCCCCTCGGTAAGTGAAATTCCTTGTGGCGTTAAGCGAAAATACTAAAAATCGATTAACGTCACAATTAATTTCGCTTACCGACTCTCAGTGAAAGAGCGGAAGAACGCAGGGGGCTCGCCGTAATTTTCCTGATTCATGTACCGATTTTAAATATTACGCTAGAAATGCAATAATTATTTATGCATTTAAATTTCAGGTTATTTTCTCCACGGCTGATGAATACGTTCCAGAATATGTTGATAAAAAAGCACTTGTAGACAGGTTTCAAATCCCAATTCACAATTAAGCCCAAAAAAAATAAAAAAATAAAAATGGTACAAAAATAACATATTTTTTGGGTATATTTTATATAGATTATGCAGAGCAATGGGAGGGGCTGAAAAAGTAGAGATAGAATACGGAAACCACTCTCTCTCTAACCGAGTTCAAGAAGCAGTTCATGCTATTGTGGATTTCGTTAAGAGAGAGGGCCCGAAAGGCTGGGACGATCCATGGAGCTAAATTATAATATTTTAAATTATTTTATTTCATATTTGTTTTTTCTTATTCAATTTGTTTCTTTCGATTTGTGTGATTTTCTATTGTAGCTTGTCTTGTATAATTAGTATTTCTATTTTTGGGTAATTTACGAAGCTGTAAATTGTTGAGCGCTTGTTTCTTGGAATTTCTAGAATTGAATTTGATACTAGGGAGTTCTATTTTTTTTTTTTTTGAAGTGAAGATTTTGGAGAGCGTCTTTCTTTATGTTTCCCCTGTTGTCTGAAAAGAGTAAATCTCAATCAAGTCCAAAAAAGCATATTTGGATATATATTTATTTGTATAAATTGTTTTGTTATGTTATATATTATTTTGTTATTTTATTATTTTTATATATTACTTTACATTATTGTGTATTGCTTTTATTAGAACTGTGCATATTTTATTAGATTTACATATTGTCTATTACATTTATATATTATTAAACGACACACATATATTATTTTGTACAAAATATTAAATTTATTAATGCAATATGACAATGTTGTAAGTATGAAACAATGTGCCAAAAACTAAATGTGTGTATATTAGTATATAAATATAGTATTTTAGTATTAAAATAATATATCATAAACTGAAATAAGGGCATTTAACCAGTCAAAGTTTGTTCCTTGCATTTTGCCGGAGCATAAATGAACTCGTATTCGCATGAAAAGTTTGTCGAGTTATTCAAAGAAAAACAAAATTCAGTTTGGGTGGCAGGTTAAGTTTGGATGATAAAGAAAAATATAATTATAATTATAAATAAACGGTTGTATTTATCAGAGTGGAACTTATAATGGATTACTATTGTCGAAATGACTTGCCATTTTATAATTTAAATATAACACCTTTAATTATTCTGTTGGTCTCTTCGTAGAAATTGGAATTTTTTTTAAGAACCCAGTACTGACTTTATTTATAATTTTGATTGAAGTAAGAAAAGAAAATTTTTATGAAGATATTTTTGTGAAAAAAATTAATTAGATATTGAGTTAAACTTCATTCTTTTATGAGATGAAAAAAATTATCTCATTTTAGGGATGATTAGAAACTGAATCTAAAAAATATAGAGTGTATAAAATATTTAGAAAAGTTAGTGGTTTTCTGAAAATTTTCTTAAAAATATCCTTGTCTAGTCTAGTGCTGAAAGCTCTTACGAAAGGAACATGATAAATTACTTTCTCAGTGCACTCCTAGTGCATTCCAAATATTTTCATTTTTCAGCAAAACAATATATAAAACGTAAAAAAGTATATGAAATAAAAAATACAATAAATAAAATATAATTTTTGAAAATAGCTACACAAATAAAACACAATATATAAAAACATAAACAATATAAATAAATCAATACATATAATAGAAAAACAGTATATAGAAAACCATAAAAATAATATATAGGAATAGAAAAATAGTATATAAAAACAAAAAACAGTATATGAAATATATATTTTTAAAACAATATACATAAATAAAAAAATTTATAAATCAAAATGGTATATACGATAGAAAAACAATATATAAAACACAAAAATAATATATAAAACTCAACGAGAATAGGTCAAATATTAGACTTTAACTGAAGTGATTTAAACAATATATAAAACACAAAAATAATATATAAAACTCAACGAGAATAGGTCAAATATTAGACTTTAACTGAAGTGATTTAGGAGTGATTTAACCGTAGTGATAGCACATTTCCCCTTACAAAAATTAAGCTATTTTGGGTAAAAATAAGCATTTCTTTTTGTGGAAACCCTTGACCGAAAGCATCCTGAGTTTTTTAGTATGGCCCCAAGATGAATGGAATACACTCAATTAAATTAATTGTGGGAATAACTAGACACGTGGATCCTTCGATCTTTTCTCAGCATTAACTGCCTTATAAAATTTCTTCAATAAAGAGAATGTTCTCGTAATGCATGCGCCGAAATCCCCTCGCTCAATGCCATAAGTAATTTTAATTTTTAACTAAAAATAAACAAATTTATATGTATATATTATATGTAAATAGCGACGGATCTTAGTAGAAATTATAAAAAATTACTCTCTAGAATTTAAAATAATAATAGTTTTTGTCGTGTTGTCGTGATATCACGACAGTATATAGAAACTATAAAAAATATATAAATTTAAAACAAACATCATATATAAAATAATATATATGTGATAAATAAAAACATTATACATGTGAAATATGAAAACAGTATATAGAAAATAAAAAATATATAGAAACACAGAAAAAACAATATATGGTAGCGACGGGATTGTGCTCAATCCTGTCGTGATTTCGAATTTCCCTAGTATTTATATATGGTTATACTAATGTATTTTATGATTAATTTAGAGTTATATGCACGATCGTCCCTGTTAGATTTTTGATAAATTTTTCCATCATAATTTTTCTATTAATTTGAGTCAAGATCTATCACAGATATAAAACCAAAATAATTTAATATGAAACTATATATGTAAAATAAATACTCCACTTGATGAAATACCAAATATGAAATCTCAACATGTAATATTTCAACCAATATATACGGGCTAGAGCCTAGAGGACACTTGTGCCGCTTCTCACAATTCTATTGGGGTTGTGCGCAATCACACCTCGGCAAGGGAGTGATTATAGATTCTCGAAAAGAAAATGTTTAAAAAAAGAAAGAATTATTCTCAGCACACAAACTCGTCCAGTTGCTTTCCTTTTTGATATTTCTATGGCAGTTCCAGGTTCTTGTTTGATCTAATGATCTTTAATTAAATGAAAATTCGATGCGGACTACTCATCATTTGCTTATTGTTGTGAAAATGTGATATTTTATATAGTGAAATTCTGATGCTGACTAATTAAGATTAATGGTTTATTTGTTATGGAAAATTTAATCTTTTAATTTACTAATGAAATTTAGATGCCAACCAATCAAGATTAATAGTGAAGTTTTCTATTCTTGACTATTTTGTTAAAACAATATATTATACTAGTAAAATAATATATAATTACATTAAAATTATTATGTAATACTAGTAATTAAACATTTTATAAATCAGTTTGCCTAAAAATAAATATTTAGAACTTAACTTTCAGCATCCCTTTTTAATCTTTGGAAAATAATTTTCACCTGACTGCATGTTATGCTTTTTTATCTGTTCACTATAAATTTGTATGTTTTTATTATTTCATTTCATATGTTTATTATAATTTTTTTAACGTTACATATTTCTGTACTACAATATATATTCTCATCTGTATAGAATATATATTTTTATATGCTCACTATACCTTTTTTAATATTAAGATATCTTTCTGAATATATATATTATAACTTTTAGAGCACTTGCGGTGCTGGCGGCCCAAAATCTGATGGTGTATATATGGTCCCTTGATCTTTTGTGCATTATGTTATTTTATCTTTCGTAATATATAGTATAATATTATATTATATGTGCTATTTTATTACAATATATAATGTTCTGTTACACTCATTTCCTTTTCTTTTTATAATTTTTCCCTATAATTCCTTTCTTCAATATTCCAATTTATCTTGGACAAATTTTTCAAAAAAATTTATCTTAGACAAGCCGAATAGGATTCTTCTTCATATGTATGACTTTTATTTTAAATTTAAAATTGCAGATAATTTTATTTTTGAAGGAAAAGTTGGAGATAATTCTTGGCTTGCCATTCTATATTTATAGATTTCTTTTGCAATGATACTTATCTCCTCATTTATCTTGTAAATTTTGTTGTTTGATGAGAAATTACCAGAGATTGACACATTATCATTTTGTAAGTAATGATACCTGCTTTTCAAAAAAAAAAAAAAAAAAAACTCTGTTAAAGAGATGGACACATTTTGGATATGGTCATTTGCTTCATGATAATTTAAATCTTGGTTTAGGACGAAAATTTAGCTAACCAAGTTGGTATAAAAATATAAAAAGTTTCAAGGAAAAATTCCTACAAAATTGCAAAGACCGGCATGTTGCAGATTTACCTTTTCAGTTTTTGGTAAACCAAGTTTTTTTAGGCTATATAACAAGCCAAATGACTATCAAAAATCTGGAGTTATAACGCGCTATAGCAGGTTTTGCACTTAAAACAATGCATCACTTCGATTTTTAGTTCTGTAATGGTATTTATAACAATAAAATCAAATGATATATATCAACATAGTTATAATCACTAGCCACTGCAGTAGTAGAGCGGTCACATCCGCTAACCGTTAAATCAACCCAAAAACACTGCCTGCTGCTATATACACTATTTAAAACTTACAAAAAAAAATATATAAATAAGTCCATTGTTCACTCAGAACTAAAAAAATTCATTGTCTGGTTGTAAAACAACTATAAAGATAACTTAATTGTACTTGTCATAATAAAGGCAGGATTCTTTTCTGTCCAAATTTTCCTCCATATAGGAGAAAGGAACTAGATTCTATGGCGCATGCGTTCTCTTAAGAACTAAGTTTATATATCTAAATAAGAGATATATTTTTTACCTGGCAAATTACCTCCACCACATGAATAACGAATATAAGGGAATATATATATTAAACTTCACTTAGAAATACTGTTGTACTAATTTGAACAGGACTGACAAGAAAAATCTAATCTCCAGAGACATAAATCATGAATGAATTGAGAAATGATTGGTGCGATCGCTGATAAAAAAAAAAATAAGAATCATTTATGCGATGCAAACTTACTGGAAAAGAACCTCTGAATCCTTTTGGATCCAATCTTGGATTTCCTGTTCTTTGATTGGAGTATGTATGTTTTGTGCCCATGCATTTACTACCATTTGTATAGTGGGTTGCTTTTGCCTATTTAATCAATCATAAATGACACTCAAAAATAAAATGCAACATGAGGATTTTCCGGGAAGTCACCAATTCTAGTATTACTCTTGCCCAAACACACTTAATTACGAAGTTCTGATGGGATCTTATACTTTAGTGCTCGTATAATCATAAATTTTTATGTCTTTATTTATAAAAATTGCAAGTGGGATGAGTCGGATTTTTTCTAAAGAACATGTTTGAACCGAATTTCACTAGTCTATAAGATATATTAAAAAATGAACTACCCAAACATGATTAAAAGTGAATAAGTTGAACTCGTCTTATCTGAAATTACATTTTAATTCGAACTGGTCAATTTCTATTGTGAATTTTTTTAATTTGGATTGCTGGAAACTGATATTGTAGACTTGAGCACGAGAGACAAAAAAAATTATTAATATCCTCAAGTGCTGATTAATTTCAAATGTAAATTGACTTATTTCTTTCTGACTAATACCTTATTAAACTCTTTGGCATGGTGCAAAATAAATTTTTATAGTGTGGCAAATAAAACAGATATATCAAGAATGTGAAAAAGATGGAGACAGCTACATAAACAACATATATTATAAAGCATCAAAACTACTGCATGCTATTCCCACTCAAAATGAGATAAGAACATCAGATGATTGTTTAGAAGAGGAGAGCATTAGTTTCTCTGATTTGACATGATGATGTGAACCTAATTTCACTTCATTCTGAATTAGAGACTGATAATTCACTTGCTATGAAGTTTTTGGGGCTCAAAATTTTGTTTGTGTATTTGTAAGACTCGGATATAAGAATAAGAGCAAGCTGGTAATCAATCGATTTCAAGAGTAATTAGTTAATTTCAATCGATTTCAAGAGTAATTAGTTAATTTCAATCGATTTCAAGAGTAATTAGTTAATCTGCCGCCATTCCTCATCTCCAAGTACACCAAATATTCCATGATTATTTAATTTAGGTAGAAATTAATCAAACTTCCAACTTGAAATACAAAAACGTTCATACTCGCATGCTTGCACCAACTGTCAATAATTAAATAGAGTCATGAAATGAATTGCGCCTTTCGTATGTTGTGCAGGAAGCCTTTTTAAGACGGGCCTACGGGCTCATCATTCATTGGTGAGAAATGCATGGATGGAATCCAATAAGGAAAATTACACTTTTCCTCCTATTCTTCCCCCCATCTCTTGATGACATGACATGAGATGATAAATATAATATAATATATAATAAACCAAAACATAATTATTATGATAATGAATCTAATACAACATGTGGTAAATTTAAATCCCATTTTTTTATATATGATCACAAATTTATCATGAGTTAACATGAGACGATGAATTTAATACAACATGTGATAAACATAAAGTTCATTTTCCTATATAGAGACTACAAATTTATTATGAGCTGGCATGAGATGATAAACCTAATATAACATGTGATAAACTTAAATCTTACTTTCCTATATAGAGATCATAAATTTATTTTTATGTTCATTAGCAGTCCATTAAATGCAAATTGCCACGTCATCAAGGAGTGGGGGAAGAATATGGGGAAAGCTATCATCACTCATCCAATAATGATGCTCAATTTTAAAAATGAAGGATAATGCAGGCCACCATCTTGTGTTCATGTGTGAAACTTTATTAGTTAGACCGTGTAATAAATACAAAAATGTAATAAATACAGAGCTTGACTGTAAATACTGAGTGGGGACAACAAATTTTATTCCTATCGATCCAATACTGCACAAAAGTTTGGGTGTTCAAATACATAAAAGTACATATATTTTAATTTTTTTTTTCAATAGTTACACTCTATCAAAATTCTTGTTGAAGAGGTAGATTTTTGTAATAAAAAACTAAAATATACCTGGCCACTCCACTTATTGGTGCTAATGAAATTTGAACTCTTCTTGTTATATCTCAGCCAAAATATATAACCACTTAGCTAATTAAAGATTCTTAGAAGAAATTATTACTTAAAGATATTGTTGAACTTAAGGTTTAATCATAACTTGTTAAATATTGATGAAATTATACTTTTAATAAAAGAAGTATCGATGGGTGTACACCAGCAAGAAATAAATTAAATAAGAAAAAAAATTCATATGATAGAATAATATATATCAGTCAGATTTTAGTAAATAAAATTTTAAAATACATATATTTCTATATATTTATGTCCTCTCTCTCATAGTAAGAATTTTTTTTGCTCCCTCAATAAATATAGTTAAACTCCAACCCCACAACAAAATCATATGTTATATAAGTTCAAACTTCAATATAACTGTTAAATCTATTCTTACATACAGTAATCTGTCTAGTTGCACTAAATACTTAATGGAAAGAGGGGTTATCAGTTTTGTTCTTTGGATGTTTACAATCAAAGATTCATCCAAAGACCCTTTGCTGGATTCTTCCTCTCATTTTGTATCAATCAACAACATTGACTATATATTAATCAGTACATGTACACAGTACAGCAATATTCACTAAAGCCCTTCTGAAGAATTATTGAACTATACCCCGGTCAAATGATCATAGCTAGTTCTAATTGAGAGGCTTCCAGAGATTAACTTATCACATAATACAGTTCTTAGTCTTTTTTTTTTGAGACAATACAGCTCTTAGTCTTTGCACAATTGCATTTGCATTGATAGGGTCTAGTGATGGAGATTTTTCAGTCGTTAGTGCCGCCCAGTTGAGTCAAATTGATGGGGATGAGGATGGAAGTTAGTTAACGTTACCTCCTTAAATTGAATTAAGATGTTTGTTTTAGTTTGGCCTTAATAATTATAATATAATACAAGCACAAATGTCCAAAAGGACAAATTTACCCCAAAAGAACAATGTACAAAATGAAACAAGAAAATAAAAAAACTTGCAGCTTGTGGCCGATGAGCCACACACACGTGCATGTGATTCTCCTCAAAATAAAAAGAAAGAAAATACAAGGGAAAAATGCCTCTATCTAACAACTCTCTTTCTTCTTTTTCCCCTCAAATTACTATGAGAAAACGATAGTAGAAAAAGTTGACGCACTATTACATATAGTCATCAACTTAAGTGGGTCAAAAGGGTTCCACAATTCACTCATTACTACACGCTTGTGGACCTACGCTTTATAACCCTACTCCACATTGCAGTTAGTGGCGTTTAACTGACTGCTGCTGCTGTTACTACTGCCGGGTCATGACCCACGAAAACCATTGTTTTATTAGTTGCACTTGTGGTGATATAATCTTTCACATGCTTTTCTTGTTCAGTTTCGCCACGCATAAACTCTTTGATGATATTAGTACTCGGTGTTGCCACCAGATTTTGCCAGGCCTTTTCGGATGCCTTCCCTTGATTCAAGAAAACATTGGTTGCGTCAATACGATGAACATGCCAGCCAGGCAACATGTGGAGCCGGCGGATTTTGTTGAGCTGTCTGCACGCCAGTTTGAATGTATTTTCTTTGATTTCCTCGACAGCTGTTTCCAGAAGCTTAGCACGTTGACGGTTGTTCAATATTCCTTCAGAGCGTAAGTATCGATCCATCTCAGGTACACCGATGGCACGTCGGATCCCTCGTTTATAGTCTGCATGAGGGTCAAACATTTTTGCCACCTCCTCGATTAGCCCCTGATCGACCATCCTATCGACACGAGCTCTTATGAAGGAGCGCAGAATGTTAAGTCGAACATCAACCCAAAGGAAACAACACTGGTGTTTCATCCTAAATGCTTGTCCGGCCCCATCGACCAGCTCTTCTAAGTATGAGTTCGATCCACCTGCAATGATTGGCAAACAACTGCGGCAAGCTATCGAGTCAGTTACATTGGAAGCCTGGCGACGGAACTCAGAAGCTGAAAAATCAGATTCTGGGTCCGCCAGTACTCCGAGCAGGTGATGTGGCACGCCCATGCATTCTTCGTGTGTTACCTTATTCGTCACAACATCTAAGCCTGCATATACCTGCATCTTGTCAGAGTTTACAACTTCCCCATTGAAACAGAGTGCCAGATCGACAGCCAGTCTGGATTTGCCTGTGGCTGTTGCACCCATCACGACCACCACCTTCTGCTTGGAAAGGGTCCATGGAAACGGCCATAGTGTTAGATCTGGTGGAGCCGGTGTATGGCGGCGGTTTATCAAAGGGATTCTTGGTAAAGATATTTGAGGTAGGTTTAGTTGAGATAGAGCCATTTTTTAGTGTAGATGAGAATGTGTATCTATTGTGAATCGTTTAGCTCTCTTAAGAGTTTAGAATGGAGTTGGATGTATATATAGTGTGAGTTAATAGGGTTAAAAGGGGGATTTCTCGTTATTGTTGATGTGATTAATTAATATAGTGATTTATAAGAAAAAGAGATGCGGCGCCTTGGTGGGGCTTAGTTGAGAAGAATTAGACACTCATTAATTAAATGGAGTAATTTGGTGGTTATATGGTTTGAGA
Source organism: Juncus inflexus (assembly GCA_024447665.1). Taxonomy (NCBI): domain Eukaryota; kingdom Viridiplantae; phylum Streptophyta; class Magnoliopsida; order Poales; family Juncaceae; genus Juncus; species Juncus inflexus. Next base: position 3,536,459 of record JAJHPC010000020.1, read on the forward strand.
GAGGTTTAGGAGAAAGAGATAGGCCAATCATGCTGAATGGGAGGGTTTGTAAGGATTTTAAATTACAAGTTGATGTACTACAAAAAGAAATAATTACGAGTGGGTTTTTGAATATGAGAGCTAGCTCTATGGTTGTCGAATAGTCAGAATGAAAATATATAAGCGCCCCCAAATTTTTAGTAGTCCAATTTGTAATGTAATGCCCCCTCTAAAAATATATCCACATTTTATCACCTTGCGTCTATGACACATGTTAACACATACTATCATATATTTTGTTTATCACATACTTCATCTAATACTTTTGTACACATGAACAAGGAGCAAATTATAATTTTCATAAATCAATGCATCCCAATGAAGCAACTTTTGATGGATTGAATCAATCCAAACTTTGACCCTTTTAAACAATAAAAGATAATGTTAATCATCATTTGACTTTTATATAATTAGTATTGTTGTTAATGTAACATTATATTTGTTGTTTGATTTAGGCTTATAAGGGGTTTAAAAGGGTTAATGTGCGGAAACGTGAATATTTATATTTTTAGGATTTTATATTTTTTTTATTGTTTTTAGACTTTTGTTGATGATTGTTTGAATACTAATTAATAAAAAAAAATTAAACAAGAAATTAAAATAAATAGAAAAAGTAAAGAGATACCGAACACACAAACTTTTTGACGAAATTCGGTGAGGTAGTTGCGTTAGCCTTAACCACCCGTTTACTCGCTAGCGGCTCTTACCGCGTTCACGAATAGCCTACTCTCCGGGACTTGCTTTGCGGCTCCGATTTCACTAACAAATAAGATCGTTTACAGGACCTCGAACCACCGTCGCCTTACAACAACCTTTTGACGGCCGGTGAAACAATCAACTTACAACGATATCGATTCAACTCAACAAACAAACACGAGCAACACGCTCAAAACTTCACTAATCTCACTTTAAGATTTAAAGAATTTAACTAGTATTAAGAAGAGAGTATTTCTGCTTTTTGTGAATAGAATTCATGAATTTGATCTGAGAAGACGGCCACCTCTTTAAAGGAGGAAAGAGCAGCCTTCAGAAAAGGAATCATGCGCAGTTCCGTTGCCAACGGATTGTAAAAACGGAAAGAAATTAAAACAAGATATTCTCCCAACGGCTAAAATTCTGATGGCCTATTGCTAACGGAATATGTTCGTTGCCAACGGACAATACAACAAAATTCGACAGCCGATGTTAGGAAGAAAAAATCTTCAACGGGTCAGTTCCGTTGTAAACTCAATGGTCCGTTGGCAACATACCACTTCCGTTGTCAACGAAACTGCCCATAATTAGACAATTTACAGATTATACTCTCTTTTTAATAATAATTAAATTGCTTACCAAACTAAACACACACAAAGAGCTAAAAAGCTTGTTCTTACGCCTTGAAATACTCTCTTGAAAACTTTTGCATACGTGACGGCTACTTATTCTTCTGAGATAGGCATGATGCGTTTGAGACATATCTGAGAACTTGATCGTGCGACTATCTAGCTCAAGACATTCTCACACAAATATATTAGTAGCGCGGAATAGTTTTAAATATCATTAAACTGAGGACAACAATATTACCACAATTTTGTCACTCCTTCGATTTTCTGTGACCAAATCTCCATCATATTTAGTATAGCGAGTCATGTTTAAATATATTTTTATTTATAAAATGAATCCTTATTCTTATAATGAATATTCATTCTATATTATATTTTTATTTTATCCACTCAATTTACATATTGATATTTTAATACTAAAATGTTTTATTCAATATAATTAAATATTTATATAAATAGCTATGATATTTAGTGTTGTGAGTCATGTTTAAATTTTCTTATTTATAAAATATTTTTTATAATTAATATTCTTTTATATTATATTTTTATTTTATCCACTCAATTTACATATTAATATTTTAATACTAAAATATTTTAATTAAATATTTTTATAAATAGTTGTTTTATTAAATCACACACAACACAATCATCTTAAAATTTATAATTATATATTATAATGTACTTTATTATAATATACCTATAATATCAGTTTAATGTATTTTTTTTCATATAGCATGTAAGATGAATTATATTTTGCATATAATTTCAAGTCATGGGGAAAGATTTTATCAAAAGTATTTTTTTCATGAAAACGTTTGAACATAAATTTATCATGATATTTTTCATCAAAAAATATTTACTTGATAATGGAACTTTAAGAATTAGAGTATTTATCCTGCATGTACCAAAAAACTGAAAATAAAATAGTTATATTGCATTTGTTGTAAGAATCTCATCATTATTTTTTTTCCAAAAAATATTTTGGACTATTATTATTGAGAGGATATTTGTATACGTTAAGATTATAAAATAGTTTATTTGTATATTATTATAATATAATTAATTATACTTTTTACATAGAGAAATTGAATAAACTATTGTATATGAAACATGGGAATTTCTTTTTCATCCAAAAAATATTTTATTTGATAATTGAATTTTACGAATTAGAGTAATTATCTTTCACGTGCTAAAAAAGTGAAAATAAAATAGTTATATTTGTATTCGTTGCAACATTCTGATTGTTCTTATTTAAAAAAAAAATGGACTATTATTATTGAGAGGATATATATATATGTTAAGATTAAAAGAATATATAGTATGTGTAACAAATAATTAAATTATTATAACATAATTAATTATACTTTTTATATAGTGAATTAAATAAATTGTCCTATATGCGTGTTTTGGTATTTTAATAAAAAACATATATATAATTTCTTCTTAAGAAATATTCATAAGTGACAATATTTTATCCGTAAAATAATTTCTCAAGAAAAAAGGAACTCTTGCAAAAAATCCCTAACTTTTCTCAATATTATTAAAAGCCTCCCATTTTTTTGATTCCTCAAAAACCCCTTTTAAAGATAATTGAATGATTTTTTACTCCAACTACATCTACATGCAGCTTTCCATTCAAAGTTAAATTATATTATATGAAGTAATCATTTTACCCTTTTATATAAATTACATTAAATACATATTAATTAATACAAATTATGTAAAGTTAACACATTAATTAATATATTATATATTAATTAATTTACTGGTTATATGTTAGTCATTGGTTTAAAGATTCCTATATTTTTTATCTGAAAATAATGTACGGTATGTGATTTATTATTGTGTTAAATATATACTACTTATTCTGTTAATTAACATTTTAAATATTTAGTTTTTTAGTATTTAAAAAAATATTAGGAGATATAATTAATTTTTTTATCATTAGGAGATATAATTAAATTATATATAGAATTAAAAGAGGTTAAGAATTAAAAATAAATCATGTGAAGTCTTTTTGTTGCCAATTACTCAAATATCTCTGCCCTGTTACTTCAAATTATGTTAATTGATAATAATATTCTATTACTTCAAAATTTTGATAATTGAGAAATAATATATAATATGAAGTTCTTTTTTCCTTTATTTATTCCCTTCTTTCCTTAATAACAATTGAATATTATGCAATTTACAAAAAAATTAATGGAAATTTGCAAAAAAGCCCTTACGTTATGCCTTAATTGCAAAAAAGCCCCTGCCTTATTGAAAATTACAAAAAAGCCCCTGCATTATTGCTAAAATTGCAAGAAAGCCCCTACCGTTATATTGAAGCTAACGCCGTTAGTTTCAGTAGTTTAATCACTTCAAAATTATTTTTTAAATGATAATTAACATTCTTGTAGAAAAAATATTTTAAAAATAATTATGAAAAAAATATTTTTTTAATATTTAAAAAAATAAATATTATTTTGCAGTAAATTGTTTTATTAAAAATATATGTTCCCGAAACAAAAGTTTTTCTGAAACAAAATTTTTTTCAATAACAAAATTTTTTTCAATTTTTTTCTTTAAAATAGATTTAAAAATATTTTTTAAGAAATATAATTTTTAGACAAAATATTAATTAATACTTAAAAAAAATAATTTTGAAGTGATTAAACAACTGAAACTAACGGTGTTAATTTCAATTTCAACGGTATGATTTTTTTTGCGATTTAAGCAATAATGTAGGGGATTTTTTGTAATTTCCAATAAGGCAGGGGATTTTTTGCAATTAAGGCATAATGCAGGGGCTTTTTTGCAAATTTCCCAAAAATTAAAGGGTATCTTATGCCTAGCGGAGCGAGATTACTCGCTAATTGAACAAATTTGTCAATTTGTTCAACTTATTATACATCTTTTGATATGTTCCATTAAAATAAAAAATAACTAAAAATGATCAACAAAAGTCAAACAGACAAGCCATGAACAAATTAATTGTTTTTACCATCAAATAGTTGAATGGTAATCTTATATCAGCGTACAATTCGACCATTATTATGACACGATGGCCTTGCTTTGGAAATTATATTACATCATAATATTATAATAATTTTTTTTTATGAAAAACATAATAGTGTCAAACTATTCATTCTAAAATTTTATATTCATGATCCATAGAGATCAACGAGCAGTAACGAGTCTGAGGGGTCAAAAAAAAGTTCTACTATTTAGCTCAGTCGATAAGTTTGAGGGGAGGAGACCAAATACATATAATTTGATTATAGTATAGTAAACTAGCTAGAGTCCTAAACTCCTAATAACACATATTATCACCTAGTAAATTTTGGAAAGATTAATCCCTCTTTGTCCCCATAGAAAATTATATGTTCAAACCAAAAAAAAAAAAACATTATTATATGATCCTGATAAATAGGATCCACAAGCAAGAAAAATCATAAAATAGTACATGATTAGTGAAAGACTAATTAAATAATTAAGATGGTTATGGACGGTTGAGGCTGGTTTGGTTGAATCCAATCCAATTAGCTTTTCATGTTTGACTCAAAACCAATCATGATAAATTGATGATGGCTATCCCTAAGTCCTTGATTTTGATGTACCTTTATGCTTACAATATGATTACATGTTGTCCTTGATTCACTTATCTTATTTCAAAAGCTTACATGTTGTCCTTGATTAATGGACCTTTATGCTTGATTCTGATAATTTTACATATCCACAATGATAAGTGAAAAAGACATCCCAAGTGGGCATGGCTTACCTTCGTTTTTTACATCATAAGCTCATTTAGAGAGGAGTGTTTATGGTTGGAAATTTTTTCGAACTGATCTGAAGTTTTAGGCGGATCCGTTTCCTGAATGGATCTTTTATTTGAATTTGGATTTGGATCTGGATCAAATTATTTAATTCGGTTCTGGATCCAGATGCAGATGCAACATTATATTTTACTAATTTTAGTGTTGAATCCACATAATTGTCAACTACACGAGTATTTGAGAAAGAGTAAGCGATCGTAGGAAGATATCAGTTCATTAAACTATCAATTGTCTCCTTAAATTATTTTTTTTTTTTGTGTTTACGACAAAATGTTAAATGAAGATTTAGTTTAACACTTAAATATTGAATGAATATCATTTAACAAATGCCAATGTGAATTTTTTTTCTTCTTTTCGGGATAACATTCCCGTAGGCATATCATTGTGAATTTCAAAGTTAGTTTTTCTACTCCATTTACTCCCTCTATCCTTTTCTCTTAAGCCCAAAAACATTAGGCACACAAATAATAACTTCAATAACTTAAGAGGTGAAGTGAAGTTTCTTCTCTATTTATAAAGCCCAATATTTGGCCTATTTAAACAATAGGCTTCATTTCTTCACAATTCATCCAAGAATCACCACTCCATTTGTGAAGAAATGGAAGCCTCCAGCTCCTCTTCCATGGCCGGAAGCGAGAAGAAGAAGAAGACTTGCTCCATCTGTCTTGGACCTGTCAGAGACGAAGCCTTCTTGGACCGCTGTTTCCGTACTCTCTCTCTCTCAACTCTCTTTTGATTTTTCCAAAAAAAAAAAAAAAACTCTCTTTTGATTTTTGGTTTGAGCGATTTTGGATTAAAATCACCTAGAAATTGAAAAAGGGATGAAAATTGAAAGAGTTATGAAATTATTGAGTGAATTGATTGTACGGTTAGTTAGCTGTAATTGTATTTATTCTGTTAGTTGTACCCTGTAAAGGTTTCTTTCTGTTCAATAAGAAAATCAATGTTGAATTTAAAATTAGGTTTTCTACATTTATTTCATTTTCAATTGATTTAAGAACAAATCAATCGTTTTGGTTTCGCAAATTAATTTCCATTTTTTGTATTTTTGTTAAACAGATTCGTTTTGTTACAAGTGTATTTCTGAATGGCTAAGTTTTGTAGCAACCAGGCACTCAAATCCCTTATCTTCTTTTGCTTGCCCTCTTTGCAAGGTTATATTATATTATTTTTATTTTATCATTTTTTGTCAGAAAATGAATTGAGAGAGTATGATTTTTGATGCCTCATTGCAGAGTGAAAACTTGTCAATAATACATGGAATTAATGGTGAATCATTTCAGCGACATTATGCAAATGAAAAGATTAGGTTTTCTTTAATTATTATTAATTTTTTCTGATCATAAGTAATTTTCTAATTCACTGTTTATTTCAAATTTCATGATATATTTTTTACTCTACAGGTCTCTCTCAAATGCTCATATTTTGAGATTAAATGTTTATAATACCCAAAAAGGTATTTTTATAGTTCTATAGATGCACATACTTTTTTACTGATTTTATACTTGTTTTCATTATTATTTTTTTTAATTAAATTTTTTTTATTCAGATATGAGAAATAAGAAACCTGACATTTTGCAATATTGGAAAAAACGTAAATACCTTCATAAAAATAATTGGTTGCAAATTTGGTTAAGGCGAGAAATTCAGGCCCTCGTGCAGGTAAAAATAAATTAAAAATAAAAATTTATTATTTTTAATTCAGAAGAGAAGCAATTTTCAAAGAAACTAAAGTGCTTTTTTCTATTAATGACTTTTGAATATCTTTTTGTAAGAAATGATTTGAAGTTGAAGTGCAAATATAACGTTATTATTATTTTTTTTAATTTAGGAGGAAAATGTGGAAATAATATTTTGCCATATTTATGGAGTCATAGAATCTTTTAAGAAAAGGCAAGCACTTAATCCTTTTTTTCTTTTGCATTATATATTTATACTTTCTTTTTTTCAACCAATATTCTTTTTTCTCTTTCCTTTCTTCTTTCATAACTGAAGGCAAGAGAAGGAGAGTCCAAAAAGGACCTTTGAGCAAAAACGCGAAGAATTCAGGGGCCTTTTAGCAAATGCGTCAAGGCCGTTTCTTCAAGACTATACAGATCGGTTTGTGAATGAGTTGGAATTATTTCTCGCTTCAGGCTTGAATATTAATGCATATGATAAATATTTCTCTCATGAATCTACACAGATTAATTCAGAGCCGTTGGATCGTTCGGTTCAAGATAAGTATTTTAATTTTTTAGACGAAGAAAATGATTATTTAACCGATTAATTTTGTTAACTTTTTTGTAAATTGTGTTTGTACAAGTACAATATAAAGCATGTTTATCTGCTAAGTTTTCTTTTATTGAGGTTAATAGTTGGAAATATTGGTCATAAGCAAATGTAGAATATTGAAATTTAGTACATATATCCTAGTAAATTATATGTTAGTTCTTACACAATTACAAGGTTATTTATGTCTTTTACACATCTAATAATTGTATAGAAAGTACTTTGTGAAGCGCCTTTTTTACTTCTAGAATACTTGCTCTCTTTCCATTCACATCTTTAACCTAACAAAAAGTATAAAAAAAATAAAAAATTAACCAAATCAAATTGTGATAATGCAACCAAATATTAATGATAGACAATTAAATACTACGGTTCTTACCTTAGCACGAAATTCAGCGAGAAATACATTATTTTCCACAGAAGACTGAACCGAAACAACTTCCAATCTAAGCTCGCTAATCACCTGCATTATTTTAACAAACAATCCTTCTTTATAAACACACTGCAATTCCAGCAAAGCGTCCGACTCAATAATTGACACTTGAACGTCTGTGGCCGGGACCCGCGTGGCCTTTCCTGTGGCGTCTGACTCGACCGCTCTTAACTTTCGTTTTTCGGAAAGCGGAATTGGATTCTTGGATTTTGGATTTGGGTTGGGTTTTGGCTGTTTGTTGCGGGATTCGAGTTCCTGGATTTGTTTCAGGAGTTGTTTGAGATACTCGATTGTGTCCCCCAGTATTGACGCCTTGTCCATCTGAAAAATAGTTGTATCATTTTGCAATTGTATAAATGAAAATTTTATGATTTGCAATTCGTTTTTGGCACGCCGGCATTTTAATTGCGGAATTGAGGGTTAAATTGTGGCTAAATTATGCTAAATTTTTGTTTTGTTGAGAGAGAGAGAGAACCTTAGTAACAAAAGGGACCAACGAGCGAAGAATAATGAACCGTTCATTAAGTTTTTCTCTCCTCCTCCTTTCTGCCAAAACATGATTCGCACTCGGCTCATCTTGAACGAAACCTTTCTTGGCCTTATTACAATTACCCCCCTCATCTTTTGACTTATCAAAATTGCCCCCTTCCTTATTATTACAATACAAATTATTCAAGCTCATCAAGACCTTTTTAAGAATTGATTGATTTTTGTTTGTTATTAAAGGGGGGAGAATTTCTCTTGTGGACTTCCACCAAGAGAAATTCGAATTGGGTGAAATTGCGAAATTTGAATTGAAATTTGAATTTGAGCTGTGTTGTAGGATTGTTGAAACAGTCTCCAAGAAGTGTGCATTTTCTGGTGATAAATCTTGCATTTCAGCTGCATAAATAAACATAAAATATATATCTAAATTTGGTTAATTATATGTAGATTAAACCCTAAAAACATGGAAATAAATAAATAAATACCTGATGATTGAGAGATTAAACAAGTACTCAAATCTTCATCCATAAACTGCCAGCTTTGATACACATCATCATCCTGTCGGCCAATCGTATCGTCATGACACATGTCAAGCAATCCTAATTCCGCCTCGAAATTATTCGAGCAATCTTCCGGGGACCCCAATCGTATCCCTTCCGACATCTCCAGTTGCATCAGCTCACTGGACTCTCCAGTTACAACATTATCCACTTGCATCTTGTTTAGTTCTGTGTTTTCATCTTCTGAATTTTCTTCTGAATTGCTCGGCTTTGATTTTGATCTGTTTGGGTCGAGGTTTGATTCATGGGGGAAATTTTGGGGGATAAAATGATTTTGTGAATCGATGTGTGATGAAATTGGATTTGAGGTGGATTGTTCTGAGGCGGCTGGCATTATTATGTGCATTTCTTGCTGCTCTGGAAAGAAACTCTTTGCATGCTGAATTAGACCTATGTACTCTTCAACCTGTTAATTTGAGAAAATTGTATTCGTTTTATTAGTTCAGGTTATTAATTGGGTGTTTATTAAGCACATGAAAATAAATATTATAATGAAAGAAAAAGTATCAAATTTTATTTAATAATTTGTAGCAATTAATTACCTTATCTGTAGTCCCAAGTTCCAGTACTCCATGCAAAACAGGAATACATACAACTGTCTGTACAGCCAGCGTGAAAATGTTGTTACTAAATCTTATTCTGAAATTTTAGTTTATCATTCAATATGAAAGTAATTCAGAGATAGAAGAATGTTTACCTGTATGCATGCATTCTGAATTTGATCATCATAAAAGAAATATTCATGCAAAATAAACCACAAAAATTAAAATCATTAGTCCGCAGTTGATAAATAGCTGTTCATTGAAGGCCTCTTATTTTCTTTTTCAAGTTTCAAATTTTTTTTCCTATTATTTTTCATGCTGAATTTCGGTTAACTAATGCACCTCTAAATCATCACTTAGGTTTCTTCTCAGATAATTTTTCTTCTTCTGAAAAATAGGAGTAATATTCTAACATTTAAAATTTCCTACCTTGGCGAGAATTGCACGTAAAAATACTTTACTATCAGCTTCATTCGCACCTGTAAGCCATACATGCCTTCGTGTTGTGTAGGCTGTTCCTGGTAACCTTGAAATCATTGATCATTTCCAAATCACTCATATAAATCAATAAACCATTATTGCTTGAATAGATAAAAGAAACAAATGAGAAGTTCATACAAAATCCGCCACTTTTACTTCGAAAATGTTCTCTTAACTAAAACGAAAAAACATAAACATATAATAGCATAATTACATAACCCAAAGGCCAAAGTGCCCGTCCCATAATAGCAGAATGAAGTCGAATAGAATGTAACAAAAATATTTATTCTGTTAAACATGAACCTAAAAACATAGAAAATAGTCGACTAAAGAAATGAAAAAGTCATTCCACTACTTTGCTGATCTAACTTGGCCAACAATCCCGAAATAAAATGGAATAACAGATTATACCATATTCCATAATTCTACCATTTCACATATAGCCTAACAGACACGGAAAAGTTCATACCCGACACCTGGAGGGAAGGAATACTCGAGACACATGAGGTAAAACCACTCCGAGTCGGTGAGATCTTCTGGCGAGAGAGAAGCGCAAGGCCGGCGTTGGGCAGATAGGCTGCCAGCCTCGCCTGCTAAGAGAGAATCGTATAGTTCTCTCAGTTGTTTGCTCCTCTCCAGTGCCGCTTCCTCCGTGCTAACCTCTGTTGGTTGCACGGTTTTTCTCGTCTTTATAGACCCGTTGTAATATCCATCTCCCCATACAAGCTCCCTATGTTAATTTGTTAATGGATCACTCATGTTACAAATATAATTATGGTCTTATTTCGAGTATTTTGATGTAGATTTGAAGTAGTTGTATAGTTAGAGTGTCTTGACATTGGTTTTTGCTTAAAATATGTTTTAATTTTGTTATATTTTAGATTAAAATACGTTTTTACTTTTTGAGGTAACTGGTAAGCATGAGAGCTAGTTCAAAAAATGGAAGGAAGATTTAAGAATTAGCATTTATTTACCCTTTCTGAGGGCAAACTTGCCAGAAAAGACTGTAAGTCCATTTCACGCTTTGCACCACTGACTGTAGTGCTTGTTGCAGTCTGATCGTTGTTGCAGCCATGAAACAATCTCTGAGTCTCTCTTGTCTTTCTCTAAGAAGAGAGAGATAAGCTTAGTTTCTGTAACAAACAAAAGAGAAGGAGAAGGGGAGGTAAGGGCTTTTGTTTAGAGAGAGAGAGAGAGAGTTTTTGAGTTTTGACTGGTTGCTCTACCGGTCAGTTCATACCTACAGGCACTCATATCATCACGTGGAAGAGAAAACTAAGGTCTAAATTAATATATAGTAGTGTCATACCATTTAATGCACAGACCACCATTATGACTGATGAGCCCATGCATTAAATGGTATACCGAAACGTCATCTTTTTAAAGTGGATAATCTGTTCTAGTAGGGCATCCAACAGGAGAAAGGGAAGATTTAGGAAGGTTTGCAAAGAAAGCCTGCTCTGTTTTTACACATGCAATTGGCAAAAAAGGCAGATTCGAGTGTTTATTGGAATCCTGATCTAGTGATCTTTCACACTCTCTTGAAATTATATGTGTAATTAATATGCATAAAAAAGTTTGAAGTCTTTACTTTAAAAAAGTTTAAGATCATATAGTTAGTACAATCCAAGAAAATAATTTCATTCTTCACACACTGACTTATGAAGAAAATTAATTTTTCATACAAGTTTTCTAACTGATTGATGTTAGTTACATTATCACCAATTATTTGTTTTATTCAAGCCTTCTCACTAACTATTGTATAGCAGGTCCTATTGTATATTAATTCAACATGTAGCACTTATCGCCGAACTTTAAACAAAAACATTTTTCTCAAATAAATAAATGATTTTATTTGAATCTATATATCATCATAACAATCTTTCTTTATTTGGAAATATTGCCTCTCATTTTACGCAAAACAAAACTGCTTTGTGTGAATATTTACCCGATACTTTTCCCTAAAGCCCCAGCTAGTAACATTGCTCATACATATACGAGAGATGCCACATAGATTGCCACACCTAATTAGAGGGACGCTTTTTGTCCAATGAAACAATAAATGCCCTTCGGCCTGAAAGAACAATAGATTTGAAATGTACTGCAAAGAAAGAGTTACTTCACTAGGATTAACTCTGTTGACTCGTATCACTGTCTTCACTCCTTCATACTAATCTAAGGTAATCAGACTGTTCTTTATCCAAGGAAAAAGTGAATTTAGTGCCTCATTTATAAATTGCCATGTATAAATATGAGCAGTTTCACTTTTGTATTAGATTGAAGCACATATTTCCAATAAGATTGACAAACCCTAATCCAATAACTGATTTGCACCAACGGATATGTGTACACACTTTGTGAGCAATATTTTCTATAGTGAAGACAGACTAGTACACTTCAGATGCCGGATAAATTATTGTTGGCTTTTATAGAAAAATTATCATTGGTGTAGGCTTGCTGCCCTGTTTATGTTATACAATCATATATAAATAAAAAATAAATAAGAGCGTTAGAATTGAGTTATACAATATTAAAGTTGAGTTATCCGGGTTTACAATTTTAAAGTTGAATGATTTATGGTGATACAATTTAAAAGTTAAGGGATCTTTCGTGATTTTGTTGAACTTAAGATTATTATTTATGTGACCGTGTCCGTGATGATGTGGACCACGGAGTCAGCACTGACATTGCATCTATGGAAAGGTCTTGATAGCACAGGAGTTGGCTATAATCTGGTGAATTGGAAGGTAGTATGTAGACCTAAAAATCTTGGAGGGATGGGAATAATCCATATACATACATTTAACAAAGCACTTCTTCTCAAATGGTGCTGGAAATTATTCACCCAAGCAAATAATCCATGGGTTAAACTTATGGAATCTCTCTATGGCAATGCAGTGTTTAAGCTAGACACAAACATAATCCGAAAAAGCTTTGCACTATGGCATAGTTGCTGCAACCTCAAAGCACTGTTTCACACCTCGATAGTTTTCGAACTTGGTAATGGACGGAAAACGCCGTTCTGGGAAGGAAACTGGGGAAATGGACGGCTCATGGTAAATGCTTTTCCGATCTACACGCACTCAAGGAACACTGCCGGTCTGGTATGCGAGTTCCGAAGAGCACAGCGGTGGAATCTCGATTTGAGTGAAATTAGATCAATTAGGGTTTCACAGCAACTATAATTCCTCCTTCTCGAGCTCAACCAAATAACGCTTGCCTCAGATGAAGATCGCCTCCTCTGGCGTTGGAATTCCAAATATTTTAGTGTTAGTAGTGCTTATCGGTTCCTCATATCTGGGGTAAGTACCACATCCAACTCGATCGAATTATGGAAAATAAAGGTACCGTTAAAGATCCGGATTTTCCTCTGGCTATGCACCTTCAACAAAATTCTTGACCGTAGATAATCTGATTAAAAGAGGAAGGTACCTCCCGAACAGATGCTCCTTATGTTGCAAGGATGAAGAATCGTATACCACTTATTGGAAAATTGCCAGTACATGATCGATGTACGGAATCGCATTAACATTCAACGTCAAGCTGTACAACAACATATAAATATCAACATAGCAGATCTGTCAATAAGAGCATAGGAGGGGCAGAAAAAGTGCTCCTAGCAACATTCTTCTTTAACATCTGGAAAGAAAGGTGTAACAGAATTTTCAGAGAGAAAAACTTAACTGCAAACCAGTTGGCTACCTTGATTGGTGAGCAATTTGAAGATCATTTGGCAACTGGTTAGAACTAAAAGCTTGGGGGCTTAGGTGATCTAAGTTTTTTTTCCCATTAATCTTGTATGACCAGGCAACCTCCGTCTTGTAATAAACTTACAAGATCAATAATATTTTGGATGTAGGACTTTGAGCCTACTCCAATCCATCAAAAAACAAAAAACAAAAAAAAGACATTGCATTTATGTATCATTTCCATCAATAAATGAATGAAAATTTAGCGGAATGTTCTAATTTGGAAAAATTGAAAGTTACATTACTCAAATTAACTAGCAAAGCGATGATAAATTGAAAATGATAATTCATAATATCATTAGTAGTTTCTAAAACAAAATAAATCATCCACAAAATAATTCCAACAATAATAGACATAAATATGCTTTAATTTAGTTTGTTAACTTGTAAAATGATGTCAATTCTTATGGCATCATAAAACCTTACAAATTTTTACTGCTTTAATTAAACTTGCAGGATACCAGGTAACGACCTGGATCCTTTTATCAAAAAAAAAAAAAAAAAAATAGACATAAATATGCTTAAAGATAAAATAAAATAAAACAAACTAAAAACATGGAATTCATCTAAGAAAGCACTGGCATCATGGAGTACCACTGGACCCTCTTCAATTATCTCAGACACATAGGATAAATCTCACCGTTGCCAAGGCTCCACCGGGACACCACTTGGGCGGCGACTTGCTGGCATGTGTGGCAAGAAAGAAATTCAAGGATTTTCACCAGCAAGACGAGACCACTCAGGGCGGCGGTGAATAACATTCGCACAACTGTGGCTCTCCGGACGAAATATTCATAGTAAGGTACCATTATATGGAATGCAGATTTCATTAGATGAATCTCAGTTTTCATTATTGAGGATTTTAGTCACCAAGGTCAACTCTTGTTATAGGCTGATTGTAAATCTTTTTATTTATTTTATAATATATACATGTCGCTCCTTCAAGAAAAAAACAAGATATACAATTAAAAAGACCAACTAAATATGATCGAGAAATCTATCTATAGTAAAAATGAACTCATCGTCAGCCGGCCTTCCGTACATCAAAAAGATGGATGCCCGAGATACGCGGGTGTGTCAACGTCATTGCCCGAGTCAGAATCTGAGAGTCCCAATATGAATTATCGCAATCCAATCAACGACATTTCAACCAATCTGAACTCTGCTTCACGGCGGTGGTCAAACAACTGCCACATGTGCAATGGCCGCGACACACCATGGATCAGCCAATATATGATCATTGCTCCGTAATAGTTGTTCTCATCATTATTACATCAATATCTGGCATTTTACCATATCCTGAAAATTATGAACATGAAATCTCATAGTTTATTTTAGATTAAAAAAAAAGAGAAGAATCATATGAGAATAAATAAAAGTTATGAACTTAAATTACCTGGAAAATAATTTATATCAATCACATAATAGCGATCTCTTGTGCAGTATTCTCTAATTATATCTATGTTGAACAATCTCAAACCCTAATTATGCATATATTTAATATACTAGTTATTAACCCAATTAATTCATAATATTTTTCTAAAAATAAATTCACATACGGAAATGTTAAGAAAATACATATATTAACATACCAATCTACGACGAAGTTCTTTAGAAAGCCTCTCTAATAATGGTCTTGGTGGAAGTTCTACAAAAAAAATATAAACAAATAAAATATAAAAAAGCCTAAGAAATAAAATTTGAGAAATTACAAAATTGCCCATACCGGAAATGTAAGGATCGACATGTGCCTCGTCAGCATTAGCTGAAGCGCAAGAAACCCTAGGAAACCGAAATACTCCATTATTATTTAAAAGATCGTGTTTGTTTACATTCGGAAGCGAAAATCTACATACGACTTTTATTGCCTCCCCTACTATATAAACCTTAAACAAGATGCCTCCTAAAGTTAAGAAAAAAAATAAAAATTAGATATTATCTTAACATAATATATTGATAAAAATATGATATTAAACAAAAAAGAAGAAAAGAACTACCATGATTGACAAATTCTTGACGAATAAGAGTTGGTTCAAGCATAGATAAAGAATGTTGGTTGTATGCAAGACATAATTGATGAGACTTTGCGCTTATTGGCTTCGCCACTTTATATACACACCAGAATAATACATGTCATTATCAATATTATTATAGAATAAAATTATGCCATAATCTTTACTTATGAAAGAATGACATAACTAATTAAATGTAAGTGTACCTAATGGAAGAGATAAACAGGCCTTCCCGATGGCAACATGCATAGTTAAAGGGTCCTTCAAAATTACTAATTGTTTCGGAACACCAACTTCACCTAAACGAAATTAAATATATATCTAATTTTAGTTTTGAAATTTCATTTAAAATTATATTTGTATAATATATTATTAATTAAGTACTACCATGAGGATCATACAAGTTTAAGTCGAGGACTTGTTGAAGCATCGATTGGCGATTGTACAAATGTTGTATCTCGTCTGGTGGATCTAATACTGTCACTTCTGGATGTTTCTCTTGATAATCCTTCATTAAATATAAAATTTGCATAATTCAAGAAATACATCCATAATTTGAGTTTTTTTCTTTTCTTTTTGGATCAATTTTAGTATAATTTAATTTCATTATCAAAAAATTAATTCATATTAATTACAATCACAAAAATGGTGCATTCTTTACTATGCAACAATTAAGAACAAGATAAAATTATTAAATAAGTAATGTTGGATGGTTTCTTACCACTGAGAAAGAAAATTCATAATTAAGACCGGTCACGCAAGTGGACATCTCGCGCAACACATATGTGCTCAGTTTCTGATGAGTAACCGAAGCAATCGGTAATAGCGATTGATTTTCAAAGACAAGTTGAATGATTTTTTTGTCCCATGATTTGGACTTATATGCATGTGCTGAATAATCTCAGAGAGCTCCATGCTTGCCAAGGAGGAAGGTCTAAAGTAGCCTTAAAGAAATGTAATTATTACTATGGTTATTATTATTCAATATCCTCCAACATCTCATGTCGTCGAACGTTTAGAAATTTTGAGTTTGCCAATGGCGTTCCAAAAGGACCAAACAAGCAAAGCACTTTTTTTTTTTTTTTTTTTTTTTGCAACGAGACCCCCTAGGGAGAAGGTCGGAATTTTTTAGTTGGATTTGAATCACATTTCACAAATGCCATCAGAAGGTATAAACATCTCCTGTCACAAGTTGTGAATGCTCGAAAAACATTTTACTTGTGAGCTGAAACTGTTAATGCGACTAAAGTATGACAATGTATCTGCTACATTTAGTAAAGACTTTATTAGTGTTATTTATGCATTTTTCCTATTTCTTGTTAATTCTGCTTCATATGCAAGGGTGATAATCCCGTTCGTATTATTAGGAAGTCAAATTTGGTTAAATTGACAGGGTTTTTGGATGTTTCAGTTGGATACAATTCAAATATAAGGTTATGTCTACAGATTCAGTATTGATTTGATTGGCTGATTTAGCTCAATGAAATGAATCAGAATAAAATTCGATTTTTTTCGAAAGATTCACTGCCAGGCCACATTACTATATATTTTAAGTCCCATCGTATCAGCCTAAACCAATCAAAACCATCCAATAAAAAACAGCTCATTCAAGAAAGAAAATAGCCAAACAAAAATCCTATCCACTGAAAATATCTTACAAGAAATAACTGAATTCCACATTAAAAAAAAAAGGTTGTTAAACAAACTTCTCAAAATAAAAACTCTTAACAAAAACTCACAAAAATTCAAATTAACTTGCTAAATTTAATTTCAAATTTCAACGTGCAGCTTGTGCTGCTTGGGCAGCTTGCGCGGGCTCCACAATATTCTTTGCGAGCATATAAGTCCTCATATTCAAATTCTTTAAACTCTCAATCATTTGCTCATGCCTGCAATAATTATACAAACCAAAACAAAAATATCATATAAATATGTAAATAAGAAATAATAAACGAGATGCGGAAATAAACAAAATTAACATTTTATATCATAAATAATGATAATTTTTTTATTTATTAGCTCAAGATCAAATAAAATAAAATATTACAAAAAAATATTTTCACTTCATTTATTTTTCTCAACTTGGTTTACGAGACAAACTATAATGTAATAAAATTCTATAATTAAGAAAAAACCCACTTCAAAATATTCAGAAAACTCACGGACTATTCTGCAAAATTTCGCAAACAAAACACAAAAACTTACACATTAACATGATTGGTGGTCATAACGAGAGTCCCCGACACGGAATCGATCTTGGCCTCGAGCTTCGAATTCCGCACCAGATTCACAATGAACACCTCCGCCTCGTCGTAGCTCATGTTCATCTTCTCCGCCAACGAACTGTCACATCAACAAAAGAAAAGGTTAATTAATTTAAGATTTGCAATTTCCGAAAGGGTTATTTTGTAATTTCGAAGTTTTGTAGGGAGTGAGCAGAAAAGCTACAGGTTGTTTCGTAATTTCGTCCCCTCAACTGTCAACCAAAAATGAGCTATTTCAATAGTTGAGGGGGTCGAAATTGGACTCTTCTGTAATCAATTTGACATTTCGAACTTTCAGATTTAGGGTAATTTTGTAATTTTGAAGTTTTGGGAGGGTGAAAATATAAACAGGACGGACCTGATGTCGACGCATTGGTGGATACGGCAGTAGGTTTCAAAGATGAAGAGGCGCGCATTTTCGAGGAATTCGTCTCGTAGCGGGACTGTTGAGAAGTTTCCTTCTTCCACTCTTTTCCCCAAAAATGGATCATTCAATATCACCTAAAAAAAGATGAAAAATCAATATTGATTCAATAAACAGAGCCAAATATATGAATTTCAGTCTAGAGTAAGCTATAAAAAAAACATTTGTATGACTGAGGAAAGGGATAAATGCATGGTTAGCTAGTGCCTGTACATTAATTCGATCGCTATCAAGTCCACGTATTAATTACTTTAAACTTTTTTATCCCTGTGCTTAAGAAAACATACAATATTGGTCCTCAAAAGATGGCTACAATATTATTTCGGTTTCTGACCTGTTCGCACTCGCGGAGCTTCTTCTGGGCCCCGTCGAAGTCGTAGTTGACGTAGAGGCACTCGAGGAACTCGGTGATGGGGTCCTTGTAGCAGTGCTGCTCCTGCTGGATCACTTTTATTAGGTCCTTGAACATGTTCCTTCTTCGTTTGTTCACCACCACTGCTGTCGCCAGGTACCGCAGGAGGTGGTGTGCGTTCGTCTGGATCGCGTTCAAGTACCTAAAAATATGAAATAATTAAACTTAAGATGTTTAGAGAGAGAGGATTGTCCTCGCAGTAGAGAGGGAGAGGAGCTAGAGAGTTAGAGAGAGAGGAGCGAGAGGGGAAACAAGTCTATTTAGGGTTTTAGAGAGAGAGAGAGAGAGAGAGAGAGAGATAAAGGAGCTAGAGAGTTTGAGAAAGTGAATCAGAGAGAGGAAACAAGACTATTTAGGGTTTAAGCCTTTAAGGAGAGAAGAGAGAGAAAAACGAGTTTGTCTAGGCTTTAAGGAGAGAGAGAGAGAGAGAGAGAGAGAGAGAGAGAGAGAGAGAGAGAGAACCTGTCTTGAAAGAAAAGATCAATAATTCCGTTCCTGCCATTTTCATGATTGAAGAAGATAAACAGACTCCAATGCATCAGCCAAATCCTGTTCTGCAACTGATTCAACGGCGAGCTGAAATTCTACACAAAACCAAACCAAAATACACATCAACCCTAATTTCCCAAAAAACAAAAAATAAATAAAAAAAAAAACTAAACCAACTAACCTTAGAATCGATAATCTCTTTCAGACGGTTAAGTTCTTCAAGCGCAACATCCCAATTTTGCATCAGAATCTCAGCAGCAAGCTTTCCCCAAAGAGCACTGAGGCTTCTATCAGGATTGGTACACAAAGCTCTGTACTGGTACAAATAATCAGCCGCTCCAGAGTAATTACCACATTCAAATTGGAACTTTGCGTATTGGTACAGCGCTTCAATCTGATCCGGCCCAATCTGTCAAAAAAAAGAATCAAAATTTAAGAAAAAAGAGAATTAATGTGACTAAAATCAGTAAATTGAGAAGGAAATCGGACCTGGTAGCGATCGTTTAACATCTGAATGTTGTACTGTTTATCAGGCCTTAATTCCTGAACCAAAGAGGCGTTCTGAAGGAAGGAGATCAACGGAGCGGCCGATTCTTCTAACGACTTCAGTCTCGCCACCACTTCCACTCTCCTTTCCACCATCTCTACAAACCAGACCAATTCAATCAACCCAGTTAATAAACCTTCAAGTCTTTACTTTCACTGTCACTTTTACTGTTACCTTGGGGGACTTGGTCGGTGTGGTAGAGGGATTTGTGGATGTCCATGGCGTAGTCGACCATGTTGGTCTGGCTTAACAAATCGATCTTGGCCTTGAGGATCTGGTCGTCGTTGTAGAGGTGCCGTTCCTGGAGAAACTCCAGCAAAGGGAAGACCAAGTGCCGGTCGAACTGCGGCGCCACTATCCATGTCAGGTCATGCTCGCTCGCCATGACTGTATGTTACGAGCTTGGATTGAACAATGGCGCGCCGCCGCCGTTTTGCGAGTATTTGGAGAAGAAAGAATTAGGGTTTGAATCCGAAGTGCAAACAGAAGAGAACAGAACAGAACAGATATGGCTGGTTTACAAAATAGCCCCTTTGACATGAATATTTAGCTCATAGATTCTTACGTTTATTATTAAGGGGGAATATCGCGTATACCCTCCCAAAACTTATTATTAATTCTCATGTATTGCTCATCTTTTAGGATGCTCGTTATACTTTATATTATATCACAAAAATTGTATCTGATAGTGATAGGCGTGGATAATCTAAATCACTGATTGGCATTGTTATGGTTTTAGGATATTTGTTTTAATTTCGTAAGTAGAGAAATGAATGATGTGGGCGAATTATAATTGGATTACTGACTTTAGGTCTACTTTTGAAATATGATAGTTTCTGAAAAGTGTACAATAAAATATAATGTATAATATTAATTTTTTTATTTAGTTATAATAATATGATGTTACTAATATCTTTAATATGATTCCTTACACATCCTAACATTAAACCTACCAAAAACTGCGAGACTCTGTACAAAACTTCCATACAGGTAACAGATCATACTCATTAAACTAAAGAGAACCCAAATGGTCATACACTGAAATTCAAATGCAAATCCAACAAAATATGCAATTCTTATTTGTCACGTGTACCTCAATCTTAACAACCATAATGAAACATATAAACCCCACCCCCCCCCCAAAAGAAAACAGATATACAACAATTATGAACCATTTCTTCACTATCAACTTTTCTTCATAAGATAAAAAAAAAATATCATCCCTCATTCATCGCCTCTTGAATTGAACTAATGTAAGGCAGCTCTTGCATGCTTTTAATCAGGTTATTTAAATAATACAAATAATCCTCCAACTTGATTTTGGTTTGACTCGTTTAACTTTTACCCTTCAGGCAATTTCTTTTCTTTTCCCTTTTTTTTTGCATTGATTACTTTAAGTAATTTCATCCATTTGATACCTGAATTATACAAGATAATAAATATTCCTTTTGTTCCTTGATTGAAGTTTGAATAATTGAAGTAATTTAGAAAGAGAAATTACCGTGCTATTTTCTAGCTTGTGATGATTGTAACATAGCAAGATTAGCTAGTCTCTGTATCTCTTCAAAATTATTTTCGCTCATTGCTTCCTTATCAAAAATTGCATCTGATAAAACAACTGCACACGTCCCAGCTTCCATATATTTCTCTATCGAATCTATTACAAATAAATAACTCCAACTTGTCAGTATAACATTTAATACAAGTATTTATATTTTTTAAGTATTTTAGACCTGTTGTGATGCCTTGAGAAGCGATCATTGATATATTAGGAAACGGCCTTTTAAGAGTGGATATGTATTTCTCTCCACCTAACACTGACACTGGATAAATCTGTAAATTTACCAAAAAAATGGGGTAATTTTACAAAATTGTTGCTTAAAAGATGTTTAGATTAGAATCACAATTTAAAATTTTTTCACCTTGATGATTTGTGCACCAGCGTTATATGCAGAAAATATCTGCAAAATTAAAAAAAATGAAAATATGTTTTTGAATAATAGAAATGAAAAAGGGAAAAAAATTTTAATGGAGAGATTGGTACGTACTTCAGTAGGTGTCATTACTCCTGGAATGTACAGAATTTCGCTGCTTTGATATCCGTGCAAAATTTCCTTCGAAAAAAATAGCAACATTATTATGAGTTGAATAATTTTGGAGAACATATCTGATTTATTATAATTCCGGTAGAACATTTTGATATAAAATTTTGATATGAGGCAAAATATATGGGAAAAAAATAATATTATTATTACTGGGACAGTACAAGGGCTCATGAGAAATTGAGCTCCAGCCTTTACAGCCTTTTTCGCATCTTCAAAACTTAAAACAGTACCAACCTATAAAAAAAAAAAAAAAAAAAAAGAAACAACCAAAATACAATAATTACAGTATCTCAGGCATTTAAATATGATTTCAGCATAAAAATGAAGCATGTTTAGTTAAGGTCGATAGAAGATTGTGCAATGCTTAATATGATATTAATTATTGAAAATTATGAGAAATAATTTTGGACAAAATATATTACTCCTAGTGTAACTGAAGGAAAATCCCTCCTAAGCATCTTTATTACCTGAAAATCAGTCAAATATTCACAAAATATGCCACTAAAAGAAACACAAAAAAGTAATATATTAAAAGAAAAGAACCTCCAATGCAC
The DNA here is from genome assembly GCA_024447665.1 of Juncus inflexus. Taxonomy (NCBI): domain Eukaryota; kingdom Viridiplantae; phylum Streptophyta; class Magnoliopsida; order Poales; family Juncaceae; genus Juncus; species Juncus inflexus. The sequence continues at coordinate 3,558,966 of JAJHPC010000020.1, forward strand.
CTGGAGTTGACATTACTATCTCCAGCTACAAATTAAACAATACTTCCATCAAAAAAAAAAATTAAGAAACTATAAAAATGGTAAAAAAAATTAACTTAGGAAAAAGTATAGGAACTCACAACAGTGACGCCTCCAGTGATAGCAGCACAAGCCGCCTCCACTGCCATTTTCCCACTGCACAACACACATTACAATAACAAAAACACCCTAACAAACAATACAGATTACACAAAACTATATAAATTTGAACTGGAGACAGAGAAAACTACTCTTGTGCACGGAGGCAAGCGATGATTTTGGAACTCTGAATCTCCACCAGGGCTTTGGGAGACGGCGGAGACGTGGCGGAGGCACGGAGAGGAGGAAGAGAGAGGCGCCGGAGAAGAAGTGGAGAGGAAGGAGGAGGGAAGCGGGAAATGGAGAGAGTGGTGCCTCCGTCCATTGCCAAGGAGCCGAGAGAAGAATGAGATAAAAGCATTAGTGTGGCAAAATGATAATCATAATGATAGAAATAAATTAATAATAATAATAATAAAGAGGGTACTTTGATTCCCCAGTAAATAGGACAAAATATTAACTTTTACATAAGAAGCAGAAATAACATAAAGTTGCCTGCTGAGATGCCAAATTTCATTTAATTTTAAAAATGGTAAAAATAAAATAAAATAATGTACTATATAATCCATATTAAATTCTGGGGGAAATATGAAAACGTAGCAGATTGAGCAGGGCTAAAATACGACGATATACTGTTTTTTCACTTTCCAATATATTTTTTGTTTTCTATATAATATTCTAATTATTTTACGTATATATTATTTATTGCCTTTAAATATGAATTATAATATATTATATTTTTAATTTTATATATTGTTTATTTTCTTTATATATTTTTTTTTGTGTCGCGTTGTCCGTCACACAATATAATGTCCTAAATTATAGTAAATTATCTTTTTGTATAAAAAAAAAAAAAAGACAAGCCCGGAGGCAATTAAAAATCCATGATAGTAACTGCCCTGACATGCCTTTGGTATTGATGCATTGTCACACTTAACACGAATTGGCTGCTTAACACGATTTTAGAGCATTAAAAATTCAAATACAGTACATTGGTTATAAACCCTTTTTTCGTGGCATCTGTGATTCAAATCCAATTCAAAATATCTTTCCTCTAGAACTTCTGCAAAGAAAAAAAAAAGAACGAAAACTCAAAATTCGCTATCCTAATGTCGGAAAAAAATCAAGCTATTCTAGAAAAACAACAACATTTGTATCTCACTCGATCCTTTTGCAATATAATGATAAATTCGATTTCGTATACGTGAGATGTTGGAGGATAACCAAGGTCATGAAAGTACTCCAGAGGGAAAACCCAGGAACAATTTATTTACATTCATTTTGATGAAGTATACCAATCTCTGCGAAACATAAACAAAAGGAATATTAATACGTTGTTTGCCTTGAATTATGTTTTCATATCCAGACTATATATAGACATTGTAACAAAATATAGCATACAAAATAATAAAACAATATATATAGGGCTTAAGCAATATACATAAAAATAACAAAACAGTACATTTTCATACTGAAAGCTGGATGTATTAAATAAGATACAAAAAAAATTGGGAAATTCTTCAAAAACCCCCAAACTTTTTTGCATATTATGAAAAACCCCCTAACTTTTTAGATTCCTTCAAATACCCCCTATAAAGTAGGTTGAATTTTTTTTTTGTGCCCCCTATGATGTTATGTTTAACTTTTCCATCCAAAATATTTCTTAATTGCCAAAATGCCCTTACATTATTATTTTCAAATTTTATTTTATCCAATTAAAAATAATAAATGAATGAAAAATAATATTTTTTAATATAATATGATATTATTTTAAAGATATTTTATAATATCAGTTTTGATGCATTAATTCATTTTATGATATTATATTACATAATATATTTTATTATTATATAATTTATAATTTTATATTGCATAAAATATTATTTTCTTCTCTACTATTTATATAAGTTTATTCATATTTTAGTTCTCATTTAATATTAATAGTTGATGTAAAATATATTTATTGAATAAAATTAAATATGAAAATAATTATATAAGGGCATTTTGGTCCATTAAAAAGTTTAATGGATGGAAAAGTTAAAGTTAACCCCATAGGGGGTTAAAAAAAAATTCAATTCACTTTATAGAGGGTTTTCGAAGAATTTGAAAAAAATAAGAATTTTTTGATAAATTCTAGAAAAGTTAGAGGGTTTTTGAAGAATTTCCCAAAAAAATTAGAATTCATGGTCATTGTGGTTACTGGTTTTTGTTTTGAGTTGTAATACACTTAACATTGAATTTTTACGGTGAACTTTACTAAATAGTATTGAATTAAGAAAATGTTTGATATTTTTTTTATGTAATCAACAAACAGATAAAATGAAACAATCTTACTATAAAACAATATATATAGACATTGTAACAAAATATAGCATACAAAATAATAAAACAATATATATAGGCTTAAACAATATACATAAAAAGAACAAAACAGTACATTTTCATACTGAAAGCTGGATGTATTAAATAAGATACAGAAAAAATTAGAATTCATAGTCATTGTGGTTACTGGTTTTTGTTTTGAGTTGTGATACACTTAATATTGAATGTTTACGGTGAACTTTACTAAATAGTATTGAATTAAGAAAATGTTTGATATTTTTTTTATGTAATCAACAAATCGATAAAATGAAACAATCTTACTATAATTGAAAAGAGCCCATTTGAACAGACGATTTAACTAATTCAACCAATTCAAATTCGATTCAATTTCCATATAACATAGCCAAATGTTCAACCTTTAAATACGAAACAGAAATGACATGAAATAGCAAAATTACATTAACAATCCTAGTTAAGTATTTACTAAATGTAGCAGACACATACATAGTAACACTCACACTTTAGTTGCAAGAATTGGTTCTACTCACAAGTAACATCGTTTTGGAGCGTTCAAAACTTGTGACAAGGAGATGGAGAAATAACCCTCTTTTCATGGCATTTGTGATTCAAAATCCACTTTTTCCCCCTGCAAACTTGTTGTAAAAATAAATAAAAAGAATTCAAAATCCATTTGGTACCATAAATATTATATTCCAAAAATCAAATAAATTAGAGTGAACAAAGAGTGGTTATCATGCTCCTATTGCAATATTAATATTAACAAATTCAACCTTATACACATAAGATGTTGGGGAATATTAAAACGAAAATCAACTTCTTTATTTTTAAATATGATGACAATTTTGGATGTCATGAAAGATGAAATAAATTGACCGCATTAGATAACACGTTCTTTTGAAAACTCGTTCGATGAAAGGCCATATCGACTATTAGATTGGAATTTAACCATCATGAACTTAGAAATAACTCCACCACATCTTCAATTATAAATGTAAAGATTAGAATTTCAGCTTTTCTTTTCAAGTGAAACATGTACAAATCTGAAAAAACATTTTAGCGAGTATAATGAATAATCTTAATATAACAACAAATAATTATGAAGAGTTAGAAATGTCACTGAGCGAGTTGAATGGTATTTTATATATTCATAGAGCTGATTTGGAGGCATGTAGCTAATCATCATCCATCGATTACTATTTACTTATTTTTATCATGTGTGTCTTGTTTCTATTATTACTTTGTGATTAGTTAAGTTATTTATTTGGTAAAACTTTAAACATTACATTATGTGCTTGCTTTAAGTTATAGCTGTGCTTATATTTGGTATTTTGTTATTAAAAGAAGTCATGAAATTGGAGAAAGAATTGCTCAATTAACAAGTGAAAGCTTCTAAAGACGCAATAATATTGAACATATGCACCAAAATATTTTTTTTTTAAGAAGTAGCCCGCTACAATAAACTTTCATTAAAAATAAAAAGTTGCTATAATATAAAATTACAACTAATTAATGCCAATTATTGGCAAACATCAGATGACACTTTAATCCACTCAGAAGCCGTCGCTTTGACCTTCTTGAAAACCTGAGTTGACGTACATCTCATATTTGGAAGACTTTGTTATTTCGTTCTTTCCAGAGTTCCCAGCAAGTTGTTATCCAAAGAACTCACCATTCTTCTTTTTTGTTTTTGTCGAACTCTCTTTCGATTTTTATCGGAGCTTCTGTCGGATTTACCAATGAAGAGGTCAAAGTTTTGGCAAAATATTTGCATGTTTTGTGCCAAAGTTCTTAGCAAATGCATACTCTAAGAAGAGATGGTTGTGATTTTTGGTTTGGTTCGCATTGCAGGTTAGATAGTTATCCGTACGGAGCTGACGTCTCCTTTTTAAGCCTATATCCCTTGTGGGAAGTTTGGCTTGGTGCATTTGCCAAATAAAAAAAACTTAATTCTTGGTGGCACCTTAAGTGCCCAGATAGTTTAACGTGCAAAATTCTAACTCCTGTGTTTTCGAAAAATTTATACGTAGAGTTTACGGAGAATTTTCCTTGCTTATTTCCACAACACTTTATCTGGCTTATCAACCAAACATTGTGTTGCTTATATTTTGCATTAATGCATGTAGTTGTTGATGTTGGAAGGTGCTGAGTGCCTTGTCCCATTGAAAGACATCCGGATTAGTCAGTACCTGATTTACCGTTATGCTTTTATTTCTGGCTCTTCAGTAAAGTCCAGGGTATTCTTTTGCGAAGTTAATGTCTGAGTGCCATTTATCATATCCAAATTTAGCTTTCATGCCATTTCTGAGTTTGGTACTTTCCCGGTTGTTAAACTTAGGAAGTAATAATGCCAAGTCACTGATGAAATTTTTTTTATATGAGTGCATACTCATGGGTTTTCTGCATTTGCATAACATTCTCTAATCATTGTTAGCCAAATTTCTTGCTCCTTGATTTTAATTTTCCATACCCATTTCATTAGAAGCGCTTCATTTTACAGTTTTGCATCTTTTATTCTGAGATCCCTATTTTCTTTGCTTATGCGTAGTAGGTCCCAATTTGCAAAGTGTTTACCTCTTTGGTATTCTTTTGTTTCTCCACAAAGAAAATTGCGTCTTAAATGATCTCTCTCATTAATTACCCCTTTGGATAGGAGAAATGTTTGTATAAAATAAAGCGATGATGCAGAGAGGACTAAGTTTATAAAGGTCAATCTCTCCCCTATAGAAAGATACTTTGTTGACCATTCTAAGATTTTTTTCTAATTGTCTCTATCATAGGTAGGAAAAAGCTTTGCTAGGTTTATGTATTGAAAACGGAAGTCCAAGATATTTAATTGGGAATTCTTGTTTCCCACATTGCAGGATGTGCTGTACTTATCTATTCATTTGTGCCGGTGCCTGAATAGTGGTGAATGAGCATTTGTTGTTATTAATTTGGAGATCTGATATTGCGAAACATTTTAAGGTAAAATTTATTAATTGCAAGTTGACTCTATTAGCTTCATTAATAATAATCGTGTCATCCACATATTGTATTGTTTTTGTCGCCATTTTTTGCGGGTTAGGTGTCAAATTATTTGTGTACCCTATCAGTGTTTGTAGAGACTTTGCCACTAGATTAAATAGAAGGGGCGACGGTGGGTTTCATTGGCTTAGTCCTCTTCTATGGAAGAAGAATGGTTGCAAATGCACCAAAATATTAACAAGAGAAAGCTACTAAAATATATTAATTTATTATTTTTCTAAGCTCTTTTTTCTTCCTTTATTATTAGACCTGTTTGAATTGTTGTTAACATGTTGTGACGATCGGTAACCACTAAACATCATATGACTCATTTTATTTATTTAATATATTTTTCGGCAGGTTATTCGCTTGCTGATCCTTTAAAAAGAAAACAGGAGAGAGCTTCTAAAAGCATATTAATTTAACAACATGGGAACTACGTTAACTTTGCAGGGATAAAAAAATATATTAATTTTCCACTTTAAAGAGTCTATAATGGAATATAAGGAATTTACCAAAATATTGACAAAAAGATTTTTTTTAATTTCTCTAAAATAATATATAGTATAGTACTATAAAATAGTATCTAAGAATGATATTCAGTTAGGAAAAATATCAACAATTTGTAAGGTCAATTATTTGACGGTACAGTGAAGAGACGAAGGCTCTTATGTTGTTGTCATCATTGCCGGAAAGCTGGTCGACGACAGTAGACGTTATCGGCGGCAAGGAGGATCTGACTTTTGAGGAGGTACGAGACCGCATCCTGAACGAGGATATTCGGCGAAGGGAGCGGAGCGAAATCTCGGGTTCCATGAGTTCAGCCTTGAATGTGGAGAGTCAGAGTCATGGAGGTCAGAGAAACAACAACCACAGACGATCTAAGTCAAGAGGTCGCAGCGAGTTGGAGTGTTGGAACTGTGGTAGAAAGGGCCACATGAAAAGGGACTGCAAATCCCCAACAAAGGAGAAAAGGGCGGAAACAAGTTCCGCAAATTCCGCCACTGAGGAGGATTCAGACGATGCCTTAATTCTATGCATCGACAACCATATCGAGTCATGGATTCTGGATTCAGGTGCATCCTTCCACTCTGCCTCACAGAAGGATAAGTTTTTGAATTTTAAATCTGGAGAATTTGGAAAAATTTACTTAGCGGATGGGAAACCGCTATGCATATCGGGCATGGGCGATGTCCAAATAAAATCAAGTAATGGATTTAGATGGACTTTGCGGGGAGTTCGATATATTCCAGGTTTAAAGAAGAACCTGATATCCATTGGGCAGATGGATAGTGAGGGGTACAAAACCGTGTTTGGGAACGGGTTGTGGAAGATTGTAAAGGGTGCGATGGTTGTGGCGAAGGGTACAAAAATAGGAACTCTTTATCTCACGGAAAACAAGGGAGATTTGTTAGCAGTTCCGGGAGCGACAACTGAGCCGATATTGTGTCATAATCAGCTCGGGAATGTCAGTCACAAAGGACTGCAAGTGCTGGCTTCAAAGAGTTTGTTACCCAAGGTGAAATCGGTAGAAATCGGTTTCTGTGAGAACTGCGTGCTCGGCAAGGAAAAACAGGTTAGTTTTTTGACTGTCGGACGAGAACTCAAGACGGGGAAGCTAGACTTGGTGCAGAGCGATTTGTGGGGACCAGCTACGGTCCAATGCGGGTCACGCTACTACAAGGATATGTCAAATGACGAATCTGAGGACTACCATGAGGCGGTAGAGACGGGAGATTCTGTCAAGTGGGAGCGTGCAATGAGAGATGGGATTGAGTCTCTCGGAAAGAACAATACTTGGGTATTGACTTGGTTACCAGATGGCAAGAAGACGCTACAAAACAAGTAGGTTTATCGGATAAAGGATGAACCAGTTGACAGCAAGCGGTACAAGGCGAGATTAGTAATAAAGGGATTCCTACAGAAAGAAGGAGTTGACTACACAAAGTTATTCTCGCCGGTGGTGAAGCTAACAACCATTCGTACGGTGTTAAGTATTGTAGCGGCCGAAGATTTGCACCTCGAGCATATGGATATCAAGACGGCGTTTCTCCATGGCGATTTGGAGGGGGACATCTGTATGGTGCATCCTGAAGGTTTCGAGACCCCAGGAAAGGAGGGTCTAGCGTATAAGCTCGAGAAAAGCTTATACGGTCTAAAACAGGGTCCCAGACAGTTGACCAAGGAAGTCCCCATCGATAAGCTGAGGCTGTGCGCTGCCTCAGTGGGGTTGGTCGAGTGAGTCAGTGGGAGCATGTCGCCGGGCTCAAGGAAGATACAGGAGAAAGGAGAATGGATTTAATGCAAATGATTTATGTCATTATGAAGTCTCCAAGTGGGAGATTGTTTTGTGTGGAGACTTCAGGAAAACTCTGGATAACGTAAAAAAGGAAACCCGGTAGGAGATAAGAAAGTTCTCCATATTTGCTCTCCATGACTTATTTCCATAAGTGACAATTGGAATTGGAAATATATTTATTTCCTTATATTTGTATTTCCATGTATTAGGTGTTAATTGGGGCAGTAATTTCTTGGGTTATTTCCTTATATTAGGTATGACTATCCTATAAATAGAGAGGTAGGGGTAGAGTTTTATTCATTCCAACAACCACAAACAATTGTATTGTATTTCTCTTTCCTCAAAGTATTAAGAGAGTGTTTGAGTGCCGGCGGCCGTGGTTTTTTCCCTCTTTAGGGTTTCCACGTAAAAAATATATTTTTGTTCATGTGTCTTGCTTTCTGTGTTTGTTGTTGCGTCTCGGTTCCTAACAAATTCCGCTGTTTATGAGCTCACACCTTTCCACTCACCACAAATCCTGGCCTTGTTTGTTTAACAATAATCTTCCTCACGTCTCTAAGCAGCGCCAAGAGCATGAATTAATTCTTAATTAGCCTTTCACTCTATATAAGACAAATCTCCTCAATGTTCATTCATCAACAAAACAAAAATCTTTCCTACAATTCCTCAACTAAACGTTGAAAAAAAAAACATTCCAACAGTTCATCATGGCAAGAAGCATCAACTTCTCAATCATCACACTTTCAATCCTAATCTTCGTTGTTGTAGCTACAGCTGCTGATTCAACTGAGACTACAATGAGCTCAAACAACCCACTAGATGCAGTGAGGGACGCCGCGACTTGCATGACTGATTGCGCTACAAAGGTGGCATCATGCGCCACTAGTTGTCCTGGAAAGGGCACCGACATGCCGGCCTGCTTTGTTCAATGCACTTCCAGTATTGTTACCTGTTTCATTGGTTGTGCTGGTGGTGGTGGCGGTGCTCCTCCTGCTCCGCCTGCAAATTATTACTTAAGAAACTGATTTGTTAAGGATTTATTGATGTAATGTTATGGTTAATGGAATAAAGTATAGATAAGAAATTATTGGAATAATTCAACATAGTTCATGTAATGGGTATATGATGGTTTTATGTATAATTTCCTTGAATTAAGTACTGTTCATAATTCCCTCATCTCATTAGTTGAATTGTAAGTAATGATATATGGTTGGAATGCTTAGAAATCGGTCACTTATAATCAAATTGAACTTGGTTGTGTGAATTTCAACTTTACTGGGCAAATTCATCAAATAATGATAACATGAGGCTGTTGCACACCAAGTGTGGACAGCGGGCCAGCATATCTTCCAGATTTGGATTAATTTGCAACTTAATTTTCTTTTTTAGTTATTAATTTACTAATATTATAAAAAGAATATGTGTTTCTTTTTTAATTATAAAAAAGCATTTGTGCGAAATATATATTGTTTTTATACTTCTTCACCTAGAAAGATAAAATCATGAATAAACAATACAGAACTAAATATTAAATTACTCCAGTCCATTTCTGAGAAAACATAGTACTAGATACTTATAAAAAATAATATTATATGTAAATAATAAAATTGTGAATATATATTACGCAGTAATAATAATATATACAGAATATCTGTGGAGTTGGGCCAGAATCACTCTCGTTATAGTTTGCTGTCAAGTGGTGGAAAAAATGATATGTAAATTATGAGTTTGACTTGTTGATTGAATTGTCCTCTTGAAAAAAAAATTAGATTCCTCACTTGATATTATCTATGTACTAATTTTTTTTCTTTTCTGAACCTTTGTTCGCACATTTATATATATATATATTCTATCCTTGTGCATAGAATTCTTTTCTGAAAAATATTATATTCTATCTTTTCGTGCTTTACATAGTTTTTCACCTTTCATATATTTTGTTTTTTGTGTCTAAAAATGTTTACTATTTTATTCAAAATTAAATGTATATTTTTTATATAAATATATACTATATTGTATGATCTTATATATTGTTTATTGAAAATTCGGGCTAGAAAAAAGATGTGTGAACAAATCATTATATTGCCCTGAAATGTCACATCTCAAAAATATTAAATGATATAAACAAAGTTCAAAAAGGTTCAAGAAAGCCATAAACTCAAAACATCTTACAAACCACAAAGCAATAAGAAACCTACATCATAAGAAAAAAATGATACGTCACTAGGGCCTTGTTCAAATTCAAATTATATATATCTAATTCAAGAGTTTCCTCGTCCTTCCAAAATAAAAATCTTAAACACAATCCAAACTTTCAATCCCAACTGATCAAAGCCATCATCATTAATTATTAATAGAAAACAAATTTTACACATAAGAAAGAAGTCCAAGTAAAGTATGTGTTTCAATGACTTAAATAACAATTAACATCAGCTAAAATTACAACGAAACTAAATGAAAAAAGGTCAAAATAAAATCTTAAGTCCGCAGCGCGGCGACTCATATATAGGCGCCATATCAATTTCCACCAGATAAAACACATGGGGGGCGACCTTTCGGTTTGACCATCCATCATGCCGAAGTATCTTCAGATTCATGACAAAAACAAATGGCAATTTAACATCCGATAAGTCCAGTTTCTCCACCCTACTGAAACATCTCCATTTGTTGAATTTAAATTCCTCCAATAATTCTAGTGAAGAGTATGAATTGAGAGTTTCAGTAAGTGTAGTCATTGAAAAGACGTTGACGTTCAGATCTGTGAGCAGCACCACGGTGTCTCAAAAATTTCCCTTATATATGCAACTAAAATACATGCATAAATTAGTTGATTTATGTAGAAGAACAGATTAATTTTCTCATGGAAGTGTGATGATTGTACCGTAACCAACACTCATGCATTTTGAATGAATTAATTGTTTCAATTGGTTTCAAGTTCACTATAAAATATGTAGAACTATCAATTATAATTTGTTACTTCAATACTGTAACCAACAGTCATGAATTTTGAATGAATTAATTTTTTTAATTGGTTTCAAGTTCACTATAAAATATGTACAAGTATCAAGTATCAATTAATAAATTGTTAGTTCAATACAATGTCATTCCCGTATGCAGTCTTATAGAAAAAGTTTCCCTCCATGAATTATACTACCGAATATTGGAACATTGGAGGAAAACTTACATAAGAAAATAAATTATACCACGAAATATTGAAATATTGGAGGAAAGTAAAACAGAAAAATATCATTACAAAATGGAAAAAGGTCTGAGTTAAATCTGTTTAATTTACATAATGAGATGATCCTCCAAATTAGCTAAGAGATTGAACTTCTCTCAGTAATATCATATCTATTTCCCATTAATGAGACCCTTAAAAGAAGTCCATTCTTGGAATATATAAACAATAATATTTTATAATTTTGTATTCATTGATAAAATCTTTTCTTTTGATTGTCAGTTATGACTGATTCTAAGATCAACTAAAATTATGCTTCTCTTGAGTACAAATAAAATTTGTAATTGTTAATATGAACTATGAAATGATATGACTATCTTGCATCTCTGACAATTGAATGTTAGATTTTTAGTCCCCAAGATTTGTAGAAATTAGTTTGTAAATTTATCTACTAGATTTTACCATAGTTAAACAATACAGTTTACAAAAAGGTTCTCTTTTCTTAAGAAAGCCACAAACTCGGAAAAATTTCTAAACCGGCAACAAACCACAAAACAATTAGGAATAAGAGACAAAAATAACAACAGAGCCGAAGACTCCTTATTCAAATTCAAATTACCGTATAATCATTATTACATGAAAAAAGAATTTCAATCATTATTCACTACTCTTCAATAAACAAAGTTACAAAACCGAAACAACAAAAACAAATAAATATGCTCGGGACTTTCCTCATCCTTCTCTCATAAAATCCTTTAACCAAAACGAATTTAAACGCAATCCAAACCTTCTATTCATAACCGATCGAAGGCATTATAATCATAATTAGTATTAAACAACTTTTTATACATAAAAAATAAGCAAAATTACGCTTGCAAGAAGCTAGCATACTTAGCTCCCTCACCTCTGCATTGTCGTGGTTCATTAATTTCATCACCCGTTCTTTCGCCTTGAGATCCGTGACCACAATTCTCCCAGCTGGATGATACTGGATGAACTGCGACAGGTCATAACATGCAACACCAAGTGCGGTTGGGTCGTTTAAGGTGTCCAGAATCGTCATGAGAATTTGCAGAATCTGTGTATAAAAGAAAATAAAAAGAACATTTATTAGGAAAATATGCTTGAAGTATGCTGAATATGTAAGAACTGAATTCTATTCATGGAAATAATCATAGGCCGAAATACATTAAGTAGTTTTGAGGCGAAACTTTGACTATGCTTACATATGTGATGTAATTAATAGCTCAGGGTAATTTAGTGAATTTTATTACTTAAAGGACACATTTTTGGAATTTATATAAAACCAAAGTTCACTAACTTTCCTCGAGGTATTGAATTAGATTAAGGTAGGCCAGAATATAAAAAAAAAATCAATTCACATAAACCAACACTATAAATTTTAGTTGATTTATGTAGAAGAACTTAGATAGTTTTCTCATGAAAGTGTGGTGATTGCACTGACACCAACACTCGTGCATTTTGAATGAATGATTTTTTTATTTGGTTCCAAGTTCACTATAAAATATGAACAAATATAACTCTCTCCGAATATTGAACTCTCTCCCAATATAATGTCATTCCCCTATTCAGTCTTATAAAAACTCTCTTCGAATATTGGAGGAAAACTCAAACAAAAAAAAGATAATTTATACCATGGAATACTAAAATATTGGCGGAAACCAAACAAAAAAATATCACTAAGAAATACAAAATGGTTAAGTTAAATTTGTTTAATATCCATGACGAGATGATCCTCCAAATTAGATAAGAGATTTGAATTTCTCTCAGTTTCATGATAAAGGTTTGCATTTATTTTTGGTGAAGGTATAAACAATAACATTCTAAATCCTTTCTTTTGATTGTAAGTTATGATTATGATTTTATTAGCTTTTAGAATTGAAAAGATCAACTAAAATTATGCTTCTAGTGTGTACAAATAAAATCATCTTTCTAGTGTTAATATGAACTATGAAATGATATATCTTACATCTCTGGCAATTGAATGTTAGATTTTTAGTTCCATAGTTTACAAGTTTATCTAGTGGATTTTACCGAAGTTAAACAATACAGTTTCAAAAAAAGGTTCACTTTTTCTTTAGAAGAAAGCCACAAAGTCCAACAAAAAGAAAAAGCAATAGTAAACCACATGGGAAGAAAAAGAAAATAACATAGCCACCAGAGCCCTTGTCAAATTCAGATCACTGTATAATCATTATTACATGAAAAAAGAATCTCAATCCTTAGTCGCTACTCTTCAATAAACAAAACCGAAACAACAAAAACAAATAAATATACTCGGGAGTTTCCTCACCCTCCTCTCATAAAATCCTTTAAATAAAACAAATTTAAACAAATCCAAACCCTCAACCCAACCGATCAAAGGCATCAATCATCATCCTCATCATTATTTATTATTAAACAAAAACATTTACACATAAAAAGCCTCAACGAACTCACGCTTGCAAGAAGCTCGCGTACTTAGCCCCCAAAAAGAGCCTCTGAACAGAAAGCAGAGCGTTCTTTCTCACCTCTGCGCTATCGTGGTTCAACAATTTCATGACCTTCTCTTTCGCCTTGAGATCCGCGACCACGATTCTGCCAGCTGGATGATACTGGATGAATTGGGAGAGATCATAACAGGCAACGGCAAGTGCTGTTGGGTCGTTTGAGGTGTCCAGAATGGTCATCAAAACACGAAGAATCTGTGGATAAGGGAAAACAAAATGTTATGTTAGTAAAATATAAATAATTTTAGGCAAAAAAATGTTTTATGTCAAATCCGTAAGAATTGAAGTTGTGCTGATATAAATAATTATAGGCTAAAATCAAGTATTTAATAATACCCAAGGGTACGGTAGTGAATTTTGACACAATTTTAGGCAATTATATAAAGCCAAAATTCACTAACTTTCCTTTAGATATTTGCATTACCACTATAGATAAGCCGATTTAAATCAGCCTAATTATAAACAAAATCAATTCGCATAAACCATGCAAGGTTGCCAGTTTTAAATCCCAAGAAACATACTTAATGACTTATTGATATTTTACACGATTATGGTCATCATTGGTTACTGAAAATCCCAAGAAAAATACTTGACATCTTACTGATATTTTATACAATTATGGTCATTATTGGTTAAAGAAAATCTCCCAAAAACATATTTAATATCTTGGTGATATTTCACACAATTATGGTCAATCTCTCAAGAAACACATTTAATATCTTGCTGAAATTTTAGATAATTATGGTCATAATTGGTTACCTGAAAATCATTCTCCTCAAAATTGTTGATATTCTCGCGCCAGAAAAAGGGGTCTTTGTGCATTGCAGACCAGTCAAGATGGCCGAGCAGAACTTGTTGTTTGTACTTGTCGAATGAGCTCAGCATTTTGATCTTTTCTTTCAGGCCTTCTTCCAGCTGGTTTAGGGCTTCCAACAAATCCTATATTAAATGAAAATATATTAAATTGTTTGTTTAGTGATAAAGAAGAGAGAGTTAGGGTTTTAGCATAGGAAATATCATGTATACCTCCTGTATTTAAAACGTAAAAGATATCATGTATGCCATTATTTTACATGTTTGTTTTTTAAAAAAACAAACTTTAAATTATCCTTGTTTACATGAATACGTAAAGATAGAATGTAATTAAGGCATTTAAAAAATTATATTGCGGATACTTCTCATGTTTTGTAGGGATACATGATTTTTCACATTTCACAGGGGTATGCATGATATTTTGAGGTTTTGTAGGGTCGAAAATCCACCTAAACCCTAAAATAGGGTTTATAAGAGAGGGGAAAATGCTGACCTCATCGCTCCAAGCTTGAGCTTTGAGACTCTGAACGATTTGAGGCAAACCAAAGTCAATCATCTGTGCAGCAAATGCACTTTTGGGTAGCAGGTTTCTGAATGTCAGAATCACAACCCTCACAACCTAAAAACAAATAGTAAATTGATTATTTTATTAATGAATTGATTTTTATTACTCATTATAAGATCTAAAGAAATTTTACCATTGTTGTCTAATTTAATCTAAATGTATCGATGGAAGTAACTGGGTTTAGATATGGGCAATATATTTCGAAAAGAGAAAGATCCTAATTTGGTTTTTGTAACCATATAAAGACATTAATACTGAACTTTTATCGTTTATTATCAGATTAATATATTTATTGTACTATCACTTTTATTAAACTATTTCTATTTCAGGTTAGATTTCGTCTTTCGTCTTTTCTTGTCTTATATGGTTGTCTAATACAAACAGATCGGTATCAAACAAGTGAGTTTAATACGGCCGGTATATCTCAGAAAATAGGATCCTACATTTTGTATTCTAACCATGTAAAGCCACATTAATACATTAATGAAAGAAAATACATACTGAAATATGAGGATAAAAAACAGTACCTTTTCTTTTGTGTTGCCTTTGACAACATCGACAAGCCTAGGCACAACCCTAGTTGTGGAGAGATACTCGATAGCTGGCTCGTAGTATGACAAAAGCCAGATACACAAACAAGTCTCATACAGCAACTGCATTTAAAAAAGAAAAAAAAAATCAGAAAAAATATAAATATGAGTACCTCATTCTTTTTTCCCTACATAATAACTGAAAAAAAAAGAATAGTAGCAATTTGAAGCTGGATTTCGTATTAATTGCGTTTTAAAAGAATAATAATTGTAAGTACAACAAGATTAATTAATAAGGGATAAATGCAGCGCCAGTCCCTGTACTTTAATATGATAGCAATTTAGACCCGTTACTATTGATTCCCCATGTTTAATCCCTCTACTTCAAAAGAAGAGTGCATGTGTTTATAACCAATCACGCATGTTTTTACAAAATACAGGAACCAATAGTAATTGTGCTTTTATCCCTGATTAATTATTAATCAATTACATAATAATTGAATACCTGCATGGATTGCTGGTTGGAGGCAGGATTGATCAAAGGAATGAGCAGTTTGACTCCATCAGCTTTTACAAAGAGAGATCTGACAGAGGCCTCTCTTAACAAAGTCGCCAGACAGTTGATCGAGATCTGAACGGATCGGGTCGGGTGGGACGGGTTCCTCAGCTGCAAAACAGAAATAAATAATTATTAAAATCACTAAGGTGATATGTTTTCTAAGAATTGAAAAGAATTGGAAGTAATTATTAGTCTAATTTAGGGATTAGTAAGTTTAGATGGAGTGGAGACTGTAATCGATATGATTGGGTTTTGTTTGTATTAAAGAAATGAAGACCCGATTTAGCAACTTGATTGATTTGAGCCTAATAAGTGAATTTTGTTTTATTTTGCCTTGTGAACCTTCATTATTATTTTATTTTTAGAGAGAAAATATTTAACCTGAGAGCAGAGCCAATCAACCAAGCCGCTTAACACATCATCAATTGATGCGAATTTGCTTTTGGAAGATTCTCCATTAGCTGTCATGCCATTTTGGGCTTTTGGGCGCACACTAAAAGGAGAAAAAAGAAAGAAAAAGAGATAAAATATGTGTATATACTTTTTAGATTTTATGCTGTAAAAACACCTAACAATTTGAGAAATGAAGGAAAAGGATGAGACTAACCTCACGATAGCAGAGAGAATTTTGCAACTTTTCTCTTGTATGAACCAATTGCCTTTCCAAAGCAGCCTGTGAAATAAAATAGGCCTCTAATATTAGTTCATATTTTCCAAATATATACTTTTGAATTTATGGCGTTTTGTGGTTCAATTTGATCATAAAGAAAATGAGTATATCATCTCATCCTTTTAAGCATTATGTGAATTGAATAAGCTTTATGTTGTTTTCCAAAGAAACTTCCAAATCAACATTAAGTGCAAAACATGTATTTCAAACCCTAAAAAACCCAAAAATAAAATTAAAATAAAATAAAATAATAACAAAACTGAATAAAAATGCAAGAAAAACTAACTTTAGAAAAGGCTCATATGTATCTTCGCCAGAAAGGGATTTGTCGTGAAATAGTCTTGCTCGCTTAGGGTTTGCTGAAATATTATACAAAATAAAAAAATGTTAAGTATATTAATTACCAATATGTAATTATTAATTTAGATATAAAAGAATTCATTACCAGTGAGCATATCGTCAATAAGCGCCAGCACGTATTCCACTGTTTCTTCCTTTGAAATGTTTTGAAGAATATTGACAAAAAGCTTAACATAGTTTGGGCCATCCTGCAAAAAATCAATTGATTAAAATTTATTAATTTAAAAATTAAGTATCAGTTGGTCAATACTTCGAATTAAATTTGAAATCGTTTTCTCTACTTAATATATATAAATTTTGGTTTATAACTTTATATCCATCAATTGAATAGGTTCTTGGACAAAAAATCAGAACCAAATGATAATTTGGTTATTTTTAATAAAATTTGTTTAATTTTTCACAGAATTTTTTTTTGATAGATAAGAAGCTTTACTGCAATTAAAAATCCTTTTCATCCAAATATTTATATGAAATACTTTTTTTTTTTCTAGAACTGCCAATAAAAGAGAGTTATTTAGTTAATTAAAATTCAACAATTTAAAAATCAAGTATCAATTTGTCAATCAATACTCAGAACCTCATTTCTACAAAACCAATAACACAACGATTCAAATCAATTAACCCCACAAATACATACAGTTTCCACAAAAAAAAATAAAAGATAATGAATAAATAAATAAATAAATAAATAAAGGCTTACATCTTCAAGCAGAGAGGCTCTCTGATTCTCAGGCCGTTTATCGTATCGGCGTAATAACTGGAGACTAGTGCCTGTGATAAGCTTGGTCGACATGTAAGTCTCCCATGGAATATCTCTTTTCAGCACCTTCAAAAATAATGAAGCAAAAGGACTCAGTTAAAATAATCCCATTTCAGCTGTAAATCGCCAGGCAAAACACAAATCAAACAAAAAAAAAAGAACAATTATAGCATGACAAGTATTCATTGTAAGTTCAATAAAGGATTCGAGCTGGATTAATCAATATAAAATGCAATTGAATGCTAAAATGAACATATTTTAGAAATTGATGATGAATAAGAGATGATTGACCTGATCGGTAGTGAGCTCCGCCCGATCCATGTAGGTCAATACAACCCGCCTTTAATTTCACACCTTCAAAACCAAATCCACAAAAACAAACCCAGAAAACGGGAATCAGATCTATTATATCAAATTAAAATCCTAAAGAAAACACAAACCGAAATGACCCGCTGGAACAAGACAATAAATAAATTAGGCATTGAGCGTTATAAAGAGCGATCAAAGAAAAGCCGCTGTGATTTACCTCAGATCAAGAGGAGAGGCGAATCAAAGAGAGAAGACCGAAGAGATCAAAGATAACAACGAGTGGTGAGAGGAGAGAAACGGAAGAGAAATCAATCATTCGGAATCACAGTTTGTCAATCTGCACGAATCTTAAATAAAGCAATCCGACGGTTCAGAAAGAAACTCGTGTAATTTTTAATTTGAAAATATCCGGAAATTCAGAAAATACTCGTAAAATATTGAAAAAATATTAATTTCTGAAATTCGGTACTGATTCAACAGAAGTAAAACTAATTAATAACCGAAAATTAACAAAAAGAAATGGTAAAACACAGCGAACTATTTATTTGGGCCATGTTTTAAGCTTATTCCCTCTTTCATAAAATATATCCAGCCCAATAAAACTGGATCAGCTGATCAATCCAGCATTATTTTCATATACAACCTTAATTTCCTTCAAATTAATTTGACAAAGTATGTATTGAATTGGCTTCATCGATTTTCACAAGGCTCGGTACTTTATCCCTATTACTTACTATAATGAGGGTTTATAAGTTAAAAACCCAACTTTCACTTTTTCCTCTGCCGCCCTCCGAAATTCTGCTATTTCGCGCCATCTCTCTCTCTCTCTCGCGCGCGCGCGCCATGGCAAGCTGTGGATTTTACTCGCCCCAATTCTCAGAGGTCAGTATCTTTCAATATCTTCATTAGTTGCTAAATTTATTCACTCTACATGCGATGTATTTCTCTTATATTTCTTTTGTTTTTTCATAGAAAAGAAATATAGAAATGTTAATTTCCAAACAATTATTCGATTTTATTAATGAAGTTAGATAAAATTCAGGAAATAGCTTTCCTCCCACCATGGCTTCAGCCCAATCAGCTGCCCAATTTGTGTAATAAGCCAAGTGAGGTAAACAAACTTGCTTTATTCCTGATTAATTATTCACCAATTTTCATTTCAGTTATTTGTTGATCTTTTATGGGCATTTTCTTTTTTTCATCAGAAAATTGATTTTGAAGAGAATTTTTGCTTGGAGAGAAAAGATGGAAAATTCTCAAGCAGTATTTCTGGTTATAATAGCTGCCATTTGTATTTATCTGGCGAAAGCAATACATGCAATGGAAGTACATGTTCTTCATCTAGAAATGTAACCACTTATTTATTTTATTTACATATTATTATTTTTATTATCATTTCATTTTTTTTAATCTTATATTTTTTTAGTATCCTTTCAAAATGTTTCTTATCTATTTTCTCTTTTCAATAGGCACCACAACTTTCTTTGCATCTTTCTTCCTCTGCTCAAAACACAAAACATGATAATTTCAACGTAAATTTCCAAAAAAGCCCTTGCATTATTGAAAATTCAAAGCTAGAGACAAATAAACCTTCTAATACCACCAACCCCTTTCTTGAATCGCAAGAAACAATAATCGAGAAAATAAACATTCAAAAAGACGATTTTACGCTTTCACAAACAGACATAGAAGAAGCGATCGAGCTCTCTATTTCCGCTTCTGAAGCGATGGTAATTAGCGAATTGGCCCTCAATGAATTTAATAATTCGTCTTTTCATTCGAGCGGTGCGATTCAAGCTGCAATTAGGGTTAAACAAGCTAGAAATGAGTTGGAAAAAGAGGGTTTTAATCATTTTATGTATAATTCAGATCGGGAAATTGATTATTCGGATTTATTCATGGATTTGGATGAATTTGAAATGGCTGATGCATTTAATGATGTGGGTTTGTGTGATAATTTGTCTAATATTGGATCATATAATGAAATTGATGCAAATACTGATTCTACATTGGTTCCTTGTTCTTTGAAGGAAAATGGAAATTTAAATACACCTTTGAATTTAGGGTTTGGAAATTCAAGTTTAAGAGAAGAAAATATGGATATAAATCAAAATTTAGAACCAAGTATTAATGATTTTGCAGAATTGGAGGTAAACTATTTATTTTCTGTTATATAAATTTTTCCTATTTATATCATCAAAATTAATTACTTAATATTTTTTTTTATGTCACAGAAGGAGCAAGAAGTGAGAAATACACACACAAAAAAGAAAATAAAAGGGTTATTTATTCAAGAAACAAGCTTCATTTCAGAATCGATAAATACAATAAAAAATACCCCTTTAGAGCCAACTATAGAGCCTCAAAACGAAATAATTGCCTCTTCAAATAGCCCATTTAATGAAGGGGTATTTTTGTCAATTGACCCTCTTTGTTCGCTCGTTCCGTGCAGTATTGAGGAAAACAATTCAGTTGAGGATCAAGAAAATGATATTTTAATTCCCCAAAATGCCCCTGATGTTTCTTGTTTGGTTAAGAGAAAAAGGGTTAATTCACTTAAGATTTATAGTGTGGGAAAGGAAAATGTAACGTTTAATGAAGGATTGATTTGTAATAAGGAGAAATTACGTTTGGATGATTTGAAGTTTGTGTTAAATGAGGATTTTGAAGATGGGAATTTGGAATTTGAAAGAGAAAAAAGGGTTAAAATGAAAAAGAAAAAAGTCAAATTCTTGGAGGTTGAATTTGGTGATAAAGAGGTGAAAAGCGACGGAAAAAATAAGCACAAAAAGGGACCTTCAAGTAAGTTTACTTGTTTTATTTTATCTAATTTTTGTAAAAAGTAATGATTCTTCTTTTTTAATACTATAATGATTCTTTTTTTATTTGCACTTTAAATAAATACTCGGATTTTTGCAGGTTCAAAATCAAGAAGTAAAAGCCAAACAAAAAATATTTTGCAATTCAACCCTCAAAAGAGAAAAAGGAAATTCGGCTCTTTGAGCGGCTCAAATTCAATGGATAAAAAAGAAAGAATATTTCAAGGTTTAGAGTTTTTATTAACTGGATTTTCAAGAAAAAAATTGAAGGAAATAGAGGCAATAATCAGAGGATATGGTGGTTATGTTCTGTCAAAATTACCGAAATGCCCTTGTAATTTAAAAGGAAAGTTTTCCGAGTCTTCTCAATGGAGGCCTCCAGTTGTTCTTTGCCCTAAAAAGGTTTGTGCTAGACTTTAAATGATACGTTTTTATATGGCAAAATGGTGCATTTACCTATTTTTTTTTACATTTTTCCCACTATTTAATGAACCCAATATTTCTCATATGAAAATATTAAATTAAAAACTTTATATATACAGCATATTAATGAATTTTACTACATATTTTCTGAAAAATTAGAGAAAATAGTAATTTTCCAATTAATTAATTAACATTAAACCTCCCCTTCTTTTTCACCTAGTTCTTTTCACTATTGTGTCTCATTTACAAATAAACCAATAATGTTAGCCGTTATTTTGTTTATTTTCAGCAGTAAAATACTGTGTTTTGTAAATAAATAAAATAAATTAACAAAAATATATTAAATTCAGGCTACTTATTAATTACTCTATTTATGACAGCTGGCGACTACAAAATTTCTATATGGATGTGCCGTAAATTCATGGGTTTTAAACCAATATTGGTTATTTGACTCTCTTCAAGCCGGCTCTCCTTTATCTCCATTCAGGTAAGTTTATTTTATTCATATTATGATATACTTGAATTAAATCATTTTGTGTATTATGAGTAAAATTATTTTATATTAAATTAGTCATGGCCCGTATGAATGCATAAAATCCATAATTTTGATTATCCACACAAAATATTGTAATTTTTAATTAATTCAAGGGGTTCTTTGTAACTTTTCTCCTTTTCTTGGTAGTAAGATTGTTTATAATTAATAAAAAAATGGTAATTCATAATTTGGTATACTTATAAGTTTTTGTTTATTATGACTAAAATTATTTTACATTAAACTTTAATCATGAGAAAGCATAAAACACATACATTTTGATTATCCACACGAAATGCATACTTTTTGTAATTTTTTATTTAATTCAAGGAGTCACATGTAATTTCGCTACTTTTGTAGGTATTTAATTCGTCAAGCTCAAGCGTATAATCCGAGTTATTTTATTGGAGATCCGTTCCGCTCCAAAAAACGCACTTTAATTTTTGACGGAATAGGCTTTTTGTTGTATGGAAAAGTTAGTTTCTCTTCAAAAATTTCCATTATTACAAAGGTATATAATTCTACAATATAGTTATCATCTTATGAATATCTTTGGCTATTTAAGTTAGTTCAAACCTTTAGTTATGCTATTATTGGAATTTTTTTCAAAAACATTTCTTAATTTTAGGAAGCCCCTGTGATTTTTAAATCCCCTTAAAAAAGCCCTGTAAATTGGATTGAATTTTTTACTGCTCTATGGTGGTGTTAATGGCGTTAAATATCTTCTTCTTTTACCAAAATATCCTTTTTCTTTCTATATTTAATTTTAATAGACACTCCTAATGTTTCTGAATAAAAAAACCCTAAATATTTAAAATAATAATTAATAAAATAAAAATAATTTTAACATTTTTGAAATGTATAACCCCTTATTATGAAATTTAACAACTTATTAATTGATATATTATATTATTCCAGCACGGAGGCGGTAAAGTATTTCAATCGCTACAAGAATTAGTTGAGAGTTTAGCAAACGGAAATATTAAAACCGGAATTATTATTGTTGAAAATGAAGCAAGATCGTCTCGCCATCTCAAATATTGCGCACTTGAACACAACATACAAACTTTGGTTAGTAATTAATCATACTATAATTAGGGTTTTGTTCTTCCAATTAGTTTGTAAATGTTCTTCAAAATTCAAAATGTTCCCATCAAAAAGTAAAAGAAAAAAATGGTTGTAAAAGTCAAAGCAATCCTCATTTTCATTAGTTTGTTCTATAAATGAGATAATTCTAAATTTCTTATCTCTACTCAGTCTAGAACTTGAATGTATAGACTATGTTAACAATTTTTTAGAGAATTAGTTGAGTTAAAGAGTTCTTTTTTCTATTTCTTCATGCAGCCGATGAGTTGGATAACTGAAATGCTCTTTTGTGGGAAATTGGTTCCTTTCAAGAGGAATCATTGCGCGCAATTCCGTAGAATTAAAATGCCCAAAACCGTCCCTCAAAATTTAGCATTTGATATGAGTCAAGAGATTTGATATATATAATTTTTTTTAGCAGTGATTTGATATATATAATTATTTATGAAGAGAAGTATATTCTTTTTATTTTATTTTCCTTTTTAAGTGAAGATAAGTTCTATTTTTGGAAGTCAAACATGACATGACTTTCTTTCATTTTTTTTAATTTTTTTCTTATTTTTTTGTAATTTTGTTATTATTATTTTAGGATATTTGAGTGTAGGAGAAATTTAACGAATTAGATTGAGCATGAAAATGTAAATGGTTTATTATTAAAACAAGTTTCATTTTATTTTAGTTGTTGTGCTTTGTAAAACAATATCTATCTATCATCATATTTACAACAAAATTAACATTTTTACAACTTGCCTTACATTAACAGGGCTCTCGCAATTTTACATATAATTTTCTAAACCAATCATTACAAAATATGTTTATAATGTCCAAGAAGTATTGTAAAAAAGCTGATGAAAGACTCCTTCAAGAATTTATACACACTATAAGATACGCTATCAGACTTTTCGTGATTCTTTAGGAATATCAAAACTTTAGAACGATAAATTTAAGCATGTTATGACCTGAGCTAAATTCATAAGAATCTCCATTCATTAAAACATTTCTAAGAATCTTATGATGAATAACAAAAGCTTTGAAACTGAATAAACTGATATGTATTTAGTATTGGACTCCATAATATTTTTTGCAAAACAACTTAGCATTTTTTTATTTTAAGTTCGGTATTTTGTATTTCGACATGATTAAGCACAATTAAACAACTTATGTTCAAAGGGAAATGTACTAGAATTAAATATATTTTTTCTTATCAGTAACACTAACAAAACAATCATGCCAACAAAAAAATATTACTTATAATTTTACCTTGAAAATGAAAACCTGTAGTAGTTTTTTTTAACTAGCACTTTATTTTTATCTAAATAACTAAACATAGTAACACAATTTTAGTCTTTTATTTAATTTTATTTCTCGAATTTCATACTAATTTATTCAAGTTACAATTTACATATCTTGGGAGATTCATTAACAGAGACCGCTAATTTCTTAGTTGATACTTCGTTAAACGTTTTTTTGCGTTAAAGATCTATATTCTTTCAGTTTTCTTCTCTTTAGAGAGAACTCTGTGACCCAAAAGTTTCATTTTCGGTTGACACCTTAGTTCCAAGTCGAGTCGGATTTGAAGCTTCCAGGTTTCTTGGAAGGTTTCGGTTATGGGGTGCTTGGATTATGTTCATTGATTGGGTCTTTCTTAATTGTTTTCTTGGTTTTGTTATGGTTCTTTTTTTTATTGTAATAATTTACTCATAAAATTTCTCCAAAATTTTAATTGATCTTCTCACTTTTAATTATGATAGTAAGGCAACAATAAGTATCTTCCAAAACCTTATCTTCAAACTTCTAGTTACTATATTAAACTATTAGAGAATAACTACTAACTTTTGTAAGGTTTAAATTTAAGTAACACTTTTGTCAATATCCTCCAATATTTCAAATATATAGATTTGAATGATAGATCCATGGTATACTAATATAAATGTAAAATCAAACAAACATAACACATATATACTCTTCGTTTGTAACTTGATTTTGCATTATTTATAATTAGGAAGTCATTATTGTATTATAATCACAATTCACACATACCATATGATAAAATAGGCATGTAAGTAATGACCCGAACTAAATTCATAAGAATCCCATGAAAAATAAACTAAATGTTTGAAACTGGATAGAGAGGGAGCAGGAAACATGATCAACTATTCAAGTGTAAAAAAATAAGTTTTCTTAATCCAGCTCAGCAATTATTCAAGTGTAAAAAGTAAAAACATTAATCCAAAATCCTACTGAGCAATGACAAAATACTATCCAGCAAATACAAGGGATCTTTACAACAAGAGTTAAATATTATCCCTCTTTAAAAAAAAAGAAAAAAAAAGAAAAAGAAATCCAAATTTTCACAACTCATGCTGTGATTTTCTCTTCAACTTTTGAAGAATTAAGCTCTGCTTTCTTCTCAGATTCTTTTATATATTTCCATCCTCTTTTATTCACTCCACTGATTCTCATTGGGGCCTCAGCCGCTTGAGCACCTAAATAAAAGATTAAAAAAAAGAAAATAATCAAATTATAATCAGCCCAATGAATTATTTTCCTTCTTTTGTAATTCATTTGATTTTTTACAAACTTGCTTTGTGGTCAATTTATGATTGGGGTTTAATATTGGGGGCAGTTTTATGTTTAAAAAGCTGAAATTATCGCATATATCCTAAAATTGGAAAATCTCTTAAGATCCCCAACTCCTCATTTCCCAATTTATTTTAAACCCTTACAACATACAAATTTATGCTTAGCATCCTAATTGGAACAAACTGTAATTTAGGACTAAACCTCATTTGATTTAGATTAAAAATTTAAATATATTACATTCAGATAATTAAAATTTTAAATATATTACATTCAGATACGCTAGGGACCAAATTGATTTCTTTTAATTAATTTACAGTTCACATTGTTTTTTTTTCTGCATATTTTGGGACTAAAATCAGAACGCACATTTTCCCATTATTTCACCCCCATCCAAAATTATTACAGTGACTTAACAAAATTACAATCTAAGAAAAAAGAGAAAAAAAAAGAGAAGAAAAACTCACCAGCCTTGTATCTGATTCCCCATGCCTTTCCATGTCTGCCATCCTAAAAAAACAGAATAAAAATTAGAAACGCAGTTATATTAAAAAACAAAATGAATACGCAAATTTTCTAATATACCATCCAAAATCTCAAATATCAAATTCACCCGTCCAACAAGGTAATATTACAATACTATCCCTCATATATTGTTTTCAGATTAATAAAAATAGCTTCTTCAGGTCAATTGAGGTACACCATTCAGTTCTGAGAGCCACATTAATGAAAGCTCACTATTTCAAACTGTGAATTCAATATTATGAAAATTACAAAAGCAATAAGAAAGAGAAAGAAGACTACAAACCTTATAAAGATTGATCTTCGTAATCTGATAAGAGACATCCCTCCAGTGACTTTTCGCTACCTGATAACCCAACCCCCAACTCGGCAGGAACTGCACCACATCAAACAGATTCTTCTTCTTATTACTCTTCTTCCTCGCCTTCTCCGAATCACCGCCGCCTGATCCAGCCGCGGCGGCGGCGCCACCGGCCGTTCCACCGGCGGAGGCGGAGGAGCTTAGGGTTCTGATGGAGATGAAGGACTGGCGGAGGAAATGAAGGGGTTTAGCTCTGCTCGCCGCCATCGCCATGACTGAAGCTCTCTGAATTTCGAGTTCTTTGAAGTGAAGTTTTGACTTGGGCCTAATATACCTTTGTAATATTTTCGGCTTGAGAAAGGGTTTGTTGGGTTTTCATTTCCCATTAGAAAAATCCAAACTTATTTACTGGGCCGTATTTGGGCTGAGTTTGGTTTGATTTGTAACTCTTTCCTACTGATTACTGTGCATGGATATCCATAGATTATTTTTATTTATTTCGATTGTAATTAACAAAATATAATAAATTAGTGATTCAATGTATATCAAAAGTGTCCTACGGGCGTCATATCGAAAAAAAAATGTATATAAACGTGAAGTGTTTGTACATAGATAGCATAGAAGTACAAATTAACAAAACCTTAGTTTGAAAGGCCTTATATTAGGCCCGGCACTAAAAATTGCAAAATATATCAAATATTACCAAAAATGTTCCTGGAATTATATCGGTCATAAAAAAAGAAACCGCAGCAATGCAGAATTATTCATCTATCGGATCTAATAATCTCTCGCTAAGCTACCCGACTTGTATCCTTACTTACAAACCCCGATCATCCCATTCCCTCTCTGAGATCCAATTCAGCGCAATTTAGATCATCTAAATCCCACCATTACTGAACAAACAAAAACTTCAAGATCATCAAAAAAAATTGACATAAAATACATTATTATTATGATTACCTTGACAGGAAAAGTGCCAGGTGGCAGTTTAGTAGTAGTCAACAAATCCCTCAACCTAATCGCCTTGACCTTATTCGCCAAAATATCCAAAAGCGGCAATAATTCCTCAGTCCTCAACGGAAAATTAGGGCTCAGCCACAAAACCCTTTTTATACTCACTCTCCTTACTAACCACCTCCTTTTTCGTACCATTGTTGACTTCTCTGATCCCCGTACTGGTACTGATTGAGTGTCGGGCTGGTATGATTCTGTTCCTTCTAGAAGGAGTCTTCTCCTAATAAATCGCTCACTTTTTCTTCTATGTGTAAGGAATTTCGTGCAAGTACCGGTATAGTACTTTTCTTTGTACCGCTAGTTTGTCCTTGGTTGTGTTTGGTACGGCCCCAATTTCCAAACCAGCCCTTCTTTTCTTGTTTATTTTCGGTCGGGTCCTCGATCGGAATCTCTCTTTGTTCGAAATAACTGCGTCTCGGTCCGGCAAAACCAGTACCGTTACTGGTACCGGTTTCTTCGTTTAATTCGCCGTCCATTTTTAAGGCGTTTTCCAGCTGTCTCTTTTCCTCTTCGGTTAAAATATCGTCAAACTCTTCACTTTCCTCTTCACTTTCTGAATTATTCTCACTATTATTATTACTACGACGGAAAATTATACTTTTCACCTCACTTTTCCTCCGGGACCCTCGATGAGCTGGCACAATGTGGTGAACCTAAACTAATACATGGCGAACCGCTCCGTTTTCCCCAGTTTTGTATTGCAGACATGGTGAACCAAAATCTTGAATAAAATTCATCAGCAGACTCTTGGAATTCCCCCATCTATCATTCACCACCTGAATTACAATCTCTCGTCTCTTCCTCTCACGCACTCATCTCCAGCCTCCACCCCCACGCCCAAACTCTTAAACCTTTAATTTTTTTACCAAGTAGACGATAGTGGTAGATCTGATAGCAGCTACTCTTACATATCACCTTGTTCACTCGCACAAAAAAAGGTTTCGTTTTCAAATCGCAAAAATCAGATCTCTCCTTTCCTCTTCTCTCTCCATGAGATTTCTAATGTTAATGTTTGCTTCAGCCTTTTGGGGGAAAATTCTAATGTCTTTTTTCTCATTATTCGTTCGTCTTTCGCTTATAGTGTGTGTTTTTTCTCCTAGCTGGTCAATTTCTGAAAATTATTTGATCTGTGATGATCACTGCACGCCATCTGCACGATGACATGCTGAAGTTAAAAGATAACAGCAATGCTTTTTGTATATTTCTCAGCATTTTTTTTAATTGATCGGGATATTATTCTAGTTTACGTTTTTCAGAGTTCTTGAGTTTTTTCTATTTCATTTTTGAATACTTTTGGTGATATTTTGCAATAAAAGTGTTTGCCAAAATGTTTACTAGAAGGGAAATCGGAAATCACGTCGGAGGTACTGTAGCGATCATGTAGCAACAGATTGAAATTATATATTGCTTTCTCACGTTCCTATATATGCTATATATTGATTTCATTTTTTTAAATATGCACTGTTTACCGAATGAATTTTTATATACTGTTTGTTTTCAGTTTATATATCTGTATATACTGTTTTCATTTTTTTTAAATATATACTGTTTTATAGAATGAATTTTTATATATTGTTTGTTTTCAGTTCATATGTTTGTATATACTGTTTTCAGTTTTTATATACCGTCGCTACAGTTACGTCGCGCAGTATCAGCTCCCTTACTAAAATGCATGTAAGTGTTTGTGAAAATGTACTTAATATTCAGAATTTTTCAAGTAATTTCATGTTTCAGTTTCTACCTCAGATTTTTTAAGTAACTTTTATGATTTTTGATAGCTCTTACAGATCCGGTTCTATTTTGTGCCTTGTATTCTTTTAAATTTTTGAGTTTCTTTTTTGCTTTTTTCTTGATATTTGTCAGGTTACAGTTATTGTATTTTTTTCATATTTTTTTATGATTTTTCTATTTCATTTTCATAATTCTTTTGGCGATATTTGCAGGGAAGTATTTGCCTAGATATTTACTAGGATGCATGTAAGATATTTTTGAAAATATGGAACTTGCTATGCATGAAAATGATTTTTCATCTAATTTCATGTTTCATTTTCAGGTTCTTGGAATTATTTCCCTGATTTTTTCATATTTTTCTTAAATGTCTTTTTTTTTTTTTTTTTTACCTTAGTGACTCCTTTAAATTTTCAAGTAATTTTTCATCTTTACATTTTTCCTTTTCTCAAAATTTCCAGTTTTATTTTCACAACACTTTCTTTCAATTTTTTGAAAAGTTATAATTTTTCAGTTTGTATTGGTTGATTTAGGTTTTTCATCGAGCACCT
Organism: Juncus inflexus; assembly: GCA_024447665.1. Taxonomy (NCBI): domain Eukaryota; kingdom Viridiplantae; phylum Streptophyta; class Magnoliopsida; order Poales; family Juncaceae; genus Juncus; species Juncus inflexus. Next base: position 3,588,535 of record JAJHPC010000020.1, read on the forward strand.
AATCTTCATATTTTTTTTCTTATTCTATTAATTGAATTTTTCCTTTTTTTGGAATTGCAATTAGTTGCATTTGTTTTAACTGATTATTAAGTAATACAAATTTGTAATAATGAAGAGAAAATGATAAATTCAGCATGTGGATTATGTTATGGTAATGTCATAATTATGGCAAATTGTATTGTAGTTACTATTAAAGTATGGACTGTGATAATTGTGTAATCTAAGGTGTTAAATGATAGAGGATATATTTTGAGAATGTTTTGTGAATTTTGAAATGTATACATAATACATTTGAACTAGATTGAATTTGAACTAGAAATGTATATCTTATTTTGGGAAAGAATTGAACATAATTGAAAACAGACCTTAATTTGGGTTCCAAATTTATCTTTCTAACATAATTATCACATCAAATTAACTATCACAATAAAGCTGTGAATACACCATATTACTTAATACAGATTATCACTTCGATTTAGAAATTAAATTAACCTAAAAATTGGAAATACGTTTTTACCATTTGAAAAAACTTTAGTTGAATAGTGGAATTTCAAAACTGAGAAAAAAGGAACAAAAAACCCAGAATGGATTTAGGGTTAGGGTTTCATGAAAGAGAGGGGAAGGAGGGGGCGAAAGGAAAGTAGAGGCGTTGAAATTTAATGGGCCTCCGATATTTCAATACATTAGATTCAAAATTTAAAATTGAAGTGCAGCCCGCTCTCAAGATAAACGAAATAATATACAGTCTGTTAAATCTAGTGATCCGTTAAATCTAATAATATCCAACTTGTTAAATCTAATGCAATCCAGCCCATATTGTTAAACGTTAAAAAAACAACCTGTTAAATTTAAATCCCAATTCTCTATACAGTAACCACAAAACTGAGCTTACATTTAACACCAGCCCATTATTACTAGTTGCCATGTCATCATCAGAGATTTGGAGGGAAGAGTAGGGGGAAGGAAGACTATCATCACTCTTACTATTACCGTTATTATTATTACAAGCATTAAATAATTCTTCATTGGTCATCACACCAAATCTTAATTCATCATCAGATAACTTAAATCCAAATATAAGCACGAAATTTCCCTACCCCAACCAAGCCCCATTCGTCTACCAAAACGAACTAAACAAAAAAAAAAAAAAAAAAAAAAAATTATATATAGATGTCCGCTAATAACATCGCATGTTGTACGGTTGCTTTAGTGGTGGTGGAAGAAGTTAAATATCCAGGAAATGACAAAAAAAACAACCATGCAAGCCAAAAGGAAATAGAGGAATCGATGTACTAGGCAAAATATCTTGCTTGCAGTACAAGCTACATTTGCATTTGTTGTGTTATTGTTTGTAAACTCACTCCTTTGGTCTATGAACTCTGCCTCGCCAGATCCAACTACATTTGTTGTGTTTATGTCCATCTCAACCACTTCGATTTCCAAATCCGCCTCGAATGGGTCAGGCACCAACAACCCGTAAGGGACAGGGGAGGGCACAATGGTGTTGTAAGGAGAAGAAGGAGAAGAGTTTTCCACTTCGATTTCCAAATACGTCTCGAATGGGTCAGGCACCGAGGACCCGTGAGGGGCAGGGAGGGCACAATAGTGTTGTAAGGAGAAGAAGGAGAAGAGTTTTCCACTTCGATATCCAAATCTGTCTCGAATGGGTCAGGCACCGACGACCCATGAGGGACAAGGTAGGGCACAATGGTGTTGTAAGGAGAAGAAGGAGAATAGTTTTCCACTTCGATTTCCAAATAGGTCTCGAATGGGTCAGCCATTGATGACCCATGAGGGACAGGAAAGGGCACAATGGTGTTGTAAGGAGAAGAAGGAGAAGAGTTTTCCACTTTGATTTCCAAATACGTCTCGAATGGGTCAGGCACCGACGACCCGTGAGGCACTTCAATTTTCCTGCATAAGCCTCCTCCAAAATTTCCTATATATATATATATATATATATATATATATATATATATATATATTTTCCTGCATCAATATACCATTTTCAATTGTCAACTTTTTCTTTCATCACATTACTCTCATTTCCTCAATTCCTTCATTTCTACGAGCCAACAAATTTTTAACCACCCACATACATTTTTCGACTCATGTATACCATTTTCCCACATTAATATACCATTTTCAACTCACAACTTTCTCCTTACCAGCAGAGCTCATGCTGCTGATCTTCATATCCCTCCTATTAGTCGCGACCTCCTTACCAACGGCCCCAGGAAGGAGACGTGCTCCAAGGTGAGTATATAGATGTACATGTATATGCATATGCATAGGTATATGCATATGTATATGCATATGCATATGTATATATATATCTATGTATATGTATCTATGTATATGTATATGTGTTTTTTGTGTTTGATGTTGCGTCTCGGTTCCTAATACATAGCAATTTTTGCAAAAAGGCCCTAAACTACACTGCAAAATTGCAAAATAGACTTTCTTATTAACTAGTTACTAAAAAAAAATTATAACAAAAAATAGTCTTTATTCAACTTTATTTGTAAAGCTAGCTCTTTTGTTCATTCGCTTGATGGAATTGTTGAGAAGTGAGTTTCGGACAATAACCTGTTTTAATTTCGTGGTAATCGGACTTAAAAACTAAGTTTCGTCCAAACACTGAACTGTAAATTTTTTATATTTTTAATCCTGTAGGCATTAAAAAAACACAAAACAAGTAAGAGGTTTTTAAGTGCTAATTATAGTTGAGCATACTCAAGAGTCAAGAAATAAGAATATAAATTTTTTTCAATGATTAAGCGAAATTTCTTCAGTTTTGTCCAATAGCTAGACGAAAGCGGTAGTTCTGTAATTAAAGTTGATCAAACGTCTATTTTATGAAATAATTTTTTCATAGATATTAAAAAAAAAAGTCTTACAAAATATGTCAAATATTACAAAAATGTCTCTGAAATTTTTCAGACAAAAAAAAAATACTTGAAACCGCCATCAATCAGCCTCTAGCGGATCTAATAACCTCTCGCTAAGCTACCCGAATTGTCTCCTCTAATGTATACCATTTTCCCACATACCTTTTTTGACTCATGTATACCATTTTCCCACATTAACATACCATTTTCAATTCACATCTTTCCCCTTACCAACATAGCTCATTCTGCTGGGCATCATATCCCTCCTATTAGTCGTGACCTCCCTAAGGATCTCCGAGGTCTGCATCGACTCAAAGTACTACAACACGCGGTTCTCTCCCTACATGAGATCCCAAGTCGATGACAGGAACAACCTTAAGGACGCCCCATGAAGGAGACATGCGCCGAGGTGAGTATGTATATATATATGTAGACCTGCTTTTTCAAATAATTTGAATGTGTAGTCCGAGCGGATTATCTAACCATAAGAAAAAGATTTATTCTGGTAAAAAGTCATATTATTAATCTAAATATTTTTATATCTCGCATATTTTCATTTGTACGTTCAAAGCCCCTGAAACACTCTTTGTAGTTTATACCCCAATAGTTATGAATTATCTTATATACCCCTATACAAAAAATCGTGAAATGTTTTTTTTCGCAATTAAAAGACACAAGTGTTCCTGAAAAATTATTTTGAAATTTGATTTGATTATTTTTAATATTTTATCAAATTTTGGCAGAAACATAATCTTTCACCAAATTATGATTTCCACAATTATATGATTCACTCAATGGAAGAATAAGTTCAGAAAATTGTTGGTGTGAGGTAATTTTATACCAATTTATATATTTATATATACTTTCTAAATTTCCATTTTTCTGCAACATTATTCTTTTCTAACAGACCACTTAACATTAATAAATAGTACGTTTAACACTTGAATTTTTTCTTTCGCAGTGTACCTCTATGGGGCTTTGTGGTTGATTTCATGCTTTTCAACATAAATGCTAAGTAACGTTTATTTCATTATACATACCATCATCAGTTTTTCTTCAAAAGAAAAAGTTCACGTAAATTTATTATTTATATTACTTGACATTTCAGGGTCAAATCTCTATTTTTGGATAGCAATTATTCCAATCGCAGTAAGTACTCTTCATTTTTCTCTCTTCTTAACTAAATTTAATTATTCACTAATTTGTTTTCTTTTTTTAATAATTTTTCAACATATTTAATAGCTTGTGCTTTTAGAAGATGCAAAACTACAAAACGTTATTGCAACTTTAGCAATAGAAAATGCAGGACTTAGTGGAGAAATGGTCGGTTGTAGGAGAGTAAACTGCATATACATATATACATATGTATATGCCACTAATTACTTATATTTTATTTATATCTATTAAATATCTAAATATTCAAAAATCACATATGAGTTTTTTATTTTGTTGAATTGATCTATACATATATTTACAACTTATATTTTATTTATGTCTATTAAATATCTACATATTCAAAAAACACATATGAGTTTTTTTTATTTTTGCATGTTTGCAGGCCAGTTCCTTTGCAGTTATAGTACATTACCTCACTAACACTTCAATAATTAAGCCGGATAGAATAGATCGATTCAATACTTCCACTTAAACAAAACTAAATAATTTATATCATTGGTTCACACATTTAACAAAATTCCCAACAAAAAATTCCAGATGGGATCGAACTACAAAGCCGGACTAATCCCTATCCACGGTCTGGATGACTCAACCGTCCTAATCGAAATATCTAAATATTCAAAAATCACATATGAGTTTTTTATTTTGTTGAATTGATCTATACATATATTTACAACTTATATTTTATTTATATCTATTAAATATCTACATATTCAAAAAACACATATGAGTTTTTTTATTTTTGCAGGTTTGCAGGCTAGTTCCTTTGCAGTTATAGTACATTACCTCACTAACACTTCAATAATTAAGCCGGATAGAATAGATCGATTCAATACTTCTACTTAAACAAAACTAAATAATTTATATCATTGGTTCACACATTTAACAAACTTCCAACCAAAAATTCCAGATGGGATCGAACTACAAAGCCGGACTAATCCCTATCCACGGTCTGGATGACTCAACCGTCCGAATTGAAACCAGCACGGTCTGCTCTTTAGAAGAGGGCGACCAGGACTTTTACAAGGATTTTGTGAGAAATTCTTCTGTCAGAAATTTGTCAGTCAGACCGCCCTTTGTGAGAATTGAAATGCAACCGCCAAATAGAATGACTAGACAGAGGACCTTGGGCGAGTTGATGAACGACCCCACAATCGGCCGCACGGATGGGCTGAACAGCGGATCGGGAGGAGGAAACATCGGATCGGAAAGACCGCATACCGAATCGGAAGTGCCTTTGCTTAATAGTAATTCTACTAATAATTTGTCGATATCGGTGCCGACTTCGCCGAGTCAGAGAGGGGAGTGTTGACAGGTGTCAATCGATGCCTTAGTTGGGGGAAGGAGTGAATTAAAAGGGGGGTGGATTGTTGTTTTATATATATGTTTATATGAGAGTTGATAGATTTGGAGATTTTAAAAGTAATATGGTAGTTAGATGGTGGGTGCGGGATTTAGATTTTAGGAGATGACGAAATTCGACACGTGTTGTTAAGCATATTTTACTAATTTTAATTTTGTTTTTTGTTTATTCTCTCAAGAGTGAAATGGCTGATTGTAGGAGAGTACCCTGCATATACATATGTATATATATGTATATGGCCACTAATTACTCGCATAAAATTATATTTCTGTAAAATATGTGTGTATATATATATATATATTTTTTTTTTGCAATTTTGCCGTATAGTTCACCGAGACGCAACAACAAACACAAAAAGCAAGACACAAGAACATAAAGATTTTAACGTGGTGATGTTAAGATTGGGCAAATTTGATATAAAAGGAATTTTGAGAGGGTACATTTGATATTTTGAGTTTTAGAGGGATAAATTTGATATTTTGAGGTTTTTTTGGAAGGGTATACGTGATATTACACCCAAAAAAAAAATTCTTGAAACCGCCGTCAATCAGCCTCTAGCGGATCGGATCTAATAATCTCTCGCTAAGCTCCCCGAATTGTCTCCTCTAATCTCTCTCGCTCACAAAGCTCGATCATCTCTCTCTGTGATCCAATTCAGTTCAATTTAACCCCCTCTTTCTTTCTCTAATCACACTCCTCATTAGATCCCACCATTACTGAACAAACAAAAACTTCAAGATCATCAATGGCGAGAGGCGAGACTGAAGCTTGCTCAAAGACGTACGGCTTCCCGATCTACTGCGCGGTCTGGGTCCCCTTCTCTCAGATCGCGGAGAAGTTGAAGAATAAGGAGAAGAAGGATGAGAAGGACGACGATGATTCTTCTCCTTCGGATCGGATGCTTGTGGCGCTGGGCGGAGGAGGCGGAGCGGGGAACAGCGGCGTGCCGAATGCGCTGGCTGTGTGCGAGTTTCGTGTTAGTTCCAGATCTCTATCAGATCAACCGGTAAGTGTTCTTTTGTTTTTGTTTTTTTTAAGGGGCAATTTTACTGGTTCAAATAGAATTGAACTAATTTGAGGAACAATTTGAAAATGAACTGGATTAAACTGAACTTAATTGAATTTTGTTCAGTAGAACTGGATAAGAAATTAAATAATTGTAAAATAAAAACATCTCACGTCGCGTAATGAATAATGTAAAGTATGACTAGGTCATTTATAACATGATTATTTGAAATCTTAAGTTTAAATGTCGAAGAAAAGGAAAAAAATATTTGAACACCCCAAATGTTTTGAACTTAATGATATTTGATGTGTATTTGAAGAATTGTTCTTTTTGCGTTATATAAAGTTCTTGTTTCCGGGCCTGATTCTAGGGTTGGATTCTATATCTCTACAATTTTTTTAGTTTTTTTTTCCCAATTTTCTCATGTTTAAGGATTTATTATTTACCTTGTTTTTAGGTGTTTAGACTGGGGACTGAGTCTGAATTACCATACAGAATGGCTGTTCATCCAAATGGAGACGGAATTATTTGCTCTTTTCCAGATACAAGCTGCAGGTCTCTTTATAAATTCAACATTTTATAATATATTTAAAAAATAATATTATTTTTCTTTATTGGAAAGCATTGTAAGTTATTTATGTATTTTTTGCTTTTTTTTCTGAAAGGTTGTACAAATGGGAGCTTACGGAAGATGAAGAAAATAATAATAATATTCAATTAATTCCTGCTGAAGAAGAATTAACACAGCTTGAAAATATCGGTTTGCAATTGGGTTTATGTTTTAATGCTGAAGGCTCAGTTCTTGTCACTGGTGGTGAGGTATATTATTTTATATTTATTTTTGCCTTTTTATATATCCCAAATCAATTGGCCAAATTTTGAAGGATTTTGACTCTTCTTTTATTTTTTTTTAAAAGGCTGGAACTTGGAAGTTTTAGTTTGTCTTTGTGTTCTTCGTACTGAATTGTTCTTTTTTTTTTAACCTTTTTATTTGTCCGAAATAAATTGGCCAAAATTTCAACAATTTTAACTTGTCTTTTTTTTTCTTCATTTTTTGTATAAAAGCTGAAATTTAGAATTTTTTTTATGTTTCTTAATGAAATTCCTGATATATCTTTTATTGGATTTTTTACGTAGGATGGAAATTTGAGAGTGTTTAAATGGCCAGACATGGAAAGTATATTAACAGAATTCGTGGAAAATACAAGTATCAAAGATCTTGATTTTAGGTATTATTTCAGTACAACAAAAAAAAGAAACAAAAAGAAAAGAAAAAATTAAATAAGATCAGTAAGCAGTCAGTATATTAATATATATCTACCATTCAAGTCTATTATAGATGATAAGCATGTATACTTACATTTTCTAATTTCACATTATTCAACTAATTTCATATATTTTATTTTATATTTGTGCAGTTCTGACGGGAAATATTTGGTCTCACTGAGAAATTCAGGCCCTTGTAAAATTTGGGATCTAAATTCATCAAATATTGTTGCCAATTTGGCTAGAGAATCTGTAATCCTCTTTATTCATTTATTTAATTTATTTTATTATTTACTCATTAATATTAATACGCACTTGAAAAGTTTCAATATTAAACCTAATTTTATACATGTTTGTTACAGGGAGAGAATTTTGCATACTGTAGATTTTCTCGTAATAGCCCTGTCCTTTTTATTGCTGCAGTGCAAAGTAAGTTTATAAAAATAATAATACTTTTACCAATTATATTTATGGTACGAATTATTATTTTTATCTATACCGGTAAAATTCCAACTATTGTACCAATTATTATTTTACTGGCAGCTTTCTGATCAACCTTTCTTAATTGTTTTTATGGGTTTTCTTTTTGGTGTTTGATCTGTTATTTTTTTTTTTGAATTGTTATATATGCATATATATATATATATATATATATATATATATATATATATATATATATATATATATATGTATGTATGTACATTTTTTTAATGTATATATTTTTTAGATGGCCACGGTAAAATAATTACATGGAATACTTCCACATGGGAGAGAATAAAATCCAAAAAAGTCGTCAGAGATCCGATTTCAGCATTTAATGCTTCTCCTGACGGCAAATTTCTCGCTCTGTAAGTCCTCAAAACACACAAATCCGCCCGTTATATTATCAAAATATAATATTAAAAAATAAAAGGGTTATTTTGTCATTTTGCATAGTGGGACCATCGAAGGAAATATTGTGATTTTGAGCTCTGAAACCTTGCAAGTTCATTCAATAATTAAGAAAGCTCATATGGGGATTCTTACCACTATGGCGTTCTCTCATGATTCAAGGTTTTTTTTACATTAATATCCATCTTTTTTTTTATTATTCCTTTTTGGTCCTTTTTAGTGCAAAAATGCTACACAACGTTTTCAAAATAAAAGATGGTCCAAGTTTACTATCATGTAATTGTGAAACTAGGATTTATGTTTGATCAAATACTTGTTATATTTAAAATTATATGAAATGTGAAAGTAATTTTTAATTTTTTAGGCAATTATTGTCTTCGTCATTTGACTCAACGGCTAGAGTGACTACAATTGAAGCTAAAAAGAATAATGGTATGTTTTTATCATCATATGCAAATTCATTATTTATTTTAATATATTTTGTTGAGTTTTTTGTGAAATTTTGGTGTTTTATACAGGTTTGAGCATGTGGCTTGTATTTTTGGTCGTGATACTCGCGATTTTGGCATATTACATGCAATCAAAAGGGCTTTTTTTGCATTTACAACCCTAATTTTATTTATATGCATAATATACAGTTACAATAGATTCTATAGTTTTCGCTCGTTTTGATTCCTTGAATTGAGTGTGCTAAGTGATGTTTAACTTATTTGTAGGATATTTAACTTAAATGTGTAGCAGAACTATTTTTGGTTTGAGTAACTTAGTTTTTGAATTTGTAATGCAAGTAATAATGTCACGTGTTGACAATTTTGTGTGATTGCTGGTTTTATAATTAATAAAGTTAAAGGCCTTCTTTTTATTTGATTACGTTGCATTTATTTGACATTTTGTTAATTTGGGAAGTCAGTTATTTGAAGTTGATTTGCAGATAAAATTTCAATTGTTTCCTTTTGTCAACATAAAATTGTTTCCTTTAAATATCTTAGTATAACATCGTTAAGGATATGTTTATTTACGAAGCATAATTACAATTGTTTCCATACTTGATAATGGAGATATTAGGCTTAGGGTTTTAGTTTACACTCCTATTACAAAACCCTCAAAGGTACCATTACAACTTGATTACCTTTTATATATTTTATCTCATTGGAAATATGAAGTATAACTACGAATATTACATTGTTGTTTGTATATGTCTTCACAAGAATTCTATGTAATGAAGTCCCATTACGGGAGATGGTACATAAATTGATCTGATGGATGAAAATGCTAGAACTGAATAATTATCGCTTGAGCATTTATCTAGGACAATTTAAGTATAACTATATGCATGTATTATCCTAACATGACACGAAAAATTTCTTAGATACACACTGAATGAAAAAGTCGGTCCTGAAGTCAAAGCATAGCCTGTAAATCTAGATAAATAACCACATACACACTAAATTAAGCGAGATGGTGACGAAACAAATTCAGTCAACCAGTACAGTTATCATTTTTTCCATATATAATGCTAAAAGAACTAACCCTTTCTACTATATATACATTTTAATCCATTCCATCATTACGCAAGTTTAAATTCAATCTTTCTTCTCCTTCACATTCTCTCAATCAAACTTTACGTTCTCACGTTGTTCTGTGTTTTCATCCTAATTTGTATCAAGCATCCTAATGAGCTTGCCAACTAGACCATGAGTCTGTTAGTCAAACCGACCAAGCCCAATGATAGAAAACAAATCAAATTTAAATTGATCAAACATGCACGATCATGCATGACAAACCTGCAGAACCAACCAAAGCTAGGCTCGCCTGAGCCAATCAATCTGCCGGACAGGCCAACAAAGCCAAAAATTCCGGTTCCGACTGAACTGGCCACTGAGCCACCACAACTAAAGAACCCGTAGTCAATCGGGATAAAAAAACAAAAGTTTAGAGATGAGGAAGCATGGCAATACAACCGTTTCTGTAATTCCACGGCCTCGATGGATTGAGCGCGAGGAATCCAACCCCTTTTATCTGATCCCACTTCTTCCAGAATCAGAATATCAACCTCTTTTCACAAAAACGGCCCTCGAGCCTATACCGGAGGGAATAGAAGAGGAAGAGGAAGAGGAAGAGGCAGAATATTCCAATCGAGAGAATATGGTGCAAGATATGATCATAAAAATAGGCACCTATTCGTAAAAAAATGAGGTTTCGAAAGAAATTGTCCAAGGAATTCAAGGAACTTGGACATGTCTTTTGTTTTTGCTAAGGTTTGTTCTGTAGGGTCGATCTTTGTCATTGAAAAGATCATACATATTTTTTTGTTTTATTTTTATTGAAAATTTTGTTACATTTCTGTAAATGTTGATTTATAGAGCTAACAGCTAATAAAAGCATTTAATCTTTTGTATTTAACTATTTCATATTTGATGATCATGTCTATTTTAACAAATTTTGTAAGCTTAGTATCTCAAGATTATTGAAAAAAATGGAAATACAATATTCCAAAAGCAAATATCGACAAATCATTTAAATTTTCATATAAACACACGCACGTACACATCTGTATTCTGTACAAATAAAATGCAGGGCACAAACAAATTTTGACAAATCATGTTTTGTTATGGAGAAGTTGCGTCTCAATCGTTGCAAATAATGGGATCTAATCATAGATCGAAATGCTTAAGTTGTAATCATAGTTGCCATCTCCAATTATGAAAATAATTCCTAAGTCTTCCATGCTTAGAACATGCTGACGATTACATGTATTCAAAATTTCAACTCAATGCCAAATCTTCCTATCTCAAGCGGTTAGGTATCCATAAAATTTGAGGAAGAGGTCTGAAGTTCAAATCCCAACAAACGTATTTAACATTATTTAACAAGTTTTTCAATTCAATGATGATGAATTTGAATCTCAAATAAATAAATAAAAATTCCAACTCAATATAGATCCAAAAAAAATTATTTTCATGCTTGTTTTGGCAAGGGGTGGAATAAGAAATGGTCACAAACAATGAAAAATTGAAATACTATATAGCAAAAGTAAATTTTGATGAAATTTGCAAAATCATTAGTCAAGTTATAACGTTTCTAGATGGACCACAAGGTATGTAATGTTATATATTTTAAGAAATAACAAATTTTTACCCTTAAAAAAAAAGAAATAACAAATTTTTGAACGGAAAAAATTAATAAAAATTAACAAATTATTGGATATATATATATATATATATATCTTAATGTATCCAAAATATACTGAGTTCTATATGTAATTGCAGTAATATTTCTTAAAATGAAAAGTATGAAAACAAAAAACAATTGGCGCTGGGAAAACTGCCAAAATGATCGTATATATACATTCCATAAGCAAGTCATGATCACAAAAGATCAATCATTCTACCACTTCCCATGCTTACATTTGCACTCATGCAATTGCATTGCACTCATGACTCACCCCTCTTTCTCTCTAAAATCTCTGTCGCGCGATCCACGCGCGTCAACACGGGCGGCCCCACCTTCCACTCCTCCATTTATCCCTTCCTCGTTTTCTATCTTATCACCATCACCTCACAAACATTTAGACACACCTCACAAACATTTAGACACATCTACACAAAAAGGAAGGAAAGAGATAGAATAGAACCACCATTTTTCTTCTCAAACAAACCCTAAACATGCAACAACAATCCGGGCAAGCTTTTCCGACCAACCTTCCAGCCTTCTTCATGGCGTCCTTGTACGGCCACCAGCAATTAATGGCTTCTTCTTCTTCTTCTTCTTCGGTGATTGATCATGAGCTGTACCCTAATCCGAGTGCAACGTTATCCATGCAAGATCCAACGATGGATCGTGCGCTTCTCGCATCGAGAAATCATCGTGAGGCGGAGAAACGGAGGAGGGAGAGGATTAAATCGCACCTCGATCGGTTGCGCTCTGTGCTTTCTTGTGACCCCAAGGTTTTTGTAGCTAAATTATATTATTGATATTCACATGATTTTTTAATTTAGTTATGGTTTTTTTCTCTCTTTTGTTTGTGTATGTATATTTTTTTAGCCTTTCCTTTTATTTGTGTTGTGCTCATATTTTTAACTTTGGATTTTAATTGTGTTTGGTCTTTATCTCTTTCCTTTGCTTATATTTTTTGTATTTACTTTGTTTTTTATATTTTATATGTTTAATTTTAGTATTCCTACAGTACTTAATGCTATCCGCCAAAGAAAGAGATATTTTAGTTTAGAACCTTTTGCAGAGGAATCTTTTTGTCAATTTCTTTCTTATGGAACCCTAAAAATTTTCTTTTTTGTACAAACTATAAACTGCAGGCATGTTTTATTATGATCTTTTTAATTCCCTCTTTGTAAACTTTTTTTTTTACTTTTTCATGTTCTGATATTCTGATATTTAAAATCTCTATGCTTGTGTTTTGTGTTTTCTTAGTTTCAAACGCCATACGAGGCTTTTGATGTGTTAAGATTAATATTTAGCTTTATGGCGATGCATATTTTTCTTACCGATAAATCAAGTTTCACTTAACATCATGTTGCCATTGGGCATCATGATTTCTTTCTTTTTTGAGTTAAGAGTGATCTTATTCTTTCTTTTTTGAGTAAAGAATGATCTTATTTTTTCATCTTTCCTCTTAATAAATGGTAAAAAGAAGGTATCAAATTTATCTCCTTTTTCTCCTTATATAAGCAAAGGAAATCTTTTGACTCATTGTTCATTTATTTTTCCAATTCCGATCACATCACACGCTAGTTGCATATTTGCATGGCACTTATGAGGGTTGAATTATGACTTACCAAATTATACCATCATACATGCAAACTTACATGCCTTCTATTCTATGTGTATTTACTATATTTAGATACCACTTCACATGATTATTATTTTCATTTTTTTTTCTTCCTTTATATTATAAATTACCCATATAATTCTCTAACATACTAATTATATTGTTCAATCATCCAAATATAGATAGACAAGGCATCCCTACTAGCCAAGGCGGTAGAGCGGGTCCGAGATCTAAAACAACTCACCTCTACAATCCCGGAAACTAATAACTTCCCGAGCGAACATGACGAAATAGTTGTTCTTCCCTCAAACTCAACTATCAGCACTTCCAGCTATCAGGCGTCCACAATATTTGAGGCGTCAGTATGTTGTGACGATCGTGCTGATCTTCTTCCTGATTTGATCCAAACGTTACGTGGACTAAGAATGCGAACCCTAAGGGCTGAGATCGCGACACTTGGCGGTCGAGTGAGGAGCGTGTTGGTTGTCGCTAGAGAGCAAGGAGATGATCATGATGAAGGAGATGAAGATGAAGAAGGGTCAATAGATGGTGGTGAGTTTTTGAAGGATGCGCTTAAAGCACTTATCGATCGACAAATGGCTGACAATGCCGAAAGGCCGAAAAGGAGAAGGATTATTGATGTGAGTTTGGCCTAGTTAACTTTCGAGGGATAATTAATTACCCTTAATTGTTTATTTGGTTATCTATTTTCCATGAATGGTATATTGGTATTGAATTTGTATCTTGAAAGATTTGTTTTGAGTATATTTTGATTTTATTTATGTGGTGTGTTTGTCTATTTGTTTGGAGTGAAGGTCCTATTTGGAGGATAGGGTTAGGATTTGACAACCTAATTAAGAATGAGAATTAGTGTTGTTAATTCTAAGCTAAGGATATTTTTATAATAAAGAGATGAAAGTGTAGCTTGCTAGCTTTTCAGTAAATAAAGTCTTGTTTGTAAGAAAATGACATTCATATTTTATGTGTGGAGTGATAATAAATAATTAATAAATTTATTTTATTCCATCTCTATAAAAATTTTCATTATTTCCCTTTGAGTTTAGTTAACAAAATAAATCATGGTTCCCTAAAAAAAGCAAAATAAATCATAGTTGATCTTGAATATTATGCTGGTAACATGCTAAGTGAAAATTTCAATTTACTTAGATAAATTCACTACCTAATCAACACTGATATTACATGGAGTGCCAAAGTCAGAGAAAAAAATAAAATAAAATAATGGGCTTTCCATATTTATACATCCTAGTATCTATACTTCTTTTTCATCTGTTTGGTTGTACATAGAGCGTTAGGTTAGAAACTTAGAAATAGACTCAAAATATACAAAAACACTAGAATTCACACATTACCTTGTTTGTAATCATGTTCTCTCTTGAATAGTAACTCATGTAAGCATTTGTGTCTTTATTAAAGTCGTCATTTGGAATCATGATGTGATATGAGTGCATGAAGGCATGTGTACTTTTCTAATTGAAGAACAAAATCATTGAATACAAAATTTCATAATGATGTAAAATTAGTCAATATTTTCATAAATATTATATCATCCATGTGTTATGACTGACGAGTACGCAGAAAGCATGCATATGTGACATAAAAAAATTAAAAGGAGGCAAGTTTTCTAGGGTTTCTTTTTGTTCATGTGTTGTTGCCCCTCTTTTGAGGGGAGAAATCTTCCCAACTGATGAGTCTTTCTTTGGCAAAAGCTAAACAGTACTTTTCAAGGAGACAATAAAAGGTAGAATTTCTGTCAAAAAAAAAAAAATAAAAGGTAGAAAATTAAATTTGTATACTGGTCAAGAAATATGATTCGCTAGCTACAATCCTATTTTTAGCTTTTTGTATTAAGACATCACTCAAAAGATGTGTTATAATTAAAACCAAACCAATAATTTAAAGAAAAAGCTTCTTCTCGTTCCTTGGAAAAGATTACATAGGTATGCCCCAAAATCAGTTCTGACGAAATTATAGAAAATACATTGAAAATAAAGTAACTAATTACAATTTACAACATGGTTTAGACTTCAGATTTTGCATATTATGTGGAAGCAATATAAACACACAGAAGTGACGTTTCCTAGTTTGTAACTTAGCCTGATCTGAATAAGAAAACCGTACTGCCCCCGTGCTGCACTTGTTCTGAGTCACCCTAATTCACCAGTGGCAGTATCTTTTTGCTGGAAAAAAAAAAGCTCTGCCATCTCATTTGTGATCTCCAAATAATTTTCTTTTGTTTTGAAATAATTACCTTTTTGTCATACAATATCAAGGATAAATTTCACACTGACTCACCTTCATTTTGTTTCTTATCTACTCAGATATAATTTTCTTTTTTCAGGTTGAGTGACACATAACATGACATGACATCTCAAATTAGTAATTTAACATTAAATTTCGGTAACAGGACATGGTAAGATATTAAATTTAGTGATCTCAAGTGATTATTTCTTGAACATGAGATGAGAACTGAGAGCATTACTTCAGGTCATGAAAAGCATTTTCTCATATACAAAAATTTAACGTAGCCAAGCCAATTATACTGATACTCATTACATCTTAATATAACCCAAATAGAATAAACATATATTTTACAATACAATGATCGAAATGTCTCACATTTTAATACAGAAAATCTTGCTCGGGATAAAATTTTTGCACCTTGCCTTTTCTTATAATTATTTCTGGTCTACGTACAGAGCGTGCTGAGAGGCGATCAATTGCTCCTATGAATCGCCATGGACCATCCTTTGCTTCTCACTTTGACTACCCCCCTGCAATACGGCTGGAATCCTTTCATTCTACAATCTTTTTGAGATTATATATATATATATTTTTTTTTTAAATGTGAGATTATGGTTTTTTTAGACAATATCGCTAGAATCCTTCTATTCTACAATCCAGGATAACTGAGTTGTTAAATTTTTTTTTTTTTGTTAAAAAATTGGAGAGAGTTTATAAAACCCCTCTTCTAATTGTGTATTTACTATCATCAATAAATATTTATTAATATGACAATTTTTTCAAATAAATAACCTGTTTGTAGCCTTTTTCAATCCCTCTATCCCTTACAAAACAAAAAAAAAATTAGTGTTAAAACTTTTTTTTTAACTTTTTAAGACAACTCACGATTAATGAATTGTTAGACTTAAATATTGACCTAAATACATTTGTCATAACTTGAATTTGAATTTCTTCTAAAGTCGGCAAGATGACTAAATTTACCAAGTATTAGATTAAATGTGTTCGTTATAACTCTTATGTTTCTTCTTATGTTGATAGAGTGTCTTATCACTTGAGCTAGCGAGCTTGGTAATTAAAAAGATTTTCACAAATTATAAATGTAAAATTTTTAGTAAGATAATTTGATGGATCATATTCAAAATATATTTTATTCACAACATGATATTAATTTGCTTGTTTTCATTCGTACAATGAGAAATCCAATAAAAACTTCATTACTGATTGAAAAAAGAAGGCTAAAATAATGATTGATGTTTTTATTGAACGCACAATTTTATGTAGGAAACTATTATTTTTCGCAATTTTAGAGAGCAATATTATTATTGCAAACAAAATAAAAATAGGAGATGTATAAGAACTTCCAAACTCAAGGAATGCAAAAAATTGCACCAAAATAATTCTAAGGGAGTAAACTCTTCTTTCTGGAGCGCGCGTGCAGGGTTTCTGTCAGAGCTTACAATCATTTTACTCTTCTTTTGTCTCGCAGAAATGAGCTCATGGCTTTGCTTGACTATTTTTTTTTAATGGCCAAAGAAAAAAATAATTAAGCAAATAGTCAGTTTACATATATTTACAAAACTAGCCGTTTCCTCTGTCCACAAGTGAAATAACTATTTTTTTAATTAGTTCAGATACTAGTGTTAAAACAGTTATTAATTAAGATAAAAAAATTATCAAAAAAATATTTCACCTATTTACTGGACGAAACAATCATTTTTTTTTCAGTTTCGCCCCGTGTATAGGTGAAACTGCTTTTTTTTTCAATTTTAGCCTTAATTAAAAGTTGTTTCAGCGCTAATAGCTGAAGGGATGCAGAAAATGAAAAAAATGGTTGTATCGTTCACTCACTGGGCACAATGGATAGTTTTACAAATAATCTGAAAACTTGACTAATTTTTTAATTATTTTTTTATGGCAATTTCAAAAAAAAAAGTTGTTTTGCCTCCATCCTGCATTGTTTGGTCCTTTTAATGATAAAAGCTAAATGAAAATTTGATTATCATTTAAACATGATCATTGATCAGCACATCAATAATTTAAGGTGAAAAAGGTGAGCATATTTTGTTATATTATGCTTATAAAGTATATTTTTTGAGAGTAAGTATTTGCTTACGTTATATTAATATGAATGAAAAAAATGTTATATGTGATATTTACATGATAGGAGCTAAAAAAACTATAAGCAATCAAAATCTAATATAGAAATCGTATGCTAAGTTTCAGGTTCTTACTTCCAAGGCTTGCGTTCATTTTTTAGCCGTGAAGGTGACATAGTTGAATGTCGCACTTATTGTTTGCTTGGAATTACGGAAAATGCGTCAATGTCTTGCTTTTCAGATTTTCCAACAAGTGACTGTTCATATGGTGCCACTTACGATGATATTCCTTGGCGAGCTTTTCATGGATTATATGGAGGATTTCTGTCGGGTGTTGCATTCCGTTTGAGGACCATGTCATTTCTTGTATAATCTAAGATATGGTTTTATAATTTATATTACATTGGTTTAGTGATTATATATTGAAAATAATATAATATTTGATGCATGATAGTTAATAATTAATATTTAACTTAATGACTGAATGTACATAACATTTTATTCACTAGTAAATCAAATATTACTTATCTTTTCATGGAGTTTCTGTTTTGTCAACTTTGTGGTATGTACGAAACTTTTGGATGGTAACTAGTGAACAATGAACATGTTTGTATGGAAAGTTTAAGACATGTCAAGTGATGAAAAGGTTAACCTTTTCTCTTTTCGAATTGTTTGTCAAATCTAGAGTTTTTTTTTAACTTTCATTTTTTATTTGCGTGAAAAAATAATATTTTAAAGTATTTGTTGAGGAATATTTTGGTACAAAAGTAATTTGGGTAAAAAGTTAAAGTCAGGCATATTATATGATTAAAAAATATCATCTTACTTTATAGTTTTATAGAGAGTTAAATTTACAGTTTGAAAACACAGGGGCTTTTCAAAATATTCAAAGTTATGTGACGTCTTTGAAAAATTTCCTTAACCTTAAACCAACTATTTAATTATTTAGACTACTTACTTCATCTCATGTTAAACTATTTAATCATTTCGTATATAATATTTTCTTTGATAAAAGTATTTTGCTAACTTATTTGTGTTATTTTATCATTCTTTTTGTTTGATGCGTGCCTCATGGCAATGATGAGGGGGGCAAGAAAACAAAGGCAGAGAATGAAAAGAAGATAATGTATCCAGCTTGTCTCTCCTTCAGACCAAATTGGGGGAGTACCTACATGAATTAAAATAAAGTTTTGATATTTTATGCCCTACATATATATCTGAATAATATAGCTAATACATAGATATATGTATCTATGAAAAAACAAGTCTTTTATCTGTTATATATATAATGTCTGAATCGAATCAATTTTCGAGTGTTACATGTATTCATTATATATAAGATCTGTATCAAATCAAAATCATTATTTGTGTTATTATGCGTTCATAACAATAATAATATAATATAGATATATGAAAGATGAGGTGGTGGTATCAGTTTAATTTAGAATCTTACTCATCCTTATATTTCTGAGAAATTGGAAATCACGCCGGAGGTACTGTAACGACTCTGTAACGACGGATTAAAATCATATATTATTTTCTCACGTTTCTATATAAGTTATATACCGTTTTTATTTTTTTTAAATATATACTGTTTACCGAATGAATTTTTATATATCGTTTGTTTTCAGTTTATATGTTTGTACATACTATTTTCATTTTTTTTAAAAGATATATTATTTTATCAAATGAATTTTTATATACTATTTGTTTTCAGTTCATATATTTGTATATACTATTTTCAATTTTTATATATTGTCTCTACAGTAGCCGTCGCGCAATATCAGCTTATAGTCCATTTACCTTCAAATCAATCAAGCCCTTATATTCCCTTAATCCATTTACCTCCAAACAAACAGGCCCAATCTATTATCAAGTTCGAGCTTAGAATATGTTTTGAAGGCCTTCTTTCAAAATCAGTGAAATATAAACCTCAAAGGCTGAAACTATTTTTCAGCCCAAAAAACATTCTATTCTATTTATCAAATTCCAAAGTCCAAACCAATAAAATCTCCAGACAAATAGAGAAAAGGGGTTTAGTTCAGTTTAGGGTTTTTGTTGTTTTCTTTTGCGAGGGTTTAGTCAGCCGCTTTACAGCTCCATTTCAACAAAGCTCTGAGATTTCTTGCTTCATTTAGCGAAGAACCATGTGGGCGATTCGTCGAGCTATCAATCCTTCCAGGTTCTTCCTCTGTTTCGATTTTGCTGTGATTTTTGTTTCCGGTTTCTAATAGTTTTGGGTTTTTTGATTCCGTCTCGTTGGTGAAATTTCCGGATTGAACTTTGTTTTTCTACGAATTTGATTGAGAATATCTTTTGATTGAAGAGTATCTCTGTTTCCTGTTTTTGGTTTGTTCTTTTCCCAATTTGGGGTAACAAAATCGGGTGATTTTTTGTGTCTTGATTCAACATCTTTTCCTCCCAAATCAAAAACTTGGGAGAAAGAGGCGAAATTTATTCTCCTCCTTCCTTTTCCTTCCTTCTACCTCCATTGAAGAACAGTGAGAAGTACAAAATACTTCTTTGATTAAAATGAAATAATTATTGTCAATCAGTTTAATAACATTTTAGTTGCAAATGCTGCTAATTAATTTATGTTTTCTTGAAATGAAATCCTTACTGAATTTACTTTCTGTTTAAAAACAGCTTTACCTCTCAAGATGAAGCAATTTTCATTTTTCAATTAAAAAATATCCCTTTTTGTTCTAATAACATTTCATTATTTCAATATTTCAGATCAACCAATGTGCTCGCGACAATCACCCGAGCTTTCCTCACCGCCCCAAATCCCATCTCCACTCTCCAAATCCAGGATTTCAAATCCTCCCCACTCCCACCCCCTCAAAATCCGGGATTCCAATTCCTGTTCCCCAAATCCCGGAATCTCTCTTCCAAGGCCGACCACAGCTCCACCTCCACCTCGTCGGAATCAGAAGACGGTTTCTCAGATCTCGATACAAATGTTGACCAGTCAAATGTTGACTTGTCAACTGTTGACAAGTCAACTGTTGACAAGTCAAAGGGGAGTGAAGAGTCTCTGTTCAAGATATTGATGAACGCATCGTCAAAAAATGCGACAAATGCTGGATTGGATAAGTGGCTCAAAAATGGAAATGCGCTGACGCGTGATGATGTCAGCATCACCATGCGCCAGCTCAGGAACAGGCGGATGTACATCAAGGCTTTAAGCGTAATATTTTTTTTTCTCCTTTGGTCAAATTCTGATATGTCTTTTCAGAAAACTGGCATGATTTATATATGATATGGTACAGAACCAGTACCAGTTCGAGTATAATTTGTGTGACAGTTTCCTGGTTAATTGTTTATTTTACACGTTTTCATATTTAAAAGGAAAATTTCTGCTCATATACATATTAAAAAAATGTCAAAAAAAAAACACAAGTTGTTTGAAAAATACCCAAAACACACACAAAATTAAGATATCATAAACTTCTTTTGGATATTTGTCTAGTAACTTGTGTGCTTTTTGGTATTTTTTTCAAATATGTATATGAGCAGAAATTTTCCTTTAAAATCTAGGTGCTATTTATTGGCCTAATTTAGTCTTAAAAATCTCATATGCTCATATATTTTACAGTTTTTGGAGTGGATTGAAGCGAACAAGCTCATAGACTTAACGGACCGCGATTATGCGAGTCACTTGGACCTAATCGCAAAAGTGCACGGACTCCCAAAGGCCGAAAAATACATTGACCAAATCCCTCAAACCTTCAAAACCGAGCAAGTTTACGAAGCGTTAATGGCCAATTACGTTCAAGCAAATAATGTCAAAAAAACTGAGGAAATATTCCAAAAAATAAAAGACCTCTCTTTGCCCCTCACAATTTACGCGTTCAACCAATTACTCTTAATCTACAAGAAAATGAACCGAAATAAAATCGCCGATTTGTTGCTAAACATGGAAAAAGAGGGCTTAAAACCGAATCTTTTCACGTACAAATTATTACTCGATTTGAAAGGTCAAACGAGAGATATAGAAGGAATGGAAAATATTTTGGAAATGATGAAAGGAGAAGGTGTGGAGCCGGACCACGCGACTCTTGGTGTGGTCACAAGACATTACATTTCGGCCGGCCAAAAGAAAAAAGCCGAACAAATTTTGAAACAAGTCGAGGGTGAAAATGAAGATGTGAGCACAAACACGTGCAAGTTTTTATTGCCTTTATATGCTTCGCTCGGCGATTCTAATGAAGTGGATCGGCTTTGGAAAGTGTGCGAAGAAAATGAACCTAATTTAGAAGAGTGTTTGGCCGCGATTGAAGCCTTTGGTCAATTAGGTGAGATTTCAAAAGCCGAAGAAGTGTTTGAGACAATGATAAAAAATTATAAAAAGGTGTCGGCGAGATATTATAACGTGTTGTTAAATGTTTATGCCAATCATAAACTTTTGGAAAAGGGAAAAGAGTTTGCGAAAAGAATGTCTAATGACGGATGTAAAGCCGGCCCGTTGACTTGGGACGCTTTGGTCAAACTCTATGTAAAATCGGGCGAAGTGGATAAGGCTGATTTAATATTGCAAAAAGTAACGGAGAATAACAAAGAAAGGCCGTTGTATAATAGTTACAAAACGGTTTTGGAAGAGTACGCGAAAAATGGGGATGTGCATAACACGGAAAGAGTGTTTTATAGGTTGAGAGGTGTGGAGTATAGAGGGAGACAATTGCCTTATTATTTGCTTTTGCAAAGTTATGTGAAGAGTGAGAAACCGGCCTATGGGTTTAGAGAGAGAATGAAGGGAGATGGGGTTTATCCTTCGAAGAGTGTTTTGGGGTTGCTTGAGAGCGAGGATGTATTTGGGAAGAGGAAGAAGGAGGGAAATGGGAGTATTGCGGATTTGATTGATTGAGAGAGAGAGAGAGAGAGAGAGAGAGAGTAGTAGAGTTTTTTTTTTGTTTTTTTGGGTTTTGGTATGGTAGTTTGTGTTGGAAGGTATTTTGAGGTTTGGAATTAGTATGTGGTGGCAGGAGTGGGCTTTTGTGATGATAATAATACTATGGAACTTTTAGTGTTGAACTTTTTTTTTTTTTGTGTTTATGTTGCTACTATTTTGTGCTTATGCCTTTTTTCGCTTGGAGTATCTGAAATTGCAATTAACACTTGTACACTTACAATTATCTTAATTATTAAATGTTATTTACTAATATAATATAACTTCAATTAACACTTGCAATTATCTGTCACATTGTCTCATGATATTGAAACTTCCTACCTAGGCAAAATAAGATCTTAGTGTTCTTGTATGTTAAAAGTAGCAAGTTTGTATTCCTAATTTACTCAAAAATTTCAGTTTTTGTTAAAGATTATATTCTCTAACCATTTCCACCAAGTGTTGTTTGAGTTATATTCTCATTCTGGATGGGATTCTATACTTATCGTAATCTTAATGTGAACAACATGTGTGCTTGAATATCTACAAACAGGTCATACGATCTTAATGTGAACAACATGTGTTGTTCTTTCATGTCAAACGATTTTCAGAAAATATAGAACACTAGGATAATATCCGCGACTTCGCTACGGGTATTTTAATTTATTGCTAACAAGATCACCCTTTAATGCATGCTTTGCAATCATGTTGAAAAGCCATACATCAATTTTTTTTATTGCAAGCCATACAACAAATTCCTCAATATTGTTAAGAGATTACAAAAATAAATCAATATTCATACTAACAAATCACTAACATAATTACCACCCAAATTAGCACCATAATCACCAACCAAATCACTAACATAATTACCACCCAAATTAGCACCATAATCACTAACCAAATCACTAACATAATTACCACCCAAATTAGCACCATAATCACCAACCAAATCACTACCATAATTGCCGCCCAAATTAGCACCATTTCCGAACAAAACCCTATTACAAATCACTACCATAATTACCACTCCAAATTTACAAATTACCCCTGGACAAATTATCACCTTCCAAATTAGAGGACCTTTCTCATTAAACTAAACAAAAATAATTAAAACAATAAAAAATATTTCAAAGATTGAAAAAAGAAAGATATTTCAAAGATTGGATAAAAATGATATTTAAACTTTTACTTTAAAAAATTGATAATTAAAGAAAACTGAAACATAAATCCGATGAGACTAACCAGTGAAATAAAAAAGTGAAAATTCAAATTAAACAGTAATGAAAAACAAAAATACAAACCCACCCATTTATTACAATTTTTTTTTTTTAGAAATGAAAAATGGGGAAAAAATGAAATCTAGAAAATGGAAAAAGAAAATGAAAAATCTGTAAAAATAGAAAAGAATGAAAAAAAAATTACAAGAAATATTCACCTTCCATACAACATAATTACTACCCTAATAAATTCCCAAATTAATAACCTAATTACTACCCCCAAATATCCTTCAACCTAATAACGTAATTATCTCTCAAATTTTCTTTCCAAATTGATGGCATAATTACCACCCCTAAAATTGAAAAATCTGAAGAACTGAATTTTTTTTTTTTTTGACAAATAAATCTGAAAAATTCTGAAAAAAGATAAAAACTACATAACCTAAAAACAGGGAAAAGGAAACTAATCCCTGGAAAAAGAGAAAAAAGAAAAGGAAAAAAAAAGAAAAGAAGAAGAAAAAAGGAAAACATATATTTGAAAACAAACTTGTACTGAGGAATAGAAAATCAATGAAAAAATTCAGCAAAAGAAAAATTCAACACATTTTAGAAATTCAAAATTACAACTTACCCCAAAAAAAGTACCACTTTCCTAAACCATAAATTGGAAACAAAATTCAGAACCCTAAGTAATCAACCACTAATTCAAACCCCAAGTACCACCTCAAAAAACATTAAAATAAAAAAAAAACTGAAAAATAAAAATGTAAGGAGAAATGAGAAACACAACTAATACAAATCCTGAAGAAAATAAAAAACAAAACAAAACCATGAAAAAAAGGGAAAATGAAAAATGAGAAAATGAGAAAAAGTGAACAGAAAATTCAAATAAAACCATTAATGAAAAATATAATATTCAAATCAACTTTCTTTTTAAAAATGAAACAAAAATCTGGAAAATAAAGGAAATGAAACAAATTGAAAAAAAAAAGGAATCGAAATAATTTTTTTTTAAAAACACAGAAAAATTAAATTAGCTCAAATTTATATCGAGCGGCTTGCTAGTTTATTAGGGTTCATCTTCATGGTGGTGATAATCGAGCGGCTCCAATTCAAAATTGCCAAGACGATGAGAATGATGATGATTCTGCCTTGCCCTCCTATGCTTTCAAAATATGATGGTCAGCTAAACCTAATTACAAAAAATTTCATAATATGATGGTCAGTTATAATAAAAATGATGACATCAGCATTTTAAGGCTTGTTTTGTGGGGCCTGCTGTGAAGTAAGATAAGCCCTTCTTGGATCTCCCATTGTTTTTTTAATCTGCAAATATTCATAATTTTAAACAATATTACATTAACTTTTATAAAATAATATATAAAAATATAAGAAATATAGAGATAGGCATGTATGTGTACCAATGCGAGCCTCTCTCTGTGAATATCATTTACATTTCGCAAATAATCACAAAAACAAATTAATAAATAAATCAAATATTAGTTGGTATAATTTATTTATTTTTTTAGAATTAAAAATATCTATAATAATTAATAAATAATGACCTGTTTTTTGAACATCTTTATCTCATCTCCACTGAAACCAGGTAGAGTTATGTT
This sequence comes from Juncus inflexus, assembly GCA_024447665.1. Classification (NCBI taxonomy): domain Eukaryota; kingdom Viridiplantae; phylum Streptophyta; class Magnoliopsida; order Poales; family Juncaceae; genus Juncus; species Juncus inflexus. The sequence goes on from JAJHPC010000020.1 coordinate 3,613,999, forward strand.
CCAATTCCTTTCTATATACAAAAATCAATAAATACAAAAAATCACACATAATTTTTTTTTCATTAAATAAAATATGAAATGAATTAATAAATATTAAAATACCGGCATGAAGAAGTATGTCTTTGGCCTCAAGTGTGGACGACTTTCTATGTTTCGCCAACGAACAAGCAAATGTCGCCAACTAAAATAAATAAAAAATAAAAATTAATTATCAATTTTATAAAAAATAAAACCATTTGATGTATTTTTTCCCTAATTTGCTTAGTACTTATCATATAACAATTGACTCACTCTAACACTCATCTTTTTTTCTGATATTGATATATAGCAATTTTTGATATAATATGATATATAACTATTTTTGATATAATATGCTTAGTACTACAAATTTAAAAATTATTTTCTCCTTGAAATGCTAAACCTTCTTCACAAGAGGCAAAATGGTCAATGGGTTCAAAATATTCTAATTTCATACTCTTCATGTATAAAAGCAAACGGGATATTTTTGGCAATTATCGGCGAATATTTTTGGCAAAAGGCAAGAAAAGTTTGCAATTTAGTCCTTCAACTGAGCGTTCATTTCCTTCTTTCATTGTTTTCGTCTATTTTACATTTATAGAGTTCTTTTTTTGGTTTAATTTGATGTAACTTAAAAAAATTTTGCTTTCATTTTAATGAAATTGTGAAGTAGGCAATCACCTATTCGCTTAAAAAATAAATAAATAAAATATATATATATATATATATATATATATATATATATATATATATATATATATATATATATATAAATATATATTATAATTAACTTACCGACTCGACAAATTCTTCAGCAACTTCAATAAGAACATCTTCCACTTCTGCTTCCACTTTTTCTGACGTATCAATCTAATTAAAAACAAATTAATTATTTCAACACATTTCACACAAAGTTACGAAAATAAAAAAATAATAATGAAAATAAATTACATGGTTGAACAATTCATGAATGGTTCTCTTAGTAAGAATCCTATCGCTCTGTTCTGACGCATCAGAGCTGATTAACGCAATCAGGCCGATCGGACCGCTGATCGGGCCGATCGGACTGCTGATCGGCACTCTGTTAGGGTTAGGGTTCTGAAAATTAGGGTTTTGAGGCGTAGCTTGCAAGTGCGGCAATGGAGTCTGATACGGCCTCTGTTGTAAAGTCTGAATCGGCCTTTGTTGTTGCATTAATGGAGGTCTGAACGAAGAAGAAGGAGAAGAAGGAATGGTTGAGTGCATGTTGTGTTGTGTGAGAGATGAAGGTGGCGGCATCCTCTGTTTTTAAAGATTCAAATTTTAGCAACAAGAAAGAGAGAAAGAGAGGAAAAATGGAGGATTTGGGTACCTGAGAGTTGAAAGAAGCGGTGGAAGAAGGAGGAGGAATTGGTCTTAATGGAGTTTGAGCGAGTCTAGAAGGAGGAGGAGCTGAGCTCGGTCGCAATTGAGAACCGAAGGAACCCATTGTTGCTCTCGCCTGAAAGGTTAATTGCATCAGAAATTGATTGAATTGAGACTTCATTGTTGAAAGAGAAGAAATGTCGAAGGGCCTCCGTGCAGAGCCCCGTGGCCCGATGATCAAGCAAAGAGGGAAAAAAGTATTCTTCAAAGCGGGAAAGATCGTGAGGGAGAGAGAATGGAACAAGAATCGGAAGCTATGCCTTGTTGCGCGAGATCGCCGGAGCAAGCTCGCCGCCGCTCTGACGCCATCAGAACAGCCGTCCGATTCTTCTTCTCTGGCTGATCCTTCTTTGCAGTTCGGCGGAAGCAGCGTGGAAAAACCCTTGAGAGAGAGAGAGAGAGAGAGAGAGAGAGGCAGTAGAGGGAGGAGATAAGGGTGTGGAAGGGGTGAGACCAAGCGAGCCTTATTTCACACTAAATCCCGTATATCACACAGAAATCAACAGGATAAAAAAAATTAACCGCTCGCGCAAAAACACATCCTTTCATCGAGCGGTCAAAAATCACTCGCGACGTGGCTCCCCAGCAAATCCCAAAGCTGTTTGTAAAAGAAGGCGGGGCTTAATTCTCAGAAAATGTGCTCTAGCATAATAAGATTTTAATTTAAAGAACAATTTATGTTCTTTCCTCAATATCCTCCAACATTTCATGTATATAGATTTGAGTGGTAAAATCAATCAATTGCTCCTTATTTTGGTGATATTTTACAATATTTATGATTATAAAGTCATCAGTACTGTATATCACATAAACCCTAAATCATTTGCTACCACAATCACAACTTAAGAATGCTAAAAAGTAAAAACTAGACATATATATAAGAAACAACAATCACAACTTATGAATGGTAAAACTAGACATATATATAAGAAACCGCAATAACAACTTAAGAATGCTAAAAACTGGATATATACATATATGAAACCACAATCAGAAATTAAGAATGCTAAAGCTTGACATATATACAAGAAACCACAATCACAACTTAAGAATGCTAAAACTAGGTATGTGTGATATTATAATCACACGTACCACAATCAAAACTTAAGAATGATAAATCTAAGCATGTTAGTAATGATATTCATAAGAATCTCCATTCAATAAAAAAAATTTCTAGGAATCTCATGATGAATAAACAAAAGCTTTGAAACTGAATAAATTGATATGTACTTTAGTATTGGGTTTCATATTATTTTTGCAAAATAACTCAGGGATTTTTTTATTTTAAGATCGTATACTTTATTCTGTTCATTTTGTAATTAATTTGACATGAGAAGCACAATTATACAACTTATGTTCAGAGGGAAAATGTACTAGAATTAGATAAATATTTTCTCATTAGTAACAAATGAAATATATCAACCAAAAAATATTACTTAAACTTTAACCTTGAAAACCTCTAGTAGAATTTTTCAATTCACACTTATTTTTATCTGAAATTAACTAAATATACTAACACGACTTCAGTCCTTTATTTAATTTGATAATCTCAAATTTTATACTGATTTATTCAAGTTAAAATTTACATATCATGGGAGGTTCAATAACAGAGACCAGTAATTTCTTTAGTGATATTTCTATAAGGGTTTTTCGCATTGAAAAGCTCTTTTTCCAATTTTCTTCTCTTTAAAGAGGACCATGTGAATGAAGGATTTCACCTCCTTCTGACATCTTATCTAGATGGATCTGATTTGAAACTTCCCGGTTTCTTGGACGTTTCCGGTAATGGGGTTTCTTGAATAGGGCAGTTAATTGTATCTTTCGTAATTGTTTTCTTGGTTTCGTTCCGGTTCTCTTTTTTTATGGTAATAATTTACTAGTAAATATTCTCCAAAGTTTGTAAAGATCTCCTCATTTTTAATTATGGCAATAAATTAATAGGTAGTGTCCTCCAAAACCTTTATAGATCTCGTAAGTACTAAGTATTATAAAATCTTATTAGAGAATATCCTCTAATCATAATAAGATTAAGTTTAAATCACATTTTTTGTTCTTTTGTCAATATCCTCCAATATTCCAAATGTATAGATTTGAATGATACATTCATAATATACTAATATAAATATAAAATACATATATACTCATTGGTTTTTTAACTTGATTTTTGCAGTATTTATAATTATAAAGTCATCAGTATTGTGTTATAATCACACATACCATATGGTAAACTAGGCATGTGTAAATAATGATCTGAACTAAATTCATAAGAATCTCATGATAAATAAATGTTGAAACTGTATATGTATTGATATGAACTCATTAATTAGTACTGGGCCTCTAATTTGTTTTTCAAAATAATTCACACCAGTGAATATTTGTTTTATCTTAATTAGATGAGTATACCATATGATTCAGTTGAGGTAATTCAGTATGAGAAACACAATACAACTTTTCTAGGGATAAATTAACTACAACTAAACAAAAATATCGTCTTATTGGTCACAAATCAACCATGCGTAGAATTTTTTTTTACTAGAATTTGGTTTGAACCTTAAAACCTCTAGTACACTAACCCTCTATTTATCTGAAATAACTAAATAATAAAATAATTTCAGTCTTTCATTTAATTTGATTTATCTCGATTTCATACTAATTTTCAAATATTGTCGAATTGATATATCATGTTTAGACTTGTTAAGATTTCATATGCCGTCGCATACCCTCCCTCAAAAAAAAAAAAAAAATTTCATATCCCATTAGTTGAGAGTTTTCATGAGACAGTGGACTTTCCTTTTGATTATGTGTTTATAGAGAATAATAGGCTATAAATAATTGTATTACTATTTTATTTCATTTTAGAGAGTTCTTATTTTGTGTTTTAGAATTTACTAATTAATATAAGTAACTTTTTGATACTGTTCAAACCTTTACTATAAAAGATGACATATGCTATTGTAATTGTAAATTACAATAAGTTCATTAATAAAAATTCTTTATGAATTTTTCTTTTTTCCTTTGTAAATTCGTAGCTTTACATGTAAAACGTTATTTTATAAAGGAAATCAATTATTTGGATGAGGGATAATTAAGCCCTCTCCAAAATTTATCAAAAAAAAAACTTTATGAATTTAGTATTGTCTTGTCTCCGAATATCTTTCTACATCTCCATGCTCTCTTAATTATCCTGACATGTTACCCTATTTTTCTTTAGCTTTAGATCACCTGTACAATAAATATGAATAACAAAAAAGGGTCAGTGATACAAGAATATGACCAAGGTTGATTGTAGGGTACCATATTTTGGTTACCTTTATGTACCTAAAAAGACGGGTATATGTTGCTAAAATTTCAGTTGGAGGATTTTGTTCAACTACTCAGTTATCTCTTTCATGAGACAATTTGTGGCGTAACAATCATTTGAAAGTTAACCCAGGAATAAGATCAAATTACCATTGAAGTTGAACCCATATCAGCAAGATATAATGCAATACTAGTACCATTTACCTGATTTGTACATATACTAGTACTAGTAGGGTTGAATACATGTTTTGCATATTAAAAGCAACTGAGTCAAAAATGGTTCAAATGGAGCTAATAAATTGAAGTTGGAGAGAATAGACTAAACTGATACAAACTGGGGTGAAGTAAAATAATAATTTGTGGTTAATTTGAAAAAAAAAAAAAAATCAAATATTCCGTCAATAGTGTCGTCTCCTTGAGCCCGCACTTGTTGCTTGTTCTGTTTCCAAATGGGAGGATTTGAAGGTTTTTTGAATCAGTACCAAACCATCAAGTTCATTTAATAAGAATCCACAATTCATGCATACATCATCTCAAAAGTTTTATTTTTCAAACTTTTCCACCTCGCATTTTAACCGAAATCTTTTGTTTGGGGTTTGGGCGGGGGGGGGGACTACAGTAAAAATTACACTAAAAAACTTTTTTTTTTGGGAGGGGCATACATATAACTTCTAATAATATCGCAAAATACAGTACTATCTATTTATGTATACTGATTTCTCAAAATTTAAAGGAAGCGGCTGTCTCCTGATCATTATTAAGATTCGCCACTACTCAAAACTATGAACGAAAGAAAAAATAACAAATTAGTTTTGCATATAAAAAAAACAAAACACAATATCAATAAAGCTCGTAACTCCAAAAAACCTTGGAGAAAATCAGAATGCCAAGAACAAACGCCACAATATCAATCCTGTTTTTGACTTCCCTTCGATTAAAATATTTCACCACCATCACATGAACACAGAACCAAAAAAGATTGCGAGCGCCCAAATCCGTAATTGAGTTCGACAATTGTTCGGATCTTACCGTTGCCCCCGCACAGAAAGGCAAAGCCTTTGATGATTGATGCTATGGAGCATGCCAACACCGTGAATCCCAACGCATTTTGCCACAATATCAGCAGTATAAATATAGCCAGATCAAATAATCTTGATCGTATGCTGTTCTGAGCTCTAATCCTACTGCCGCGATTAAAGTTTGTCTTTGTAGGACATATCTGCAATTTTTGAAGAAAATAATAATTATCACATAAAATAATGAGAACAAAAAAATACAATTAATTACCTTTCCCGAGCACATAAAATTGATAATCATAACATATAAAAGCCAAGTAACAATCGCGACCGTAAATCTTCACTTCAGGAAGTACAACGGGTACAACATCCAGACATAATAATATGTTATTACAAATATAATTAGAAAAAATAGAATTTATTTTGTAGAATAATTACATATGAGAATTAAGAAAGAATCCCAAACAGCTCAAGGAAGAAAGAAAAAAAAAGAAAATAATAGCAAGAAAAGAAAAATGACTTTGCTCCCTACTAATATGCTTACGGAGCATGGCCATGCCCTCTAAACCCTAACAGTAGCTCTTCTAATTGTTTGTCTATTGGGTGATCTCTGCTAAGGCACCTTCTCGAAATGACCTTTTTTGTGAAGACATGAGTTGATGACATGTCTTTCAAATGCTCCAGCACGTGGCTTAGTTATTACGACCCCCAAGCTCGTTCACCCTCTTTATCCTTCCCCAAATTGTGTTCCCTCCAGAACTCACCAATCTTCGTCGCTTCATCCGAAAGTCACAATGCGAAGTTACAAAATATCATCTATCATAATAAAATTTTAATTTAAAGGACATTTTATGAAGTTTTCTCAATATCCTCCAATATTTCATCTATATAGATTTGAATGGTAAATCCGTGATATTCGAAAATATTTGTAAAAATCAATCGATCACTCCTTGTAACTTCTTGATAGCATGTTTTATTTATAACCATAAGACAATTCACTTCCCATCTACTAATAATAAATAACCAATATGCATACTCAATCATATACTCAAACCTATACAAATATCATTAACTAGCATAGGTGCTTCTTTTTGCATATAATTTAATACTTAAGGGTTCCCTTAATAACAACAACAACAACAACAACAACAACATATCACAAACCTGGAAACCAATTCCCGACTAATAAAAACGCAGTATTCGAATTCCCGCTCTCCATATCACAAAGCAACTCCACGCAACAAATCCTTCTCTTCATCTCCGTCGCCAGTCTCACTTCAACCAAAAAGAGAAGAAACAACAATGGCGGCAGCACTGAGATCCGCGATCCTCCGCCACGTCAGAGTCTCCGTTCGGTCCCTCGACCGGCCGGTCGTCGTCAACCAGATCCGGTCCATGTCGTCGCACGGGGACGAGCACCTGACTCGCGAGGAGGTCGTCGACCGGGTTCTTGATGTGATCAAGTGCTTCCCTAAGGTCGATCCGTCTAAGGTGAGGATTTAAACCCTTGTTCTGATTTGTTCCTTCTTTTTGGTTTGTGTTTTAGTTTTAGTTTGGCAAGTTTTGGTTAGTTGGGTTTGGAATTTGTCGCGATTGAGTATGCAATGTTGTAATTTGGGAACGAATGATGCTAGGAAGTTGATATTCCACTTAATGTACTGTTAAAAACGCGAGGTTCTTGTGTATTTCTATTTATTATAGGGTTGACTTTGCAATTTGAGTACACCGCTGAGCTGAATTATACTCTTTTTGGATCGGAATATACCAATTATTTTAATTAAACTGTTAAAGATTTTAACTTACGAGCGATTTTCATTAGCTCAAACCTTTACAAGAAATGAGAATATCTGTGTCGAATTATCCCACACGTAGTATTACAAAAATCAGAATGTTTCGTTCACTTTTACGCCTTTTAAGCTTCTATCATCTCGTTCGGTTCAAAATTTGATAGTTAAATATCATATTTCCCCCTTTTGGTTCAGAATTCGGTGGTTAAATATTATATTTCCCCTTTTGGTTCAACATTTCGTAGTTACATTAAAGAACATGAAATTATCTCATTCTATTGCCTTGGACAGAAACGTTTATGAAATGTTGGTTCTTAAACTAAGCATAATTATTCCTCTATCTAAAAGTTCACCGCAACTAAACTATTTCAATCAAGCAGAAGACTCATCACGCCCCCATTTTATCCAAATTCAGCCAATCACGGATTTTTCGCTGTTATTTATAAAACTGTTCATTTAAACTCAACTATTTTCATTCAATCTTTCTATAGGTTTCGCCAGATGTGCATTTCCAGAAGGATTTAGGGTTAGACAGCCTGGACACGGTGGAAATAGTGATGGCTTTAGAAGAGGAATTTAAACTTGAAATTCCTGACAAGGAAGCCGACAAAATCGACTCTTGCCCTCTTGCAATAGAGTACATCTCTCACCACCCCATGGCCAAATGATGATTAAAATTCAAAACAAACAAACAAACTATTTTGTTATTTTTCTTGTTTTTTGGAAGAAAAAAAAAAGAATTATGGATTTGAACTTTGTTTTAGATCTTGTGCTGCTGTTATCCCGGATTGGGACTTAGAAAATAATTGTTTGTATGGACATGGACAAGAGAGGTCTTTTGTTTGTAGTTTTTTGATTCGCTGCAGTTTCTGAGCGAGCAACTCAGCTTAGTGTGTGCCTCTTTTTTTTGGATTTGTCCATGAATTTCTTTACTGGAACTAGATTTTGTGTTGTTTAACTGTGCATTGTTCAAGGTTTGGTGACTTGTGCATATCTATTAATGAGGTACACAAACTTACATTATATGAACAAATACTTCTGCTATAAATACAATTCTCATCCTAACAACATAATGCGGCAAATATATATTCAATTAGGTTAAATTGGCCTGACTCGCCTAAAAAAGCCGTTCGCAACATTGCCTTTAAGAGCTGATTATAATTGACCATCAATCTGCCTAAACTCATATCTGATTCAATCATTGTTTAAAACATTACAACAATAGCTCCACAAATTATAATTTCTAATAACAATAAATCAGAAAAGGACCAATAATAAAACCCATTATGAAGTTATATCATATACTGGTTTTACATTTCGCCACATTCAGCAATAATACAAGCTAGTTTGGGCCGATTGTTAGGCCCTGTCGCAACATTCTCAATCTTTCTAACCACCAATAATCCTTCTCCCAAAACCCTCTGCAAAAAATAAATCAATATAAAAAATCAGAATATTTTTTAGCATAAATTTAACATATATATTTTCAGGATATTTTTACTTATATGGTGATTACTTTTTAGCACAATCATGTACAACAAAGAATCAGTATACCGTATCCAAATACTATATCATTTGTTTGACGATACTCACGATATTTGGGTTTTCATTATTTATTCCTTGCTTTTTTTTTTCTTTATTGTTTTAATAACTTTGCCAATAAACTTGAATAAAAAGTAAACATAAAATGAAGGATGCAAACTTACTCCAAATACGACATGCTTGTTATCAAGCCACTCACATTTCGCACATGTTATAAAGAACTGCAATGTAGAAACACAAACAAAAATTAATTAAAAAATCCATAAAAAACTGAGATATTTTCTTTCAACGGACCAAAATAAATCTATGATAATGTGGCGTAAGAAAATCTTATGATATAATATAATGTGCACCTGACTTCCGTTAGTATTGGGCCCACTATTTGCCTGTAAATAAGCAGAAAAGTTAGAATTTATATTAGAAAAATTCAATAAAATAAAGAAAGTTTATTTACATTTGTAAAGGAAATATGTCCTTAGAAAACTTGTTCTACTTATTTTCTCCTCCATTTACGAAAGTTATGAATAAAGTATGGAAAGAAAAATGGTTTGGTAATGCTAATATGTAGCAACATTTCGGTATAAGATGTTAATAATTAATATTAGAAATTTCATGAAATAATATTTTGTTATAATATATTTTATACCATAGAGAGTAAGCCAGGCCCAGTATGTTTTGCAATAAAATTTTCATCGTCAAATTTGCTTCCATAAATGCTCACACATCCACTACCATCACCCTGTAAATTTAAATTACATAAAGTTAGGGTTTTAACTAAGCCTAATTAGGCAATTAAATTATTTCATGGTAGGAAAATAAAGACAAAAATTGAACATGATTATAGGATAATATAACTTACTTTGAGAAAATCGCCGGTTTGAACCATGAAATCTTTAATTACTCGGTGAAATTGGCATCCTTTATAACCAATAGGTAATCCCCCCTTTCTATAGTGAAATGGATTAAAAAAATAAAAAATACAAACAAAAAGTAAAAATAGAAATAAAATTTAGTTTTAATATCTTACTTACCTATATTCACCAGTGCAGAACTGCCTGCAACACAAAAAGAAATAAATAAACAAAATTAGAGAAATTCTCAAATTATGTATGATTATATTTTAGACATTATAGACATTGGTTCGACTAAGATAAATAAATTCAATTTTTCCCATATTTCTTTGTTACAACAACCAACAACACATTAAAAGGTGTAAGAAAAATTAAACTAAAAAGGATCAGAATCTTGTAGGTGTCTAAATCTATAAAAAGAAAAAACAAAGTAGTTTAAAGTTCAAATTTGTAATTACTTAGTTCGACTTTTTAGTTTCAAACGAGTAAGTAACACTTGAAATTCAATCCAATCCAAGGACCGGATCCATATAAATTTATCTTTATAGGGGCATAAACGCAAACCTGAAATTCTCAGCAGTTTTGGGGGCTATATCCGCAAACAACTCCATCTTGATCCGACCAGCGGGGATGGATCCAATCGTAACGTCAAAGAACACGATCGGGTTCTTAGGGTTCGGCGGCCTCTGGTGCCACTCCGTCACCGGCGGCGGCGGTGGCGCCGGAATGGCGGGAGATTCTGTGACTCCGGCGGCAGCGGCGGTGGTTGTCGGCGTAGTAGTTGCCATTGTTAGAAAATGGAGATGATGAAGAATCGAGAGGAAGAAGAATAGAAAGAGGTTCAGGGTTTTGGAAGAGAAGAAAGAATTGGAACTTATAAATAGGGGAATTCGGTTCCCAGTTTTGTAAAAACGAAATTTGATTTCTGTTTTAGAAAATCCGGGAATTTAGTTCCCACTTATATATATATATATATAGAATTGTTCCAACTTTCATAAAAACCAAATATGAGTTCCCTTTTAAACAAGAGCAGGATCTCAATTAACAGTAAGAAATTTATGTGTTCCGTAAAGATTTGAATATTATTAGAGGGCGTGTATATATATATATATATATCCCACTTCGATACGTATCACAATCTCACCGGTTTATTTGTCACCAATATTGCCGAAATTCAGAAAGATTTAATAGAATTACAAAAATTTATATTGATATACAAAAAAATAAACATATAAAATAGCATATTAATATAAGTATTCATTTTCAATTAGTTCTATAAAAAAATATTATGGACAACTGAAAAATGATGCAAAAATATGTTTTAACGGGTGATGTGAATATTTTCCCTTCTGTCTGTTGCGCTTTGTAAATTAAAACAACTATGCTTGCTAAAACAAAAATTATAATTCATAAACCAAACATTCTTCGAAGATCATCAGATATTGCAAAACAAATATTTTCTGAAATGTGTCTTACATTATTACATAGGTGAAAATACGATAAACAAAATGAAAAGTCTACAAAATCAAAATGTTTGTTTGTCCCTTGTTAAAACCAAGGTCTCAAATTATAACAGAGTCGCATTATTTATTAATCAGATTTCTTCAAAAGAACCGCGAGTCCTAAAGGCCAATTGATGGTGCTTGACATTTCTGGTTTCGCCACTTCAGCTGACCTGAAATTCAGCACAAATGCATTAGGCAAAACCATGATATTATAAAAAAATGCAATAAATATTATGCAAGAGCATATTAAAATTGGTTTTCAGTGATTATTTGGACAGATCACGATGTTTAAATCCCGCAATTAAGCATTTCTCCAGCATAAAATAAAACCTCAATTATAGAGAAAACGAACAAAGAAAATGCCAAAAGAGCGCAATAGTAGAATATTCAGATGAATATTCTATTATGTAGTTTTTGTTTAATCTAAGCAATTTTCTGCATAAAGAAAAGCAGAAGTTTATTTATGAGGTTCTAATTAGATTATGAAAGCAAAAGTTGCAATTCCTGGTCAAATTCTCAGCTTCAGGTTCAAACAAGAGATTATGATTTATAACTCACTGATTTATGCTTAAATCCCCTTTCAATTCGTTTCTTCTCTTCCCTCAATCATTTCATTCAGATTTCAACACAACCACTCACAATTCTAAACAGATCGAAAAGCGATCAATCTTCTTTTCACGAGACAAAGTAAGTAAAAGGAGAGGTGTGATTACGGCGGCGGAGGCGGAGGAGGGTGGAGAGGTCCGGCGAGGGTGGAGAAGCCCTGGCGCTGCTTGTGCTTGGGGTTGGAGGTGCAGAGCACGTACACCCGCCCTTTGCGCTTCACCGTCCTGCAGTACTCGCACAGCTTCTTCACCGATGATCGCACCTTCATCTTCGCCGGCCGGCGGCTTTCGTTCGTTACTACAGTTTCTCTTTTGCTTGATTATAGTTCGTATTTGGGTCTGGGCCTAGGGTTAGTAAGAGTGGAGTTACTATACATAATTTAGAGATGGGATGGGCTGGGCTGGGCTGGGCTTGTTCTATAGCTATTAGAAAATAATGTATTTAATCAAATATTGATTGATCATTTCTGTTACGAATCTTGAATATATTTTTGCTTATGTTTACATTATATCCTATGTAAGTATGTAGTAAATGCTCTGTTCGTAAACTTCTGAATATTATTGCTGTCTTGATAAGCATTATGTTGTTGATGTAAATTTTTTAAGTGTGTGAAAAAATATGGTATTCTGCATCATAATATTTGGTTATTGAATAAACATTTACTTAGATCTAATTGACTAAATTTTCTCCAAAAAATAAAATTTATTTGACTATTCGGTAAATACAATCGGTGGGGTTGTATTGACAGATCATATAAACAACTCATTGAATAATTCGGTTAAAATAAAATGTGCTCCAATATCATATTATCATGTATTATTCCGTTCATCGGTTCAATTTAACTATATTAAATATAGTTTGGAATCAGTCTCATTAATTCAAGGAAGCTGATATTGCACGACGTTACTATAATGACCATGTAGCGACAGTATATAAAAATTGAAAACAGTATATACAAACATATGAACTGAAAACAAACAGTATATAGAAATTCATTCTATAAAACAGTATATATTAAAAAAAAATGAAAACAATATATACAAAATATAAACTACAAATCAATAGTATATAAAAATTCATTCGGTAAACATATATATTTAAAAAAATAAAAATAGTATATAGCGTATATAGGAACGTGAGAAAACAGTATATAATTTCAATCCGTCGCTGCAGAGTCGCTGCAGTATCCCTCCTCGGCGTAATTTCCAATTTCCCTTAGTTCAATTTAGTTTATTATTTCAATAACAGAGCTAGTTTCATCACTCAGATATAACAATATATTTATCTGCTAATTACCTGAAGTCAACTAAATTATCAACCAGAATGGAATTACTAGCTGTCATGTTAAACATAACATAAGAAGAGCTGAATTGCTATTTTTAGAGCGCCATCTTCTCTCTCCCTCTCCCTCTCCCTCTCCCTCTCCCTCCTCTCTATCTCTCTCTCTCGAAAGGAAAAAAAGAGAAGAAAAATACCAACAATCGAAATTTTGGAAAAAGCAAGTGGTAAGTTATATGTATTTCATGTTTTCTTTTTCTTTTGGGTTTTATTTTGTAATGTTTTGAATCGTTTGTTCCATATCAAAAGACCAAAATCCCCAAATTCCAGCTTTAATCAATGTTAAACGGTTAAAAATTGGTTTTTCTGATTTAATATCTTGCAAGAAAATACTTTTAAATATCTTTCAAATAGAACGAAATTCCATTTTATATATCCAAAAAAAGGAAAGACGATTGGTATTTCATGAATCTTGCAATGCCAAGCTTTTCTCAATTCAAATTTTACCTAGCATTACTATTATCCCTCAATTAATCAAGGTTTTTTTTTTTACTAATCCCTACTTTTTGAATGTTCAAGAAACAAATAGAAACAAACCTGTTTCAAATTATTTAATGCGTTAATTTAATTGCGAGGATTGAATAAGCTCCATTAACACTTTCTTTCATTATGTTAATCCATGGAATTAATCTAATTTCATTTCCACCAGGTAAATTACTCTGAAATCCAACAATCCACAAAACCCAACATGAAAATCAAAACTATTCTGAGATCGGCCTTCAACCATCCTTTTCTCCTATCCACAATCTTCTCTCTCTTAACAATCTACAAATACCTCCCCTTTTTATTCCACATTCTCACTTTTTCCTTCCCTACAATTCTTTTCACCGCAATTTTCCTCGGAATTATTTTAATTCACGGCGAACCAAACCCAACCCAAAATCAACTAAACCGATTGAATCACACTCGAATCGGGTTAACAAATCGACTCGAACCAACCGAACCCAACAAATCCAACAAATCCTATGAATCCTCCTCGGATTCCGAAATAAATCCGAGTCTCGACGAAATTCATCCGTTATTAGAATCCGCTCAAGTCTCAGAATCGGAATCGGAATCAGAATCAGAAAAAGACGAAACAAAACAAGAATCTAAAACCGAAAAAGTCGTGGCTTGGACGGCTGACGACCAAAAAACGTTACAACAAATCGGCTCTTTAGAGATAGAAAGAAATACTCACTTGGAGAATCTAATAGCACGAAGAAAAGCAGTTAGGAAGATTTTGGAGCGGGATTTGATCGATTTGGACGGATCCGATTCTACGCAATTCCACCAAATCCAGCCGATAATTGCGCCGAGACGCAATCCGTTCGATTTGCCTTACGAGGAGGAAATTCCGGGTTCCGCTCCATCAGTTTTGCTACCCATTAGTAGAAACCCGTTTGACTTTCCGTTTGACCAAATTGAGGAGCCGAACGAAACCCTAAACCCTAATTTGAACCCAATTGCGAGTAACAGTAATAATGATGTTAATGTGAATGTTAATGTTAGTAGTAATGTTAGTAATAATGCTAATAGTGGGTTTATGAATAATAATAATACTTATTATAATAATGAGTTTAAGAAGAATGCTTTGTTTAGAAGGCATGAGAGTTTTACAATCGGAGCGCCAGTTCAATTTTTGGGGGAAATTAGGGCAGAAAATAGGGGAAATTATAATAGGTTTAAACCATTTTTTATGCCGGAAAAAATGGATTTTGAGGAGGAGAGTGTGGTGGAGAGAGAGAGTAGTGAGAAGAGCGGGAGTCTAGAGAGAGAAACTTCTTTGACGCATGATGATGTCAGCGACGAGTCATCTGACGAGTCGTCGTCTGTGGAAGGAGAGAGAAAAGAGGAGAGAGAATTGACGGATGATGAATCGAAGGATTTGGAGAAATATGAACATTATAATAGTAGTTCGAGTGAAGAAGAGGAAAGTAATAATAATGAGAAATTGGAGGGTGGAAATGAAAAAACGATAAATTTGGGCTCAATTCATGAAGCTTTTGAAGATGATGAATCTGAATCTGAATCAAATGTCCAACAACTCGGTAAGAATGAGTCAACAATCTTCTTTGTTTTTTTCTACATTTTTGCTTCTTCTTAAAATGTTTATCTTGTGTTGCAAATTTGAATTTGTAGGTAAAGAAGAGGAGCCAATCGCAGACTGCCACGTGGCGGACCCGGTCTACGATTCGGATTCGAGTCCTAGTGCTCATGAGAAGCCCTCAATTCTTGTCGAAGCCTTGTTTAATGATGGTAAGTCTAATATTTGTTGTACCAATTTGACCCCATTAAAAACATAACAACATTCTCTAAATCCAAATTTGACCGATTTTATTTTACCATATATGCATAAAACAATCCATGTGAAAGAAAAAACCTTAAAAACTAAGATTAATTCAATATACTCATTTTTTCGTTAAAAACAAATTCTTTTTCGAAAAAGCAGATGTGCATAATCCGTATCTACTCCATTAACATATAGACGAACTAACGATGCACATTTTACAAAGCACACGAATTTAAATGCCAAAATCAATATACTTGATATATTCCATTAACATATAGACTAAATTCCAATCTAAACAAACTACACGATAACTAACATCGCATTCATCCTCAAAATAATCAACCCATTCATTATTTCACAGCTAACACTAAAGCCGAGTTAGATTCCAAGGAAATTTTGTCGCCTCCAAAAGAGAAAAAAGAAGAAGCATTAAATGCTTGGGTGGCGCCGAGTCTAGCGTCGGTTGATGAAATCGAGTCTAGATCAAGAGGGATTTCGGAAATTAAAGAGCGTGACATCATCGGTGCGCAAATATCCGAAATTCATGATGATCTCAGCTGTCCGATTACTCCGATTGTAGCAAATCTCGACCGTTGATTTGAGATGTGGTGTAATGGTTGAGATTTGAGAGTGACTTTGAGTTTGGTTTTGTAAATTGTGGGCCGTTTTTGAAATGTCTTTTTGTTTTGGGTTTTAGAAATGCTGATTTTTTTTATATTTTTTTTATCCACGATGGTGTGTTTTGATGTGTGAAAGTTTGTGAGAAGGAATGTGGATGAATTGTTAAAGATTAAAGGTTGCGGGAAATAATATAGATGATTGGAATATATATATAAAAAATTACATAATTCAAACAAAATTTATTTTCGTATATTTCCCCCAGCTGTTATTTACTGGGGCTGTTTAATGCAGTGTAATATGTGAGATTGATGACATTAATCTAGTGAAACAGTAATGCATGAATAGCTCAATACATATTTTGGTATGAAAATTCTTAATAAAGAAGCAATAGAATATTATTGTTTATGTGTTTGTGTAAAATCTTGTCTGTGACCAAATATAATTGTACAAGTAATAATTATTGCTAAATTTATAAAAGTAAATACAGAAATAAACTAAAAATAATACATTTCTAGCTTTTTGATATTCCAAAACTTCAAAAATCAATTTGCCTTGATTGCACTTGATAGATTAGAGTTTTTTTTCCCCCTCAAGCGAGTACTAAAAAAAAAAAGTTTAGAGTTTTTTTAATTTTTGAAATTCCTCAAACGAGAAATTATTTTAAGAAAAAATGCTTATTCTAAGAGTTGAAATAAAACTTCATTTTTTTTTTCTGTTTTTCTCCTTGATTTCACATCAAAAAGCTATTTCAAAATATTTCGAAATATAAAAATTAAAGTTCTTGAAACACCTAATTTTCCGAGACACATCACCGAATGCTGATGTGGCATAATTTCATTGGATCTGGTATTCACAATATAAAACGCAATAGTGACTCTTTCAGTTGTGAATGTGGGAAGAGTTCCGTAGATACCGAATAATCCTAAAACAAAAAGATAATTCGAATTAACAATTCCAACGCTATTTTCACAAATCCAACAATACAAGTGCTTTTCTTGTTATTTCAGGACTCAAATATATTCAGTTTGACAGCTTTTATGATTAGACCGGTTCTAGGAGAACAAAATAAGTGCTCTAAATTTTCTAGTATCTTACAAAATCCACAACTCATTTTTTCTATTTTTGGAGTCATGCTACAAATTTCTGAAGCAACCAGACTTAGCTTCACTTGTATTTGACTGAAACAAAGAGCAAAATATCCTCTGATTTTAGCTGTAAATATCATTTACAAGTACAAAAAATGGTTACTAAAACCACAACAAATCAGTAAAATAAACAAAAAAAAAAGGTGTTGAAAACATCTACTTTAATTAACACATAGCGAGTTGTTGTTAGAACTGATTAAACCAAACTGCTTCACTTTGTTAAATACTTAAAACTCATTTCGTTATGTGCATGTCATATTACTTTTATTGCTAAAAAGACCTAAAATTTGTTCATACATATTTCTAATCCACAAATTTTGTTGGAAGAGAATTAAGATGGCCGAGTCTAATTCCCCGCCGGATTTTCTGACCGGTAACCCTGGCGACGATATTGTCTTAACGGCTTGTTATACGGACCAGAAGCAAGCCTCATCGATGATAGGAGAGTGGATATTCCAGAACCAATCGCATAATATTTTCAGTGGGAGGGATAAATCAGACCTCATAAGTTTCCTACATGGTGATTTAACAACCAACAATGGTGGCTTGAACTTCCTTGGGAATTCGTTTCCTCATCTCTTGGCGTTGATTATTCTTATTGTCGTCCTGTCTCGTATCCTTCACTTCGGTCTTCGTCACCTGAAATTGGCGCGAATTGTCTCTCTTATGATTGTAAGGATTCCCTCTTTCCTAGCAACCTAAAAATAAATCCTCATGATCTATGCAATTAAAAGTTTACTATAGAGCATCATTTTTGTAATGAAAAGTCATGTTGAAGAAAAGAAGGTATCGGAGATATGATGGTCTAATCTTTTCTTGTCTATGTTACAGGCTGGTATTCTTGTCTTCTCCTTTCTGTCGCCTAAAACTAAAGCTGGCTCACCAGACATCAATGATTATGGCATCATAGACCCGAAAATTCGACGAGTTGAGATGGTCGTTGGATCAATTGGCATATTGTATAACATATTCTCAGCTGCTGTAAAGTTTGACCCTGCCCTAATGTTTCAGAGAGGGAAGAAGAAGCCCATCATCATAGGCTTTTCTAGTGCGATCGTACCATTCATAGTGGGCTCCGCTGTTTTCGTAGCCCTCAAAAGCAAAAAACTTGAATCTTTTGTTTTAAAGAAAGATACGTTTCTCCCAGTCGTGGTGTACCCATTTTGTATCACATTCCCTATTACACAAACAGACATGCTCACAGAGTTGGGGCTTCTTAACAGCAAGCTTGCTCGAGTGGCACTATCATCGTCAATGATACAATTTGTGGTCATGTATTGGTTATTCGCCATTCCATTTGTTGTTTACAGGCAGTCACAAATAGGTTTTATTTACGGCTTGGTGACGCTTCTGACCTTCGTAGCAATACTCGCCTTCATACATCTAGTGCTTCGGCCCTATGCACGACATATTGTCCGTACTACACTTCCTGGCTCTCGCGTTAAAGGAATACACATTTTCATAATAATTATTGTAGTTTACGTGCTAGCACTGGTTAGCGATATAGCTGGATATATATTCGTTGATGGGCCAACATTCATGGGTTTGGCGCTCCCACAAGGAGCTCCACTTGGAACTGCTTTGCTTGAGAGAGTAGATTTAGTAGCAACAGAGCTGATCCTTCCAATTGTCTTCATGCATGAGGGATTTTTATTCGATTGGGCAGGATTAAAGGAGAAACTCAGCATTGTACTTTGGGTAGAATTCATTGTGCTAGTCGTGTGTATAGTGAAGATTCTCACCAATATTGCTGCTGCGAGGTATTGCAAGATGTCTTCCAAAGACGGGTTCATAATAGGCCTCATCATGAGCTTCAGAGGCCTCGTCGACATGCTTCTTTTTCTTAGCTTGACTACTGAACAGGTACTTAAGTTGCTAAACTTCTTAACTTTAGATATTATCTATATAATGAAATAAAATTCACTCAAAGCAACTAAGTACATTCTCTACAAATTGCGTGCAGAAATTATAATATGGTTTCTTTGTCTAATGATCATTATGTTTATATCAGAATTTACTGGACAACACAGCATTCACTGTTATGATCTTGTCGAATATTGTGATAACCATAATTTGTGTGCCGTTGGTGTCGCTCTGCTACAAACCATGCACCGGAAAGAACATCGGGCTTCGAACAGTACAACACATTGATTCCAATGAGGAATTAAGGCTGATGAGTTGCTTTTATGATAACAAATCTGTTCCTGCATTACTGGAGTTCTTTGAATCCACCTCCTCCCCAAACATAAATGAGTCTGTATGCATGTATATTCTCCGCATTGTAGAGCTACAAGGTGCTGCTGAGTCCAGTCTTATCAGCCACCGTAATAAGAAAGGCTACATCGACTGGGCACAAATGGACCCTATTCACAACCACTTCATAAGTTTTGAGCAGGTTGGAACTTAAATCACACTTGTAGTTGCATAGCCAAACTATTATTTTAAAAAGAAGAGAAATACACTTTCCAAGGCAAATAATTGCTAAATGATAACGTCAAAATTACTTGAGTCTATTTTGGCCTATTTTGATCTTTTAGAAATTACTTAATTGTCATATTTTGCGGTATGACGATCAACTGAATAATTTGTTTGCAGACTAAGGAAAGAGGTGTCACTGTTATGCCATTCACATCAATTGCTCCACGGAAGACCTTGCACAATGATGTATGCTCACTTATTGTCGAGAGGAATATTTCACTCGTAATTGTCCCATTCCCAAGTAAGAACTCCATGGCAGATTTGGAGGCCGATCTTGCTATGCGTGACCTTGTTCCTTTGCTTCTCGAGCAGGTGATGCCTCAATCCTTTTAACAAAAATAATTTGATTTCATCCTTGAATTTCATGCTTACGTACGTTGAAATTCTCTTTTTATGATAATTACTTGACATCTATATCCTCATAATTGAGCTAATATAACTACTGCAGGCACAATGCTCAGTCGGTATAATGGTGTACCATGGCACCACAAGGATTATGATGCATTCATATTGGCAGTACCACGTTAGCGTGATTTTTTGGGGTGGTCCTGATGATCGTGAAGCACTTGCTATTGCATCTCGTCTAGCACGCCATACAAGTGTTTATCTTTGTATTTTCCACTTCGTTATATCTGGCAAGAGCCAGCAGCATGAGGACGACGAGACTGAAGAAGCAGCCGATGAAGAGTTAATTGCCGAGGTGCGAGCAACACATGATGGAAACAACCGTATTTCTGTTAGTAGGATCCCAATCGAAGATGTGGAGCAAGCATTTTCGGAGTTGCATGCTTTAGGAGACCAGTTTGATCTACTAATTGTTGGTCGAGCACAAAAACGCTTGTTACTATTAAGTGAGGCTTTGACGGATTTTACCGAATCACCGGAACTCGGAGTGATGGGCGAGATGCTTGCGACTGAGATTTCATGTGTAACCAATTTGCTAATTGTGCAACAACATAAGCTCTAGTTAATGTTTTTCTATGGAAATGTGATGGGCATGTTGAGGGGTGATAATGTTTATTTGAAGTGACACAAATTAGACCTTAGATCAATTTTTTTTTTCTAGTCAATGGCTGGAGAAGACCTTGGATGAAGTTGAAGATACTTATATGAAACAAGTTAATTTTTGAAATCCGAAATCACAACGGGATTGAGCACGACCATGTCGTGATCGTATACTGTTTCTTTCGCGTTTCTATATATTTTATATACTGTTTTTATTTTTCACATACATACTATTTTTATTTTATTACTTATATATTGTTTTTTATATACTGTTTATTTTAAATTTATATATTTTTTATCGTCTCTATATACTGTCATGATATCACGACGGAAAATCCGTCGTGATATATCAGATCCCTTTTTTATCCCGGCAGAAATATTTCTAACACAATTGATTGGGAATTTTCATGTATTTTGTCATATATACAATGAAATTGAGTAGAGAGATGATATTTAGTCCTGCTTATGTTATTATTGTATAGGGTGTTGATTGAGCACAAACCAGAATTTAATCCAACCTGAATCTTATTTGAACCAAAAAGGCAATATCTTAATCAAAATTCGAATGATTCGAATCAAAACATGAATTTGTTTATTGAATGAAGAATGCCTGATATCAAGCTAAGAATTTCTAATTTCAGACAAACTGAAGAGCGAGATTTGAATAAGCCACTAGAACAGCCAACAACCTGAATTTATTCAAATTACGACAGAACTCATCCATCATAGACAAACATATAACTAAATCCAAAGACACTTTCAAAATAATTTATTTCATTCGAACCCAAACTGACTCAATTGACCATAAAAAACGTAGCACTGGTAAAAAAACATGACTCAACCCAACAATTTAACGTAATTTAGCTTCAAACTTTGAAGTAGTCAAGGATGGTAGGGACATTAAGCCCGTTGCTCCAAATCGTGCTAATATATTCCTTATAAATGAACGGCCTATAAATTGCCGGATTCTTCTCATCCACCAACTTCTCAACCGGCTTGACTGCGATTTTGTCTGATGGACGGAGAAACATTGCAACTGAGAGCCTCTCGTTCTTGCTATTCAGCGTAACACGATGAACTGCACTTTTGTACTTATCATTGCTTAAAACCTGCAAATTAATTAGTTCCAGTTTAAAACCTGTGTGATATTGATTATCAAAAAAAAAACCTGGGTGATATATTATACTATGCCAATTAATTAGGTCTTGTCCGTTATTCTTTGTTATTCTGTTTTTCTTTTTTCTTTTTTGAAGAAGAAAAGACATGCTTGAGTAATTAGTTCTGATTTTTTTGTTGAATTAATTGTTTCTGAATTTTGAAAGTGAAATATTTTCTTTTGGTTCACATTAACGTTCACGGAATTCACCAATTTCAATACCTGCAATCACATGAAATTACAAAATAAAATTCATTACAAGTAAAATGAAATTCTTATATTTAAAACAGAAATAAAAATAAAAATAAAAATCATGTAAAATAACAAACTAACTCATTAACGAAACAGCTCTTTAGGTTTGAGTTTAATTTAATACGATCTATTTTAGATTTTTGCAGTCAATATATACCTGTATCTGGTCACCCGTAATAATAGTCAGAGCATCTTTCACCATGGGCACCTTGATCCACTTTCCATCGCGCGAAACCTCCAAGCCGGAGATTTCGTCACGGAGTAAAACCGTAATGAAATTGGCATCTGTGTGAGGATTGAGTCCCAATGCTAAATCCGGTTGAGGGCAAGGCGGGTAAAAGTTTACAGATAAAGTTGGAAGTTGACCCCCCCATCGCCTCTTCCAAATACTCTTTTTCCAGCAGCTTGGTTATTTTCACCCCGAGTTCTCTCCCTTCTTTCGAATACTCTGCCGCCACCTCCCTATATATATTAAAATACATTAGATTCGTATTGTACAATAAAACGATAGATTTCACATAATTCTAAGACAAAAAATACATTATTTATTACATAAGAAATATTTTCATGTATATCTAATTAATGAAAAGTCCTTACTGTGACATCATGTATATATAAATTACTATATTAGACCTTAAATCAGAAGGATTGGTAGGACATTGATTGATGTACTCTTCGATAGGGTGGCACTGAAGCTTGAGGGCGTCTCTCCACATTCAAACGCTCTTCGCAGTGGGATTGAAGCCGGTACACAATCTGACGGGTCTCCAAGGTTCTTCAGAGTAGAGGTGATTTCTGTCCGACTCCGGCAAGTGAAAAAACTTTTTACCGACACGTAACATCCCGTCGATCAACTCTTTCTGAATTCCGTGATTGATAACCTAACAGAAGAAAAAATGTGTATTAAGTTTGTATGCTAGTTTTTTAATTGAATGCAGAAGCCTCTTTTGTCCCATTTTTAGTTATTTTTTGTGCTAGTGGAATTTGAGTTAATACGGTTTATTATGATTTACGGTCAACCAAAACTAGCTATTTTTTTTTAAAGATATATTAAAAAATTTATTTATTTTTAGTTTTTTTCTTTAAGATCTATAGAGTGTAACGTCTTAGCAAGTTTACAAGTTATTTAAGATATATTAATGAATTTAGTTTTTTTTTTCTTTCTTTTTTTTCTTTTACCATGAAAAAACCATGAGTTTTGCAAGCCTGGCCAATTGCATCGACAATTTGATGATGGTTAGAGCCGTTGATTCCCTTAAGATCAACGATTGGGATTTTTCTATTGCTGCCTCTTTAACAGCATGAAGATTTGGCCTTTCGTGCTTCGGCCTGACAAAGTTGGCCGGGACCTCGAACTTTTCGGAAATTATGTCTGTGATAAGAAACTTTGCTGTTGGGGCCATGAGGTTTTATTTTGAAGGAAAATTATATTAATTTTGATGTCTTCTTTGAAGGATATGGAATAGTGAAAAGCTAATTGGTGAATGTACTATACAAGTCTACCACCTTTTTATAGGAGTTTTGATTTGATGATGTCATGTATCCCTCTCATGGTTTACGTAATAACTTAGAGTGACATAATGACTTCATAAATGTCATTAAGATCCATGTATATAAGTGACTTATAGTAAGTTAAGAGTGATATATATAATAATAAACCTCGACATAAAGATCTGGCGATCACATAACACCTCACACAACCATGTGACAATCACTTAATTAAGCAAATTTTATATGGATAAAAAAAAGACTTTTAATTAAGAATATTATAGAGACCAAAACCCTCTCATTTGAAAACCATGTTACGTAAGAAAGAAAAAAAAATCTTTTCAGACTTGAAGGAAAGCTCCTTGGCGGCTTGGCAAGCTGAAACAAGCACAAAGTAAGATGAGGTAAACATAGATTGATGGGTCGAGTTTTGGTGATTTTCAAAATAAATATTTGTTAGTATTTTTAGTAAAAATTATATTTGTATTATAAGTTAAGCAATGTTTGCAACTATTAATATATAGAAAACTTAATCAAAAGTCAAATCATTTCATTTAAAAGTGTATTTAAATTTGTATTATGGATGTCTAATTGTCGACTGACGAACACAAAATTAGCAATGTTGCCTCCATTATTATACCAATAAAAACGCAATAAAAGAAAAAGAATCAAAAAAATAAAAATTAGCTTATATTATAATTTTAATATCTATTAACTAAAAGAACCAAAAATCATACCTCCATTCTTCAAACTTCAAATCACAAATAAACCATACTTTCATTCTCAACGGTCTAGATCACGCCCATAACGCGACGGAATTTTGTATATAATGTTTTTTCATTGTTCAATATATTATTTTCATTGTTTTATATATATATTGTTTTTGTCCATTATTTACTGTTTGGAATTTGTATATATTGTTTTTTTGCTTTTCAATATATTATTTTTCTATATATTGTTGTCACTATTTACTTATATATTGTTAACAAAAAATGAATCCTATATATTGTCGTCACACATTTTTCATTTTTTATAATGTAATGTTTACCTTTATATTATAAATTTTTATATAATATTGCAATATATTTATTCTCTGCAATATACTTTTTTATTCTCATATACATTCTTTTCAATGTACTCTTTCAATTATTTTAAATTTTTTTCTCTGCAATATACATTTTTATTCTCATATACTTTCTTCTCAATATATCATTTTAATTATTTTATATTTTTCTTCTCTACAATATAACTTTTGTACTCACAATATATATTATATAATATTGTGTACATATCTTCTCATTATTTCTCTTTTATTACTATCATTATTGTTTATGTAATATTATTATACATTTCTCTCATTATTTCGGTCATACATTTTTATCAAGTATTTTTTATCTCTGTAATATAGAAGGTGGAGGTGTATAGGAGTTTTTGCTGGAGACGTATGTGGGTTTATGAAATTGCTGATGACATTTTCACTAAAAAAAATACGATGTATTTTCATTTATTCGGAATTTCTGAAGTTAAACAAGCCATGGCCGAATATCTGTTCTCTTTAAACCTCGGGTCAAATTTCACATGGATTATTTTTGTGAATTAATAAGGCCGCAGATCTTGATTTGGTAGTACCGGTTTGTCGGTACCATACCATGCATGCTTGATCTGACTAGATTTAGGGCTTCATTGTTTGGAATGGGTCATTTTTCGTTAATAGTAAATGTATGTATGGTATGGGTCTTTAAAAAAGAATATCTCAGAGACCAAAAACTTTCAAAATGAATTCATTTTTTTCCTAACGGAAACTCACGTGGCACAAAACACAAGGGCATCTTAATATGGTCATGGCTCTTTTTAAGATTTTGGACAAATTAATATATTTTATTAGAGCTTTAGTGTCTATCAGCAAGAGCAAAAAGTCCAGTGGATTAATGAAATAAAGTGAAATATATTTTTACTCCCCCACGAATTAAAAAAATATGGAATAAAGTGGTTCAATGGGATGGAGAAGCTATTTCATATTATAAATGAAAATTTCTTTCCCAATTAAAAATATTAATTTATGCCAATATTCCACTATTCCACTATCTTGCCTAACATGGTAAAATAAATTGGAATAGCCGATTTTTCCTTATTCCACAATTTCAATATTCCATTCGATACCAAACGGTCACTTAAACTTCAAAATATATGCATGTCATGTATTTGCCCAAAAATACACACATTAATTTCAGCACACAGCAAATCATATTATGTAAGAATGTCAAATGGAAATTAGAAAACTAGAAAACCTATTTAATCTATATATTCCAAATCACATGATATAATACACCATTATAGAATTAAAAAAACCAAGTCAATCTACTTTTCCAATAAATGAGTGGCACACAAAACAGTTCCATTCTTACAAACTCAATATTTCATTCATTCATACAACACAAAAAAGCGGCAATACAATTTCTCATTTTCCAAAGGCTCAAAAGCAGCAATACAACTGCCAATACAAAATGCCTTGTAAAACAAGAAACTATAAGATACATGTAAACAAACTCTATAATTCGATGAGATTCCATATATATTCCCTCAAAAAGTCAGATTAAAGACATTCTACTAATTTAATCTTCAGTAATCACATCTTCAACTCCAGATATTAAAGACGCTTGTTGAATTTTCCCAGCATGCTCTAACCTCATCAGAATAACTCCCCTTTTGAAATAATAATAAGATTTAATAAACAAAAAAATTATTAAATTTTACAAGTAGAATTTCACCGAGATTTTGGACACAAACTATGGCTAACTTCAATAGTTAGATTTAATAATTTGCCCTACGTTTCTATTCATAGTTAGATTTAATAATTTATACAATTTTTTTTTATCTTGGATGGATAACTTCAATATATTTTCTGATACTCAACGGCAAATTTTACACAATTGGACCCTTTCAAAGCATACATTTCATATTTAACAGTAAACTTGACACCTTTCAAAACTCAAAAAAGGGTAAGCAAAACAATAACCACCAATCTTAATCAAGGACATAAATATAAAATAATCGATAATTACATATAAATATCAAATTAATGACAAATTACCTGCTTGAGCGTCTTTGGATGGAAATATCTCTAACTTTGATCCTGTTGACCGTTCCGCTCTGACTCACCAGAACCAGCTGCTCATCACTCTCACCATCCTCTATAATAATACAATTTATTCATATTTGTAATTAGTTTGTGTCATGACCGTTAACTTATATTATGTCATTAGTAATGTTAAAATGATTGTATTATGTGGTGATTATTGCGTACCTGCTAGTGCGTAACCCACAACGAATACTCCGGCCAGCCGTTCATCCTCTCGAAGCTACAAGAAAAAGAAAATATAATAAATTAAAATAATAATAAATAATAGGATTTTTTCAGAAATGTGAAAAATTGAAAGTAGGGTTTTCAGAAATGTGTAAATTGAAAAGAGAAACAAAACTGTCCTAAAAAATGATTTATAGGGTTTCATTTATTTCAAAAATTAGAAAAAATAACAGAAATAGTATCATTATTTTCATAAATTTGCAAAGAAAATGACCTAAAAACCAACCACAGCACAAATCAACCATCTCCAATCACTAGGCTAAGATCTATGTTCAATCAATCGATATTTCACTTTCACCCACACACACATACAGTAAACCTAAAGAACAAATCAACAAACCCTAAACCCAAAAAACAAAGTAATAAAACAATCAACCAACAATACCATATAGCCGACCAATCCGACCCCTTTAAAAGTTGAAAGACGAAACAAAAATAAAACAAATCAACAAAAAAATCCTAAACCCCCCTAAAAATAAAGTAATAAAACAATCAACCAACAATACCTTGTAGCCGACCAATCCGACCCTTTTAAAACTCGCAAGACGAAACGTAAATAAAACAACTCAACAAACACAAACACAAAACAAATCAACAAAAAAAACCCTAAACCCCCCTAAAAACAAAGTAATAAAACAATCAACCAACAATACCTTGTAGCCGACCAAGCCGCTCTATTAAAACTCAAAAGACGAAACATACACAAAACAAATCAACAAAAAAACCCTAAACCCCCCTTAAAAAAAAGTAATTAATTAAATAATAAAAAAATACCTTGTAGCCGACCAAGCCGACTCGATTAAAAGGCGAGAGACGGAATGTGCTGAGCGAGACTCTTTTCCCGCGCCCGTCCTCAGAGACAAAGAGCAGCCACGGCGGCCCCACTCCCTTACTGAAAATAAAATAAAATAAAATAATCAATTACTTGCCACTTTTACTTCATTTTTGTTTTTAGTCAGTTTTTATTTTTTATTTCTTATAAATGTGCCCTTGCAAAATATAGAATATCACCTACACCCCTACCGCGGAAATATCACGAATGGAATACCCTAAAGTAGAACACGAGAAATGTTTTGCAGGGGTATTCGTGATATTTCGGAATATGGAGGTGTATGATGTTTTGAGATTTTATAGGGGTACATATGAAATTCCGCCTAGTTTCAACGATGACCTCATCATTACAATCCGCAAATGCAAACAATTATTCAATAAAAAAGAAAAAAAAGAGGGTGAACCCAAATTTCAAAACTTTTGAGTTCCAGAAGGGATAATTTGAGATTTCGAGTTTCCAGAAGGGCATATATGGAAATTGTTTTTAACAAAAGGGTGTATATGTAATTAATTTGGAGAGAAAAAAGAAAGGACAAAAACTGCTAGGAGACATGTTTGGTAAGTCTTTGAGCATTTCGGACGGGATTATGTCCATGGAAGCCATCTTGTCATTTTTATTTTTTATTTTGAGTTTTGGAAGGGTGAATTTGACATTTTGATAATTATTCGCACTTTCACAAGTTAAATTCAATGTATTTCGAGTTTTAGAAGGGCAAATTCGACGTATTTCGAGTTCCAGAAGGGCACATACAAAACTTTTTAAAATTAATTTGGAGAGAAAAAGAAAGGAAAGAACCTGCTAGGAGACATGTTTGGTATGTCCTTGAGCATTTCGGATGGAATTATGTCCATCGAAGCCATCTTATCGTTTTCTTTGAGTCTCATTGCTGTCACTCCTCTTGTCTTCCTTCCTAGAGACCGAAGCTATAGACATGATAATAATATAAAAAATATTTAACTTATATAAAATTATTTAATAAATAATTGAGCATTAAAATTATATTGAATTATAATTATTGTTGAAAGCAAATAATTTGGTAAATAGATGGAGAAGTATGGTCATTTCTATGCTGAGGGTAAAATGGTAATTGCTAAAAATTTAAGAAGCCATTAGACGGAGAAAAAAAATTGGTAGGGATTTTTAAAAAAAAATAAAATACTAACCACAGGGAGTTATTTGAGAATCTACAAACTCAGGGGGTATTTTAAAATATTCAGAAAAATAAGGGGGTGTTTTGAAAATTTCCAATAATAATTTTAGCCAACACATATAATTTAAAAAAAAAAAAAAGTAATACTTTATCACAGGAATTGACAATAACATGTCCATTTCCAGAAGCAATAGTCACCAAATCTTTGTCTCCACAGCTCCTAACCCACCTTAGCTCGTCTCCAGGCACCTTAAATAAAAAATAAATTGAAAAAAAAAACATAAAACATAACAAAACAAAAAAATAAATAAATATAATATAATATAATATCTTATAAAATATGTACTAACCAGTTGGATGGAAATAATGCCGGTAGATCGGATCGCGGAAAAAGCATTCAAAGGAACCTTTTTAATGTATCCGTTCAGAGTTAGCATTACGAGATGCTGATCTTCTGTAAATTCATTTACCGGAACTATAGACGTTATTTTCTCTCCTTCGGATAAAGACAGCAGCTGGACAAATAAAACCACACCAAATTAAAAAAGCAAGTTAATAAAATAATAAAGAAAATGTATTGTTTTTTAACATGTATTGGAAAAATTAATTAACAATGTGCCTGTACTAAAGGCATGCCAGTGGCAGTTCTGCTGCATTCCGGAATCTTATATGCTCGTGCTGAATATACCGTTCCTTTATCGCTGAAATAATTCCGACAAAAATAATTAATTTGGACATATGACAATAATAATATGTTGGTCAAATAATGACATAACTAAAAGAATTAAAAAATGTATACCTGAAATAAAGCACATGATCGTGCATATGACAAGCTATAAAATCAGCAGTCAAATCATTCAGTCTCATTTTTCCTACGGATTTCCCAATCGTGCCTCTCTTTTGCAAATTGAACGTGTTTGGCTTCATCCTTTTCACGTATCCTTTCTCACTCAGAATCTAATACAAAAATGAAATTAATTAATTATTTAAATGAATTAAATAGTATATAAAAGAAGGGAAATATGCAAAATAGCCCCTGTATTATGCCCAAATTGCAAAAAAAAATCCCTGCATTATTCAAAAATCCAAAAAAAATTTCAATTTTTTTAGAATAGAGAGGTTTTCTTGCGATTTTCAATTGCATAGGGTTGTTTTTTTTGCAATTTAGGCATAATGCAGGGGCTTCTGTGCAAATTTCCAATAAAAGAATTAAAAAGTATATAGAATAATTAAACAGTATATTACCAAAAGCATTTCTTCATTTGGAATAACGTCCAAATCCTCAACTTGGCCGCTTGCTGAGTCTTGCAATTCAGAGCGACGTGGCGAGAAAAATTTGTTTTTTAATTCCACTGCTTCTTGCTCAATTGCCTTACATAAAAAAAAATATAAAAAAAAAATAGAATCTATATTTATTGTATTGTTTTGGTTTTTACTGAGAAATAAAAAAGAAAAAGTTACCTGAAAAATGAGCTTCTTGTTTGACAAAAGGTCGTTTAGCTTTGAGATATGATCTGTCAAAACTTTCGCCTCATCGACAAATTTCTTTCGCTGTAAGAAATAATAATAAATAAATTGTGAGATTAAATTGCGAAAAAAAATAAAATTGTACAAGTTTTTGGTACCTCAAGTGCAGTAAGTTTCCTCAGTGTCATGTCTAATAACGCTTCAGCTTGCTTAGTAGATAAACCAAACTCTGTAAAACAAAACAAAATTACAAAAAGGAAATTTAATATTTTAATGAAAAAATTATTTATTAAAATAATAATATTCTTACTGTTGATTAAAGCAGAAGTAGCATTCGCATTGCTAGTTGTTTCGCGAACTATATGGATCACATCGTCCAAATTGTCAAGGCCTATCATAATACCCTGAAATAAAATAAATGAGAAATAAAAAGACATGATTAATAATAAAATAATAAACCCTCTTGAAATATACTTGAATTAATCTGAAATTTTACCTCTACAATATGTTTTCTTTCTTGAGCTTGAGCGAGTTTATATCTCGCACGTCTTTCGATGACTGAACATCTAAAATCAAGAAACGCCTAAAACACCAAAAATAAATAAAATGAACAAAAGTCTTCTGATTTAAATTTTGAAAGAATAAAAATTTAATACTTGAAGCATCTCCTTCAGTCCCATAAGCCTTGGCTGTCCGTCAATAATTCTGCGAAATAAAATAATAATTCAATATATTAAACAAATAGCTAATATGAATTTATTTACAAAAATAAATCAGATTAATAGACAGTAGACACCATACAAAAAGCAAAGTATATTATTTGTATGAATTTACAACAGAAGCAATGATTTATTTACATGAACATTATTTTACTGGTAGGAAAAATTAAATTAATATGATTATTAAAAATATATAAATTAAAATTAATATGATTATTTATATACTTACCCAACCATGTTACAGCTAAAGCTGGACTGGAGAGCTGTGTGGCGAAACAAATTGTTAAGAACAACATCACGATTTGCATTTCTTTTTAGCTGAAAAATATTAAAATATGTGAATAATTTAAATCACTTTCTTTTTTTCATCAAATGAAATTGTTCATAGCAAGATAATGGTCATTATTTTTTTTTTCAAAAGTCAACGCACAATGAATTTTACATGTTTCTAGTTCTACCAATGCATTTGCAATTTTGAAAGGATAATTTTAATATTTAATATTAAATACTTAATAATTTAAATACCTCTATCACAACACGCATCCCAGAGCGGTCGCTTTCATCTCTTATATCACTTATTCCCTCCAAAACCTAAATTAAAAACTCATCAATTTTCTCTCTCCTAAAATCATAACAGTTCATATAAAATTTGAAAAAATTCCCAAATTTGATCAATTTTTAGGGTTTACGGTTTTAACTCACCTTGTCTTCAACGAGTTGAGCAATCCTCTCAACAAGAGAGGCTTTGTTAGTCTGGTAAGGTAACTACATAAAAATAAAGGAAAAATACTAGCGAAAAATGTCAAATTTGCACAAAAAAAATATAAAATTAGCAAAAAAATAAAAATGATAATAAAAAAGTAAAAAACCTCATTGATTATAATTGCTTGGCGACCTGTTCTTTCATCTACTATTTCAAATTCAGTCTTTCCTCTAATTACAACTCGGCCCCTTCCACTTCTGTACGCTTCCAAAACCCTAAAAATCCAAAACACTAAATAATAAAAATATGTTTTTCATAGAATAAAATGTTAAAAAGGTGAAAAAAAATAATAATAAATATACCCTTCATTTCCCATTATTATTCCTCCTGTTGGAAAATCGGGCCCAGGCATGCATTCCATCAATTCTTGCATCTTTTAAATTATAAAAACAAAATAAAATTTCAAGAAAATATATAGTACAATTTTATACAAAAAAAAACTTATAAAAGTACATAAAAAATTACAAAATTATAAGTTCTATAAAAAACTAACAGAATAATCTTTTATAAGAAAATTTAAGATTACGAACCAAGATGTTATATAATACAACTAATTCATGCAACAATTTTCTATTAATTAATAGAATTAATGAAATATAATTTTCTTACTGTAGCTTCAGGGTTGTTTATTAAAGCAGAAAGTGCATCGACAAGCTCTCCAAGATTATGTGGAGGAATATTTGTCGCCATTCCAACCTAAAAAAAAAAAATTTTAATTTTAATTTTAATTTAAAAAAAAAATTTAATAAATAAAATGACAAAAACGTACTGCAATTCCAGCTGAACCGTTGAGCAACAATGAAGGAACGCGAGCTGGCAAAAGAGAAGGTTCTTTTTGCGAATTATCAAAATTCGGTACAAAATCAACCTGTGTATAACAATTAAATTAACCAATAATAAGCATGCAGTTAATGCACTTCAAAATAAAGAATTAAATTTGAAATAAATAACGTACAGTGTCCAAATCTATGTCGGTTAAGAGCATCGCTTCTGTCAGAGCCTAAAAATATCGCACAAATTTAAAAACATTTTAGAAACAAATTAACAAAAAAAATAAAATGTCAAAAAATTTGAATAAATGAAACTTATTATCAAAATTAACTCCATTTCAGCCTAAATTCCTTGGTGAGAACAGAGAAAAACAAGAATTTAACGTAAAATCATTTGTAGTTTAATCATTTTAACCTAAAATAGTAAAATTACAAATAAAAAAGATTAAATAGTAAATAATATACATATTTAAACTTACTTCTAATCTACACTCAGTATATCTCATAGCAGCTGGCGGATCCGCATCTACAGATCCGAAATTTCCGTGCCCTTGAATTAATGGCGCTCTCATTGAAAAATCCTAATTAAAAAAATAAAAAATTAAATTAAATTTTTAATTATAAAATAAAATAAAAAACACTCAAATTACATGAGTATTTGAGTACCTGAGCCATTCGGACCAAAGAATCGTATATTGCTGTATCGCCGTGCGGGTGGAACTTACCAAGAACCTAATAAATTAATAATAAATGTAAAAAATAAAATAAATTTGGATTTTGTAATATTGCGGAAATTATTTCTAGAATTTTTTGGGTCTTTTTTTTTTACCTCTCCAACTACTTTCGCGCATTTCTTGAACGGCTTGCGAGACGAAAGACCCAATTCATGCATCGCAAACCTAAAAAAAAAATTCCATCACAAAACAATCAAAAACAAAATAAACCCATCTCATTACAAACTCAACAGTACAAACAAACAAACAAACAAAAATCCACCAAACTCGAACAAAAATAACCCAAAAAACTCACAAAATCCTTCGATGAACAGGCTTGAGTCCATCCCTCACATCAGGCAGAGCCCGACCAAGTAGCACAGACATGGCGTAAGACATATACGCCTCAGTCGCCTCCTTGTGAAGCTCAGACTGAACCACTCTTCCAGTTTCCTTCTCCTTCACGGCCAGACCCCCATTTTCAGCCTCACCACTCTCCTTCTCCCTCTTTTTCGCCCTCACGGGCCTGACGCTCCTCTTTCTAGGCGACTCAGAACCTAAAAATCGCACGGAGCAGGAGGCAAGGCGGGCGTTAAGTAAGACGGAGGAAGAGGAGGCGCGAGGGAAGAGGCGGAAGAGAGCCGTTGAGAGAGACATTGAGAAGGAGGGTTAGGGTTAGGGTTTTATCAGAGAGAAGAAGCCATGGAAAGAGAGAGGGAAGGAAGGAGGAGAGGAAGGGTTTTGAGAGGGTTTTGTTTTGTTTTGTTTTGGGATGGAGATGGAGGAGCGGAGTGTTTTTATTAATGATTGATGATTGTGGAGATAATCAATTGTGAGGCTTACAACTGGGCCCCATGATTCAGAATTTTGAGGAAAGAGCAAACGGAATATAGAAATGGAAATTGTATGGGCTTGGCTTGGCTACGAGGGTCATAATGGGTTAAACTGTTTTGGGTTTTTGCAATTGCTTGCATGGATGAAGGAATGGGCCTACAAGTAATGGTGTTTTTGATAGATCTTCATTTTTGGGTGATTTTGGATTGTGAAAAATATATTTACAAACTAAATGAAAGTAACAATAATATGTTGTTTTTGGGCTTCTCGGACAACCCGTAAGAAATAAAAATGAGAGGGAATTACAGACGTTCGCTTACTTTGTTCTTTTAGTACTAGATAAAAATCACTTTTGACGAGTATCGAATGCACAATCTTTTAGTTAGTAGGGTGATATCTAATCACTTCTATTAGAGTAGCTTTGGCCCAAACAATCTGTATGTGATTTAATTTTATTAATACAACCTTGGTTACTGTCAGGGAAAGTGATTTATGTCCATTCGACCACATTGCTGTTGGAGATAAGTTGACGACGTTGGTGATGCCGAATTTTCCTTTAATGCAAAAAGATAAACTCAATTTGACAAGATTCACTTGCGTCTTTCTGGAAACAACGAATTCTTTCGTTCTTTGCATGAGACAGCGGTAATCTTCCTCTCTCCTGCTTCATCTTCACCGTCCATTCAAATTGGCGGTATTCTATAAAACCCGATATAGTAGATTTAATGTATTAATTGTATTTTCATAATATTAAGTTCAATACAATGTAAATAAAAATTCTTATTCATGGAAAATACACGGTTTGGACACGGCAACTTTATCTATAAATAAGCGTCATCAGCAGACCGAAAGCATAACGAAACAAATTTTATCTTGAATGTGATATTTTCTACTCTATCAATTACTGGAAAAAGTTTATAATCTAGTTGCATCATTTTCTCTTCACAATATCACCATATCAGAATGCGTGGTAGAAGAAATTATGTGGAAATTAGTTGGATACCAATGAAGACAGAGCTCCTAGAAGGTAAATATAAAAATTATTTCTTAATTTTTTTTCTCTAGCGAGATAGATAGAAAATTTTCTTACTAAGTATAAAAAATAACATCTAAAATTAATATTTATTAGAAATAAATTTGCCATTTATTAGATGTTAATTTTTTGCATAGTATATTTTTTCTATAAATACCATTTTGCCTTGAGATACTTTAATTGGTATGGTGTTGTATTATCGACATAACCTATTGTAAAAAAATAAATAAGTAGAGCGTACCTCAACAATAGATTGTACCGAAAGAGAGAAATTCGGTTGTAACAACTGATAAATATGTTTGTGTGTTTTTTAAACTTTTGCAAGGGACTTGGGCAGTCTTTTCATATTCTGTAAGGGTCCAAATGAAGCTAGTGATTAAACAAAACAAACACATGTTTCCCATATCTTGTAAACTTTCTATTAAAAAAATATTTTGTGAACTTTTTACTTTTATGTTTAAGAATATACCTACGTTGTTTCATCAAAAAAAACTGTAAGAGTATAAATGAAATTATGCACTCACTAGATATGAACAAGAATAAATTAGCATCTAGTTTGAGTAATAAGCAATTTAGTGTATTAAATTATAATATGACTTTAAAATTGATCTAATTGAAAATCCGGAAGTAATTTAACTAGTATATTGTAAACTGGATATGAATTAGTAAAGGGAAATTGGAAATCATGCTGGGGGTACTGTAGCGACTCTGTAGCGACGGATTGAAATTATATACTATTTTATCACGTTCCTACATACGCTATATACTATTTTCATTTTTTTAAATATATATTGTTTACCGATTAAATTTTTATATACTGTTTGTTTTCAGTTTTTATATTTGTATATAATGTTTTCATTTTTTTTTAAATATATATTGTGTTATAGAATAAATTTTTATATATTGTTTGTTTTCAGTTCATATGTTGTATATACTGTTTTCAGTTTTTATATACTGTCACTACAGTAACATCGTGCAATATCAGCTTCCATTAGTAAATTATAACATCTTCATAAAAATAGGTTACTTTCTTATTTTATTACATTGAGTGGATTTTATTTACTAAGTATTTTTTTAATAGTAAATTTGACATTTAGCATTTCGTATATAAACTGACCTGTACCAACTCATCATACACACAGGTATGATGTCTCATTACATGCTCCATCTCTCATGTTAATGCATTTCTTATTCATTAATTAATCAATTGCATTTTTCTGAGGTTTTCTTAAGAGAAAATATTAATTATTCCATGAATTTCATCAAAGTGTAAGAATTATATATTAAATATATTAATTGTATAAAAAAGATTGGGTTGCATTTTATCAATATATTACAAAATCCTCATTTTGGACAAGCATTATTAAATTGATTTTTAACAAGCAAGTAATTTATTATTTTAAAGCGTGGAAAAAATTCGGCTTTACAAACTGTTTTATTTAGGGCGTTTATAAAAAAAATAAAAATGGGTGAAGATTGCCCACAAAACATACACTAAGTAGCATGAAATAAAAGTTCAACTATGTACATTCATATTTTTGAAGTTTAACTATATAGTATGTACACGTTAAATAAAACAACTACCCAAAGTATAAAATAAAAAAAAATGCCAAAACTTGCTTTTTAGAATTCAAATTCAAATGCTTATCATAATGAGGATTTTACAATGTATTGATAAATTACAAGCAAATCCTTTTTTGATACAATTAACACATTTAATACAATTCGTGCAATGTGATGAAATTCATAACAGAATGAATATTTTCTATAAAGAAAATCCCAAAAAATGCAAGTGATAAATTAATGATAAAGAAATGCATTAACATGACAATATATTGATAAATTAATTACAAGCAAGTCCTTTTTTATACAATTAACATATTTAATATATAATTCGTGCATTATGATGAAATCATAACAGAATTAATATTTTCTATAAATAAAATCCCTAAAAAATGCAAGTGATGAATTAATGATTAAGAAATTCATTAACTTGACATACTGACATATCAAAATGGTATACTCCATTTAGAGAGTATATATCTGTCTGTGTATGAGCCTGTACACGTCAGAGACTTTATCCAACTGCAAAATGTCAAAATTACCCTTAAAAAATTTATTTGGTAAAATAAAATTCATTAAGGTCGATTATGTCAATATGAAAATACATAAAATTCAAATACAAGGGCAAAATGGTAATTTTCCATGCATAGCATGCCCTCATGTTGCCTATATAAACAAGTTGAAGGCTTCAAGTTTTCATATCCATTCTCAATCAATCCATCTCCAGCTTATTCTTGCCTTTTGTTTCCATTTTCTCTTCCCTTTTCATCCCTAGAGGCAGAGGAGCTCAAATTATAGCAAAAAATCTAAGTAAAAGGTTTTCTATCACTATTTATTTTCCGTATTTTTATATATCTTGATAGCTAGTCTTTTTCTATTGCATCTTGTTCTCTTTTAGGAAAGATTTCAGGACATATTATATTTAATTGTTTGAAACTCTCGGTTATGTGCAGAATGAAATAAACTTAAATAAATATTTGAGTAATGTCACAATATAACTCTCCAAATCATCATTTGTCATATTATATAGTTTGAATCTTCATAGCAACATTTTCATTGTAATTTTCTATTAATACCACTACAAAAAGCTTATACAAGATTACGCTAATTGAATACAAAATTCTTGACTAATAAAATTATCTACATACCAATTAACTTTATCCCAAACACATTTTCCAGTTTCACTTATCAGGTGTAATATTTAAACTAGTTATCTACCACATAATACCTAATTAAGGTTCTTAATATTCTTTTGTAGGAGAAATGGAGGCTCGTAATGCTGATATACAAAACGATGCTCTTAATCCCCCACTGGAGAAAAGACTCACGGCAATTTCCGATATAACCCTCGGAGTGATGATCTCAGCCTTCTTTCCATACTGCGACCCTCCGCAACGGAAATATCCGATAGAAAAAGGCGAAAAACCGGTCTGGTGGCCTGAAACGGAACCATACAAAGAACCAAACAATCTAAAAAAGAAGTCCAAGGTCAAAGTTCTTGCGTCAATAATAGAGAACTTGATCCCCAATTTCTCAAAAATTGAGAAAGCCGTGAGGAAATCCAAGAGTCTCGAAAAGGCCATGAGTAGTCTCGAGTCACATATTTGGTCTTCCATCCTGGCTTATCTGAAAAAGAATTATAAGTCTGATGTTGTGCTGGTTCCGGGACCGAATAGTGTGGGCCCTTCTGTTTCTCCGACCGAGAAAGAAATGAGAGATAAAGGGAAAGGGGTTTTGCAAGAGGCACCTCAAGGAGAAAAAGAAAAAGTGGTCGAAGGGTTACCTAATGAAGGAGGTTCAAATGCGAGCCTATTAAATGTGAACCAACCTTCCGGAAATCCAAGTTTAGAAAATGATAGAACGGAAGATCCAATTTCCAACGATATATTCGTGCAAAATGATTTGTTGGAGTATGATCAGGAATTTTGGCGATTCATGAACAACTATCAAAAATAGTTTTTCCAACTTATTTTTTTTAAGGACGCATTTATGAATTATTACATTGTCAAGTTCATAGTTTTTAATTAAATGCATGTATCTTTAGCATTTAAAAATTTCCCAATTGTATCAATTGATTGTTTGAATGAAAATACAAACCAAAATTGAAATAAAGGGAAAAATCAAATTCATTACTTATCACTTTTATCTCTCTATTCAATGAACAAGTCTGAAACCCGCACATCTATCTCATACCAACATGATTTAAAATTTCAAAGTGGTTCGAACCAATCAAAATCCCAGAGTTACAATTGAAAATATATTTAGTTTGCAAGGGCATTTCGATCCACCTCGTTTGGTTTTCCAGTTATTATAACAAGGGCAGGCCTCCTTACGAGCGTAGGTGCCTGGCAGCACTGCAAGCATGTATTGCTTTTTTAACACCTTTACTGACATGCACCAGGGCATTCTGAAGTATATAACAATAAGAAATTATTGTGCGAACGTCTATGAACTTAATTGGACCTCATACATATGCTTATTATGAGCCAGATACTAATGCCAATCTTAACGAAGCTATTGGTTGCAATATGCAACTTGAAAAGCTGAAATTTGGACTATTTTTCACGCAGGTAACCTTTTTTTTTTTTTTTTAAAGAAAAACTAAGTCCGCTAATCTAATATTTTTCTTCAATTGTCCATATTTAAGCTAATACTTGTTTATTAGTATCTCGCCGCGGGGTATTTTAAAGGGGGCGTTTTTCCAAAATATCAAAATTTGAAGAAGATGGATTTATACTTGAATTTTCTTGAAGAAAATGTCTCTGTTTTTGCTCTATCTTTATTTAAGAGTGCCCCTAATCACAAGAGAGATTTATGTTATGACGCGCGATAAGGATCACGAAACGTTCTTAAAGGAATTAATGCTTCTTCAACGACTTCTAAAGATCTAAAATCAACTTCCAAGAGATTGAGCCATTCTTCTCAAACAGCGATGGAATTTAGTAGAACAGCCAACGGGACAATGTGCACAAACATAAAAAACACTATATGGATCCTCATAATGTGTCTTTTTTTCTTTGTTTTGATTTCTCCAATGTACAAAAGCATAGTTTCTTTGAATCTATGAGTGGTATACATCACAAAATTGAAGTCAGGAGCTTGAAAAAGAAAATCTTTTAATTTAATTCTCAGAATTCCCAATTTAATCTACAAAATAAAACTTAATATATCAACACAAGAAAATATATGAATTTCATTCATCAGAGATGAAACGAAAATATGAATTTCAAACTATTTACATCCCAAGAAGAATTTAATTTACAGGCATTGTCAGGCAAATGAAAATACATGCCTGAAAGTCGACAAATCAAACTCAAGGCCAAAATAAAAAAGAGAAATATTTAATAAAACCGAATATTGAGACGCGAAAACTATACCCAATAATTACCCACTAAAGCATACCCAAAATTTTCTCCAAATTTTCTACCTACAAAAAATAAATTGAAGAAAAAAAAAAAAATAAAATAACTCATAAACCCTAGCCAAACTCCTGCTTCATCTTCACGCAAAATCAAAATACCAAAAATTCAATTGAAGAACTAATCACGCAAGATGAATTTTCTTTGTATTGTTAATGGGTTAGTCATACCATTTCTGGTAATTTGCACTTCAAAAAATACAATTGATTGGAAAATTTACGGATTTGTCCTTTAATTTATTGGTTTAGGGGCTGCGTTAGTGCTGGATCCACCTGCAATATAAAATTTATTCCATTAAATTTAATTATAAAAATTAAACGCACCATATTAGCACATTAATTATCTTTAAAAATACTCTTCAGTTTGGTACCATACCAGTCGGCTCAACTGGTACCGAAATGTGAAAATGCTTAAAAAAATTAAAGAGAACTAAACCCTAATTAAGTTGCCTCATTCAGATGAACCAATTTGTGAAGGTCCTAAACAGGAGTTATATTACGTATAAATTTATAATAAATGCACTTACATCAATTTTATGAAAATATCTATCAATAGTGCAGGTTTTTCCGTGCAAAGATTCATTCGCTGATGTCGACTCGATGTCATGTCTTATTTCCTTCCCCTCCTGCCCAAAAAACAAAAAAATACATCAACTAAATAACCAACTAATTTTAACAAACAAATTTAGATAGAAAACCTAAATTTAAAATTTTCCGTTACTTTCACTCCTTCTTCTAATTGTTTTGTAATATTAATAATATACATGATATTTTCACTTTCGAAAGGGGGTATATCTGGCATTTTCACACTTCATAGGGTCATTAAATGAAATTACCCAATTAAACAAAAATAATTTCGAAAATTTCCATTTTTTTCTAACTTGCTTTCCCTCGTGCCAAAATCCGATCAATTCATCAATTAAACAAACCTAATTCTACAAATTTATGTCCATCAAGGCCCCCAGAAACTAAATATATTTTTCCTTCCTCAAAATTCTTTTGATATTTCAATAAATTTACGTTTATCAATTAAATAAACCTAATTCTCTCTTTTGATATTTCATGTATACCCGTACAAGATGGAAACATCATATATAACCCTACAAAAACATAAAAAAACATCACGCAAAACAGGAAATACCATATATCACCTCAATTACACACCCATTGTCCTTCAAATCCTTTAAAAAGCTCGAATAATGACCAGGCTTATTTGAAGGATTTGAAGGATAATAACGGGTGTGTAATTGAGGTAAAAAACAAATTGGCATGAAATAGAAGAAATGAAAAAGAAATATAATACCTCCATTATGCACCCGTTATCCTTCAAATCCTTAAAAAGGCTCGAATAATACGCCGGGTCATAAATCGAGCCCCCCAAAATCTCGTCAGAAACCGAGGAATTCTCCCTCTGAGCGCTACTTGTCCTGTTCAAGAAACTATTGCGCGCATCGAGATCCGTGCTGAGTACGTTTGAGTTGATCGAGGCGCCGAGCCGGTACATCTGGATCCATATAAAAGATGAGAGGAAACGGATCGAGAATCCGATGATTTGCATGGAGAGAGCGAGCTTGAGAGAGAAGGTTACTAGGGCTCCATATTTTTCGTCTGGAGTTATGTTCCTGTTCAGAGATGAAGGTAAATTATATGTTATTTTTTATATGTATTAATAAATGGAGGAAATTGGCGAAGAAACCATGCGTTATGGTTAAATTGCACATCTGTTTTTGGAAATCGCAAATAAAATTGATGAAATTAATTTTGTTAGGAAATATAAATTAGAGTGATTGAGATGACAAAATTAACATGTTAGATCTTAATAAACAGCAGGGGTTTTATTTTTTTTTCACAATTTTGTAAAGACAGAGTTTTTTTTTTGCAATTTTCTAAAGAATTAGAGTTTTTTTATAATTTCCTAATTATTTCAGGGTTTTTTGGAATTTAAGCGCAATTTCGGATTATAAAATCAATTTTTAGTCCATATATATATATAGAGAGAGAGAGAGAAATGAAAAATTACAATAAGATAAAGACTATTTCGGTTACCAAATTGTGTGGGAAAAAAGGATGAACCAAGCGACATCAAGTAAAATTGCGATGAACAGAAGCATGGCGTAAGTTCTTCCCAGCGTCTGGCTGCCGCTCTCTATCGCCACAAGAGCGAACAAAGCTATCACAAGGTTTATTAGTAACACTCCATTGAATAGGGCTCCGAGCGACCCAATCAACGCACACCCAATCTGAAAATCAAAGATTTTTTTACCAAAATGCGCAAGCTAAATGGAGGAAGAAATTTGAGTTACCGAATGTACTAAGGAGGTAGGAACGGAGATTATAATTTGAAATGAGAAAGTGTTGTGTTTGTGGATTGATATTGATTGTGATGCATCTTGAATGGATTAGTTTAGTGTGAAAAAATACTGACTGAATTAATCAATTTAATTTGTAAAATCAAGAGAATAAACGTGCGAATACTGATTTGATTTGATCATGTCGTGCTTGATCATTCATTTCTACATCAGAGATTGCCCAAAAGTTATACCATCACCTAATCAAACTCCAAATCAAAAAACCGTACCCGTTTCAGCTCAAAACATTCATAAATCCGAACTGAATTATCCCAAAATTAAACCCTAAGAAATCGAACTCACTTGAATGTATATCAGAACGATCGCCAGCGCCTGCAGGCCGTCGTAATCCCGAAAGAACGATCGAATCCTGGATCCGAGCGACGGACAGTAATCGCAGCGCCAGCGCATCATCAAAAACCCAACAATCCAATCCAATCCAATCCAATCCAATCTCCAACTTATATTTCAATGGCGGATTTGGGGACGATTTCGCCTCCAATCTAATTTCAAAATCGGATTTCAATCTCTCATTCGCAATCGGACATCTTCGATCTTCCGTGAATTTCTTCGCCTTTTTTGTTTGGAGGTATATTCGTTCAAAATTTTCTTTTCTTTTCTTTTCTTTTCTTTGTTTAAGTTTAATTGTTTTGATCTCGTGTGGTTTTGATTTGATTATTATTGTTTATGTTTCAGTTTGTATTCTAACAGTCGATTAAGGAAATAATAATATTAGATTAATGGCAACCTCAGAATTTCACGTATACCCAAATAAAAAGGAAAATATCACCGGTGCTTCTGAAAAAATATCATGAATACCCCTACAAAATCATACGTATATCATGAATATCTCTACAAAATTTTTAAAGTATAACTAATATTCTTGTTGTTAATATTCGGTCAAAATATATTAGTTATGTAATATCTATAATGATTGAATTATTATAATTACTTTATTGAAAATATAAAATGACTTTTATATTCTTTTTTTT
Source organism: Juncus inflexus (assembly GCA_024447665.1). Lineage (NCBI taxonomy): Eukaryota > Viridiplantae > Streptophyta > Magnoliopsida > Poales > Juncaceae > Juncus > Juncus inflexus. The sequence goes on from JAJHPC010000020.1 coordinate 3,657,749, forward strand.
TTTATAATTTTATTGATAAAATTGTAAGTTTTTCACTCAGACATAATCATCTTAAATCTACGATATATAAACATATGAACTAAAGAGAAACATAAAATGACTCATTATAAATCCTTAGTATATTTACATAGAAGAAAAAATGATAAAATAAAAAAAAATAATATTAACTTTAACACTAAATATATTATAGAAGTATTCATGGTATTTGAGTTTTGTAAGGGTATTAGTAATATTCATTTTTTTTTATGGGTATACAGGAAATTGTGATGTTTTTGTTTGAGCACATGAAATTTGGCCTAGATAATTAGATGGTTGGATTTAGTATTATCTGCCTAGACATGGTGTCGTGGACCGATACACGATTTCCAGCTGTAGTTGGCTCATAAGAGAGCTGTACCTGACCATCCAACAGTTTTGTCGTGTTACCAAGATACCCAAAAGGAGACCTGAAATATTTTGTTTAATATTTTTTTAGGAAAATGAGAAATCACGATGGGATACTGTAGTGGCTATGTAGTGACGAATTGAAATATATATTATTTTCTTACGTTTTTATATATGCTATATGTTGTTTTCATAATTTTGTAAAATATATATTGTTTACCGAATGAATTTTTATATACTGTTTGTTTTCAGTTTATATATTTTTATATACTGTTTCATTTTTATAAATATATACTGTTTTATTGAATGAATTTTTTATATACTGTTTGTTTTCAGTTTATATGTTTTTTTCAGTGTTTATATACTGTCGTTACAGTACCGTCACACGGTATCAGCTCCCATTTTTTTTTATGTTATACATCCAATTATATGATCCAGTCTAATAAAAATAGTGTATTACAATATTTTTTTTATCTGATACAGGTATATAATAAATAAAATGTCAATAACAACATATTGCGAACAAAGACTTCGACCAACTTGTTGCATTGAAAATGTTTTATTAAACAAAAATGATAGAAAAAATTATTTTTTGTTAATTTTCTACTAGTTTTTCACCACATAGTATTTTCAATAGGAATGTCTCAAAATATTCTTTTGGCTAGAATTAGACCTATAGATTTTTCATAGATATGTATGTTCTAAGATCTTAACTGACTTCTTGAGGGTTTAACGACTGCAAATAGTGCCAAGTAGTAATTAGTCGTTTTGGTTATTTAAATAACTCATATTCTCTATTTCTTTCAATTTTATAATTTTTTTTTAGATTCAACCCATGTTTATGGGTTGAGAGAGATTTTATGAAATTTTTTTTTTTTTGAAAAATTACGGACTTTATGAAATAATTTGGGGGCTTGAATCCATGACTTTATATAATTTTATAATTTTATCACATGTATTAATACACTTTCATTATACATATAACCAATATATCAATGAAAGTATATTGTGACCCAATCGTTTCATCCAAAAGAGAAACATGCTCTGATTCAATTTGACTGTAAAATACAAAAATGAGAATTATTTATATGTAGATCCTTTGATTCAATAGACTGTAAAATACTAAATTGAGCATTAATTAAACTTGTGTGGATCTGACAGATCTAAAACCCAACGGCAACGGCACAATGCAATCAATCCTCATCACGTTTAAGTAAGAGAAAGCAGTCAAAGCATGTCAATAAATAGTATAGTCGGTGGGGAAGCATCTCTCATGGATGCTTTCATTCAGTTGCCTCCTATTTATGCAATTTTTTGCTACACACACATTCATTTCACTTAGCTATAGCAATATAGATATAAATCCTACACCTGTTGTGTTTTCTATATTTCTCACGTCAACCAATCAAATGGGAAAATATGGATTGGTTCTTGTTTTCATGATTTTATTCTTCTGCTCAGCAATGACGGCTCAGCCAGTAAAGGTCTCTTTCTCTCACCAACATACAAAATATGTTCATACACACATACGGCTCTTTGTTAATATTGCATTTTAGAAAGATTTGTTTAGTTGCTTTGTATCAATTTGCTTCGTAGTATTACTCCTGAAACAATTTGCTTTGTCAAAGAGGTGTACTACTGACTTCAACAACTTGAGTAAAATAATTTATTTAATCAGAACTGAGTTGTAATGAACTTGTATATTTTTACTTACTTGGGTTACTTTAATTTCTCTAGTTTACTGCTGACATTTTACGAATATGTTTATTTGGCAGATGAAACATAGGCATTCTGGTTTATCTCAAGCAGGTATGTCAAAAAAAAAAGATTGTGTGCCAGTTACCAAAATAATTCAAACATCGGTATTTTTCATCAATAGCCCCTCTGAAGTTTGAAGGATTGACAAATGCTAAAGCATCAGATAATTTAATTAGATTTATTAAACAAATCTAAACATTTTCTTCATATTACATTTGGAAACCCTCCCATCATAACAAAAAAAAATACACATTTTCTTTAAGTTGATCAATTTAATTTTAATTTATATTTCTTTCTCATTATATACTTCAGAATGCCCAAGTGCATGTGAGTACCGGTGCTCAAATACGCAATACAAGAAACCGTGCTTGTTCTATTGCCAAAAATGTTGCTTCCAATGCCGGTGCGTACCGCCTGGCACCTACGCTCACAAGGAGACCTGCCCCTGTTATAATAACTGGAAAACCAAGCGAGGTGGACCGAAATGCCCTTAATTAATAGATACATCTTCAATTGTAGCTCATGGAATTTGATTGGTTAGTTTTAATAAATTTTGTTTTGTACCAGACAATGAATGTGTGAGTTGCGAGCTTTTTCATTGAATAAAAAGATAATGTTGGGAAGTATTGAAGTTTGATTTTCTTTTTGCTTTATTTCCATTTTTGTGTGGTTTTAAGATGAATTTGTCAACTGTAACTCAGGGAATTGATTTGTTTAAAGTTAAATTATGTTGGTAGTAGATAATGGGTATGTCCCATTATCTAATAAGATAATAGTGAGTGAGAAATAATGAAATTCGTTATTTTTTTTTTGCTTTATTCCGTTTTAGTGTAGTTTCTCAGATGAACTTGTCAATTTCACCTGGGGGGATTTGATTGGTTTAAATTAAAATTTATTGATATCAGTTGATGGATGTATGACTTCATTCAAGTAAAACAAATAATGAAAAGTATTGAATTTTGATTTTTGTTGTTTTAATTTGGTGTGGCTTTTCTTTCTAATTATCAATTTAGTGTGTGATAAAATGAATGGTACTGGAATGAACCAGCGGCTACGGAGATATTGCTAATATTTTTGTGGTCCTAGTTTGAAATAAAAGAAAATTTTGTAAATTTAGATGTTAAAGATTCATGTATTGCTCCAGCAATCATTAAAAAAAATATTCATGCATTGGGAAAAATATTAAATTACATTGATGCATTTGAAAAAATATTAAATTTCATTGATACATTTGGAAAAATTAACGAATCAAATTTCAAGTCAGAATGGAAAATAGTTACCGATAAACTATGAACTTGACAAAGTCATAATTCAAAAATACTTCCTAAGATCAAGAAAAATAATTTGAAAAAACTATTTTTGGTTGTTGTTCATGAATCGCCAAAACTCTTGGTCATACGACTCATGCGTGACTTGTTGATATAATACATCCGGATCGATATTAGGTAACCCTTTCGACCGGTATTTCCTTTCCCCTTGAGGCGCATCTTGCAAAACCTCTTTTTTTTTATCTCTCATTTTTTTCTCAGCTGGAGAAACAGAAGGACCCGCGCTAGTCGATACCGGAACCGGCACATCATGTGACTTATTATGACCCTCTTTCAGATAAGTCAGGATGGAAGACCAAATATATGACTCAAGACTACTAATGGTCTTTTCGAGGCTCTTAGTTTTCCTTACAGCTTTCTCCATTTTTGCGAAATTGGGGATCAAGCTCTCGATTATCGCTGCAAGAACGTTAACCTTGGCCTTCTTCTTCAAATTGTTCGGCTCTTTGTATGGTTCAGATTCAGGCCACCAGACTGGTTTCTCCCTTTTGTTTATTGGGTATTTTCGCTGTGGAGGGTCACAGTACGGAAAGAAGGCTGCAATCATCACTCCGAGGGTTATATCAGAGATCGCCATGAGTCTTTTCTCCAGTGGCGGAGAAATAGGAGCCTCGTTTGATTTGTCGGTGTTACGAGCCTCCATTGCTCCTGCAAAAGAATATTAAGAACCTTTATTATGTATTATGTGGTAGATAACTAGATAACTAGTTTACATATTACATATAAAAAGTAAAGACAGAAAAATAGTTCGGGATAAAATTAATGGATATATGGATAATTTTATTAGTCAAGATTTTGTATTCAATTGGCACGATCTTGTTTTAGCCTTCATAGTCGTATTAATAGAAATCTGTATTTCTATTTGTTTTTTCTATTTAATGCAGTGCCAGTGTCTAGGCATTGCTATTTTTTATTTTTATTTGTAATCTAATATTTCATTAAAAAAATAATAGAAAAATTACAATGTAAATTTTGTTGTGAAAATTCAAAACTATACAAAATGAGAAGAAAAAAAATATATTATTCGGAGGCGGGTTATATCGCGACGTTAATCACATATTATATATTCAACTTTGTTTCATTTTTGCGCAAAATTGAGAGTTTAGAACAATTATATAATATATTATAAGATCTAAAAGAGAACAAGATGCAAAAGAAAAACTAACTATCAAGATATATTAAAATGTGGAAAATAAATAGTGACCAAACCTTTTACTTCAAATTTTTGCTATAATTTAAGCGCACCTCTGGGGTTGCAAAGGGAAGAGTAGATGGAAACAAGAGGGACGAATAGATTGGAGATTGATTGTGAATGAATATACGAAGAATTGCAGCCTTCAGATGTGTGTGTGTATATATATATATATATATATAGGGAATATGAAGGCATGGGATGCATGCAAATATTAACATTTTGTCCTTATATTACATTAGAATTTTATGCATATTGAATAATTGACTTTAATGAATTTTATTTTAACAAACATAACTTTTAAGGGGTAATTTTGACATTTGGCCGTTGGATAAAGTATGTGCCATGTACGTATTCATACACAGATATACTCCCTACATGTAGTATACCATTTTGATATGTTTCCGGATATTCCATCTGTCATGTTAATGCATTTCTTAATCATTAATTTATCACTAGCTTTTTCTGGGATTTTCTTTACAGAAAATATTAATTCTGTTATAAATTTCCTCTCAATGAAAGAATTATATATTAAATATGTTAATTGTATCAAAATGGATTTACTGGATACTCCATCTGTCATGTTAATGCATTTCTTTTTTTCTTTTAAGCTGATGTTGATGCATTTCTTAATCATTAATTTATCACTTGCACTTTCTGACGTTTTCTTTAAAGAAAATATTGATTCTGTTATGAATTTCGTCACAATGCAAGAATTGTATATTAAATATGTTAATTGTATCAAAAAATGAATTGATTGTATTTTATCAATATATGATAAAATCCTCATTTTGGATAAGCATCATGAATTTGAATTCTAGGAAGCAATTTTCCATTTTAAACTTTGCGATGTTTCGGCTTTTCTAGTTGTTTTATTTACTTTGGGAGGTTTTGGGCTTTACAAGCTTTTTATTTAGCGGCATTTTTATTTTTATTTCATGCTACTTGGTTATATTTAGTATAATAATGTTTTGTATTATAAGTTAAAAAAATCACATATAACCCTCACAAAAAAAAAAATTCAGTTATAACAACTTAATTTCTGTCAAGTTCAATCTATTATTTCAAAGAGTGTGCTCTAATTATTTATTCTTTATAATAGATTCTGTAGGCACTATACCACACTTAGGGATGTTCATTCGGTCGGTTCGGTCCAAACCGAACCGAATAAGGCTGAACCAAATTAAACTGAACCGAATTAAATTTGAACCGAACCGAACCGAATAAAAATGGAACTGAAATTTGAACCGAATCGAATAAACCGAATTTTATTTCGGTTTATTCAGTTGAACCGAAATTGAAAGAAATCTATACAATATTAAGTCAAAGTTAATATTTTCTTAGCCTAGATAATGACTATATTTATTAATATTAATATGTGTAAACTAAAATTTAAGATTGTATAATTGTAAATTAATAAGTTAATATATAATTCAGTCTGTTCGGTTTATTCGGTTTTTTTAAACCAAAACCGAACCAAACCGAATAAACCAAATAACTCAAAATTTCCAACCAAACAACCGAACCAAATTAACCGAAATCGACTGGTTCGGTTCGGTAACCGAATAAACCAAACCGAATGAACACCCCTAACCACACTTCCAAATTACTTATATATAATAGTATAAATACAAAAACAAAATTACCATACAAAAAATATAATATAATTAGCAAACTTATTTTAATAAAGGCTAATTAAAAAATTTAGATGTTATTTTCTATATTTATGAAATTTCTTGTCGATATCACTACAAAAAAATGAAAAATGTATTTTTTTATAATTTACCTTCTATGAATAGCAATGCCTCCAAAGATCTCCAACTATCCACATAATTTCCTAAACTACTCATTCTGAATTTTATATTGTCGAGAAAAAAATAATTCAAGTACATGAGAAACTTTTTTCCATAATTGATATATATTTTCATGTTAGAGTGAAAATATCGCATTTGAGATGAAATTTGTTTCGTTATGCTTTGAGTCTGCTAATGACACTTATTTATCGATAAAATTACCGCGTCCAAACCGCGTAGTACCATAAATGATAAGATTTGAATACATTACGCTAAACTTGATATTACAGAGGTACAATTAATGTGTAAATCTATTATATCCGATTTTATGGCGTACTACCAATCTGAATGGACGGCAAGGATGTTGCGAGGAGGAAAATTGCCACAATCTATGGGAAGGATGTAAGATGATGTAAGACTAATGGTTGTGTTTCAGAAAGATGCAAGTGAATCTTTTAAGATTGCTAAGGGCTTCATAGCCGAGTTGGTTAGGTGCAAAATATAATAAACCAAATGTTGTGGATTCGAGTCCCGTTGACACAAAAAGAAGAATAACGGACAATGAGCTCACATATTCAATAAAAAAATATTTTCAAATTGAGTTTATCTTTTTGTATTAAAGGAAAATACAGTATCATCGATGTAAATACATAACAATCACAAATAGAAAATACGTTACAAATTTCTAATAATAAATCCTAAAATATAAGCATATAATAATTATTTTTTTTAGGGAGAACTACAAATGATCGCTTGTTTCGTTCTGTTTAGAGTGCACTCGTATGCCCTCATCTAAATTTTTAAATCAATCTTGCTATATGCGAGATTCGAATCACTCACCTATAAAAAAATGAGATTTATACCATTACCACTAGATTAATCTAGTGGTGGTTATAAACATATAATTAATCACGATCGCACATAACAAATTAGCTAGTCCTCAAATTTGAAACCCCAAAAAAGATTACAAATGTCAAAAACTACTTTGGCTAATGACATGTCTCGTATCATGAATGCCTTATCAAACATTATTCTGGTAAACAATAAATATATTTTTTGATGGGATAACTTGATTTGAACAAATAAAAAAAGCAATAGTGTAAGAAACAATTAAGACTTCAGTAGAAAACTACCGAAACTTCAATGATCAACTTGAGCAAATTAAAATTTTAGTAACTCTGATGAAATTCACAACTGAGCAATATAACAGGCTCAATTATTTTTTTAAAAGGGCCTTTTTATATTTGTAGCTGTAATGTAGTTTGTTTAGCTTATAAGAAAATATTTTCACAATTAAAAATGGCCCACAAAATCATGATACTAATTGGTTCTTGTTTTCCTGTTATTATCATTCTGCTCTGTATGGCATTGGCAGCTCAGCCAGTCAAGGTCTCTCTCACACATACATTGTGTCAATGCAAACCACAGTTCTTTGTTTAGTCGCTTTGTAGCAATTGCTACACTTTAGAGAGATTTTATTTTGTTGCTTTGTAGCATTATTCCTGAAACAAATTTGTATTGTCAAAGTGTTGGGCTACTAAATACTAGTGACTTCAACAACTAGAGTAACATACTTTTATTGAATCAGAATTCTGAGTTGTAATTAAATAACTTTTTATATTTTTACTTAATTGGATTGTTTTCTCTAATTTATTGCTGACGCTTTACGAGTGTCTATTTGGGAGATGAAACACAAGCATTCTGGTATATCTCAAACAGGCATGTCAGTAAAGCAGATTGTGTACCAGTTATCTAACTCATTCAAAATTCGGCATTTTTCATCAATTCTATGGTATCAGATAATCTAAGATTATTAAACAAATATTTTTTTTTTTCAAATCCATCAGTGTAATATTAATTTCTAACATTCAGAGAATAGTCAATTTTTCAAATTATTTGTGAAACTAGCCATTTCTCCTCATCACTGGGCGAAACAGCCAATTTTTTATTTTCCGCAAAAATCAAAAAAATACTATTTCGCCCCATGACTGGGCGAAACTGGCAATTTTTTTTGCTCTAAATTGAAAAAAAACACTTGTTTCGCCCCATCATGGGAAAAAAATGAGAAAATAGATGTTTCATCCTGTCATTGGACGAAACAGTATTTTTTTAACTTAATTCAGTAGGAAAAATGAGAAAATAAATGTTTCGCTCCGCTACTGATGGTTGGGCGAAACGATTAGTTTCGTAAATAATTTGAAAACTTGACTATTTTCTTAATTAATTTTTTTTTTTAGCCAATTAAACAAAAAGTCCAAATTCTTCAAGCCATCCCCCTAAAAGCGAACACTAATTAGCTCAAGGGCATGAAGAAAAGTCCAAATTCTTGAGGACATCGTACGAGGAGCGGAGTTGCTGGAAGTCGGCGGTGGTGTTGGGATCGTCATGGCGTTTGTCGGGGTGGCAGAGCAGGGATTGCGATTTGTAAGCTTTCTCGATATGTTCGAGCGTTAGTTGTGCGCCTTCTTCGCCTGATGGGAGGCAGAGGACTTCGTAATGGTCGATTTCTTCGGCCATGGCAAAAGAAAAACTGTGGATTATTGGGGTTGGTTCGATTCTGGAAAAAGAAACTTTAATTGGGATTGGTTTGATTCTGAAAAAAGAAATTGTGGATTGATTGGGATTGGAAGGAGATTGGATTGATTCTGCTTAAATGAGGAAGAAGGAGAGAATATGAACAAGGAGAGACGGTTTTCTTTTTTTTGGAAATGATTTTGAGCTAATTATTTATTGACTACTAGGACCGAACTTCTTTCCTAATACAAGAAGATATGAATAATATTGCCTTCCTGATACAGCCAACAAAAAAGGAAATAAAAAAAATATAATTTCTAATACTACATTTTCATTTTTGCCATGTAATGTATAAAACGTAAATAAGGTTTTTTTAATATCTTGAAATTATACTCAACTATTTGCAACAAAAATAAGATATTTAATAAAGTAAATAACAGAATAACAGAATAAATCAAATGTTCCTCATCACTTTCATGCCATGCTTTATGACAATCTCTCCAATGATTTATAGCCAGTTTAATAAGTTTCGGAGCAGAAGCTAGCACAAACTTGAGAAATGGAAGTTCACCCAGTCGGCATACAAAATTGCGGATGTTCACAAATCGGAGATTTTCAAACTAGTCTTTTCAATCTATCGATTCCCAAAATGTATCTAACCTTACCTACAACAAATGAAAGAAAAATCAGTAGCTATCGTTTGAATAAAAACGTAATGAAAGAAAAGAAATACCACTTACTGGTTGTGAAAAACCTGAGTCAAGCACTTCTAGATTAGGGGCACTCATAAGTAAAGATAGAGCAAAAGCAGCGATATTTTCTTCAAGACGATCCAATTCTAAATCCATCTTCCTCAAATTTTGAAATTTTGGAAAAAGTATAATTCACTGTATATACACGAATAAAAACGGAATTCCTAAAAAATATACGTTCAGAAACAAATTCCAATTTATAATATTTCCGCACTTCTAAAATGCGATTTGCAATTTTTTTTTTGCTGAAACCGCACTTTAGAAGTGCGGTTCAGAGAAAAAAAATTTCTAAAACTGCACTTCTAAAGTGCGGTTTTAGAATTTTTTTTTTATAGTTTTTTGGGATGAATTTTATATGTTTGGAAAAAAAAACATATAAGTCTTTATCTTTATGCTAAAAATAAATGATTATAAACATTTATTTCAATATATGTTGTCAAGCATATGTTGTATGATAATTATTTTTATAGGTCTTAATTTATTGTCATGATATAAACATTTTTATTCAATTTCTACAACATATAAAAATTCACTTGCCAAATATTCATTTAAGGACATATAAAAAAAAATTTCATGATATAAACATTTTTATTCAATTTTTACAACATATAAAAATACACTTACCAAATATTCATTTAAGGACATATAAAAATATATTTCATTTTTATCAAGAATCTAACCTTGATAGTAAAATAATTTTTTTATTAATTATAATATGCATGTCCGAATAGTAAGTACCTATACCATATAGTAAAATGCACTATATGGTATAATATACCTTTACCATTCGGACATGCATATTATAATTAATCAAAATAAAAATGCTTTTACTACCAATGTTAGGTTCTTGATAAAAATGAAAAATATTTTTATATGTCCTTAAATGAATATTTGGCAAGTGCATTTTTATATGTTGTAAAAATTGAATAAAATTGTTTATATCATGAAAAATATTTTTATATGTTGTAGAAATTGAATAACAATGTTTATATCATGACAATAAATTAAGACCTATAAAAATATTTATCCTACAACATATGTTTGACAACATATATTGAAATAAATGTTTATAAACATTCATTCATTTTTAGCATATAGATAAAGGCCTATATATTTTTTTTTCCAAACATATAAAATTCATCCTAAAAAACTATAAAAATAAAATAAAAAATAAAAAAATTCTAAAACCGCACTTTAGAAGTGCGGTTTTAGAATTTCTTTTTTACTGAACCGCACTTCTAAAGTGCGGTTTCAGCCCAAAAAAAAAAATTGCAAACCGCACTTTAGAAGTGCGGAAATGTTATAAATTGGAATTTGTTTCTGAAGATGTATTATTTGGAAATTCCGTTTTTATTCGTGTATATACAGTGAATTCTACCTTTGGAAAAACTTCACTTGTGATATTCCCTACAGTGAGAAACTAAAATAAACCAATTTTAGCTTAAATATGAGCAAACTGAACAAAAATTAATGACTGCCTCAAAAATAGATGTTGTACAAACAACTTGTTAAATAACGAAGGTGAGAATATCGAGACGAGTGAGAGAACCATTATTTAGTGAATATTAGGACCTAATTTCTTTCCCAATAATATTATAGAGCATGACGGAAAATCCCGACGGCATCCCGATAGGATTTGTTGTGTAAATAGTACAGCTTATAAATGCATACATCATTACTTAATTTATTTAATTAGCTGTAATATTTGCACAACAAATCTTATCATGATACCATCCGAATTTTCCGTTATGCTCCCTAGGATTATTATTTTCTTTTCTAATACAAGAAGTTAATAATATTGCCTTCCTGATACAGCGAACAAAAAAGGGAATAAAAAATATCATTTCTAATAATAAATTTCCATTTTTGTCATGTGAAAATGTAACGTATTAGTAAAATTTCTAATAAGAACAATTTTTTAAGTTCATTAATTGAAGGTATATTAAAAAAAAAAGTTGTCTACTTTTCACTTATTTATCATATGATATTTAAATTCACAATCATTTTTATCTAAGTAAGATACTCAACCACTAATAAAATGCCTCTAGAAATCACGAGATAATAACATTTTTACAAAGAATATACATGAACAAATAAATAATGTAATATGCGATGCAAAAGAAAATTGAAGATATATTATCACATATAAACATGCAATAAACCTTATTGGAATGTATAGCAATAAACCTTCCATAAAAAGTATTAATTACAACAAATATTCGCTGGTACAAGGCGGTCTCCTGCCTTTCTCATGTCTTTGTTTAGCCAATTTTTTTAGATAAGAAAATAAAAACCCCCCTGACTTAATCCTAATTTGCAACAAAAAAAATCAATTTTTGAGAAATTTTGAAAATGATACTTACGGTTAGTTACGCTATTAAATTACTTAATCTCAACCAATGGTAAGGACTACTTCTAAAATTTTCAAGAATGGAGGTTTATTTGTAATTATCAACAATACATAGTCCATTTTGCAAATTTATATTGTTAGAATAATTGAGAGAATATGGATATAAAGAAAAATAACTCGTATTGTTAGGATAATTGAGAGAATATGGATATAAAAAAAAAGAACACGAGAAATAACTAGAGAAGAAGATATAATTCGTACATCAATTAAGACACTACATTGTAAGAATTATAATATTATTATAATAACTAGATGTCTCTTAATATAAGAAGATATGCATGACTAATTATTAAAATAAATGTTGATACAATATCTAAATTACCTAAAATTTAATACAATAATAAAAATAATTTACCTCTTTTTATTTATTTTTTATTTTCTAAACATTTATTTCCATTATCCTAATCTTCCTCTAAATAATATTTATCCCAAGGGAAAGTGAGATCTCGACATGACACATATTCTATATTCAGACATACATAGTGGTTGGAGGACTTGAATGAAGCAACTCATAGTCATCAATATCGGAAAGAATCCTTCCCATTCTCATTTAAACAGCCGTAATCATATTTTTCAAATACTTAGCTTACACTTAATTCTCATCTCCCCTTGAGTCAGTCAACTTCTACTTCCAAACAAAGTTTCCTCAAAATTCTGAGCCGGTCAATGGGATCATCATCGGCGCCGGCAATCGGGATAGATCTCGGCACGACGTATTCATGTGTTGGTGTGTGGCAGCATAACCGGGTGGAAATCATTGCCAATGATCAGGGCAGCCGAACGACGCCGTCCTGCGTCGCCTTCACGGAGAACGAGCGACTCGTCGGAGACGCCGCTAAGAATCAGATCAATAGTAACCCTGCCAACACTGTTTTTTGTGAGTCTTCCTTCCTCTTTATCTTTATTTTTCTGATTTGAACTAGCCTTATGGCATTTAAGCAAAAACAAAATTCTGAATTGGACTATACGGATTAAGATCATTCAGTCGACAAATCTTGAGTTAATGAAACTAGGATCCCAAGGAAGAAATTGTTTCTATCCAGGATTCGTGTTCAGCCAAAAGCCCTAATTTAGACTTTAAGCTATTCCAGCATCAGCAAAAAGACCTTGTGTGAAAAAGGCCTTTCGGCATGATACATAGCAACTAGGAAAAATGGTGAGAAGTAGTTCTTTCTTGAATGATACTATTGACTAAAATGTACTTTTGCCGAATTGAGTTGGACATAAGCCACTGAACAATTTGATGAAAAGTTTAGGTTATTCATTAGTTCAAATGATTTTGTTTTTATCTGAATTTTTTCCCCACTTTATATTACTTTTTTTTTTATTGGCAGCTATTAAGCGTTTGATTGGCCGACGTTTCTCCGATCCCTCCGTTCAAAAAGACATCAAGCTATGGCCTTTCCGCGTTATTTCCGGTCCAATGGACAAACCGAAAATCACTGTCAAATACAAAGACGAGGAAAAACAATTTTATCCGGAGGAGATTTCCGCAATGATTCTCGTAAAAATGAAGCAAGTCGCGGAAGCCTATCTCGACTGCACAGTCACCAATGCGGTGGTCACCGTGCCGGCATATTTCAACGACTCTCAACGCAGAGCGACGAAAGACGCCGGTAAAATCGCGGGTTTGAATGTAATTCGTATTATGGATGAGCCGACGGCAGCTGCGGTTGCTTATGGGTTTGATAAACTAGCGGGAAAAGGTAAAGAAAAGACGGTTTTGATATTTGATCTTGGCGGGGGAACTTTCGATGTTTCTGTATTGAAGATAAAAAACGGTGCTTTTGAGGTGAGGGCCACGACCGGCGATACCCACCTTGGCGGGGAAGATTTTGACGATCGATTGATGGACCATTTTATTAAGGAGTTTAAGAGGAAGCACAGGAAGGATTTCAGTGGGAATCCGAAGGCTGTGAGGAGATTAAGGACGGCTTGCGAGCGGGCGAAGAGAACTCTTTCATTCGCCACCCAGACGACTGTTGAGGTTGATTGTCTCTACGACGGTATAGATTTCCGCTCCGTTATGTCCCAGGCCCGCTTCGAGGAGCTCAACATGGATCTCTTTATGAAATGCATTGACTTAATCCAAAGGTGTTTATCTGATGCGGGCATTGATAAGAGGAGCATAGATATTATAGTGCTCGTCGGCGGATCTACAAGGATTCCGAAGATACAACAACTTTTACAGGAGTATTTCGATAATAAGGAGCTCTGCAGAAGCATCAATCCAGATGAAGCCATTGCGTATGGTGCCACAGTCCAAGCAGCGAAAATAAACGGACAAGGAAATGGAGAAGTCAAAGACTTAGTTTTAGTAGATGTGACCCCTCTTTCTCTCGGCGTGGAAGTAACAGGCGGGGTAATGTCTGTCGTAATTCCTAGAAATACTCCGATACCAACGAGAAAATACAAGGTATACACCACAACCAACAATAACCAGACCAGAGTGAAAGAGAAAGTATACGAAGGAGAGAGAACTTTGGTCAAGGATAATAACTTCCTCGGCGAGTTCTCACTCTGCGGAATTTTACCTCAACCGGCAGGCGTGCCTAAAATCGAGATATGTTTTGAAGTCGATGAGAATGGGATTTTGAACGTCTCGGCGAAGGATAAGGCAAACGGGCATCGAAATGAGATGCTGGTGACGAACGAAGGAAACAGACTCGGCAAGTTCGAGATAGAACAGATGATGAGAGCTGCTGAGAAGTATAAGGCTGAGGATGAAGAGTATAAAAGGAAGTACGATGCGAGAAATGAGCTTGAGAGTTATGTTTATGATATGAGGAATGATACGAGACTCAAGAATCTATCGGCAATGACGAGAGAAAGGATTGATGATGAGATTGATCGGGCAATCAGTTGGGTGGATCAGAATCCGTTGCCACGAGTTGCCGACTCGGAGATGAGGTTGAGAGAATTGAAGAGATTATGTAACTTGAGCATCAGTTAGATGTAAAAGAATGTAAAAGATGTAAAAACTAAGCTCTCCGTATCATTTCAAAAAAAGAAAAAAAGAGTGTAGTACTTTTCATTTTATTGTTATCTGAAAATTTAAAGTCTGTATATTATTATTACATTATTTGCTTGAACTTATATCTAAGGTTCTATGTTTTATTTTTATTTTTTTTCTTCAAATTTAGCTCCTTTATTTTTTGTCTATACTTCAATTAATGTGCTAAAAATAAATGGGTGAATAAACATCTCGCGCATCTCTTTTTTTTTTTTAGTAAAAATCTCGTGCATCTTTCTTGTGTTTACAAATGATCCTTTTTTTTTTATTTTACTGCCTCGGTAAAAGAAGTCTTCAGTCTCTAGTCAAAGAACTAACACTACAGTACATGTCAGATATTGGGCCCCACAAAACAGAGACTCAACATGACAGTCCATTTTTCATTATCTAAAGAACTAACAATACAGTACATGTCAGATATTGAGCCCCCTAAAACAGTGACTCAACATGACAGACCATTTCATTATCTAAAGAACTAACAATACAGTACATGTCAGATATGGGGCCCCTCAAAACAGAGACTCAACGTGACAGTCCATTTCATTATCTAAAGAACTATCAATACAGTTCATGTCAGATATTGGGCCCCACAAAACAGAGACTCAACATGACAGTCCATTTCATTATCTAAAGAACTAACCGTACAGTACATGTCAGATATTGAGCCCCACAAAACAGAGACTCAACGTGACAGCCCATTCCATTATCTTGCTAATGGTACGAAAGAATCACTGAATCAGAGAAACAAACAGCAGAAAAAAAAAACTGTAGGCCCAAAAAAGATATTCTCCAGATAAGTATTACTAAATATTAATATATCGCACCCTATCGTTTACTTCATCTCACGGTCTCTCACCACGTGGCCCATTTCCAATGGTTAATGGTCCGGTCGATTACTATTATGCGTAAACTGTTGTAAGTTACTGCGTGCGATTAGTAAGGATTTAAAAGGAGATACTTTTCGGACGCGTAGATTATACAGGAGTTTACTTTTTCATACGTGGCAGTCTTTAAAGGGGAAGTGGGTTATGAGATAATAGAGATATGCTAATATATGTTGCCACGTCATTTGTTGGTAACGTTTTGCACATTTTCATTGAAAAGATTAAAATAAAATTGAAATAATTTTGAATTAAAAACTGTTCTATTCTTTTTTTGTTGATTATTATTATTATCTTATTTCCGACGAAATCCATAAAGAACGAAAAATACAGAAATTCGATTTGCGTGCATTCAAAGACGAAAAATTAGGTTTGAAATTTCTCCAATTACTTCTTTTCCGATAATTTGATCTTCTTTCCCAATTTTTTCTTTCTTTCTGTTTGGATGTCAATTTCTCCAATTTATTTTTTCTCAACAAATTTTTTCCCAGATTAAAAATAATCTAGGTTTTTATCCTTCTGATTTAATCCTAGACTAATCTCAGAAAAAAGTGCTGTTATCTTTCTATTGAGTTTTTCTTTTAACAGAGTTTTACTTTCATTTCTTCTGACTTTTCACATTTATTTTATCATATTACAATCTCTGTATTTTTTTATTTATTTCCATTCATTTTGACTTTATTTATTTCAGCTTCAAAGAAAAGCATCACTTTCCCTCTGAGAACTCATCTTCTCTTTTCAATCAATCTTTACATAGCTCAATTTCCTCACTTTTCAATTCAAATCCGAATTTCCTTCAATAAAATCCAATCATTTCACTGTTCATCATTCAGATCCAAACTCCAATCATCCCAAAAATCTCAAAGATCTCCAAAATCTCCAAAATCAATGTCTTCAACAATATACTTCTGCCACTTATGCGATCGGAGAGTCACGCCGCTCACAGATCCGGATCTCAAGTGCCCCAACTGCGGCACCGGATTCATCGAAGAACTCCGACAAGAGGACCACGAAACCCTCGACTCTGCCCCGATCAATTTCCGCTCCGAACAACGATCCCTCTCTTCCTGGGCCCCAGTTCTTCTCGGCATGATGAGTCATCACAATTCAGATCCAGATTCCGATTCCGCACGGATATTAAGGCGGGGAATCAGAAGAGAAAGAGACCCGGAACAAGAAAACCAAGAAGAACAAGAAGAGGAGGAAGAAGAAGAAGGATCGGATTTCGATGAAGATGAATCTGAAATCGACCGAGAAATCGAAGATATTTTCCGGCGATCGAGGCGCCGAACCGCAATCTTACAGCTTTTAGAATCCTTACGAGACGACATGAGAACCGAAACCGAAGAGGAAACAGAAGCAGAATCCGACAGCAGCTTGATCCTAATCAACCGATCCAACAACCATGCGATAATCCTCCCAAACTTCATTGATTCCTCCGACTCCAGCACCGATTTCAATTTAGATCTGTTACTCCAGCACCTCGCCGAAACGGATCCGAACCGGTACGGATCCCCGCCGGCCAAGCTCTCAGCCATTGCGGCGCTGCCAAGTGTCGCGATATCAGAGGAGCTGAGCTGTTCGGTTTGTCTCGAGGAGTTTGAGATGGGGGAAAAAGGGAAGGAGATGCCGTGCAAGCACAAGTTCCATGAGAGTTGTATTTTGAAGTGGTTAGAGTTGCATAGTTCGTGTCCGATTTGTAGGTTTGAGATTGAGGGCGAGGAGAGGAAGGAGGAGGAGGAGGAGGAGTGGGGGACTGGATGGGATGCAAATAATGGTAATAATAGTTTTTTTTTTTTTAATGATGATAATTAATAAGGGGGAATTTGTATTTAGTGCACTTTTGAAATATAAAATGTGATATTTGCGTGTATAAATGTTGAAATATCAAATTTGGACTTTCGAAATCTGAAATATATTGATGGTTAGTTTGTGATAAGTAATGATAATTTGTTTGCGATGGTAGTAGAATTTTTGTTATGAGGGATAAGAGTGGAGAAGATGTTCCGTGTGGGATGGAATAGTGGAATAGAGTGGAATAAACCCGACTTTTTGTCTTGCTTTCTTTGTCTCTGCAATAAAAAAGATTAGTTTATTTCACTATTCCACTGTTTAATGACCTTGCGGAATAAAATGGAATAGCTGGGTATGCATTATTCCACAATTGTACTATTCCACATTTTGAATAATGGTAATAATGATAATAGTTTGTTTTTTCTTTTTTGGCCTTTTAATGACTTGTTTAATTTAATGCAGGTTTAGGTTCGGGTTCTGAAGCAAATCCATCTTCTTCTACTCAGCCTTCGTGAGATTTGAAGTTCAAATTCAGAACTATAAGAAAAATGTGAGTATTTCATATTCTTTGTTCATATTGCTTGATTTATCATCATATTGTTTAACTTTAGCATGTAATGTATTTATTTTTCCTTTTTCAATATCTTATTTTATATGTTATAAAGATAATATATTATTCAAACCAATAAGAAAATAAAGAATTAAAATGCAGAAAATACAAAGAAAATAGTTTAAAACAGGCCAATGCCAGCTGTACTGAATTGACCTGCGCTCCTTTTCTTGTTTTTGTTTCATTGCAGATGAAAATCGTGAAATTAGGGTTTTTTGGGGAATATGAAGGACTTATTTATATTTCCTTTGGCGTTGGTTTTTATATAGATATTTTGTATAAAGTTACTGCATAGGTTTAGTTACCCGTCTTTTTGGGGTTTGTAGAAATTTAGGGCTTTCTTTATTTTCGTTTTATCGGTTGAGCGGTTATAAAACAATATATTATGGATACGAATTCTGAAATTCGGAGTTGTAATAAAGAGGTTGCAACTGTTTCATTTTGTGTTGTGAATCGTAATTTTATTTCAAAGTAGGGATCACATGAAATTATGTTTGAATTCCTTTGGTTTGATCCACTTTATATGCAAAATGGCTTGTGCTCACATCTGAATTTAGCTAGAATTTCATTTATTTTGATTGATTTCATTTTTAGTCATCATGACTTTGTTTATAGTTGGTTTTTGCAGACTTTTACTGGGCTCAAGTCAATTAAAAATTAAAAAAATACATACGTTTTTCAATGAATTTGACGAGATTAAGTTGAGTTAGTCTTATGAACATAGAAAAGTTCTTTCAAAAGAATTGAGGATATTATTATATTGTTAAGGAGGAAATTTACGTCTACAAAATATGTACTTTTCAACTGTTTACGAATTTTCCTGAGGTCAACATCCTTACTAGTCAAGTAAAGCTTTTCTCTTTATTAGCTGTTTGCAAGTTGCATTGAAGCTTCGTTTTTTAATTAATTCTAACCTCTAACAAAAAAAATTTCATTTTTTTATTGTACAATCCAAAGAAAAACGTGATTACACGTCCTAGAAATTTCCTTCAACTTTTACTCTTTCATTTCATTTCATGCACTACGAGTTACGACTCATTCTCTATATAAAATTTGCCATGAGATCTCCTCCTTCAAACATTGCATAAAGAAAAGCTTATTGAAAGCCAAAAAGAAGAAGAGTTTATTGCCAAATCCAGCTTCTGAGAGCAATGAAAGATTGTCTCCTCCCTAATTCCGCCTCATGGTGTTTGAAGTTCGCCCTATCGTGCAATGCCATGAAATTATCTAGATATATTATGTGGTTCTTTTTAGAGTTTGAGCGTTTTCTTTGTACGCTAGTAACATATATCGATCAAAATTATGTTGATACATATGATAATGGCTACCCACAACAACAACTACTGCTGCAACAACAAGAAAAAGAAAGTCAAGAAGAAGGTAGTGTACAAATTAAGCAATGTGAAAATTGCGGCGATAAATGCGACCTAACTTCCGGTGACATAGAGATAATTACGAGTTGCCTAAATATTGAGGGGAGCCGAAAGGAAGAACTTACAAGGGATCATGAAGTAATTATGGAAGGTGCATATGAGTTGTTAGACAAGAAAAATGCGAGTTTGGAGGAATTAAGACAAGCGTTTCATGTGTTTGATCGTGATGAAGACGGGTTCATAAGTGCGTTAGAATTGTGGAGTGTGTTGAGGAAATTAGGGTTTAAAGAGGGGATGAAATTTGAAGATTGTGAGACGATGATTTGTGCTTTTGACTTGGATGGGGATGGGATGATTAGCTTTCATGAATTCAAGCACATGATGGAGAATGCTTCATAGTTTATTTTCTTCTTCTTTTTCTACATAGTATTGCATTTTAAACTTCGAGAAATAAAATACTATTTCTCGTTTTCAATTGTGAAATGATTTTTTTTTTTTCTGAAGTTGTTCAAGTGAGGAAGGAAAAAAAAATTGCTTATATTTTGCTCATTATTGGGGTTGAACTTACAACCTCTTGTGAACCGAGATACTTAAATTGTGAAATGATTTGAATTTGTTCATCTCTTGGTGGAAAATGGTTGTTTGCTTTGTTGCTACAAGAATTAAAGAAAAAATCATATATAATGTACATTTGTTGCTTAGTGATATGGATTATCTTTCTTGAGATACAAGAGATTGATTAGGTGTTCCAATCACATCAATTGCATTGGGAGTTTCTCTTCTATCTTTACAAAAAATTATTCCTCACTTAGAACTTCAAAAAATATATACCATTGTTGTGTATCATGTAAGTTTATGTTATTATTTTGAAAAAAAATTACTCGGATATGTCTTGTGGTCTATTTGAGAGACGAATTCGACGAGAATGAGATCGGGAGCATATAAGTAATGGTTGTGGAGTACTTTTGAAGAGTTCACTTAACATCAGTGACATATCTTTATTGCGTATACAAGGGGCAGAAAAGTTCTCGTAACTAATGATTAGACTTGTCTGGAAGTTTGTGGGGAAAAATATATAAAAATATATATAATTCAAAATTTTGTCCACTAAACTCTAACATTATATACTACTAAATGAAAAATCTTCTGAGGGGAGGGACATAATCCCCAGCTCCCTAGAAAGATCTGTCATTGCTTAAATCACATATGTGTTGTGGAGGATGCTATTCAACTAGTCAAGTCAGACTTAGTGTTTCTATACACTATCACATGCACCATTAAGGGTTTTTTCGGCGTTATTATTATTATCCAATTGAAAGATATTCCAACAGGGGAAATTATTTGGTGTCATGAATTCATAGCTCTAAAAATGAAACAAGTCTTGACCGGATTTCATGAATTAATGCATAAATATTCATTATTCATTGACAACTTTAACTGCATCTCGTCCCAATAGATTAGGGTTAAGGATCACATCATGATTCATCATGCTTATCTAGATTTTTCTCATCGCTACCCCTGTTCATTATATTTAGTATCATAAGAATGGAGGTACCCGTACTATAGTTATCCGTTTGTAGGTGGCGGTACAAATTTGTTGTAATGAAATTTCTTCTCGTGAGCATATTTATTGGATTGCACAATTCACAAGTTGGCACAATTTGGCTCTTAAGGGGGTGAGAGTATATGACTACAACAACTCGTGTCTCATTAAATATATTTGTGTTAGATCAAAGTAAAATGTCATTGGTTTGTGCTTCATATGTATATACTATACTATACCTTGTTCTTCCAATTGCAAATGTCTTACCGGGGGTTGTTACCGGTGGGGTACATACTCTAGTTATACTGCTTATGTATACTCTGGTTAGGCATGGAACCATATGGGAATTCTAATTATGATAGGTAGTTATTATAAAGTATTCTCTAAATAAGTTTTAAATTTAGAAGACACTTGATGTTAATTTCTCAATATCCTCCAATATATATTTGTTTAAAGGAGAGTAGGTAGATGCATAGGGCTCATAGAATTAAACCTAAATGTCTTAAATTTATTTACAGAGCATATCGTTAAATTAATTATAAGATTACATATCCTAAAATGTATTCAATTCCACATTTGTCTTAAATTTAGTTACAGAGCATTTCATTACATTAATTATAGATCACAGACCCTAAGATTTATTCAATTTCACATTTGATATTGTGTAGTTATGCAACGGCAATCAACTGAGATCCCACCACGTGATTTTCATTTTATGCATGTATTTATTTGATGGTAAAACAATAATATAACAATGCATATATAACATCAATCGGCTACTCCTTGTTTTTTGTGATTTTTTTTTTTCCAGTATTTATAAGGAAAAGTATATACAGCCCCCCGTTTACTAGTCCCCCCAATCCGTCATTTACCACTGGTAAACGGGCCCCACATATATTCAAAATAAGTGGGTTCCGTTTATCAGTGGTAAAGGACGGTTTGAGAGGGCTGCTGGGGGATGTGTATATAAAATCTATTTATAATTAGAAACTAGAAAGTCATTAGTACTATATGCTATATAGTCACGCATACCATATGATCTCATATGCTACCACAATCATAACTTACTAATGCCAAAACTAGGCATGTTAGCAATGACTAATGAGCTGGACTAAATAAGAATGCCATGATTTTCAGTTACCACTTCTATTTATCTGAAATAGTTGAATATACTACAACAATCATAGCTTTCTGTACTTTAGTTTTTGTAGCTTCCTGACATTCATTTTACAGCTTCCTCTGACGGTAGCTTCCTGTCGCTTTACAAAACTGCGCTAGCACGCCCTAAGCTATTTAACTTTTGTAGATATTACATCTCATCAACTAAGGGATATTATATTGTACAAGTCAAACTTAACATTTAATAATAATCATAAAGAGCCCCATATACAATGCTCAACATCCATCTCCACTTAAAATTATTATGTTTAATAATAAAACACCATAAATTAAAAAAAGAAACATAGCATCCAATCCTTCAATCTTCCAAACCCTAATATCAATACTTCAAATTCTGAAAAAGCTCCGGCAAATGAGCATTAGTCAGCTTGGTCCTCTTGGTAATCTCATTCCTCTTCTTCTTCTACTTGGGCTTAGTAATCGGCACGCCCTGCACCTGCACGGCCACCCTGTCTGTGCAGTATTTGTGGCCGGCTTCATCCCGTTCTTTTGTAACTCTCTCGCAATGTCGACCATGTCACGTGGGAGCTCGATGGATCGGAAGAGCTCTTGATGTCATCATCAACTTTAAGCATGGCTTTCGTGTCGTTAATATGAGCGATAATACGAATCTAGTTGCACTTAACATTCAATAATAACCATAAAGAGTCGCATATACATTGTTTTACATCCATCTTGACTTTAACTTATTACATTTAATCATAAAACAAGGTCATAACTTAAAACAAAACACACACCAACCCTAGCAACTCCGCTTCGGTTCTTCCAAAACCCTAATCTTTCAAATTCTGAAACAATTCAGGCAAATGCGCATTCGTAAGCTTAGTCCTCTTGGTAATCTCGTTCCTCTTCTTCTTCGGCTTGGGTTTACTAATCGGCACGCCCTGCACCTGGGCAGCCGCGCGTCTCTGCGCAGTATTCGTGGCTGGCTTCATCCCGTTTTTTTGTAACTCTCTCTCGATGTCGACCATGTCGCGCGGGAGCTCGATGGATCGGAAAAGTTCTTTGATGTCGTCGTCGACTTTTAAGATGGCTTTCGGGTCGTTCGGGTAGACTATGTCCTCTTGCGAGTCCATGTTCGATAGTAGCCATACTAAGTTGTCCGCTTTCAAAGCCTGGATGATGATGATGATTATTATTTTCAATGATTTATTCGTCCCATAAATACACAAATTATATAGGGCTCACGACTCATTGAGAGTAGTGAAAATTATAGTGTATTTTGTCTGGACTGATCGTATGAATGATTGGAGCTACCCACTAAATAATTCACTAACTCTTTCACAGACATTTGCGTCTCAGAAATACATAAATGAGCTGGGACCCAAATGTAGAGTTTGTGAAAGAGGCAGTAGATTATTTAGTAGATATAAATTTATTATATATGAATTTCGGCGTGAATATTATTTTGTTATGATTTTTCCATTATTTTGCTTTTTTGGCTGAAAATATTCTGAATTTTATGATCATGGAACTTAAATTCTTCTTCATCACAAGCATCTTACTTGACCTTGTGCAATCACTAAATCTTGTCGGTCAAAGAACAATCAAGCGAGCAAGAATGTAGCATAATATGATTAAGTCGAAATAGAATATTGGGAAGTAAAATAGAATATTGAACAAAATACCTGTAAATCATCAAGAACTCCTTCATAAGAGTCCTTGACATCGACAACAGGGAGGCCTTCCACATGCTTCCTTATTAAATGCAGCAATTCATCTTTTCCTCCCAAATCATGCTTAGCCTATAATACAAAATTAATTTTCACAATAAGAAAATAATAAAGGGAAATTTTGAAGGAAAAAAAAAGGCCCTGCAATATGCCAAAATTGCAAAAATAGCCCCTGTCGATAAGTTCTCTCGAACAGTGTTAGATTAATACAATTGAACACTTGATTAATCATATCAAATGTTTAAAATCTATTAATAGTTGTTAGATTACAAAATTTACAGTAACCAATTTATATATTATCAACACAAGCTCGTATTCTAATGAAGGTATAACAAATGAATTTTGATAATATTAACCAATTTAATTCAAGATATCAGATACATTCAACAAACAAATTTTTGAAGAATAAAGGCTTCTTTTTTGCAAATTTCTCAAAAATAAAATACACTAAGAAAAATACAGTATAATAACTAATTATTTACCTTGTAAGAATACCGTCTTCCGTCAAAATGAACTTTTACATTTTTTTGCAAGCTCTCTAAAAGCTGCTGATTTCCATTTATTTTCACACAACGCCTTTCATAAATCTCATCAGGAGTAAAGGCCTCTCTCGTCTAACAAAAGTTCAAATAAAATAAAATGATTCAAACTCATTTAGAGGAGGGAATTTAACAGAATAATTAGAAGGGGGATGATTTCAGATTTACCTTTAAAGAAACTCAAAATAACATATTTACCCCTCTAAGAAGACAAAATATCAAATTTACCCCTTCCAAAATCCAAAATATATCATATTTACCCTTTGTAAATTTTGGTAGGCTAAATATTATATTTCTCAATTTGGAAGGACAAATTTGATATTTGCCTTTTTTTCAGAAATAAACATGATATATTACGAGTTTCGGAAAGCCAATTTTGATATTCACAATTTTAGAAATGAAAACAATGATATTTTCAAGTTTTAAAAAGGTACATATGAAACTCCCCCATATTATACGCAAACAAATAACATTATTTACATTATATAGCAGATCAATCACGAGTTTCAACTTGGCTCCAACTGACAATTTCTCAATATCATATATATGCTTCAATCTTTCCGTATCGTCAGAAAACTTGAGAGCCTGGACTTGCTTTGAGGGCAAAGGAGACGCGTGAGGAACCGTCCTTCTCTGAGGCTGAGGGGCCGATTTGTGAGAATTTGAGGGGCCTGCTCGCGAAATGGACTTGAGCGTTGTTTGGCATTTCTCTTGCTGCTGCTTGAATCTGTTCAGACTGTCTTGGAGCGACGACATCTGAAAGGAAAAGGGGAAAAGGAGAGGGAGGGAAATTAGGTTTTTGTTTTTGAGGGATTGTGGGGTGATTAAGAGTTCGGATTGACGGAAATTAGGGTTTTTTGGGGAGTTGATTAAGAGTTCAGATTGATGGAAATTAGGGTATTTTTGATGAATTATGAGTTAATTAAGAGTTCAGATTGACGGAAATTAGGTTTTTTTTTAATGAATTGTGAGTTAATTAAGAGTTCAAATTGACGGAAATTAGTGTTTTTTTCTCTTTTTTTTGATGAATTATGAGTTAATTAAGAGTTTAATGAGGAGTTTTAGATGGAAGTGTTGAAAGCTGATCTCTTTATTATTGCTAGAGGGTTATGAGTTGGTATAATTGAAAGGAGAAAGAGGGGCTACTTGATGAGACGATTAAATCAAAAGAAATAATCTAAATCGGACCGAAAATTACAAAAGTAGAAGGAAAATCAGTAAAGTATGATATTTTACCTTCTGTCGATTTAAAGCGCGAGATTTGGTTGTGTATTTCACCAAAGAATCCGGGTCAACTTCGCTAGGATTGGTGTCGCCGGAGAGAAGAGGAGCCGGTGGAGGAGACGATCCCCGGCGGGGCGTCGGAGATGGTGATGTGGGAAGGATCGAGGGGATTCTGTCGATAGAGAGGAGAGGAGAGAGGTAAAGAAGAGAAAGACGGAAATTGGATTAGGTTAATTACCTTGTAGTTATACTTATGGACTGGACTTAGTAGTCCATATGGTCAATGTCTATTTTATATAGTTATTTATATGTTTTTTTTTATATTGTTTTTATTAATCATTTAATAGTTTAGAATAATAATAACATATGATTAAAAAAATTCAGTAACCACTTAATTTATAATCATGATTTATTTTACACTAACGAAATGAATATGAAAAAGAAAACTATATGGTGATTTTGGGGTCTGGTAACTTCTCTCTAATGTAAGTCTATATACACTATTTTATAGACTATAGTGCTTATAATCTGTCATGCAAATATATACACTATTTTTATAATACTTGTATATTATTTATGTAAGTCGATATGTTACTTTTGTAATATCTGTAAACTATTTCTACATTGTCTATATATTACTTTTTGTTTTATAATATATGCTGTTTTTAAGAATACTTGTATATGGATTATATAAATTTATAGATTGTTTTTATAATAGCCATCATAATAATTGTCCTTAATTCAAACCATAAACACTACATTATGTGCCGACCTAAGAAACTTCTGCACATTGTGTCACTGGAACGTTTCTTTTAATTTAAAATTAAGAAGAACAAAACATTTTGGCATTGGCATGGTGAATTAGAAAAAGTAACTTGTAATTACAATTACAAAACTTCATTTTTTATTACTATAATTCCATTGGTCGGTGCTGAAGCCTTCCTATGTAACAAACAAATCATATATTATTATATATGTCGGTGACATAAAGCAATATTCATTGTTGTTCTTCCAATGATTTTTCTCCTATGTTTCTTGGAGCAAAATCTTCTCTCTCTATAAGTATAGATCTCGTATATGCACACTACATACATCAAAAAGTCTATTTAGTTCCCAGATTAAATCATCAATATGGAAAAGAGCATCCTCTTTAATTTGTCACACTCATCCATTCCATGCAATTTCATGCAAATATACAAAGACCTCATCATGTGTTATACCAGAAAAAGACTACGGTTTTCATCGATTTCATCGTCAAAATTTATCGCTCAGAGGGATGACAACAGTGCAAAAGAAGATGAAGACGAATCGACTTCAGATTGTGAGAAACACGAAGTAAGTGAATTGATGGGTGCAAATTATAATGATGTAAATTTGGTCATGACGAGCCTGGGGTTGGAGGGATGGAGAAGAGAGGCGAGAATAAGCGGGAATAACATGGAATTAGAGTTATCAGAAGCAGTCTATGAGTTATTAAAGGATAAAAACGCCAGTTTGAAGGAACTAAAAGAAGCATTTTACGTGTTTGATAGTGATGAAGACGGTTTTATAACTGCATTTGAATTGTGGAGTGTTTTGAGGAGATTAGGGTTCCAAGAAGGGATGAAATACGAAGATTGCGAGAAGATGATCAGGGTTTTTGATCAGGACGGTGATGACAGAATTAGCTTTCAGGAGTTCAAGAACATGATGGAAAATTCTTCATAACTATGATTATTTGTTGTCCTAAATATAGAATAGTTTTTTTTTTTTGAAATTTAGAACCCGTAGATGAAATAATTCCTTTAATCATTCTTTACAGACCATAGATCACAAAAAGAAAAAAAGCAAGAAAAAAGATTAAAGAAGCCCTCCTAGAAAAAGGAGCACTAATTTAATTTATTGTTGTATGTATTTTAATTCAATTGTACATATATAAATATTTTAATTTTTAGTTTGTCAATGTGTTTTCTTTGAAACCCAACATTTTGTTTCTAAAATCATTTCGGCTGTTAAACTTACCCACAAACATTTCTCCTATTTTTCATCTGTTAAAATTTAAAAACCTGGTGTTTACATAGAAAATACTTAGGCCCAAAATTTAATTCTATTTTTCATCTGTTAAAGCCTGGCCTTTAAGGCCCACATATTCTTCTACTTTTCATAAAGCATGACTTTGTATAGAAGATCTTTAGGTCCAAAATTTCTTATAATTTTTTATCTATTAAAGTGATTTTTCATAAGGTCCAAACGTTTTTAATACTTTTCATCTGCTAAAGCCTTTGTTTTTTCATAGAAAATATTCAGGCCCAACAGTTCTTCTATGTTTTGCCTGGCTTTTGCATAGAAAGTAACTAGTCCCAAATTTTCTATTTTTCATTCTTTAGAGCTTGGTCTTTACATATAAAATAGTCGGCCCAAAATTTCAGATATTTGTAAGACTTAAGTAACCTGCTTTTTCATTAATTTAATGAATTCATAATATGCCATTCTCATAAAAAATAAATAAACCCAAGAAAAGGGAAAACGAGTGGAATTAATAGAAACACACAAAATGAAACCAAGGAGGAAAAAGAGTAGAATCAATACAAAATACTAGAACAAAAGGTCAGATCCCATCATATAATTAACACAAAATATTGTGTTCATTTTGAGGAGATAATTTGGAGATCCTCTATTTCTGACGTACTTTGCAAAAGAAGCCGCATCAGCTTGTCCACATGGACGTCAGATTTACTATAGAGAATATTAATCTTCTGAAGATGACTGCAACCAAATCTTTCAATTGGCTCCTGATTTTGCCTCCACTCATCGTGAATATGGTCATACTGAGAATTTTATCCAAATTAAATAAAATATATCAAATATCACAATAGATGACTAAAGGAAAATTTGCAAACAAGCCCCTGCTTATGCCTTGCAAAAAAGTCCATGATTTTGCAAATTCAACAATAATTAAGGTTTTTTTTTGCAATTTCCGATGCAAGGGCTTCATTTCAAATTTCTGATATAAAAAACTATAATTTTATGATAACGTACCTCATCATATTCGTGCTCGTGTGATAAAGTGAGAAACTCCAAATTAGGGCAATGATTAAGGAAAGAAAGAAGCAGGCCAAAATGGCAGTACATACAGCCAGCAGCGATCGTCAGATTTTTCAAGTTATGAAATGTTGGGCATTTCGGTAACTCTCCTTCCAATGTAATCTATAAGAAATACAAAGACAATCTCAATATTTGACAAGTCAAACAAATATAAAGAAAAACTTAGCACTAATATACGTTTTCAAGCATACCTCAATGAGAAAGCTGTCTATCTTCAGATTCTCTACACCTGAAAGGCTACTGAGAAGCTCAAAATCGTATTCATCCGTTTCATCATAAATGACGGTAATTTCTGCCTTAGTTACCGTACACATATCTTCCAATTTTACCCCTGTCCCTGTATCTCCCTTAAAATAAAGATATCGGAGACCAGGAGCAGAAATACGATAGATTGATGGTAAATCGCTAACAAAATAACAACTGATAATAGATAAATCCTTCAAATTCCGAAATGAAATGTTGTTCATCTCCAGAGCGCAGTCGGACAAGCCGAGACTTTCAAGAACAGGGCATCCAATGAGAAGTTGTTCCATATAATCAGAATTAAAAGTCGCATAACCAAGATAGAGGTTTCTGAGTCTAGGTAGCCAAACCTTATCCGGTTTAATTATCATTTTATCTCCCCACGTCTCGAAATCCATGTCAAGATATTCTAGTGATTCACAGGTGAAAAGATAGTCTGGCACTTGAATTACGTCATCATCACCCATACATAAAACTATTTCGAGTTTCTTTGGATTGTGCTTTAACGCGTAACGGATCCATGTA
This sequence comes from Juncus inflexus, assembly GCA_024447665.1. Taxonomy (NCBI): domain Eukaryota; kingdom Viridiplantae; phylum Streptophyta; class Magnoliopsida; order Poales; family Juncaceae; genus Juncus; species Juncus inflexus. Next base: position 3,687,561 of record JAJHPC010000020.1, read on the forward strand.
GAGGCAACGGTTGCAGAAATTCTGGTTTTGGTATCGTACTTTGAATGATAAATTCTGAAAGTTTGAAGGTCAGTGGAGTCGTCACGGTTACGCAAAACCGAGCTGACGAAATTCTCAAACCTCTTGTTTTCTGAGGTTTCTTCGCGTTTGAATTTGTAATCGCTGAAGTCTAAACACGGCACGAAGGTCCAGAGTTCCAGCCACCTTTTTGATAATACGCATGTTTGTATCAGCTCGGTTGCCTTCAATTTCGACAGGATTTCTATGAGAATGGAATCTGGCAAGCTGCTCAGCCAGTCTTTAATGGCATGTTCTTTGTGTGTATTCATTGTGGGAGCATTGCAGATGAGCACTGATTCAAAAGATGACAATAAAAAGGTTCAAAAATGAGGAAATTAAAAAAATGTATGTCAAAATCATATCAAAGACTAAATAATAGTCATTTCAGTCAAGTAATAGTCAAACAAAGGTTCCGAAAAATGAAAGAGATGCTCTGGAACGTCAGAGACTTACCGTAGAAATCAAAACCGTTGATTTTGGGCGGGGAGGAAGAGAGATTTGGAGGGCGATGAGAAAGTTGAGCGGGAGAGGAGAACTGAGAAATAAAACCCTACCCAAAATATGAGAGATGGATTGGATTTGAGGTAGACATTTTCATCTGTTTTGCATAGAAAATATAAAAAGGTTAGTCTATTTTTCATCTGTTAACAAGCCTGGTTTATGCATAGAAAATAATTAGGCCCAAAAGTTCTTCTCTATACACTGTTCTTTTTATAGTAGTTATTATTTTGTTTATGTAAGTCAATTCATGACTTTTATAATGTTCATACGTCGTCCCGGCGGCCACCTGCTGATAACTATGGAAGATAAGGAACAAAAAATCTTCCAAAATGTCAATCTATCCCCTACATCAATCATTACGGTAGCCAGAAATATGATGTCACAACGGATCGTAGCTGCACGCAGGAGCGGACTTACATAGAAGCTTGGTAAATACCCTTTATAATTTTAGTTAAAGTCCTTTCTAGCATAATATTTGCCCCCTTTATACATGAAAAAAAGAAATAATGAGATTATTAGAGTTAGTGATGTAAAATACAATAAATAAATAAGAGTATGATGAAAAGTTCTCTCCATTCACCCTAAGTAATAAAGTTGCATAGTAAATACTAGTTTGATTTATTGTTGCTTGAAAAATAAAACTATAGTATAGTTTCATGTCATTAACTACTTAAATAAATTGAACTTTCGTATTTAACTATCTTTTAGATAAGTTTAAAATATTTAAATATATTTGTAAGTAAGTTAATATATTTAAATATGTTACAATTGCTTTTAATAGTAGTTATAATTTTAATATTTAATCATTATTACTATATGGTTTTAAAAAAATTCAATCATAATATTATATTGTATCAATTTTTTGTTCAAATTTTCATACATTTTACGGTTGAATTAAATTATTATTATATAATTAAAATATGTTAAGATTACTTAAATCTTTCTTTCATTTATTTTACATAATAGAAATATTAGATTTGGTCAAATATAAAATGCATTTTTATTTATAATAATTACTTATGTAAATGGAGTTATTCAATTTTATTTAATTCAACTGTATTTTATGGGTTGAGAGACTTGCTAAATATGTGAAATACAACATTGCATTTGTCGGGTTTTATTGTGTGCTTAGTAAAAAAAAAATTGCTCGGTGTTAGACGCTTATCCACCCCCCCCCCACGTTAATTCCCGGCTCCGCCCCTAGCTGCACGGAAGACTCAAACGCAAGTGAGGAATAGGCTAGTGAAACGGGGGTTCTATGATGTAATTATTGTATTGCTCTTGTTTTATATTAGCCTAGAGAGGAAAATAGATCAAAGAGACCTAACAATTGTAATTCAAATGTACCTCATTTTTTTCAGAAATGAAAGTCTTAAGTAGCATGTCTAAAAATAATGTCTATACATCTATATTTTACTTTTGGGTTTTATAATATCTAGTATCTACTGTTTTTTAAGAGTTGTTATTGTTTTCTATAAATCTATATTGTTTTTATTAATAACTATGGTAATAAATTGTCCCTATAATTGAAACCATAAACACTACATTTCTGTGCCGACTATAGAAACTTCTGCGCAGTGTGTTACTAGAAGTTTTCAAAAGAAGAACAAAACATTTTGGCCTGGTCAATTTAGAGAAGGCAACATGCAATTGCAATTAGAAAACTTCATTTTTTTAGTATAATTTTCATTGGTTGGTGCTGAAGCGAAAACGTTTGGTGATCCTCATTCTTTGGTTATTTCCAATAATTTTCCTCCTATGTTTCTTGGAGCAAAATCTTATATCTCTATATATAGATGTCATATATGCACAATATACATCAAAACAATTATATTCAGGTCCCAGATTAAATCATTGATATGGAAAAGAGCATCCTCTTTTATTTGTTACACTCATCCATTACAAGCAATGCCATGCAAATATACAAAGATCTCATCAAGTGTTATACCAGAAAAATACTATGGTTTTTGTCGATTGCATTGCCAAAATTTATCGCTCAGATAAATAACAACAATGCAAAAGAAGAAAATGAAGAATCGACTTCAGATCATGAGAAACGCGAAGTACTTGAATTGATGGGCATAAACTATAATGACGTAACTTTGGTCATGGCGAGTCTAGGGTTGGAGGGATGGAGAAGAGAGGTGACAATAAGCGGGAATAACATGGAATTAGAGCTACCAGGAGAGGTCTATGAGTTACTAGAGGATAAAAACGTGACTTTGAGGGAACTAAAAGAAGCGTTTTACGTGTTTGATCGTGATGAAGATGGTTTTATAAGCGCATTTGAATTGTGGAGCGTACTGAGAAGATTAGGGTTTAAAGAAGGGATGAAATACGAAGATTGCGAGAAGATGATTAGGTCTTTTGATCAAGATGGCGATGACAGAATTAACTTTCAGGAGTTCAAGAACATGATGGAAAATTCTACCTAAATAATAAATATGATATTACGTTATTGTAATAATTGTACAATCTTTAGTCTTGTACTTATATATATTTTGATTCAAATGCACATACATCTTTTGTTTTTATAGTTTGTCAATGTGTTTTCTTTGAAGAAATTTTGTAATACTGACTTCTTTAATAAATGGTCTTTGTTCAATCAGTTGATCCTTTCATTACATTATGTATTATAATATATTCTATTTTAGTTCAAAATATTCTATTTTTTCCTTGTATATTCTATTTTAATTAAGGAAAGTCCCTTTTTTAATCTATTAAAGCCTTTTTTTCGCATAGAAAACATTAGGCCCAAATTTTCTTCCATTCGTCATCTGTTAAAGCCTGATCTTTGCTTAAAAAATATTCAGGCCCAAATATTGTATATTGGTCCATAGAATATAGGCCCAAACTTTCTATTTCTAATTTGTTAAAGACTGGCCTTTGCATAGAAAATATTTAGACCCAAATGTGAAATTGGCCTATAAAATATAAGCCGTTGATCATCTAGATGAGCGGTTTGAGATCTTTTCTAAGAGTCTATATAAATGTTCCGAAATTTCTCTTTATAAACCCTAGAAGGCCGCCTCCATTTCCACACCGAAGTTAGGGTTTCGTCAGGTGCGTCGTTCCTCTTCTTCTCTCAAAATTTCTCTATAAATCTGGGATTTAAGCATCGATTTTGGGTCTGTTGTTTGTGGGTTTTTTTTTGCTGGTCTGATTTTGGTTAGTGTTTGGGGATTTGTTGGTGTACTTTTTGATCCCGTAGTTCTCGTTTAGATTCTTTCAATCAGTTTAAAGTTTATTGTTTTTGAAATCTAGGCTGTGTCTGAACGATTTTTGGGTAAAATTGGATTGATAATATAATATTATAAAGCTGTAGAAATACAAATCTCGCTCTTCGTTTGTTCATTCGATTAATCTCAAATATCTATACATAGTTTATCATTACTTGTTCTGAATTTTATCTTCTTTTTATTTTCAGAAGAGGTAAGAAGACTACAGAAGGCCGACAAAATGGTGTTGAAGTAAGTTTGTTACTCTACTTTGTTTCTTCCCTTCAATTATCATTTTCCATTTTAATTATTTTACAGTTAAACATACTTAACATTTAAATTTCTATTTACAGGACTGAGCTTTGCCGTTTCAGTGGCCACAAGATTTACCCCGGCAAGGGAATCCGCTTCGTCAGAAGCGATTCTCAGGTGAATACTCAAACTCTTCTGGACCAAAACGTAAAACTACACTTTTATCAATGTACTAACCGGTTTTAAATCGGTACTTTTTCAGGTGTTTTTGTTCTCAAACTCGAAATGTAAGAGGTATTTCCACAACCGCCTTAAGCCTGCTAAGCTTACCTGGACTGCCATGTACCGTAAACAACACAAGAAGGTACTTTTGACAATTCAGTCCCTACTTTCTTTCATAATCTGATCAAATTCTGCTCTTAATAGCAACCTTATTAAAAGAATTAATGTTTTAACTACTGTGCCTCGTAACGTCGTGTATATCCGGCTAATACTTAATGAAGTAATTGGCTTGTTATACATAGGACTCGTCATCCATTGGATGTGCATCAAGATCCGTGCTACGTAATCAACATGAAATTACAATCTCTCTTGAAATATTTGAATCGTTTAAATACACAGCACGAATCTCGATGCATATCCAATGGATGATGAGTCCCAAGTAAGAGAACCCAAATCAACTACCTCAACCATCCTCTCTCTCTCCAACATAATCAACTATTCCAACTTTTAATTTCATAACGAGAACAATATTTCTAACAATATTAGTAGATTCTTAATTATTTTGAATTGATTTTGTTGCGTAGGATATCCAACAAGAGGGAGTGAAGAAGAGGCGCAGGGCGACGAAGAAGCCGTACTCTCGGTCCATTGTTGGTGCGACTCTCGAGGTCATTCAGAAGAAGAGAGCTGAGAAGCCTGAGGTCAGAGACGCCGCCAGAGAGGCCGCTCTTCGGTAAGTAACCCTAAAACCCTAATTCTCTCTCACACTCTCTCTAGAATTTTCTGTTCTTTTGGAAATAAAAAATAGGTTGATTTTCCCTGATTGTTGAGAAGTATTTAGTGTTTAGTTCTTAATTCGTTAGTATTTTGGCTTTGTTTTTGTTCTTTATTTATATTTTAGGGTTTTGTTTGTGTTTATCTAGATTTTACTTGAGATATTAATTCTTTTTGTTTGTTTTCTGTATTAAGAGAATATTATTCTCTATATTCCATACCTGTTTTAAAAATATTTTTTTACTTTTTAGTAATATTTATTAATGTTAGGGTTTCAAAAAATCAGTCGTTTTCTTAATATTCAGTAATGTTAGTGTTTTCACAAATTGGGGTTTTAATTAATATTTAGAAATGTTGGGATTTCTTGAAGAATTTCCCTATATTTTTGGTTTATATTTATTCAAGTGTCTTATGTTTGGAATGTTTTGATTTTTATAGCGAGATAAAGGAGAGGATTAAGAAGACCAAGGACGAGAAGAAGGCGAAGAAGCAAGAGATGATGGCCAAGGTTCAAAAGACCGGCGGCAAAAGCACGGCCCCCAAGACCGGCAAGGGTCCCAAGCTCGGCGGCGGCGGCGGAAAGCGTTAAGAGAAAGATTTTTAGTAATTTTGTTTGAAAAGAGTTCTTTAGTTATCTTGTTTAAACGACTTTGTGTTTTTATGAATTTAGTTTTGTTTTGGTTTGGTTTGAGAAGAAACTTGGTTGTTGTTGGGATGTTTTGTTGTTGGAGTTTTTATTGTTGATGGGATGCTCTATCTAGGTAAAGTTTTCTAGTACAATTTTGTAGTGTTCTTTGTATTTGTAGTAGCTAACTATGGTTGCAGATTAGTGCTGCTGTTTGAAAACCCCACACATATACTTGCAGTCAAATCAGTAATCCCAACAATCAGTCTGAAAAAACAAAAAAAAAATCAGTAATCCCAACACAAGTGGAGGCAGTAAGCAAAAACAATTCAGAACATTTGTGGCGCATATTCTTCAAAGCAAACAAATCCGTATCCTTCCATGGAAATCAACATTATCACAGTATCATGTAATCTTATAACGTAATGGATGGCTCATAAATCCCAACAAATAAGCACTCTAAAATATATGTATATATTTTTTTAATTGTATATATTTTTTAATTTTTCGCTTTTTTTAATTTTCTTAATGTCTGTTTTGCTCTTGTCTCTTTTCTAATCGGAAATAAACAATGGAAAACGATATTTATTCAAGTGTCTTATGGTTGGAATGTTTTGGTTTTCATAGCGAGATTAAGGAGAGGATTAAGAAGACCAAGGACGAGAAGAAGGCGAAGAAGCAAGAGATGATAGCCAAGGTTCAAAAGACTGGCGACAAGGCACGGCCCCCAAGACCCGCAAAGGTCCCAAGCTTGGCGGCGGAAAGCCTTAAGAAGAGTATTCTAGTAATTTTGTTTGAAAAGAGATCTCTTTCTAGAGAGTTATTTTAGTTGTTATCTGTTTAAGCGACTTGTGTTTTTTGAATTTAGTTTTGTTTTGTTTTGAAAGGATACTTGGTGGTTGATCTTTTCATGGATTTGTTGTTGTTGATGACTTGTTCTATCTTGGTACTTGTTTGGAGTTGATTTTCATACCTGAGTACAGATTATACATTTAGTTTTTTTCGTTTTTAGTTGGGGTGTGATTGCAACCATTTTCAAATTTACTAAATTCCAAGTCGTGGTAAAGCTACTTTTTTTATTATGTTTTTACAAATGGAATACTGTAAAATCTCACAAACCAAGCACACTGAAGTCCTCAAAATAATGAAAAGCTCGAAATAATGACATCACAATCTGCAGATTCTCAAATCAATCTAAAATGACGTCTCTTTTTGTATTTAGTAATTACACATGCATACTCTAAACACAAACCAAGCACTCTAAAATCTCAAAATGATGAAAGCTCAAAAATAATGATATTGCGACTCGAATCAATCTAAAATCACATCTCTTTGTGTATTTAATATTTACAAATGAAATAATCTCAAATTTCACAAACCAAGCACTCTAAAATCTCAAAATAATGATATTGCAACTCTCAAATCAATCTAAAATCACCTCTCTTTTTGTATTTAATATTTACAAATGAAATACTCTCAAATCTCACAAACCAAGCACTCTAAAATCTCAAAATAATGAAAAGCTCTCGAATCTCAAACAAATAACAGAACACTCGAATATATAGTTTAAACATTTTTCTATAAATTTTGTTAATAAGATTTTTCTTTTTTTTTCTTTTTTTTGTTTTTGTGTCTTTTCTAATAAGAACATGTGCATTGTGGAAGACCAAACAAGCCCTTGTTTGAGTTTTTTTTATTTTTTTGTCCGTTTTCTGTTTTTTCATAATTAAGGTGTACACTCAAAAAGATCAAAGGAAAATGCACACAATGCAGTCCACAAAAGAAGCTCCATGAAGGAAGAGAGGCGAGACACCAAACCAACCTGAAAAGTAAACTTACCTTGAAAAATGCTTAACGATAAATTCAATAAAGGATAATTCAATGGACAGAAGCCGGCTATTTGGAGTGGGTTGAATCTTAAGTATCAATTACAGATAATTCAATCAAGTGAATTCCCCCAAATATATCAGTGAAGTGCAAATCTAACTTTTATCAAAATAAACGCATATTCCTTCGAAAAAAAAAAGACAAACGCATAGAAAGTTCGACTGAGACAAAATGAGCTAAGAAAACAGAACACAAAATGGCCTCATTCATTTCTTTCAAGAAAGAGAAGAAAAAGAAAGCAATTTTTTATTGCGTCACAATCATGACTTCTCTGAACAATAAGAAATAGAGGATATTTTCATAAGTCAATGAAAGAGAAATAGAAATGCATACCGCAGTTATTGTCCTCTATCAAATTGTTCGCAAGGAGAACCAAATTCATTTCGCTTTTGTCAAAGCTTGCTTGATACAGTGATAATCTGTGGTCTGTTAGAGAGGTGATATATAAGTATAATTGCAATATTAATAAGGAATGAAAAAAACGCAAACACTAATGTGATAAACTTAATTGAAATAAGCAAAAAAAAAAAATCAGAGGATTAAGAAAACCCGAATATTAATTTGTGGAACTCTGTACAAACAAATACACATACACGAAACCCGAATCTTCCAACATACATATACATATATACATACCATGAATAATCGATTCCATTCCAATCACAAAATCAGTTTTTGTTTCATTACTGACATTTTTAGGCAAAATAGACACAAAAGAAGCAAAAAAGATAGAGTGAAGGACATATATGGCTAAACTTGTCAAGCATATTGATCAATTAAAAAAAGGAGGTATATTTTTTATAACCATAAATTTCAAATTCTAAATAAAGTTGGTTGTCTAATAATATATACATGCTAACATGCCAGATATTTGGAATTGGTAAGTGCTTACTTCGTTAGTGTAAATTAGGGCTGTCAACGAGCCGAGCCGAGCCGAGCCAGGCCCAGCTCGAGCTCGGCTCGGCTCGGCTCGATAACAATATATGTTTCGAGCTAGTTTGCCCGGCTTGAGCTCGGCTCGTTTAAACTCGAGCCAGCTCGGCTCGGCTCGGCAAGGATTTTTTTTTTTGTAAAATCATAATTTTGTTGAAATAAAAATAATAAAAATCAAATAAAATCTAATTATAAAAATTACAGCTAGAAAAAAGTAATATAACCCAAAGAACAACATGAAAAACAACAAAAATAAAAATAATATAACTAAATTTTAGGGTTTTCTATAATTAATCGAGCCACGAGCCGAGTCGAGCTAGAGCTGGGCTCGGCTCGGCTCGGCTCGTTTAGATTCGAGCTCGGCTCGGTTAAGTTTCGAGCTGTTTCGACTCGAGCTGTTTCGAGCTTTTATCGAGCGATTTCGAGCGAGCTACCGAGTCACGAGCTTTTTTGCCGGCCCTAGTGTAAATAGAGTCTGGTGTCGACAATTTTATAACATTTACATAGGATATATGTTGAATTTTGTACCAGTCGGCTCCTTCCTTTTTCATCCCATCTACTAACCATTTGCTATCACCTTCAAATATACTAAGATGGAGTTCTTTAAGGCATCTTAAATTACACAACGCCTCTGGGAGCATCTTATGTGGACGTCTGATTGCCAAGTTGGAGAGGTTGGGCATTGTTCCTTCTTCAGCGTATCCATCCTTGCAAATTACAAGTCACATCAAGCTTCAAATGTTGCAACCTAGGAAACCCACCAGCACGACAATGCATGTCATGGCCTTCGTATGCGTGATTCTCCAACCTAAGAAATACGAGATTAGGTAGACGCTCCAATATCGGCATTGGATCCTCTTTAAGCTGGCTATATATTAAGGTGAGTTCAGCAAGGTTTGGGGGGAACTTTGTGCATATGGGGAGTCGTGCATGTTCTAATCTACCTTTCAGCTTCAAGAAACGCAAGCATACAAGATTCTTAAAGCAACTTAATATTTGTAGGGGAACAAGGCCTACGTCGAAGGTAACCCTATATTTATGCACCTGAATCGTTAAGAACACGAGTTTGTTCTGTCTAGTGAGCAGTTGACGAAGCGGTTCATAACCATATTCTTGCCAAATACAACCACTCCCAGAATATAACTGAATATGCAATTTGTATAGGTTTTCCGTAACACTCGCTGTCACAATAGGTTCTAGATTGCATCTCAGATAAACATTCCGTAATGTTTGGATATTCCAAAATTCTCCTGGAAATTTCGATAAATAAACTCCTCTTGCATCAAATGTTTGGAGATGTAAAAGACTATTGGAAAAGTATCCACGCAAATTGGGAACTTCAACAGAATCCAAATTGGCTTTCCATCCAACATACCTGAGGTGTCTCATTTTACATAATTCTAGTTCTTCAATGTTAAGGTTACAGAACATTTCAGGGTTTCTTAGATCAAGCACTCTCAGCAGATGAAGTTGATCATAAGATTCCGGTTTGAGCTTATCATGCAAGACTAAGCCTACTATTGTACGTGGATAGCAAAGAGACTCAGCAAGCTTATCAATAAGGCGATCATAACCAAACTGAAAGCATAGGCGTTTTGTGTCATGGGAAATTGTTGCAAGTACGTCACTATCAGGGGAATCCTTTATATTACTAAAAAATCTACTCATCCGAGTTTTTTCCATGCACCAATCACGTAATATATCGTGCATGCGTATCTTCTTGACACGTCCTGTTGTCCCAATTCTTCTAGCGATTTGGACTAGACAATTTTGGATTAGTTTCTTCAAATAAATTTCAGCAGTTTCCTCCAATGTATAATTAAAGGTTTGTGGAATAAGACCCTCTGCGATCCACAATTGAACCAGCTTTGAAGCTGAAATAAGGGAATCCTCCGGAAAAGATGCAACATACAGAAAGCAAGATTTCACATAGATATTTGGTAATTGTTCGTAGCTTAAAGCCAATATGTCTAGGCATCTTTGCCCAGAGGCTGTGGATCCCCAATCCATTCTTTCGACTAATTTTAACCATGAAAGATAGTCAATATTTTCCCGAAGGAGTCCACCTAGGACTACTAAGGCTAGCGGCAAACCCTGGCACTTTTTCGCAAGAGTTCGACCAATTGGTTCAAGTTGGCCTATGATCGCATCATAACTACAACTTTCGGTGTTGGAAAAGATAGTATTTTTTAGCAACTTCCAACTATCTTCTTCATTCAAAACTTGTAACTCAACAGGTTGGGGTAAAGGGTCTACATGATTCGCCACTTCAATATTACGGGTAGTTAGCAATATCCTGCTTCTGTTGTTTGTGTTTGGAAAGATTCTGCAAATATCATTCCATGATTCAAGGGTCCAAAGATCATCTAGTACTACTAAGTACTTTCCCCGCTTTAAAATTTTATGGATTCTTTCTATGAGTTTTATTTCGTGCATTTTATCATGTCGATCATTGTTCGTATAGTTTGTATTTTCTTGCTCATTACAGGTATAGTTTGTATTGCTAGATCCCGATAGATCATTAAGTATGCTTGTTAATAAACCAATAATTGTATACTTTTGAGAAGGGTTTATATACACATCCTCCCACCATCCCCCCCAACCCACCGTTTACCACTGGTAAACGGGGCCCACTTATTTTGAATATAAGTGGGACCCGTTTATCAGTGGTAAACGGTGAGTTGGGGGGATGATGAACGGGAGACATATATACTTTTCCTTTTGAGAAACAACCACACAAGAAAATACATGGAATTTATCTTTTATTTCACTGGCATCATAGACTTTCTTTGCTAGAGAGGTCTTTCCAAGACCCGCCATACCTACTATAGAAATTACACTTCGATCCTCTCTCTTGGGATCAATTAACAATTCTACAATCCGTTTTGAGTAATTTTCAAAACCGACTAATTTGGTTTGATCTTGAAAATAAGGATTCACCAACCTCTCTGAATCCATCGTATCCTGTATTAAACTACTCTCATTTTGGTTTTCAGTTGGAAATTTTGCTTCATAAATATCTCTTGATCGAGATATATTTGTGATCTTTGATTTTATATTTTCTATATCTATTCCGATCTTATGAAGCACAATTAACTCACTAGGCTTACCAATAATCCTCGGAATCCATTTTTCCATCCTTCTCCTTCGTTTCTCCTCGATATGATCCTCTATATCATCGACAAGGTCCTCTATTTGATAGGAAACACCTCTAATTTTATTCACCCATAGCTTTGCTATTTTATCCCCTTTTCTCAGCATTTGATAAATTCCAATTCCAATTGCTCCTTGATCCACTCAATCTTGCTCGGCACATCTCTTAAGAAGATCACTTCCTCAGCAAATAACTTTAGCCCTTCTCCGAGGAGATTACTCAGGCTTTTGACAGCACCTTCAACAACAATGGCTTCTCCGATCATCTCTTAATCATCTGGATTAAGTAACTAATTCTTCCCTCTCCTCTATTCTATTTTTTTCTTTAGATGTGTAAGGTACCTGAAAATTAGGGAAATGTGAGCAAAACTTTGGAGAAATCCATTTACTAAAAAGAATGTACGGTGAAATTATGAAACCCTATAAATAAACCTGAAAAAAATTTACTTATATCCTTCTTTTCTAATTTCCCGACTTGGCAAAAACAAAAAAGAACGGAAACAACAGTTCCTCTTCCCATTTACTCTTCTGTAATAAATTTGGTTAAATGATCATATTTTTGGATTTTGAATCAAATGTGATTGGTTGGTTATGGGCTAGGAAGGAGAAAGGTTGATGGAGTAAATGAAATGAACCCAAAGAATTTCTTGTGAGGGTAATCCATGATATTTCGGCTAAATGCTATTTAGATTTTTCAAAGTTGCAGTGCATATGAAATTAACCCTTTAGAAGAACCTTTAAAACAAAAATTTCAAGCCATTAGTGTCAAAAAAGAGAAGAAATCAAACCAGAAAAATCATCAATTGACAATAGAAGAAGATCTGAAGCCGTTCACATGAACCATCTCTTCAAGATCTAGAGCTCAGGAACTGGAAGGGCGAAAAACCATTATGCTTGTTCATCAATATTGACTTTGCAGACTGCATTAAAGTCTCAAATCTGTATAGAATTCAAAGTTCAAACACGGCGTTCAAGGATTGGATATGGCAATATTTTAACTAATTTTCTCAGTGATCTTATCAAACAGTCCCATCATCAGCGGTATATATATAATGGAATGCACATCTTCTTCATCATAAACAAACCAAATTTTCTAAATTTAAATACATTTTGGGAAATTTTTCAAAAACCCCTTAACTTTTCTGAATATTATAAAAACCTTCTATACTATAATGAGAGGGATAAAATTGGTATATTAAAAAATATAACTAAATTAGAGTAGGTTATTGATAATTTTTAAAAAATTTAAGAGGTTTTTGAAAAAGACTAAAAAGATAGTATTTTTGAAGGAATCTAAAAAGTTAAATTTTTTTTGATAATATTCAGAAAAATTAGAGAGTTTTTGAAAAATTTCTCAAACATTTTTGAATTTTTTCTCTCTAGAATAACATAATTTCAATCCAATTGATTTCAAAGCCCATATTTCCTTCCTTACCACTTCCAGCCCAAACCAAACCTCCTCTTCTTCCTCTCCCACCACTTCAAAACCCTAACCCCTCTCAAAACCCTAATTCCCTCCCCCCCCTTTTCTTCCTCCTCTCGCCATGGCAGACCCAACCTCCAAACCCTACTACCCAACCCAAACCCCTTCTCACCTCCTTCCTCCCTCCCGCAGCTCCAAAACCCTCTCCTCAACCCCCGAATCCGTCTACTGGCGCGCCTTCAAGACCTCCGCTCTGCCTTCCAACCTCATACTCCCCGTCAACTCCGTCACCTTTTCCCCTTCCTCTCCGTCCACCCTCGCCGCCGCCTCCTCCGTTTCCGTCCGCCTCTTCTCCCGCCTCTCCGGCGATGAACAGGATATCTCCGCCTCGACTCTGTCCTTGCCGGATCTCGCGTACTCGCCGAGTTTTAGATGTGACGGCGCATTGGTTGCAGCGGGGTGTGAGAATGGTGTGGTTCAGGTTTATAATATGAAGAATTCGGTTCCGTTGAGGAGGCTGAAGGCTCATACGAGAGCTTCAAGGGTTGTGAGGTTTCCTGTTTTGCATGATAAACTGAAGCTTTTTTCGGCTGGAGATGATGCGATGTTTGTACAGTGGGATGTGGCGAGCGAAAGTCCGGTTTTTACCGTACCGGCTGCTCATAAGGATTATATTAGAGCCGGTACGGCTTCCCCTGTTTCTCACGACATTTTTGCTACTGGTTCTTATGACCATACGGTCAAACTTTGGGATTCTAGGGTTAATTCTGGTCAAAGCTCGATTCTCTCTCTCACTCATGGCTCGCCGGTTGAATCCGTGTTGTTTCTTCCTTCAGGCGGTTTAATGGCGACAGCTGGCGGTAATTCGATTAAAATTTGGGATGTGATTGGTGGGGGGAAAATGGTTCATTCTGTTGAGACTCATAACAAAACGGTCACGGATTTGTGTTTAGCTAAGATAAAGGATGGTGAAATGAGGCTTTTGAGCGTTTCGATTGATGGGTATTTGAAGAGCTTTGATTTTTCTAGGTTTAAAGTCACGCATTCAATGCGGTACCCTAATCAACTGCTTTCTGTCGCCTTTTCGCCTGATGGGTTGTTTAGGGTTGTTGGTACCAACACTGGTACGATATATATGAGCAAAAAGAAAAACAAAAAAGAAGAGAGAGAAAGTGGTGCGGTTGTTACGAGTGATTTTGTATGGAATTTACCGCAGTCAGAAAAACCGAAGGACTCGAAAAACGTTAGGTATTTCAACCAAGGTCAGATTTCTAAGAAATCTGAATTCGCGATTAAAAAACCTAAGAGGGTTAAATTGCAAGAACACGACAAATTACTTAAAAAATTCAGACATAGAGAGGCTCTCGTTTCAGTCTTAAAATTCAAAAACCCTCGTTCGATCATAGCAGTTTTGGAAGAACTCGTCGCGAGAAAGAAATTAATCAAATGTTTGGGAAATTTAGAGAATGAGGAATTAGGGTTTTTGCTAGGGTTTTTGTGCAAATACGCGATGATGCCTCAGTACGCGCGGTTTTTGATGGGGCTCGCGAAACGGGTCATCGAAATCCGTGCGGAAGAAATAGAGTCGAGCGATGAGTTGAAGGTTTATATGAGGAATTTGAAAAGAATGGTGGCTCAAGAAATAATGGTGCAGAAATCTTTGCAAGAAATACAGGGTATGATTTCTCCTTTACTTGTTATTGCGGGAAAATGAGAATTTGGAGAGGTGAGTTGGATTATTTTTGAGAGTTTTTTTTGTTTGTTTTTATGTGTGTTTTGTTTCTTTTTTCTATCTGAGTTGGGTTATTTATTAGTCTGTTGTATGGTGTTCGAGAGAATATTTTGGATATGAAATTTTGCTGGCTATATTTTTTGTGCATGTTGGTCTGATGGGTGAAAGTATTTAAATTTACAGAAATTTATATATTGGCTTAAAAAACTTATGCCGAGTTTTTTGTTTTTTACATTTTTTCAGTGAAGAAGATAATTTGCTCAAATATTTGACTACCAACATAATCTAATTTGATATGGCTGATTTGTACAAAAATTAAGATCTAAATTGCAGGGAGATTTTTTGCCACAATAATTAGGAGTATAAACACTAGAATATTTTTTGTTCTCACAACAGAACAGAATAAAAGTATGAGATGCTAACATTAGCCCACTACAGTAAGAAAAATATAAACAGTAATCAGCATCCAAATGAGACTTTAAACTTGTTTAGTCCCCAATCTCCATTGAGATCCTTCATTCCAAAATCCCAAGAAAATGCACATAATCAAATAGGCCCAAAACTAAAATAAAATATCAAACAGGTCCAAAAACACCAAATCAAAACTCATAATCTCCCTCTCTCTCTCTCTCTTTCTCTCTCTCTCTCTAGCAGTCAGCATGCTACCTCCACTCTCCAACACTCACATTCTCCCCTCTCTCCATTTCCACCATAGAAGACCTTACGAACCCTTCTCTCTCAAAACCTCTCTCCATTTCCATCCTCTCACCAACCCATTTCTCCTTCCTTCTTGCACAAATGCAAAAAACTCCAGTCACAAACTCATCCCACCACGCAAAACCTCAAACCAAGAACAAAACCCCACCATTCAACAACCAAACGAAGAAACCCAAATCTCAGCAAAACCTAAAAAGAATTTCTGGACAGCCGTCAGTCTGATAGTCGGTACGGCTGTCGGGCCCGGCATGCTCGGTTTACCTTCTTGTACCATCAAATCAGGCCTCTTACCTTCATCTCTCATGATATTTCTCTCTTGGATCTACGTCATTTCATCCATTCTTTTGGTGGCCGAATTGACCTTTGCCACCATGAAAGAAGAAAAGTTGCAAGAGGTGAGCTTCACTGGCATTTCGTCGAATACCTTAGGTGCGAATTTTGGCACTTTTGTAGCCATTGTTTATGCTTGTTTGAGCTTCTCTCTCATGATTGCTTGCGTTTCAGGCATCGGCTCTCTTCTTTCCAAACAATTTTGTTTTCTAAATCCAATTTTGGCCAATTCGATTTTCCCAATTTTTATCGGGGTTTTAATCGGATTTTTCCCTTTCAAAGCCATTGATACAACAAACCGTTTGTTATGCGGTTTAATGCTCGTATCGATTCTTACATTAGTTTCTTTCGGAATCTCAATTGGGAGAAATAATGTTCTAAATTCTCTCATGTTTTCCTCATGGAGTCTCAAATCGGTACTGCCAGCCATACCAGTAACAGTTCTAACATTAGGGTTTCATGTGATCACACCTTTTATATGTAAAATTGCCGGCGACACGGTTTTCGATGTGAGAAGAGCTATATTAATTGGAGGCTCTGTTCCATTACTCATGGTTCTTTCATGGAATGCAGTCATTATAAGTCTTGCTCAAAAGGGCAATTTGGTAAATCCCTCTGCAAATTATGACCCAATAAAATTATTGCTGTCGGTAAATAATTCGGTTTTGCCAGCTGTACAAGGTTTTGCATTTATGGCTCTTGGTACAAGTTTAATTGGGTATTTAGTTAGTTTCCCAAAACAGCTGGCTGACACGGTCGATTTGGTAATTGAGAGATTTAATTCAAAAAATGGTGATTTAATTGAGGAATTTTCTACTGAGAGAAAGTATTTTGGCGTGACTTGGCTCGTGCTTATAGTGCCGGTTTTCATTGCGTGTTTCTTTTCGTCGGCTTTTGCAAAAGCTTTGGATTTTGCTGGTATTTATGCGAATTGTTTCTTGTTTGGAGTTTTGCCTCCTTTAATGGCCTGGATTCATCGATCTAGGAGCAAAAGGTAAAAAAAATGTACATTTTTTATTTGAATTTGTTGGAATTTTGATTAGTTTTTTTTTTATCTTTTTAGTTTGAGTTTAACTAATCAAAAGAAAAGCTAATTGAAAACCAAAAAATTAAAAAAAACAAAATAAAAGGTGTGAAATGTGACGAGACAAGAAAGAAATTTATGTGAGATGTCGAGATTTATTGTTTACGAGTTATTAATAATGAATTAATAATTTTTATATGCAGATCATCTATATCTGATGAGGAAATATTGCCAGGAGGAAATATTGTACTTTTGTTACTCTTCATAATTGCTGTCATTTTGGGAATTTGGCACTAGATAATTAGTTTCTTTTTTCTTTTACGTATTATTTTCTTATATTTCTATTTTTTATGGGTACAAAACTACAAATTCTGTATGTGGAAGAATGTTGCTAATTTTTTTTTCACATTTTGAGGTTCGGGTGGTGCATAATGCAATTAACTAGGAGAATTTTTGCGTTATGCTGCAATTTTTTTTGGATCTTGTTAAGTAAAGATATATAGGCGTATTTTATAACTTTTTCACATATTTTCTCTTATATAGTCTATTTTAAGATGCTCAAAGTGAGAGAAAAGAACATGGAGTTTAAAGAGAAAAGAATTTATATGTGAATAATTTCGTCATAAAAATATAATATTTGACTAAGAATTACTACTTTTTTAAAAAGAGAGCTTTATTTGTCTTTGGTAGAACTTAATCTCAAAGAATAATTATGTGGAATAGGTCTAACATAAACCCAATGAATTACAACAAAATATATCATTAATATAAAATGATGTAACCTTATAAATATACTCAAAATTGAGTAAAAGGTGAGGAGGAAAATGTCAACAAAAAATGAAAGGGACCTGATATGTCATGTCTGCACTATAGGTATTTGGATCACGACAACAATATATATATATATATATATATATATATATATATATATATATATATATATATATATATATATATATATATATACATACATACATATACACACACACACACTACGTTATTGTAACAATATATATAATTCATTTTCTAATAACAATATATACATAAAAATTTAAAATAGTACATAAAAATTAAAATAGTATGTATTTCAAAAGTAGAAAATAAAATAAAATAAATAAATAATAAAAATAACATATAAAATGGTAAACTAATATATAAAAATACAAAAACAGTATATATACCGTCTCGTCGTGATCCGACGTACTACAGTGCCGTCGTGATATTACATTTCCCAAAATTAAAAACCTTAAAATCATTGGTTCAAATTATGTCAAATCTCATAATCTAACAGTTGAAACAAGGGAGGCTAAGCTGAGTGTGATAGCAGTGGCGGCCCACCCCTTTTAGGGGCTTTCGGCAAAACTTACGGAAGGCCTTGTATTATTTGATATAATTAAACAAAAATTAAACTTCACTTCATTAATATGGCAAATTTATAACTTCAATAGTACCACTGCATTTCAAAAATAAAAAAATAATTCAATTCCACATAACTAAAAAAATTAAAAACAGAAAATAAAATTTTCAATTTGAAATTAACCACAAAAGAGATATCATCTTCAGTATGATATCTCCAAGCTGGAGGGAGAGTAGAGAGGGTTTCAATTTCCAAAAATTGAATTTTAATATAGAAACAATGCGTTAATTATCTCTGATCTGATTCAAATCTCCAATTCAAATTTGAAAACAAAACCTGTAAATGTCAAGAAATTCATGTATATTAGCATAAATCTAGATTCAACAAATCAAAATTAGTTAAAATGATTATACATTTCATTCAGTAAAATGCACTGAATATTGCATCATTATAACTGCCAATCTACAAGACTCCAACATATTTCTGATTCCCTATAGGGTTTTAACAATTTAGAGTTGGAGTAATTGCTACCTTTCGCTCAACAGATGATGATTGAAGGCTTGCAAGTCCAACCAATTCAAAATTTTGAGTTAGAATTGTGTTAGAAGAGAAGATGTGATTTGAATTTCAAGGAGAAATTGGCCAGGCTTAGGAGTAAAAAGGGGAAGGCGATCAAATGAGGAAAGGTGAAATTAATTAGAGAAATCAATGGAAATTGATAAAAGAGGAAAGCTTCCGCCTATTTGTCAGAGAAGATACATGAGGGGAGAGAGAGAATGCCAAAGTTGGAGGCGGGAAGAGAGGAGAAACGGGCTCGGGCTGGGTTATTTGTTTGGGCTGGACTAAACTAATACTATAGCTTCATACGAGATTTTGGGCCTTCATGTTTTTTGGAATCTAGACCTTGTCTAGGTTGCCTATGCACTTGGGCCGCCTCTCGGTGATAGTGTCACAACTGTAATGCACAAAAAATAATGAAAAATAAAGGGGACCGGCTAATTATCTCTCATAAATTGTGCCTCCCCGACTCCTGTCCAAGAAGAAACCGCCATGTTTCCACAAAATTGTGAGTCAATTAAAATCTTTAGGAGCTCCCAATTCCATGCACTTCCGAGCTCCCATATTTTGCTGACAAGATTATGAGCTCCAAAATTACTCCCATGAAATTTAACTTCTAATTGTTTTTTTTAGTAACTTCTTATGACTCTCAGTGAATTTCTCATATAAGGTATATTGTTGGAAATATAAAAGTATAATATTTAGAATATAAGGTATATTATTGTAATATAAAGGTATATGATATCTTTTTGGCGTAGAGATCTCTTTATTAGTTTCATCCTCTAGATCATTTATTAGTCATGTACATTCAACTATTTTAGTTTTCTTTTTCTGTCGTTTAGAATATAAGGTATATTGCGGTGAATATAATAAATGTATAATATTTAGAAAATAAAGTATATTGATGAGAATATAAAGGTATAATATTTAGAATCTAAGATATATTATTATAAATATAAATGTATAAATAGAAATCAAAATAAAATTATGAAACTTTTGGCTGAAAGATATGAGAGTTCAGTAGATAACAATATGAGTTGATTGAAACTTTGGACTGAAATATATTGGAGCCACTAGAAAATAATAAAAAATATACAAGTGTACGAGTCGACTCCTAATTTGAAGTCTCATTTTATTGAAAGGTAATAAGAGCTAAATAATATTGGATGTTCTTGATCTTTTTCCAAGATGGAATTAATTCCAAAATAATTTACATTTTTTGGGTAAAGAGGGTGATGTGCAAAGTTTGGACACACAGAATCCGTACCTTTTAAGGTAGCACCCCTCTCATATTCACATGTGCATGTGCGCTTTAACGTCTGCTCTTACATCACATCGAATTTCAATTTGTTGTTCATTTTACACGGCGTAGCATTTAATTCTTGCACTACATAAACAGAAGAATTAAAACAAAATCTTACAAAATACAACTAAAAATTTATATAGAAGATTAACATAATTATTTGTTTAATTAAGTATACAGTATACACGTATATAACATTCTAAATTTTATTTCAATATTCTAATCATAAAGCATGTCACACTCTACTTATTTATAATCGACATCATAAATAACATTATAATTTATACACATATGTTGTTAGAGAAATTTCAAAATAAAAAAATCTATTTTTTTTTTCAAAACAAATAATGTTTTTAGAAATTTAGTTAAATTTGGACTTGTTAAATTTATAAATTATGAGAGCACATCGATGAAAATTTATAAGAGAATATTGTGCTAACACAAGAGACAGATGAATAAAATATTTTTTCTTGAGAATGTAAAAGAATGATTATGTCTTGTTGTGTTGAATATTTCACATGATTTTTTTTTATTTTTTTTTGTCTCATAGCAGATGCGGAGCCATTCTTTAGGCTCCGTTCAGAAGTTATATACAGCTTTGTCTTACTTCTCATTTCATAAACTGGCAAATATTTTTCACAATTAGTCGCCTCTTTCAATGGATTTCTCACATGCTTATCTTTTGGTTTTCCTTTTGATGCCCTGTTTTTCCAGCTCTTCCTTACATACACTTCTGTGCAGTATATCCATGGAAATCAACCACCCTTTTTTCCCTTCTGATGAAACCAACGCAAGTTGTAAAAGTAAAATACAAATCGGATGCCAAGATAATATTCCAACAATCTATCCATTTAATAATACTCTAGGTTATTATTTAGAGAGCATCTCATATGAAAACAAAACTCTGGTTTTCCAAGATCCAGATATGGCCCGTTCTTTGAGCAACTCTAGCTGTGACAGCTTTGACTTAGATCTCACCTCAATAATGCTAATTTTCATGAGATTCATATCAAATAGTTCTTGTAGATGTAATGTAAACCAAGCCTTTGTCCCGATTAAATTATTTAATGAATAAAAAAAATACAAAAAGTAATTCAAATATAAACATTATTATTTTCTCTGTCAAACCCTATTAATAGATACATCTGGCCAAAAGATTTTGATTTTTCGGTGGCGAGCATGCTATCTGTTTATTCCGTCCATCTATATATATATTTAATTTAAAAAAAAAATTGTGTATAAATTTATGAAATAATATATGTACTAAAAAACAACAAAATAGTATATACATGCTATAAAATAATATATAATACTTGTAAAATAATATATAAATGTATTAGATAATAATATATAAATATCATAAAATAGAATAGAGATGATATATCATAGAGAGCCAGCATAGTATATTATAGAAAAATGAAAATTCATTACAAAAAATTTAATCATTAGATCGAGAAGTTTATTTTATTCATCTTATAGCTTAAAATAATTTTAATTTATGCACAAACTAAATTTACATTATAAACTCCATACATAACTCACTTTTCTTTAGTACTATGCTATTTACTATAAATATAAATAATTACAATAAAATCTATCGAATGATTAAATAAGAGATAGACATTCCATCATATGTAAATGTTAGTAAAAAAACACTATTTTATTGGCTCATGGATAGTAAGAACATGATATTCTGTGATTTCTCATAGAATATATTATATCTACTTATACAATGAAAACAAAAAACTTTAAATAACACTAAAATCATTAATTATTTTCTACATAAGATCCTAATATACTTTATATGTACCATTTATCTTGCCTACTCTCTTTATTTTATTTTCTCTTCTATCTACATTAATAGAACTTAATCTGTACGAACTCCTTGCAAATAAATACATATAAACCCCTATGATAAAAAATCGTATCAATCAAATAAATTTCATAAAAGAATCGGAAATCCTCCGTAAATCCGTCCTTGTCTCACATTGTAAACTTTTGTTACAATCATGCGAATTCATGTAAAAGAAATCCGATAATATAATTTTTGAGGATGAATAATTCGTTGTTATAAGAAAATGTAAATATTTGACTATTGATAATAGTTAACAAGCGTTATAAATATATATTCAACTGAACATAAAAAAAATATAAATATATATTCAGCTAACATAATCACTCAAGTGACATGTTAGATACACTAATTCATAGGAATATATAGACTAAAAAAAGTTAAATATAATGTAGAGAAATCAATTTATAATTTAATTAGTGTAGTGACCAACAAATATATTTATCCCAAACAGTAAACTCATCTCCAGTAGTATGGTAAGGCACCATTACATCAACTAAGTTGTGAGTTCGAAACTCGGCGAAACCGGTTTACTAAAAAAAATACATTTATCCCAAACAATGAAATATAATTTACTTATCGAGTGGTGTAAGAAATTTAATTCTGCACCGAGTGGAGCCACAGAGCCATCATCAAAAGGTACAGCATCGAAGGCCCACTCGTCATTTGACTCTTCAAAGTTGTCGTCTTCTTTCCACAGGTTCACAGAATCACAATGTATCCTTGATTTTTGGGTACTAAATCCTAATCACGTGCTTAAATTAACCATATAGAATAGAATAAGGAAAAATGGATAGCATGACCAAAAAAGTGCCACCTTAAAATGTCTCAACTTCCATCAAATCAATATAGTGTCTCTCTATTTTCATTTTTATTTATTTCTTATCCACTTGTAATTATTTAAATGGATATTATTCGTGATATTTTTTTTGTGGTTATTTATATTTACAAGATGAATTTATGTTTCAAAACAATATATAGCAAGATTTTTTTTATATATAAATATAAAGAAAACATATTTAGTGTGTTTCACATATTTAAAGTTTGATAGTACTAATTCATTTTATTCACTAAATTTGAAATCTCATTTAAAAAAACTCGAATCAGTAAATTTAAAACTATATGGTTCATGGCATCTTCGAACTTAGTAAAAGTTTTCTTCTATAATTTTCATCTACTTTATCAATTATCACTTCATCTTTTGATATATCTTTTTGTTAATTATCTGTAATGAAAAATGTTGTTGAGAAATCATTAACTGAATATTGGAATGCTAAATATAAGTACAAAATTTTCTTATATAAACATAAAAATAATAAGATATATTCTCTTGAGTCGAATTGTCCCCATTCGGTTGATAGTCTTGTGTGGCGGTAACGGCGGGTTCATCTAAAGTCGGATCGCCAAGATTTAACTCGATGATATTCGATTGATTTGCTCATATAATTCCACCACTTGTACCTGTATCTGTCAAAGAAATACCTTTCTCGGCCCCCATTTTTAGTTTCATGAAAGTGCAAATGCACGGAATCAACAATAATCCGTGAATATTTAATATAAACTCTAGACGCTTTAGTTGTATTAGAATATCCAACGAACTGAACTAATCCATATCAGAGCAACAATAACCATATCAGAGCAACAATTACATTTTGGAGACGGATAGGAAATCAATACTTACAACCAATGAAATTATTACACAAATTACCGCATACATATACTATGTGAAGCTTCAAATCCACCATTCATTTCCCATTAAGATCACATCCATCCCCACAAAAAGCCCTTGCATAAATGAATTATGCAAAGAATTAAAAGGGTACATTCCACCCCACTTTGACATGTAATCAGGCGGCTTGGAATCTATCTTGACTAGTTTTTCTCAATTCAATTCTCTTGTTCCTCTGTCTCTATATCTTCCCCTGTTATGGGTGAATATTTCTCCTATTTATGACTCGAGATATATTTTACAGAATAAAACAGTATTAAAACATGTTATATCACCTTTCAATTGGGAAACTTCCTGGAACAAAGTAAGAGACACCAGATTACAAGTATAAATATAGCCCCTTATCCCCTTAAAACCATTACAAAGTAGAAATTAAACAATAAACAAGCTAGAGAGTGAGTTTTAGTAGTGAGAGATTTGAATAAGAAATGGCAATGGCAATGACAATGGCAACGAAGAGAGATGCAGAGGCAGAGTTAAATTTGCCGCCGGGATTCCGATTCCATCCTACTGATGAAGAGTTAGTCATGCATTATTTGTGTAAGAAGGCTTCTGGCTCGCCTTTGCCAGTACCGATAATTGCAGAGGTGGATTTGTACAAGTTCAACCCGTGGGAACTTCCAGGTATGATGTAAATTTTTTTCTGTAATTTTAAACGTGAAACAAGTCTGTATCTTATTGGTGAAATTTAATGATTTTTAACATATTTCTTTTGTTTTTCTTCTTGTGGAATCTTTTTCTTTTCTTTTTCGTGGATGATTTTTCCGATCAGGAAAGATATAAAAATGTGAATTTAGGTTATTTATCAATAGCACAAATGTGTTGCTTATATTTTCGCCATGAAATATAGTCGTTATTATACATGAGACTGTTAGCTTAACATTTTCCTTTTTTTGTGAGTAGATAAGGCATTTTTTGGGACAAGAGAATGGTATTTCTTCACGCCAAGGGATCGCAAATACCCAAACGGGTCGAGACCGAACCGGGCAGCTGGTCAGGGTTACTGGAAGGCGACTGGTGCTGACAAACCAGTAGGCCCTAAAGGAAGCGGTAAAACAGTTGGCATTAAGAAAGCATTGGTGTTTTATTCAGGAAAGGCTCCCAAAGGAATAAAGACTGATTGGATCATGCATGAGTATCGGGTTATTGATTCCGGCAACAAGAAGGGAAGCCTTAAGGTATGATAATTATTCATAATTTGTTCAAGCAAGTCCTAATTAGTAGTTAAATCCTAGACACTAATTACTCAGAATTTGTTCTAACAAAAAGCCCTAAACCTTAAACACTAAATTACTCACAATTTGTTCAAACAAGTCATAATCAAGTACTTAAATATAAGATTTTAAATGAATTTTTGAATACATTTTCTACATAAAATATTAACTCACATAATTAATAGTTGTTATTTAATTTCATGTAGTTGGATGATTGGGTGCTATGCAGACTATACAACAAGAAAAACGTATGGGAGAAGATGCAAAAAAAGAAAGAGGAGGCATTTTCTCATGGAGAAAGTGTAGATTTTTCTTGGAATGGAACAGGTTCGCTTAACCAAGGAACGCCCGAATCCGATATAGATAACGGGTCGTTAACGGGTATCAATGAGACCGAAAAGGTCGTGGAATTCGCATGGCAACAAACCGACAAGTGGGCTCAAGGAAAAGATTGCATGAATGAATTTCCAAGTATAAAAGAGGAGGCAATAAATAAGGGAGATAATAATGAATGGTTTATGGATTTGAAATTTGATGATTTACAGAGCCCTTATGCGGGTTTCGAGTCCACTATTGATATGTTGAACCGGGATTATTATTCCCCAGCTTTTTGAAGAAACAAAATTGGGATAATTATTGTACGCTATTTATTTTCTTTTTTTGTACATAGGTAGCAAAGACTCCAGTTTAGTTTGTTAATACTCCAAAAGGGAGTATGTAGGATTCTTTCGTTGTTTCAGGACCCTATTAATGCGGTTTTTCTTTCAAATATAGTTTCTCACTCATTATATCAATTCCTTGGACATTATACTATTCTATCATATGATATACTATTTTTATCGACGAACAATATAATATGTTTCCAAAATTTGCTGCGCAAATGACATACACTAATGTTAAACATATAATGAATGACACATTTAATAACTTGTTGGATATTAACAGAATTAATGATGATCTAATTTATTTCAACTACAAGAGTCATCACCATTAGAAGAAAAACAAAATTCATCTCAACTACCTTCAAACTTGTTTACTTTTGCTTCCAACTTCCATTTCCAGTTTCTTTTTATAGCTTTGTACAATTTATTATAACCTCGAATTTTATTAGTAATATG
Organism: Juncus inflexus; assembly: GCA_024447665.1. Classification (NCBI taxonomy): domain Eukaryota; kingdom Viridiplantae; phylum Streptophyta; class Magnoliopsida; order Poales; family Juncaceae; genus Juncus; species Juncus inflexus. The sequence goes on from JAJHPC010000020.1 coordinate 3,713,543, forward strand.
AACACTTGAGGGCAGGATATCTAAGAAAACCCGCCTCACGTTTTATCTCAAAAGGAAGAAAATTCACCTCCGCAAGGAAAAAATAATGAAAAATAAACTAAAAATAAAGAACAAAAAGATACCAGTTTATATTCCATCAAAAACCGCAAAGAGATTCCCTCTCTTATAATCATTATCAACAAGGCTAACCAAGAAGTAGCTTCTCTGCACCTGCAAAACCAAAACAAATTATTCTACCCCAAAAAAGAATTCAGGCCAATCATACAACAAAACCTAAATTTTATAAAAGAGAAAAGTCCAATTTTGACCCGTTTAGCTATTGAACAAATCTATTTTGGCAACTCAATTTTTTTTGGCTAAATTTTAACCCCTCAAGCATTGAACTCTCATTTTTTTACTCTTCCATCTCTTAAATGCTTACGCGTCCATTAACTTGACACATAAGCACAATAATTTAACATAAAATTTTGACACATAAAGCAATGAGCTTGTAACATCTTATAAATTTTGCATATAATTCCATCTAAGTTGCATTAAATATTTTCGTATCATTAAGTTAATAATTTGATTCGATATAAACTATCTTCATTGATAATGATGAAAAAATTTCTTCACTGATTAAATTTTCTTAGAAAAATATAACATAAATTTTATTAAACCATTATTTTTATTAGAAAATGCACAATTTTTTTTTTATACATTCTATTTTGTTTTAAAGTTACCTCTCATTGCTTATGTGTCAAACTTACATGCCCAACCATCGCTTACGCGTCAAGTTAACAGACACGTAAGCATTTAACATATAAAAGAGTAAAACACAGACTAGTTCAATAGTTAAGGGGTCAAAAATAGACTTGTCTCTTTACAAAAATACCCCCCACCTTTTCGAGTAATTCCCTGGAGGGGTCATTTTCCGGATACAACCCCGCCCAGCCCTGGACCCACATGTCAAACGCCTCGTCCTTCCAAACCCTAAAACTCGCGGGGTCCACCACCGTCGGCTGCAGGACTTCCTTTCCCGGGAAAACGCCCCACGTAACTGCGTTTACGGAATTTGCAGAAACGTTGGAGGTGGAAATCCCGGATTTGGTGGTTGCGATGTAGGTGAGGGATGGGAAGGAGCGGGATTTGAGGATGAGGGCGTCGAATTTGTCCTTTGAGCAGAAGAATTCCAGGTAGGATTTTTGGTATATGTACCCGCCTGGCCCGCCCCATCCTGTAAAAATCATTATAAATTAATAATTAAATAAAATAAATAAAGATAAAATGAAATAATCAAAACAAATTAAATAAAATAATGTGATATAAGTAGGGACTAGGAAAAAGTATTTATTGGTAAGATAGTGGTAAGGTGTAAATGTGATATTTTAACAATGATAAGATATGAGTTAAGGGGTTATTTTATTGAATGTGTTTTACTCCAATATACAAATTAATAAATATATAAATAATTATAAAAGATAAATAAATAGATTAATTAATGAATAAATAATTAAAAGGGTTACCGAAAGTAGGATGATCGGATTTGGCGCCATTAATAGCAGGTTGGCTGTTAATAGTAAAAAAGCCCTTGGAATTAATATTCGTTAATTGCTCGTTAATTATCTGTGTTTCTGGCTGGAGACCGTCCAGTTCAGACCATGGACTGCTTCTCAGATTTCCCAGACAAAATTCCACAAATCTCTGATGTAATTGTGATTTAAAAAAATGCGTTAAAAGATTTTGAACATGAAACATGATTATTTATGAATCTGATTGTCCTGCGAATTTTTTATATGTATGTAGCCGAACAAAATTTTAAAATTTCTCCGAGAATTGTCATGCCAATATATCTAACATTGGTTAGTGGGAGTATTAAATCAATTTTCAACTGTATTGGTGAAAAATATATGTATAATATTATTATGTTGTAAATTAAATTTCATAATCCTTGAAAATATATATCCTCGCCATCATATATCTGCAAAATATGAATAAAAATTAACGATTGATATTTTAAAAAAAATCTCAATTTGCAGGGTTACAACCATATAATTGATATTTAAAATTTTTACTTCAAATTTACTGCATATTTCTCATTTTTCAAGGGTATTCTTCATATTTCTTATTTTTCAGGGGGTATAATGCAAATTTTGAAAATTTAGCTTCTGGATATTGTATCATTTCTTCCTATAATTTAAGGATTTAGGTTATTGAAACACTTTTATATAAAAAAAAAGTACCTCGCTGATGTCATCAATAGAGTTCAATGGTACGGCCCACTCCTCCTGAAGCTTCTTATCTCTTAACCGAGGCCTCATGAACTACAAAACATTAAAATGTTAAAATTACTTTTTTTCTAAGAAAAAGGTTAAAATTGGGTGTAATTTGCTAAAATACCCTAAAAAAATAAATAAATATAATACCGTATAGTCAGAAAGGGCTCCGTAGGAAGGATTACGAGAATCGCCCCATTTTCCGTGCGGGAATTTCTCCCAATCTAGGGTTCTTGTTATATAACTCTTCGGCCGATTTGCCCTTGAATAAAAAATTAATTTTTTATAAAAAAATAAATATTATGTGTCAGCATCAGCCTTTTAATCAGTGTAATCATATTAAAACAGCAAAATTTACTAAACAGAACAGTACAGTACATTTCAATTTATTACCATGCAGTTAATTAGGGCTTAATGAAATACATATTGAATAACTTGGTTTTAAAATTTAAATAAAATAAATTACCAAAAAATGGGCCTGACGTCCTCTTTTTCACGAAAAGCATTTGTCGCAGGTCTCCAAGGCAAAGTTCGCGATACTTTCGACTCTTCAATCAATCCAATATTCTACAAAACCCAAAAAAAAAAAAAAAAAAAAAAAAAAGATAAGCCAGCCTGATCCATACATTTCATCAGACGGGTCCACGCATTAAATGCACGGACCAAGACCGTACCTTTAGAATGGCTAGTGAAGATCGCTCCATGTTTAGAGTGTAAAAATGGACGGTTTTAATTCCGGCTGCGAATATTTTCCTGCACATTTCGGTTCCGACGTGAATTCCGTAATTCCTCACTGCCTGCTCACAGTCTTTCAGAAGCAATAATGCATCGCTTATTTCTTCTGGAATCTAAAAAATAGTAAAAATGTGGGTAAATCTTTCAAATGTACCCTCATAAAAACTCAAAATATCAAATTCACCCTTTCGAGACACAAGTCGGTTTGGACCTATTTGATTTTATTTGAGTTTCAGAAGGGCAAAACTCATATTTACGGTTTGAAAGGGTAAATCTGATATTTTGAGTTTTTCGAAGGGTTATATGAGAGAATTTGATAGATATTCAGTTATGGAACGATAAATATAGCATAGTTGAGTTCAAGAAGGACGTATCTGATAATTTGAGTTTTTGGAAGGGTTATAATAGAAAATTGTTTATAACCTTGGTTTTGCAAAAGCCGGTCATGCGCAGGAAAGATTTGTAACTCGTAATGGGCATTATTCCCGGAATAATCGGGCAAGTTATTCCGATCTGACGGCAGTCGTTCACGAATTTGAGGAATAAGTCTGTGTCGTAGAATAATTGCGTTATGATGACATCAGCGCCCGCATCGACCTGTTATTAAAAAATGGTCTTATTTAATGATGTCACAGAATTAAATAAATCACGTTTTTACAATCGTGTATGCACAAAAACTTCAAATAAATGCAAAAAAAGGAGAGCCAGGAAAAAAATGATCAAATTAAAATCTAGGACTAAGAAACTGGTACTGAAGCTTAAGTATAGGACATAATTATCATTTTTATAATTATGTGCTAATGGATTTTGATTGATTGAATGAATAGTTTAAAAATTGAAAGAAATAACCTTTTGTTTTAAATAAGCAAGGTCTCTGTTATATGCTTGTGAGGTTGCACCGCTCTTGCTCTGTATCGAATCAGGATGTGCCTCTAAAAGGAAAAATAAAATAAATAAACTTATTGAAAAATGAATCATGTTGATTTGTAAAAAGTACCGACAATTTCTTCAATTCTGTCCCTGTATGTTTACTTTATTATTTCTTGACTATTTTTGTGTATTATTGCACAATTATGGGTCATTTTAATGTGAAATAGATTACATTGAAGCATAAAAATATAAAAAATGCCAATCTTTGATTCTTTACCAATCAAAATTAAAATCTTTACCACAAACCCTAAAATAAAGATTAAAACTAACCTGGATATCCAGCAACAGTTATGCCGAAATAATCGCCATACTTGGCTCTAATATGCTTCACCTGTAAAATTAAAAATAAAATCATGATTAAATTTCCGTTTCCAAAAGAAAACTAATAGTACCAAAAAATTTCGATTTAATCCAATTATGCATCAATTAAAGTCTCAATTATGCAATCCTCACTCAATTTACCCCCAATTCATCACAAAATCCCCAACAAAAAAAAAAAACAAAATAAAAATAACACACTAAACAAAATTACCAAATCAAAAGCAGAAGCAAAACCACCAGGTACTTGAACGAACTTATCCTGGCCATGAGGCGGATCTCCTCTAAGAGCAAGCACATTCTGAATCCCATTGGTCTTTATCGTATCTAACGCATGATCAATTTTCTCTACCGGCATGTTCGTACACGTCAAATGCATCATCGTCTCAACACAAATCTAAAAAAATCCAAAAACCCATCAAGCAAACACTCAAATATCAAAATTCAATCAAACTCGCTCAATAAAGTCGAAATAACAAGTTGTTTTCATTACAACGGTGATTTCAACTCCCAAGAATCAAGAAGAACTGATTATTCCATTTGCAACGTACCATGTTCTGCATGAAGGTGGCGATGTCGAGCGTGAGATCGGCGGTGGATCCGCCGGCGCCCCAGGTGATGTCGCAGAAGGCGGGGGCATGAGCCACCATGCGGTCCATCCGGTCGAACAGGTTCTCCACGCCCTCCTCCGTCTTCGGCGGGAAGTACTCGAACGAGAAGGCGCCTCCGCCGGCGCCGGCGCCGGTTCCGCCATCGAAGGCGGATTTGAGCTTGTCTATCACCTTCATTGTTTTTTCCCGCTGGAAAGAAAAGAGTGAGGACGGGAATTTTCTACTAGATTATAATAAGAGGTTTATTTCATCTCCGGTTTGTAATGCTGGATATCTCCGTTTCTTAATTAGTAAGAATATACCGTTTTTTATGAAAATATTCCATCAAAACTTGTAACTTCGATAGCTAAGGTCTCGTTTGGTATTTTTGCCGCCGTTTTCCGTTTCTTTTTTGTTCAGAAAAAAAAAATAAAACTTGTTTGACTAAATGACTTTGTTTTTATTTTTTCTGTCCAAATTGTAAAAAATAAACAAAATTTTTGAAAACGAGAAAAAGTTGTTTTTTTTTATAGTTTTTTACTGTCAAACTTATAAATGTCGTAAAGCACATGAAAATAATTTGGTAGTATTAAAAAAAAATATTAACCTTAAAATATTATATTGCGCTAAAAAAAGTAAGTTAATGCTAAAAATGGTATATTCACATTAAAAAATCAATTTTTACTCTAAAATTTTATATCACACTAAAAAATGTAAGTTGATATTAAAAAAAATAAAAAGACCTTGAAACTTTATATTGCAGTAAAAAAAGCAAGTTAGTACCGAAAAGAGGATTATTAATACTAAAATCTTTATATACACAAGTGAAATATATACCGACACTAGAAATAATATACTAATGTTAAAAATGATATATAAACATTTTTAATACTAAAAATAATATACTAAAAATGGTATTTTGATACGCCAAAAGTAATAATTTTCACTGTAAATAGTATATTTACATTGAAAATGATATATTGATATTGTAAACGGTAATTAACATAGAAAACTCAATATATAGGCATAAAAAATAATATATTAACACCAAAAATGATATTGAAAACATGATAATAATACTGGAATTGTTAAATCAACATTATAAACATAAATCGATATTGAAAAGGATATATTGATAATTAAAATGGTATATGAACGCTGAAAATAATATAATGACACTGAAAACATTATATTGATACTATAAACGGCATATTGATACCGAAAGCTTGATATTTTGGCAATGAAGACGGTATAAATGTGCAATTCATAAAATAATAAGCAGGAAAAGTTATTATTGGTTTTAAAAATAAAAAAAATAGTTTCAGAAAACAGGAAAGTGATTTTTGTTTTTTAAAACCGAAAAACGAAATGACTGTCAACCTAGGCCTAAATTAAGAAGCTTCTCGTTTAGCCCGATTAATTTTTCTGAGCGATCGTGTCTTCCTTTTCTGCTGAGGCTCTCTAACACATCTCGATCTTCTCCCGTTATGGCCGTCTCTTCCTTCCCAAGTGGGCGCACGAACTGATCTTGAATGCCGTCACGAGCGATGAAGACGGCTCTGTTCGCTCAACAATGGAGATCGGAGCTGCTGTGAACCTGCTGGCAAGGTGATATTTTCTGCCTTATGTATGTTTGGTTAGGTTGGTTTAATGATCGGCTGAGTTATTGTTTCAAATCAGGTTTGTAAATTTGAATGCCAAATCGTTTATAAGTATTAATTGCAATTTGCAACGCGATTGTTAGTGCTTATGAAGAACATTCTGTCTGTTTTGAAGCATTTTATTTCTGAAGTTGTGTCAAAGTAGATTGTGTATAACGAATAATTTCTCTGTAGTCTATATATATGCTCATTTGTATTTTGTCAAGCTCAATAAAATTTGTTCCGAAAAAGAAATAAATCGGTTAATTATCAAAAGAAAAGAAATAAATCAGGTTGTTGTAGTTCCTAATTAGAATGGATGATTATTTTTAATAAATTGATGTAGTTTGTGTAAAGTAAAATGAGATTATTTGTTCTGTTAAACTGGAACTTTCTTTAATTAGTTTTCATTTCTAATTTAGATTTGAAGTAAGCTAGTGTCTATTGTTTGAAATTCAGTTGTATATACTTAAAAAAGCCAATTCTTTTATTTTTATTTTATTTAGTATTGTCGTATCATTAGTTTGTTTTGTAACTCTTGGCTTTCGGCCTGTCGTTTTAATAAAATTACCTATGCGTTACCAAAAAAAAAAAAGCCAATTCTTTAATGGAGATTAATAGCTACACAATTGTTACTGAATCTGATCATTAGGAAATAAGTATTATGTTTGTTTTAGAAACTATGTTTTACTAAAATTAGATACAAAATCTCTGAGCTAAATTATATTTTGTCAAGTGCAAGACAAAAAAAAAATAGTTCCCGAATATGATAAATCCATTATGTGTATTGTGTTATAAATTGCATAAAATAAAATAAAATGTGGTTGCACATTATTTGCTTAATCTTAAGGTTATTTGTTTCTCATTTTCATTCCGTGAATCTATTTGCGAAATGAATATTGAAAACTTTCACAGGAAGTATGGAACAAACTACTTATTTCTTGTGCATAGAACTTATAAAATAATTATTATTTATCCTTTAGAAAAAAGTATTATATACACGTATTATCTATTTTATAATTTATCTTTTTTACGAATAACATGTGAAATTCACATATTTTCTAATTACAAAAATGTCCCACTTCAATAGGCACTAATGGCATATGCAATCTTTGTTAGTAGAATGTCCTAGGCCAATATATTTGAGACCTAGATGTATGGATTGTGTAAAATAAACATTGTGTTTATTTAGAGATATTTTATATAATAAATGTGTATTGGTTATTTTATACTTATTACTAAAATGAATCTTGAATATGATATTCAGCGTTATATCATCAAAGTATGTGACTTTGATAGTAAAACTATAAAGTATTATGAATGATATTCTAAACCATCCTTGATCATTCATAGGATGTTTGTGAGACAAACATACTTTATGATAAGCTATAAATGGACATCAGTATGTTAGTTGACTGATAGTCACGTTTTACTGATCATGAATACGAGTTATTAAGTCATTAACGTAAGTATATGTTAGAGACCATATACTGGATTGACCCACCGTGAGAATACTACATGGTTCGTGTCATTAGTTATTCTCAGTAAAGAATGTATCTGTAATCCTTAGACTTGAGATTATCTCAGTTTCCTACATGAGAAATTTTATACTTTAATATAATCTAATATCGTCTTTAACCGGGCGGTCATAAAGATTATAATTAGGTATATAATGAATTATGCGGAGGAAAGAGTCTAATTAAGATATGATTTGTTCCTCTCATAAATTGAGAGAGATATCTTTAGGCCTCTTGATGATTTGATTGAAGAAACGCACGGCCGTCCTCGAGTGAATTAATAAGGAGTTATTAATGTCATTTCATGTTCAATCAAATTCGGTATCAAGAAATATTTATCGACCAACGTAAGGTTGACACATATCATGCCTTATGGATGATATAGATATCGTGTAACAAAATGATACAATGCATGAACATAAATTAGGTTTGATCGAATGATCCATACTTGCTTAATTTGGGTACTCATGATGTCTTGCTAGAGGTCGCTCATGATTTATAATCCGTTGTGATTATTGCCAACATTAAGTAAACCTACAGGATCACACACAAAGAACAACTATTGAGACGTACACAGAAAAATCATAACTTATATGATAAGTTGTATGAAGAGCTACATAGTCAAGTGGCACATCCAATCATACATCTTATATAATAAGGTGTGTTGCATATATGGTTACATAGTTACCATGCACATAGGATATGAAATTTATGGACTATATAGACACAAGAGATCACCCCAAAATGAATGAAGAAGATATATTATTTTCGTCCAACTTTTGTGAGACAAAAGGAGAGAAAAAAATCCAAAAATTATTCTCTTGTTATTTCTGTGAGAAAAAAATGAAGAACGAATACTAGCATATATCGTTCTTTATCCGTTCAAAGGGGTTATTTGTGCGGATACCGTTAGAGGATGAAGCGAAGTGCGGCGTCTTTGTGATTCGGGTTGAAATCGTGGTTTGTTTGGAGAATCGGTTTGCTCGGAGAATCGGTTCGTTTGGAGATCGCTTGGAGATCGGTTTGTGAGACCGGTTAGGCCAAACATATAAAGGATCGGTTTGAAAACCGGTTTGGAATCGAGCAAAGAAAAGCGTCAACCAAATTCGCTTTCGATTATCACGGATTAAGCGTAATCCGAGTGTACAAAGTTATGAACTTTTCTTTGATTTAATTGTAATTCACGGATCCTTCTTTTGGGTTTCGCATTCGATTTTGTTTCGTTTTTATTTTTCCTCTGTGTTATGAACGGTAGAAACTCAACAATCTTTAGAGTGGATCGGACTAATTTGCAATATTAGCATGCACCGATGCCATTTGTTGTCCGGTAGGAAGTCAAGAATAGATTTCTGACATCTATTTATTTGTCATTCTTAGTTTGTCCCAAATTTTTTAAGCCGTCCGTTCATCCTAAGGACTTTTCTTCTTATCCTCGTTCAAAATGAACGATTTTCTATAATTATTATTTTCACTGAGTGAAATATCTTATGTTGCTATGAAAAAAAGACCATTTATTAATGATTTCCTCCAACATTTCATGAAAAATTGAATTAACAAATAGAATCATAACAATTTTTCTAGGACTTGAAGTTTTTGAATGGTTAATTAAGTGACAAACGAACATATATATCATGAGAAGAATTGAGTTTACACATAGTATGATCTTTTATTCTCATCACATTTTCTTCACCAAAGATTCTGCAACAATTTTTGTATGATTACCACAAAGAAAAATAAACAGATTATTAAAAAATAAGTGATGATAACCTTCCCCCTATTCTTTCCCCCCAACTCCTTAATGACATGACAATTTACATTTAATAGACTGCTAATAAATATAAAAATAAATTTATGATCCCCATATAGGAAAATAAAATTTAAGTTTATCACATGTTATATTAGATTTATCATCTCATGCCAATTCATAATAAATTTGTAGTCTCTACATAGAAAAATTGACTTTAAGTTTATCACATGTTATATTAGATTCATCGTTTCATGCCAACTCTTGATAAATTTGTGATCATATATAAGAAAAATGGGTTTTAAGTTTATCACATATTATATTAGATTCATCATCATAATAAATTTGCTTTGGTTTATTATACATTGTATTAGATTTATCATCTCATGCCACGTCATCAAGGGATTGAGGGGAATAATAGAGAGAAGACTATAATTTTCCTTAAAAAATTACTGAATGTAAAAAATTACTAAGTGTCAGCCACTCTAACGGCGGGCTCGTCACGGGTTTCTAGAAGGAAGGTCAATAGCTCCTACTTGAAATGCCATTCCATCTATTATCTATAATTAATCAAATTTAATAAATATTGTCCATTAATATTGTCCTTTCTCACATTTAGACAATCTAGTATTCCACTGTGATAATCTGATTAACATTATTTCATATTTACAAATATCTCTTTTACAAAATTTTCTATTAAACATTTCATACGTATTTATTTTGATTAATATTCCAATTTGTATTAATATTTCTTAGCTGGACATTTTCACCGTAATAGCATGTCGAACTAACTCAGCACCATTATTCAATTCCTAACTAAAAGATATGCCAAGGCAATATTCATGAGTTCAACATGCATAATAAATGATAAAGCATCATTTATTTAAAGTCTCTTTTTAAAAAAAATTCTCATGTTTACAAGAAGTCTTTTCCGTAGAATGTGTTTGAAGTAAGTCGGATTTGAAGTAGTCACTCATTTGTTTGGAGAAAGTCCGATAAGATATTGGAGGAAATTAGAAGCACGAAATTAATCTTATTAAGTAAAAAATATGCTTTAGGATGTTTGGAGCAGAATCAGTTTGCTTGATAAATAGATAATGTTTGGTACCATAATGATCCTCATAGTAGGATACTTATATGTTATAAGATATTGGAGGAAATTAGAAGCACGAAATTAATCTTATTAAGTAAAAAATATGCTTTAGGATGTTTGGAGCAGAATCAGTTTGCTTGATAAATAGATAATGTTTGGTACCATAATGATCCTCATAGTAGGATACTTATATGTTTTACGTGTCCAACGAGTTTGAGTCTTGTTTCAGGTTAATATTTGGTTACCGATCATTTCACATATTTCAATCTAATTTTGTTCTTAATTTTTCTTATTTTGTTTCTCTTTTCTTTCAAAGTTACCCAAGTTTAACAAAAGAATCTCAAAATAAATTTCAGAGATAAGAGTATCTATACATATATAAAAGAAGAAAATAATCAATTTGCTCTGCAATATTTTACAATTATTGTCGAAGTGATCTCTTATGGCTACTGAGTCTCTACATCCATCATACGGATTAGTTTTTTATTATGATGTTTTTATTTATAGCAATATTTCTATGCTAAGATAAACTAAATATGTACTAATTACAAAGAGAGAGAAAATGTCCTATCATGATACATCACTATGTCACTATGGTACTTTCATAACATTTTCATCATTATTTTATTATATAGAGAGGTATATTCACCAGGGATATATTTCACACTCATATAAAATATATATTCATAAATATGATATTATGATAATGTATATGATATTTTTTTAAAGACCTGAGATGAGCTCTGTTGTCCACAATGTAAATGGATAGTAACTAGTGGATTAAAGCCCATATTTCATATCCATGCCGAAATGCCTCATACTAATTCCTGTACTCATCTTCAACAAATCGAATCCGCAGCTTAACTTTAAAAATGCCGACGCCATTATTCTTCTCTTGTCTATGGAAACCCTTGACTCTCCCTCATGCAATTCCAATTCCAATCTTTTTGGGTTTTACTTGCTGAATTATGATTAATTTTATCTTTTTGATTTCTCTCTTTTTAGGAGTCTTTGTTTGGAAGATGTTTTAAAAGTGGCTAAATCTCTCTTTTCAGATGCTTTGGAATCTGAAGAATGAGATGGTGATACTGTTGCCAGCTTTCTCACATTATCATTGCAAATATAAGAAGCTACATCCTAAAGCTTCAAGGAAGCTTTTATTTTCAGAATGAAATTGTGAGAAGGATTGCAACATTCAGGGACGCTGTACTCTTAAGAAAGATTGAAACTGGATCTTAATTTTTTTTTTAAAAGATTTGATTAAATGGGAATTGGGACCAGTTTAGCAATCTGATTTTTCTCCTCAAACTCATAATGTTCTTAGGCCTAAGTTTGAAAATATCTTGTCAACTATTGTGTTGTAATTAGGTACTTTTTTTAATCCCATTCAGCAGATTAATCATTTAAACAGATCAAAAGCACATGTGAAAGTGGTCTCATAATATTTGGCTATGAATATGGAAATTCGTTTTCGTTCCTTGTAGGTTTGAAATCGAAAAATATGTTGCTTTTTCTATTTCGCCCCTACAAGTTCGAAGATGCTATTTTGCTAAATTAAAACTTAGCAATACTATTTTTGCAAATATATTCGAAATGGATGTCATTTCAAAAAACAACTAAACTATTGCTGATATTGTTAATAATTTTCATTTTTTGTTTTTGAGATTTCAATGTCACCTAGTTTAATGTTTGATATGGTCGTTTAAGATGAAATGCACTACAATTGTTAATCTAATCTTGAATAAATTAGTATTCAGTTTGTCTACAAACTCTATATTATTTCTGCAATCGGAAACGATCTTAAATTGTATTTTCTCGAGTACAAGGCAAAACAATCCAGTTACTTCGTTCCGATTAGCATCTATTATGATAATAAAATATGCACTTTTCAAAAATTAAAACATGGTGATTTCACATGATGTGCTTATCCTCTCGATTTACTTGTTACTCATTTCCATTTTGATCAACTAGTAGCTTACTGTATATTGAAAACCTTCAGTTTTCTTTGACATTTCGAAAGAAAAAATGACTTTGCTTGTTAGTACAAAAATACTATTTTAGAAGATTAACAATTTTATTATCATTATATTTATTTTATGAATAGCATATATACAATTTTACTAGTAAATATACACCAAAGATGTTTCCACTTCCTTGTGCACTTGTACCAACATCAGTCATTTGTGCCGTCGATCGAGCTGATAAGCATGATTCATTTGTTCCGATTTCATGTGTTTTCATGTAAGAACTCCGTACTTCCGATCATACACATGCTAATAAACATTTCCTTCGATTATGTTATAGCGTCAAAAAAAATATCATACATGACATATTTCTCTTTCACACTACACGATATCTATCTTCCCAACAGGCTATTCAAGCTGATCTAGATTCTCTTGTGTCGGCCTCTCAATCTTCAGAAGGTATGCTTTTTTATTCTTTACTTTTTTTTTATTTAGTGAAAGGTCTTATTTTTCTATGAAAAAAAGATCATTGATTAATGATTACCTCCAATATTCCATGAAAAATTAAATTAACAAATAGAATCGTAACAACTCTTCTAGCATTGAAGTTTTTGAATGGCTAATTAAGTGAAGCAATCATATATATGATCATCATGAGAAGAATTGAGTACACACAAATAATATGATGTTCATTCTCATTACATTTTATTCTTCAAAGATTCTGCAACAATTTTTAAGTGATTGCCACAAAGAAACATAAACAATTTATTTTTGAAGGAAATAATTTACACAAAATTTAAAAATATTAAAAAGGTACGAAGTGCTGCCACCTTGACCGCGGGCCCACCATGGGTTTCTAGAAAAAGTTTAATAACTCCTAAAAAAATGGTCATTCCATCTTCAATATCTATAATTAATCATTTAATGCAAATATAATAATTATTATTTATAACCCATTCAAAAAAAAATTATTATCTATTAGTAATATTGACTTTTCTCACATTATCTATCATTCCACTTTGACTGGCATTATTTCATATTTTAAAATATTTTACGAAATTTCTACTAAACATTTCATTTTCTACTAAATATTTTGTTTTAGATGATAAAGATAAACTTAAAATTTTGATGAATATATTCTCTTGTATGTTTATTCCATTTCAGCAAGATATATGGTCATTATAATAGCATGTGGAACTAACTCGGCACCATTCCCATTTTATTTATTTATTTATTTTGATTAGTAAATGCATGCAATCGCATGCTCGTTACATCATAGTTATATAAAAATAAGCGCAAAATAGAAAAGAGGAAACACAGCAAGTAATCTCAGTAAGAAAATCAGAAGAAAAATATAGCACTCCAGTGAGCTCCATTGAATCGCTTATTCCTAGCAATTTTGAGTCCACTTGGCCATCTCCATTGACGACCATCTGAGTAGGACGCTTCTCGGCCTAACCATTCCCATTTTGTAGTTTCAGTTTCAAATTTGTTTGTATTTTTCCAAATTGTTGACTGATTTGAATAATGTCTTTTTGGTCTACATATCACTGTGTTAAAAAAAAACTGTATATTTGCTTATGGTAGGATTTCTCCTCACAAGCTTATCTTCTCAAATTCATGTATATGCTAGTAAGAACTTCTAAATTTGTTTTAATAGAAAGTTATTTTATAAATTTTGAAAGCAACCAATTATTTGTGTAAAAGAGATTGTTATATTGAGTTGGATTTTAGAATATATAACCCTGAATTTTAAATTTACATGTTTGCCTCAAAATTAGTATTTAATTTGTTATATGCGAAGTGTTGAACATTTCATTTGTTTGAAATTAAATCAGTATGTAAATTTGATTATTTTATCGCTAAACTATTTTTTAAAGCTATGAATGTATGGTGGCGCTATTTAGGTGCTGTTTAAGAGGGTGATACAAATATTTTCTCTTTTTAGAATTAGATAATATGTATTGAGAAACAATCTCAAAATTGGACAATAATATATTTTGTTTCCTCAAAAAAAAAATATATATATTTTGTTATATTGTTATAGTTCTAACTGGCAATTTCGGTTACAGTACAGTAGAATGATGCAGTTTGTGTAAAATGCAAAAGATTGTTTGCTTTATCTCGAACTTTCTTGTTGATAGTTTTCTTTTTTGTTTTTGAGATTGAACTAAGGTAGTTATTGTGTGAAATCAGATTATATATGAACTTGAATTTCAACTATGTAGAAAACTAAAATGTCTGCTTTATTTCTGAAATCAGAAACGATTTTTGGCTCAATTGTATATTGTGATTACAAGATAAAAAATAGCAGTATGATGTAGAGTATATAGAAAACGTATTGTATTCTAAGATTTTTTGAGATTGACATGTCTTATGTACATATTATATCAGGTATAATATACGTACGTGTCAATGCTCCCGTAAATAACACAGTGTACATACTAACAACTGAAAGCTGATATTATGGGTTTGGAAATTTGCAATATGTGTCTTCCCTTTAAAATCTTAAGGTTGCAATTTTATATTTCTTTTCCATGTTGCAATCTTAAGGTTACTCAGCTTAAAAAGAATATATGTAATTTTTGCTGAAAAAAAATCTATATGTAATATACCGATGACAGACAAAGAGGATTACTGGACTAGGATGTCATTTTTAAAAAAAGACAAATAGGAGTACCATAATTTTTTAAGGTCATACTTGATATTATGATATCAAAATTGTCAATTTACAAATGTTTTACAAATTTTTTTTTAATCTCAGAAGGTGACAGCTTAATCATTTAATTCTACAGATAAATTCCCTGTGCATTACAATGAACATCTCAAACAAAAACACCTGTAATTTATGATTCAATGTTCTAAACTTAAACGCATGATTATCGTGGAAAGCATTATTGTAGTCAATAATAACTAATTAATTTGTTCATTGAATAAATTTGAAAATCAAGCATTACAGAAAAAAGGATTCTAAAAAAAAAATTATCCTTATCCTGTACTAGTTTCATAATTCAGATAATATTTTCTTTAAAATAAAAGTAATATTTATATAAATATAAAATTACAGAATAAAATAGCATATTGTAAAATAGTATCCCTAAATATTATTTTTGTGACTTACAATGCAAAAAATGTTGGTATCTTATTTATTTGGTTATTTATTATTTAGGCTGTGCCAAGAAATAATATTGTGACATAGTAAGCCAAAAATAATATTGTAAAATAATATTTACTTACTATGTCATACTAAAAAACATAGCAAAAAAGTGATATTAGATATTTGGTCAACAAAATGAATAGAATACTAGGAATAATTTTATTCAAGACAAAAAAATTCATTCAACTAACAAAACGAGTACAACAAAAACCATTCAAAGTCATAAATATCAAAAAATATCTAAATATCTCAAAATTTTCAGAAAAATTAGAGGATTTTTGAAAGGAATAAACCAAAATCAAAGTATTTTTGAGATAGTGATAGGATATTCCTGGGGCATCATCCACAGGATGCTTAACTGGACTCTCAAGTGATGTTTGTAATGGAGAGCTTTATCAAAACGCTTGTACTCGTTGAACGGCAATATCACCGATATTAGAGATTGTTATATAGACTCGGTTCATCACAAATGAGTACATCCGAGTCGGCTCTTTTCAGGAAGTTTTTGCACATACCCCAAAAAAAGATAATTTTCTGTAAATTTCTAATTATAATTGAAATTTTGCTTAGAACATTTTTATTTAGCGTAACGAGTTCTCAGATAGATGTACATATTCTTCTTATTACTATTTTTCTAAACTCTTAGTAAAGTATATAGTAGTTTTTTTAATGCATTTTTTATAATTTAGGATCGCTTCGAGTATATTCCAAATAAAAAATATATATGCATCCATATTATTTTATATATTTTTATTAATAATGTAAATAAAAAAAATTTCATTTACTACTTTAGTGTATCTGATTCACATCAAGAATATTAAAATATCCGAATTTCTAAATTTTTTATGAAATTTATAATTATGCAAATTGTAAAGCTGATGTAATAAAAATAAATTATAAAAGTTACAGCTATATAAAGTATAAACCATAATTGCTAAAAAAATGAACAAAATTAATAAAACAATTCATATATTGTGATATAATAAAGCTATAAGCAACTATAATTATTTTTTATCTATTTTTTCTTTAATGAATCATAAACTATCAAATAGAGAAATTGAAATTTCTTAAAAATATAAATAAAAAAAACTGTTCATATATTTCATTTCTTCGGGCGAATTCAAAAACCATAAAAATTGACCTTAACAAAAATGAATTTCTATAAATACTCTAAAAATAAAATAAAATAATAAATAATGACACGTGTCAGCACAATCTGACAACTTTACAAAAATATAATTAAAGACCCAAAAAACAAAATTCACAATAATATAACTTCCGAGGTCACTGAAGCAAAACGCCCATTCCATTCTAGAACCTCCTCGAGTGGATGAGTCAAGCAAATCTCCACGTGGAATTCATCGAACGGTTTAAACACTTAATACATAGACCGGTCATACCGAAACTGTAGCCAGGCAAAAACTGATTTTTCTCTCGTACTTATCTCCCTTCTCTCCTCTTTCTCTCTCTCTCTCTCTCTCTCTCTTTCTCACATTTCCCGCCTGCAAATCAATCAAACCCTCGACGAAACGCAATGAAATGAAAACCTAAACTGAACCGAACTCTCTCTTCCATGGCTCCTCTGTTTGAAAAAACGAAGTTGGAATCAAAGGGCTGAAAACCCCAATTGGAATTATTGTTGTTGTTAGAGTATCTTACCCCAATATATGTCCTGAGTAATAACCCTAATTTCTCCCATGGCTATATTAACCCCTAACCCTAATTCTAATCTGAACCCGGAGAATGAACCTAACCCTAACCCTGATCAGCCTCGGAGAATGCCGCGCGTGCTGCGTATTATCGTATCGGACGCGGACGCGACGGATTCGTCGTCAGAGGATGATGATGTGAAGGTGCCTTTGCCGCCGAAGAAGAAGGTGAAGAGAAGCGTTTTCAGGGTGGAGACTGGCAAGAAGGAGGTCAAGGAGGAGGAGGAGGAGGCGCCGCCGGTTCGCCGGAGGTATAGGGGAGTCAGGCAGCGGCCGTGGGGGAGGTGGGCGGCGGAGATCAGAGACTGTGTGCTGAAGAAGAGGATTTGGCTGGGAACGTTTGATACGGCTGAGGAAGCGGCGAGGGCTTATGACGTTGCTGCGGTCAGAATCCGGGGACCGAAAGCAATTACCAATTTCGCCGTGGACCCGGCTCGTCAGGTAAGTGATGGCGATTCTGTATATAGGTTGGTGAATGAGAAAATTGACGGTAAAATCGAAGTGGGTTCAAATTCTGACGGTGTGGTTTTGGACCCGAGTTTTAAAGAGGGGATCCAGAAGGAAGAAATTTTAAAGGGGGGTGAGAAGAAGGGTGAGGAAATGCATGAGAAGAAAGAGGAAGTGAAATCGGAGAGTGAGAAAGTTCAAGGGGTGAAAATTGAAGAAAAGAAGGTGAAAGTTGAAGAGAAAGAGGTGAAAATTGAAGAAAAAGGGGTAAAAATTGAAGGATGTAAATTAGGTTTTGGGAATTTTAACGGCGCTAATGCTTATGTGCATGAAGTTGGTGGCGGCATTTAGACAGAAAAAATAATTTGAAAATCAAAGTATTGAAAAATGATAGCGCGAGATTTTTATTTTCCTAATTTGGAAAAAAAAACGCGAGCATTGTTTGCGATTTGAGAACTTCAGATCGTTAACATTGATTGCGTTTATTTTTTTCCGAACGGTAAAAAGTAAAACTTCTGCTATTTTTTCATGTTTTGATTTTTGAGTTGTTAAAAATTCAGGAAATAAAGTCTAGTGTGAGATTTGGTAGTCGCAAAAATCTCTATTTTGTGTTTCGGATTGGATTGGGTAGTAATAATAGTAAGCATGTTTAGTTTGTTGTAAGCTTGCGCATATATTGTTGTGTAATATAAATCTGTCTGAGCTAACTTTTGTTTGTAAGTAATTGTGCCTTTAATCAATATAGCTCTTTTATATATTTGGTCAATTGTTCTTTACTTTTTTCCTTACTATTCATGAACATTCACTTATTTTCCTGCCAAATTATCTCATTCAATTCAACAATTTAAGCACAAAAGGTTAAAACTTATATGAAGACAAAACAATAAATGAAATTTGACCATAAAACGAACATCAAATCAAATCAAATTACCATCACAACAAGTATAACAATACCTTATTAACAAACACTTCGTCTAGTAAACATTCCACCCACGACCAACAAAAACAAATATTTTATAACATAACACATAGTTAAAACAGAATAATAGGAAATTCTTCCGAATATTAAATGTTCAATTTAATAATAATTGGTGGGGCCCGCTCGTCATCCCATGGCGTACTTCTGAGTCCAGCTGCGAGCAGTGGCCTCGTACTTCGCGCGATCCGTTTTGTACATGTGCGCTATTTCAGGCACTAATGGGTCATCCGGGTTCGGATCAGTTAACAGCGAGCAGATCGACAGTAACACCTAAATATCACGGAAATTATTTTATTTTATTTCATTGATTGATTGGAAAATTTTCAAAAAAAAAAAAAAACTAAATTTTCTGAATATTTTAAAAAAAAACCTGAGTTTTCAGATTTTTAAATAAAAAGGCCTCCATCTAATAGTAGAGGGAGGGTATTTTCTGAAAATGAAATGATTAACCTATTTTATTTTTTTTATTGATTTATCTTTTTTTGTAAGAGTTTATTGAGTATTTTGGAGAAATATGGAAATTTTTTATTTTTAATTGATTGTTTTGTAGAAAATATTTAGGCAAGGTTCTCAAGTCAAATAAAAACCTTTGAAATTTTCAAATGAGTCATTGTTTAACTTCATTCTCAGGGAAATCTGAAATGGACTTTGAAAAGTCAGTCAGTTTTCTTTTTTTATAAAAAATAGGTTTTAAAGTTTGAGAGTAAAAAAGTGCCAAAATTTTCAAATCTGGAGAAAAAATTACGAAATTAAGAGGCTGAGAAAGTCCGATAAGTTTTTGCATGCAGACTTTGGAAGTTTGGTACATTTTTGCTACTATTTTGCTACCAGACTTACAGAGTACAGTTTCATTTATTTCTGAATCTTTTCACAGACTTTCAAAGTTTATTTTAAGTTAGTTTCAGATTAAATTTGAAGAATAATTTATTAGAAAAATTTGAAATCTTTTTGGTTTCCAAAAATCTAACAAAATACCAAATATTTAAATATTGTTATATGTATACCAAAAATCTAACCAAATACCTTAGAGATGGTAAGAGCGGGGCTCCATTGTTCTTTCAGAATATCCAAACAAATGCTTCCATTACTGTTTATGTTCGGATGGAAAACCTTCGTTTTGAACGCAACCTGACATTTTTTAACATAATTTTAGTCACATGTTTACCGCATAAATGATTATAAAATGTTTCATAAGAATAGTTAGTAGAAATAATTATTTCAGGAGACAATTCGTTAGAAAAACAATAAACTGCATAAATAATCAATAAATCGTCTAGCAATTTTCAGACATAACTCTTAATGTAAATTTGTAATGTCTCAAATTATCCTAATTTCTTTCAAAGATTAAAAGAAAAAAAAGTAACATTTGGTATCCATCAAATTAACACGATATGGTACCAAAAATATATATCAAATGGCACAAAAATTATGAAGAAAATTTGTTACCGAATCGTTTAACTGCACAAGTAAATAAATCATCTAACAATTATCAGCCATAACTATATAGCAAGGCCTCGAATTAACCTAATATAATCTATTTAACAAAATCTTCAAAAAATTAATCAAATTTCTTTATCAAAACCCAAAAAAACTTTAACCAAAACACTTAAAACGAAAAGTCGAAAACAGAACATATACAGATACTAAATATTTATATTATATTATTAAAATATATTGAACATTTATATTACAATATTACCTTAGGTGGCTTGAAAGGATAATCAGGAGGGAAATGAATATTAACCAAGAAAACTCCGCCAGAGTAAGGACTGTCAGGCGGGCCCATGATGGTCGCCTGCCAGTGAAACATATCCTCAGCCGCAGGACCTGTTTGTAATTTTTAACTTTTATTGGTATTTTTCCATAAAATTTACTTTGAATTTGAGAAATGATTAGTTTTATACCAGCGCTGCATGAAGTGGGGGGATCCTTCTGGAGATCCTTCAGCTCCTTGAGGATTCGTTTTGACGCCATTTTTCAAACCTGTAAAATTGAAAACGGGAAAATTATTAAGATGCTAAATGAAAATTATAATTTATAAATTATGTGGCGGTGTTTATTAGGCAGTCAGTAATGGATTTTTAAGGATGTGTAAAAATCGAGTAAATTCATGGATTTTCTATAGACAATTGAGGATCTGCAGGTAATTAAACTAAACAAAGTCCAAATTACAATTATTCAGCACTCAGTATAGTTTATAATCTGATTAGAAGACCCAACACAACAAAAAGAATTGTCAAACCACGAAAATCGAGCTAAAAGCTCAAATTCATTACCATCACTAGGTTAGCTTAGTGGTCATGGTACTAACCTTATATATCAATAAGTGAGGGTTCGAATCCCGCGTCTAACATGATTTATTTAAAAATTTAGGTAAAGACATATGAGCCTATCTTAAAGAGAACAAATATCAAGCGATCGATTGTAGTTCTCCCTCAAAAAAAAATAATAAAAAAAGCTCAAATTCATCAGATCTTATCCACAAAACCACAATCCATCAAAACCACCAAAGATCTACACGCAAACCTTCCAAACAAAACCCACCCACAACCAATTAACCCTAAGAGCAACAATTATCACCAGATTCGCTCCAAATTCAAAACTAATAAAATCAACCAACCAATCAACGAAACCCATCAGACAATCCGTCAAAACACATCGAATAAAATTAACAAGAGAGGGAAATTGTACCTGAATTGGGGGAATTTGGCGTGAGATTGAGAGGGGAAAGGGAATCGGGCGATGGATTTGGGGGAAAGGAAGGAAGAATATTATAAAGTAGGAAAAGAAAGAGGAGAAGACGACTCAAGAGTAAAGAAAGAGTTGGTCTTTATTGGGACTGCACTCTTGCTACGGCCCCCACAAAGGTTATTATTAACAAAATGATCAGAGATTTGAATGATTGATTGATTGGGCTTCCTTTTCTCTTTTGAGGGTAATTTTGTAATGGGAAATCTGAAAGGGAAATGTGAAATCATAGACCGAGTTATTGTAGCGATTCTGTAGCGACGGATTGAAATTATATACTGTTTTCTTACGTTTCTATATATGTTATATATTATTTTTATTTTTTTATATATATACTGTTTGTTTTCAGTTTTTTTAAATATATACTGTTTTACCGAATGAATTTTTTATATACTATTTGTTTTCAGTTTTTATATACCGTCGCCACAGGGTCACTACAGTACCTGTCGTACAGTATCAACTCCCAATCTGAAAACACGACGAGTTTGAGCACGTTTAAAACATGACAGTATGGTGTTTTCTTCGCTTTTCAATATATTTTTTATTTTTTATATATTGTTTTTATTTGTTTTGCGTATATATTGCCTCTACACATTATTTACAAAAATGAATCATGTTTAATTTTATATATTGTTTATTGTTTCTATATATTATTTTTCTCTCATCGTGCAGCATTATGCCCCCTTTTGTAATTTGTAAAGAATTTGTAATTTGTAGAGCGGATTTTCTATAATTAAGTTATTAACTAGAATATCAAAGATATCATATCTCTAAGTTAATAATTATTAATTGTGATAATAAATATGCTATTTAATTATGATATTTGCTTTAAATAATTTAAAAAATTGAAAGAAATCTATATTAGTGATTTTCAAGCAAATATATAAATATATTTTACTCTTTTTATGCTTCTAATAAGTTAATTGGAGAAAATAATATAATGAATTATGCTACACAGTGATTTAGTTTTAATATTATTATACTATAAAAGGGTATTGTTGGTACTTGACTAGAGAAAATATATATTGCTCGAAACGGAGAAAAAAATGCTCTAAAAGTATCACTTTTGTAAATTCATTTGATGAATTATATTTTTCTTTTGGAGTCCACAAGGCATTTAGCACACAAATTAGACTGACTGACTTAAAACTCTCCTTTCAAAATTGAAAAAATCAAGATTCATCTTACCAAAATGTACTGGGTCATTGAAGATTAAACAATGTTGTCCTTAATATTAACATAAAGATGTGATATCACGTCACTTTCAGCGTGCCAAAAATACACTGGTCAATAGCCAACGTTTATAGTTGGTGCCTTTTTTTCTAGAAACAATAATAAAATCTATAAACAATATATATAAAAACATTGTATAAATATAGAAAAAAAATATCAATTATGAGCACACAAAAACATCACACACACACACACACACACATATATATATATATATATATATATATATATATATATAAGGAGATGCTTTCGAACATACGTATGTTCGAACATACGTTTTTTAAAATACCCGTAAAGTGGTTATAAAAAGTAAAAATTCAAATTTCAACCGTATGGATGTAATATATATATGTTATGAATATATTGTGGGTTAATTTTCACAAGAATCCGATTAATATATCATTGCCATCATGTATCATCAAACTATTATTCTGATATATGTTTTGAATAGTGCTGCATATTTTTGATGATATATGATGGCAATGATATAATATTCTGATTTTTGTGAAAATTAATCTCCAACATATTCATAACATATATATTACATCCGTACAGTTGAAATTTTTATTTTTATTTTCTTAATACGTATTTTGGGTGTGGCAAAAAAACATATATTGTGCATACGTATGTTTTTTAGCTATATATATATATATATATATATATATATATATATATATATATATATATATATATATATATATATATATATATATATATATATATATATAATAGTGTGTAGGTTAAATGATTATATATAAATAAAAAATAATATATAAATGGGCTAACACATTATATATAAAATCAGTATATAAATATATGAAAATAGTACATAAAGACAGAAAATAATATATACAATATATAAAACAACAAATATAATTCAAAAATAGTATATAAAATAGCCAAGCCCAATCTTTGTCGTCTAACGAGACTAATTTCCCATTTTTCTTACCATAATATATAGGATATTTTTGGTACTTGATTGGCAAAAAAAAAAATATATATATATATATACATGATGTTTTAAACAAAGAAAATTTTACTCTAGAAATGACAAGGTACTTTTGTAAATTCATTGATGAATTAGACTTTTGACATCCCCCAAGGCATTTTTCTAATAAATTAATCTTCAAGCTAGGATTCTAGATAAGTTCGCCTTTTCTAGATTACGGCTGTCAATTTAGCTCATAGCTCCGTGTTCAATCGAGTTCAACTTGTAGATTGATCGATAACTGCTCGACTTGAATGCTGCTTGAGCTCAAAATGAGCGAGCTCAGCTCGCTCGAATTGGCTTGATGACAGTCTTTTTGTAAATGATTTTGACTTGAAAATTCTACTTTCAAAATGAAAAGGCAAAATTGACACTAAAGTTAGGATTCTAGATAAATTCTGCTGCTCTGGCTGATTCAAATTAGGTCTGTCAATTTAGCTCATAGCTCCGTGTTCGATCGAGTTCATCTCAAAGATCAATCAGTAACAGCTCAGCTCACTGAGCTCAGGCTGAGTTCAAATTTGACGAAATTGAGCTCGAGTAAGGAGTTGCTCAATTGATTTCAGCTCGTTGAGAACCCTAATTCAAATTCTAGTCAAGTTCAAGATAAGACATAAGTCGATCATATTCATGATTAACCAACAAGAAAAACAATTCCACCGACCATATTATTTGAAAAATAAAACATTGCCTCAAAATTTATCATGCTTCTTAATATCTTCCCGTCGTCTCAAGGGAATAATCGTCCGCATACAATACATACCATCAATACACTACCAATCCTCATACAATCCCACATCATTTCACGACCTCACAATACTTCAACAAAAAAGACTCCAAAATTAAATAAGCTAACAAAACCAAACTCTCTCTCCCCAAACATTCCATACAAACTCGAGTCAAACACAGCAAACCCTAAGTCTAGAACCATATAATAATTAGCGTTAACTTAATTAAACCCTAAGTAACGAATAGAACGAATAATCCTACGCTTACAACAACTCATTACAAAACTCAACCCCCAACCGTCAAAACACTCGAAACATTTCGCTACGCAAAACTCGAGAGGAAGGAAAGGAAAGGAAAGAGGGGCTAGTTAAAATCAAAAATATTTTATCTTAATTTATTTCATTTTGATAATTTAAACGGTGGTTTTCGCGCGTTTCATGCCGCTTGTACCGAACGGAGAAACGGAACCGGCGTTGCTAGGGTGAGGACTGTCTTCTCTCATTGAAGAAGAGTTGAGCATCGCGAGCTCTCTCAATTGTTGCTTCTTGTAGAAATCCTGCGATTCGTCCTGTCAAAAAACGTTCCAAAAAAGTTGTTAACAAATGAGGAGAGTTTATTTAAACCGAAAAACTCATAAAAAACATGTAAGCATTGTCCTTTTTCATGAAATTCCAAAAATTAAAAACTTCTCTCGCATTTGAAAAATGATTCAAGTTAGTTAAATTATCATGGTCTATGTCAAATGTAGACTTAATGAACATGGAAATATTGTTTGTACTTCCTGTCATAATTTTCTTTTTAAGAAAATTCCGAAAGTACCATCTTGCATTTGAAAAGGTACTACGAAATGAGGAAATTCTCATGTTTTTAGTTGTATATATGATATTTCTAATATTTTGTAGGGTCGTAAAGACTTAAAAGTATATTTTTCATATTTTCTAGGGGGTAGTCACGAATATATTGTCCATAATTTATATATTTGAAAAGTACACAAAATATTTCTCATTTTCTAAATGAAATTGCTAACAAAAATGCCTACAAACAGCCCATTCAACATAAGTATTTTACATACATTCACACATGCGTACTATATTCCGACATTTATTCTACATTCAATGTACATACTTCTGAGCTATATTCTCATTCTGAATTCCGTAAAACGAGTCCATCTTCCAAGGGGTATAAAATAAACAGAGGAAAATATGAGGGGTAAAAACTTAAAATTACCACAGGCTTGAGAAGCTCTTCAATGATTTCTTGCGCCTGTCTGAGTCTCGCGTCAATCACATTTGCTGGTAATTCAGCTTCTATCAGAATATGTAACGGGTCGGTCAAGTGCTCGTATCCAAGTCTTCCCTTTAATTTCTCCTCCTTTAAAAAAAATAAATAAATAAAAATTAGAACTATGCCCTGTAGTTGAACAGGATAAACGCACACTTAGTCCCTGTACTTAAACTGGATTGTAATTTGATCCTTGTACTGATTTAAAAAATTTGGTCCCTGTACTTTGTAGAATTATGCACAGTTAATCATTGACACAAGGACGACTAATGTGCATGTTTTTAAGGATCAAAAAGTTTTAATAAAAAATAAAGGGACTAGATTGCAATCCAATTAAAGTACAGGGGCTAAGCGTGTGTTTATCTCTAATAAATATTGTGCAGAAATACTATTAAAAATAAACACAATACAAAGTTGGTTGATTCTATTTTTCTTAAGATTTTTCTTGTAGGATGTTTAAAAATTCGAACCCAGACAAGATGATCTGTTTTAATTATAAACTCTCTTGGCTTAGTTAAATGTAATAACATTCCGTAAGTAAATAAATACATAAATTAGAATTTTAGGTAAAGCAAACATACAAATAATTGCATAAATAAAGTGATTTTAAGTGTGAATTTGATACCTTTTCAGCGTCTTTAATTGAGCCCTTGCCGCGAATAAAAACGCGACAGCCTGTCGAGGCTTCAACTCTCTTCAGAGAATTTCCCCTTGGCCCTAGTATTCTTCCCACAAAATTAAACTGTAAAAATAATAAAATTATTTTAAGAAAATGAAAAATTAAAGATGAGAGAGAGAGAGAGAGAGAGAGAGAAGAGAGAAGAGAGAAGAGAGAGGATTGGGGAGCTTTTTCTAACTACTGCTGCATGTTTGACAGAAAACAGAAAGTGAACTGAATAAAATTTTCAATTTGGTCGCCTATATGTTGGTCATTCATACTAAGTTGGTCCTTACGTATAACAATATTCACATTTTGGCCCCTCATGTATCATAATGTTTACATTTTGTCCCGTTGCGCATTATACAATCCCCATTTCGGTCCCCAAAATAACCCAAACGAGATACACCACACACAACACGGTGCAACTAACAATCCTATGGTTTTTTTCTAAAGATCATTACGCAATTGTGCACTACGGTAAAATCCAAATAATCCAAATAAAATGATAAAAATAATACTGATGATACATTAGGATAAGTATCTACTGGAATCTCTAAGCGCAAGATTTTTTTGACGATGTACGAGTTCGGGCTCGGCGGCGCTCCTTGCCAGTCCATTCCCATTCCTTGCCCCCCACCAAACCCCCCTAATCTCTGCTCAATCAAACATAAAAAAAAAACAATCATAATTAATCAAATAATAATTATCACATCAATCAAATACAAAAGCCCATCTTAGAGAGAGAGAGAGAGAGAGAGAGAGACCTCCATGTTCCCCAACAAAAACTCCAAAACAAGATAGAGAAACAATCAAACAATGAAACAAAAAGAAAGAAAAAAAACGGTGTCTATTGCATAATTAATTACAAATATATTATTCAAAATAAATAAAATAAACTTACTACATTATATATCCAATAATTGCACTACTCAATCCACCAATTTCCCAACAAAAAACCAATCTTAGAGAGACAAACAAAGGTCCATCCATCCATCAATTTCCCAACAAGCAAACAATAGACCAATCAAACAAACAACCAACAGACCAAACAAACAAACAGAGATACATTACATAATACATACCTCTTGTTGGAGCGGGTTGTTGGTCCAGGGGCCAGCTGGCATGCCAGGTGCACCCAAATTAGACCTAATATTTGGAGACGACATGGGGCTCGGGCTCCGGTGGTGCAGTCTGTCGTAGTCTCCGAATCCGTGGTTCGGCACCATCCCTGATACCCTCATTATCTCTGCAATTCATAACAATTGCAAAAGTTTAGAATTCGTTGCTTTTGTGATTGATTGATTGATTGGTTGGTTGATTGATTGATTGAAGGGTTGTTTAGGATGTTTTTTAGGATTTTTAGATATGTAGGAACATAGAGCTCTATCTGAATATATTAAATAGAGAGAAAGTTTGATGTGTGTGTGATCCCCAAATTCAAGATATGTGTCATATATAAGCCATTATGATCATATTAGGCGAATGCAATTGTAATCGGAAATCAAATTCTAGATTTGTGAGCTTAAGAATCAAGGATACATTTTATGATCATGAGAAGAGATGGTCGTCAAATTAAGTATTTCAATTTTATGATCAAATAATTAGTTTGAGAAAATTAAGTCTAGGTTTTAACTTTTGATAAAATAAACCATATAAATTGATTAAGAAACCAAAAAATGGGAGAGGAGGGTGGGAAGAGTGATCAAATGAGTGCAATAAGAACATTAAATTGAGGCAAATAAAATCAGAAATAAGAACATTAGATAAATAAGCAAAAAGAAATTGAAGAAATAAGATATGTAAAATCACCTTGATTTAATAAACGGCTACAAATTGGAAGAACTTGCATGAATGGCCCAAGCTTTTGATGCTCAGCAAGCAACTCTGCTAAATAATGACTATAACTGAAAAATAAAATTAAAAATTAATAAATAAAAATAAAAAATTAGTTTAATAACACACATTAACAATAATTAAAAGGTGATAATGCAAAAGACTGTGAAATGTAAATCAAAATCGATGAAAGACAAACAAAACCAATCTTTGTTATGTATGACATTATGTAAATAAAAATAAAATGGTCGAAAGGATAAATGAAAAAAAGCTATGCAGTTTGCTTAGTAATGATATAAACATGGAAAATCGAAAGGATAAATGAAAAAATATATGCAGTTTGCTTAGTAATGATATAAACATGAAAAATTCGAGATTTGTTATGCTAAATATCAGAAAATGTCACTAATTAATAGGTGATATATGCAAAATAGTGCAATTAATTCTTCTTATCATATCTTGTCAAAGCTCTCTCTCAAATAACAGGAAGCATTCATTATGTGAGAAATAATGTAGATTATTGAGATGATTTATGCAATTAAAGATTACATTTTTTTAATAAACAAATGAAAATTTATGTTATCAATCTTAAGCATATTCATATGCAAAATATACCTTTTCATATTTCTGTTCAGTACTAACTTTAGCTGATAAAAACAAGCAAAAGAGTATTTTATAAGCCAAATAAGATGCAACAGACCAAGTACTGAGAAAAATATGCAAAAAATTATTTACAATGGTTAAATATACGCATAAATTATTAAGTCAAGAAAGCTCTGCTTACTACATCTGTACAAGATGAAAATTAAGAAAAATCAATGTTTGTTCATGCAAAATATGTCTAACAAAATAATTACAGATGGATTTTTTTCAATTAATTTTACAAGCAAACTATCACTAACATCTAAATCTGACTATACACCACCAAATCATAAAAATAAGGAAAATCAAAGATTTATTTACGACAGATTATCATGTAAATGACCAAAAAAATCGGATTCAGATGCAAAAATCGTCAGCTCCTTAAAACCCCCATATTTTTCCAACAGCCGACAAAATACCCACAAAAAATCAGGATTTATTAACCCCAAAAACCATCTAAAATCCCAAATTAAAACGATGGTTACGTAAAAAATCCATCACGTATATCTACATGTCTGTGATTATCTCATCATCCGACTCTACCTTTCTACATCAGGGTTAGTCCTAATTTGTGGCGAGAGGGTTCTCGCTGGAGAGAAGTTATTTGCATATAGCCCCGACATGGATGTCTATTGTCTACAGAGAGAAAGTGAAGCAGAGAGGTTTCTAGTCTAGATAGAGAAATGGTGAGAAAAAGGCTCGGTATCTTCCTTCTTCGAGAGATGAAAGAGGAAAAACAAGAAAAGGGGGGCTGGGCTGGCTGGAGACCTCTCTTCTATCTCTCTTTTCTCTCCAGTAGTTTTAGTTGGTGTTTGTGTGAGGGGAATTGCAAACCCTCAGAGCCCATAAAAACTTTGTCAACACTAGACAGAGAAAGAAGAGAGAAAGGGACTAAAAAAGGACAATTTTTTTTTTTTTTTTGTAAATTACTCCTTGGTTGTATGAAATATTACTTCCTAACCTAAACCTTTTTTGCCCTGATAATCTCATGTCGATTGATAAAAAATAATAATAATCTCATGTCATTGATGAGAATAGTAATTATTTTTATATGTATTTGTTTTAGTAATCACAAATAATTATGTGAGTTCAATTTTATGTATCTCTATCAAAAATATTGTCCTTCATATCAAAAAGTTTACAGTTGTTTGTCATATATAAATCCAATAATATACAAGTCATATCTGAAATCATCTCATTTCTGTATCTGAAAAATCAAAAAATCATTAGAGATTATTATTAAATAAAATAATTGAATATGTTATGTGATGTGTTTAACACGTATCAAGTATGGATACAATTGGAATCCAAAAGTATCACAAATAAACCAAATTGCTAGTTGGCCGTGGTCCACTTGTCATATATTTTAATCTAATAATTAATTTTACTAATTAAATATGTGAATACTTTTTTACATGCATATATCAAATTTCTTATGTTATAAATTTTCATAATGATCATTTAATAAAGTAATCATCTATGCATGACAAAAAAAAATCGCAATCTTATGATTATGACGTAGTTGTCACGTTGTTTTGATACACAAGAAGCTAACAATTTTCTTTGAGAAAAATTCTATATTCACTATTTTATTATGGAATTTTTTAGATAGAATACAATTTTTATGTTCAACCAATACATGAAATTAATTTAAAATCAATTTCACATGTTTAACAAGGTATAGTTATTTTTCCATTTGGGATTCTTTCACATATTTCATCGGACCGTTTCGTAAATTTCTCAATGGTAATGTAGCTAATTAATTTTTTTATGACAAAATATAGGTTTTGGCAGAGGATAGGATTCGGGTCCCCTCACAACAAGTTTCAAGATCCAATGTTGTGATGTAAATTAGGGTTAAGAAAATTCTAAATGGAAGATCAAACTGCCCAAATTGCACATAAAAAACAAAATTTAGAGCCGTCTTATTTAAATAGCTTTTAACATAATATATATACAATTTAAAATCCTTGTAAAATGAAATGTCATATTAATTAGTTTCTACGGTTGTTAAATTATAGTTAAAAAGTCAATTTCTACTGAGACATCCGTTAAAATTAAAACGATACAGAGAGTTAAAACGTCTAAATGCAAATTTTGACAGTACAAATTATAAATATAATATTCAGAAAGATATTATTATTCTTCAAAGTCATTAAATTTGCATAAGATGATATAGATAGCATTTAACATAAATATGTATCTGATTGATTTCGATAGTTGTTAAATGAAGTGTTATATATGAAACAACCTCGACACTTGGTAATTTAAATTAGGGTTAGAAAAGTCTAAATGAAAAATTAGACCGTCCAAATTCCACATAAGATTTGGAAATATATAGTATTAGTATCAAATTTATTTCGGCAATTTTTAGATCAAGAAAGTCTAGCGAAATGAAGGATCAGACAATTTAAATTGCAAATAAAAGATTTAAAAAGATATTATTATTTATTTAGAAGCCATTTGTTTATATGATTATTTAGATAGCATTTAACATAATATTTATCCGTTTTTGATATCTGTTAAATGAAGTGCTAAATGAAGCAACTTCGACAGTCATAAATTAGAGTTAGAAAAATTAAAATGTAAGATCGGACGGTCTGCACTGTCCACTAAAAGATTTAGAAGGATACTATTTCCACAAAATCATCTTATTGGATACGATGATTTAGAAAAGATTTAACATGATATATTTCTAGTTTGGATAACTACTAAATGAAATACCATTTAAAGCAGTCTCGACAATAATTTAGCTATTTATTATGTCAATTCTTATTCATCAATAAATTAAAATTTATTTATCATTAATAATAACACTGCATCTCACCAGAGACAGAATTTGGATGGTTGAGATTTTTTTTTCAATAAATAAATGAATAAAATTAGATTAAATGGAATATTCAAGTAGCCAGATCTATAGTGTCTTTGTTTACACTTGCGTCTACATTCTTCTTTGGTTGTGTGTTTCACATTGGATCCCATCTCCTCTCCAGTTCAGACAATACAAGATGAATGATATCATGATTTTTACTCATTATGTTACTACATAGCACATATAATTAGGAAAAAAAATAAGAAACTAAATTAAAAAAAATGTGAAAATATTAAATATTAATAATGTTAATTATATTACTATATGTCAAGTATGATGAGAAACTATTTTCTAGTACAATTTTGTATGTGCATATTATTTATCTATCGCAACAATTCGCAATAGTTGTTATTTTTTAAACATGTGTATGTATTGTTTCAATATATATGAATGTTTAATTTATATTTTTTATAAAAAAATATGCAATAATATATAGCGTATTATATAGGTATTATAAAGCAACATACAAGTAAATAAAACAATTTATAATTTGTTGTGCATATATTTATAAAAAATAATATATAAATATTAGAAAATAATATATGGTTATTAAAAAATAATATAGATATTATAAATAATATATTTATATCATAATAGAAGTTTAAATGTATTATAATAGCAATACATATACATTTATAGAACAGTTATAAATATAGAAAAATAATATATAGATGAACTGAAAAAAAATATTAAATATAGAAATTGGGATGATCTTTCTGCCTAAATATTAACTCATCATGTTTTCTTTTTCCATCACGTAAATGCTCCAAGAGGATGCGGAGGGATTCTACATTATCTTTTTAACATGTATTAATATTTTAATACATGTTGCCGACAATGAATAATTATGATTTTAGTGAAATACACATAAAAAATATCTTGCTCACTATTTAGATAATCATACATTTTCGAATAATATTATAATATCTGATTTGGTCCCATTTTCTTAATTAATATTTAGTCCCAATTTGGTCTCTTTGGTGAGGGACGCCTCCATTTATTGTTGGACTGGAGAGAATGTGGACCATTCAAATTAGGGTTTCTTCTAGAGCCATTACTTGACTTAACGGTTCCGGGCTATATATTGACCCATTTATCTAAATATTTGATCCGAAAGACAAGTCTAATTTCTGTGATGTGATGTAACAAGCCTTTTTTTCTTATTTCTGTTGCTTTATCAAGTATATAAAGGAATCTTCAAATTCTATTTTTCACATTGACATATTTATTTATATAAATAATGCATAAGATGCATATATTTTTTGTTATCCTAATTTGTTGCCAATTAAATAGATTTGTTATCTATTTTAGGTAAGATAGCGGTCAAAAATTCAAACAGTAATGTCTAGTTGATAGATTACATTGCATGTAAAACAATAACTTATGCAACTTGATAGAGCACGGCAAAGCACTGTAGCACGACTGTTCACGACAGATCCAATAATTGTATACATAATTTATTTTTTAATAATAGTATATATATAACAATATATATAATTTATTTTCTAAATAACAGTATATACATAAAAAGTGAAAACAATATATAAAATGGGAAAACCGTATATAAAATGGGAAAAACAAGTATATAAAAGTAAAAAATAAAAAATACACAAAGAATAAACAACAAGATATTAAATGACAAAACATTATATAAAATGAGAAAAACAATATATAAAATGGAAAAACAATATATAAAATGAGAAAAACAGTATATCTACAGTGCCGTCGTGTTACAGTGCCGTCATGTTTACACATTTCCTATAACTTATAGCGAGATTTTATGTGTTCAAATTCCATTCGCATTATTATTTTTCTGTTTAATTAAATATGCACCAGTTGATGTTTTTAAAAAGAAAAACAAATAATAATAGATTGAGTTTGAAAAAAAAATATTTGCAAAATAAAAATAAATTTTATTCAGTACTTTCATTGTATAATAAAGAGGAACTGGCCCAAGATCTTTTATGTTTCCGATTATTAGCATGGCCAATTTTCATTAGCTAGTCTTGAATTATGATTCTTATCTTTTTTTACTTTTACATCCTTGTATTTCAAGTTCAATCAATAAAATTACCAAAAAACTGAAAGAAAAAACTAGTGTGGACTGTCGAACCATTTTCTTCAAAATTAAATGCTCCTCACATGAAATTGAGCAATCCTGCCGCCGTCCTAATATGCAAACATTTCCCCCTTTCTTGTCCTTTTTCTTATGTGAGTAGGTTGGATTAGCTCAAAAAATTTCTACTTTAATTTATTTGTAGCAACATGTGCAACAAACTTTTACCCAAAATACATGTCATGATAAAAAGGTCGGACTATATTTATATGGAATGTATTTTAATGAAGTATTTATATATAAATAAGCCTCTAAGCAATAATTGAGTAACAAAATATTCTCCATTTATTATCAAGTTTTTATCTAAAATGAAGGTAGAATCTTTTTTTTGCAAAGAATAATTTATTGGGACATGATAAATCATATCATACTTAGTGCATTTCTAATTCACTCCATAAATATACACATATATTTATTCTATTTTATGCCTTTTGTCATATAACATTGCATGACGGTGTAATCACATCGCCTGCACAATATTTTTTTTCGCAAAAAATTGGAAAAAGGATACATTTTAAAATAATAGTATATAAACACGAAAAAAATTCACATTTGAAAGTTATAAAAAAGTGTATATTAAAAAAACAACTAAGTATGTAAGGTAACAAATACATATGAGTAAAAAGTATCTATATAAAGTATAATATAAGATTTTAAAAGAGTATGTATTGAGGGATATATATATATATATATATATATATATATATATATATATATATATTTTTTTTTTTTTTTTTTTAATGGGACTCGATAGAATACGCCGGCTAAGAGCATGCCTTAATCACGACGGCTCCCATTATCACTCCTTAATCACCTTCTTTCGTCGTACAACATTTCCGTCACACCCATAGTATATATATCATTACTCAAATAATACTATAATCTAATAAAAACAGTATATAGATATGATATATAATATAACATTATATAATTCAAGACAATATATATATATATATATATATATATATATATATATATATATATATATATATATATATATATAACAATATATAATTCACATATAAAATACTATATAAATATGAATTAAAGGAAAATAGATGTGATATAACAATATATAGATATGATATAACGGTTTATTATTCAGACAAAACGGTATATATAAATAACAGTGTATAAATCAACCAATAACAGTATATATCCGTCGTGCTAGAGAAGAAAAGAGTGACGGGAAGAAAAGATAGGAGGTGCTGACAGGAGTGCTGCACGACGGACATGATTGTCTCATCGTGTACACATTTCCCTAAATTAATATCAAAAGATGTATATAGCCAAATCAAACCATTTTTCTCTCCTCTATGTCATTTCTCAGCAAACAATAATTTGTACAAATTATATCAATGTTCTTATGTTTGAATTTATACAGTGTTTCAAAACTCTAGAAGATATTTCCCTAAAAAAAAGTCTAGAACAATTAATCTAACTTTTTGAATTTTTATTTTGAACTTGAGTTCGAAATATCTTTTTCATTGTAAATCATATATAAAAAGATTAAAAAAAATTGATTCCAAATCTCTCGTTGTTCGAAATAAAATAAAAAAACATAAATTACGATACTGAATTCCTAAAATTCGAAACTGCTAGTTGTATAAACCTGAATACAAAATTACTATTTTTACAAATAATTTTTTACTCCAGGTTATTTCAAAATAATTCCTTATACTTTCTATTATCAACAACATTTTTATATATGCTTTATGATATATCTGTTGTATATTATTTATCTATAAATAATATATTAAATACTAAGACTCATTTGTTGTATTTTATCAATATGTTACTGCCCATTTAATTGGGAGTTTGGAATGTAATTAATTTCTTTGACCAAGTTTTCTCCCTTGTTATAAAAGGATCTTCCCTCTTTTCTATAGCATACACAACAATAATATACAATATAACACTTCTTCTTCTTCCTTCTCAAAAATGCGTTCTTCCAATTACTCAAAATACATTTGGTTTGAGAGATCATGGTGCATAGCTTTATTTCTTTTTAAAATGAAGGCCCGCTCTGCGGTTGTGCTACTGGAGCAGATACGGGACTTCCTCGTGGTGTATAATCTTGGAGGCGGATAGACGGCGAATCCTGCACTAGAAAACGTCAATCTGTTTTTAGGGTAGTCGCAACTCGATCACACATCTATAATCAGTCTTTTCTCATTCTTAATCATTATTTTATGATTTAGTTTGATTATTTATTTGGTTAATTTTAGAAATATAACCAACAATATCTCCTAGTTAATGCATGAAAGACAATATTGTCATATTTTTTTTTTGAGGGAGAACTACAAGCGATCGCTTGAAGTTTGTTCCTTTTTTTTAATTAGGCTCATATGCTTTCATCTAAATTTTTAAATAAATCCTGTTAGATGCGGGATTCTCACCTCTCACCTATGGATAGATGGGTTTGTCATATTTAATAGGAAAATTCTTCAAAAACCCCCTAACTTTTTTGGATATTATCAAAAACCCCCTATCTTTTTCATTTCTCCAAAAATCTCCTATAAAGCAATTTGAATTTTTTTTTACCCCCTATGGGGTTAAGTTAAATTTTTCCATCTACTAAATTTTTTAATTTACCAAAATACCCTCTATTAATTATTTTTATATTATATTTAATGTTTTTCAACATAATATAAATATCATATTACAATCTTATGCTTGCATTAATTAATTTTATTATACTATATAATTTTATGTTGCATTAATTTATTTTATGTATTATATTACATGAAATATTTTCTCTTATTTATTTGTATATTATAATTTTACTCTCAGTAAAATATTAATTTTTTTCATTATTATTTTTATGATTTTTAAAAAATAGTTACTGAAAACAAAATTCAGGTAAAAATTCTGAATTTAAAAAAAATTTCTGAATTTTTTTAAATTTTATTTTAATAAAAACTTTGAAAAATATTGTTTTGGAAAAAAATTCTAAACTATTTTTATAAAAAAAAATTACATAATATAATAAAATTAATTAATGCATCATAAAATAAAATAATATAATATTTATATTATGTTGAAAAATATTAATATTTAGTATTATATTTTTTAATTGAATTAAATATAATATAAAAATAATTAATAGAAGGTATTTTGGTCAATAAAAAATGTAATGGATGGAAAAGTTTAACTTAATCCCATAGGGGGTAAAAAAAATTCAAGTTGTTTTATATGGGGTTTCTGAAGAAATGAAAAAGATAGGGATTTTTTGATAATATCCAGAAAAGTTAGGGGGGTTTTGAAGAATTTTCCTATTTAATATATATAGCTCCATTGTCTGGATGCTATTATTTTCTAGGGAAATTCTTCAAAAACCCCCTAACTTTTCTGCTATTTATCAAAAACCCTCTAACTTTTCAATATTCTTCAAAAATCCCCTATAAAGTGAATTCAATTTTTTTTGGCCCCTATGGTGTTAATCTCAACTTTTCCATCCAATTTTGATTTGTAAAAGACTAAAATACCCCTCATATATTTATTTTCATATTTTATTATATTCAATAAAATAATAAATAAATATATTATTTTTTAATATAATATTTTACGATGTTAATTTTACGATATTTTATGATATTATTTTATGATATGTTAGTTTTTATTTTATGGTGTTATATTACAATTTTTTTATTATCCTATATTTAAATTATAATTTTATATTTCGTAAAATATTATTTTCGTCATTACTATTTATTGTGATTTTGTCTATATTGTAGTCATTAATTTAAATTTAGTGTAAAATATAATTTTTTTATTTAATGCAATAAAATAGACATGAAAATAAATATATGAGGGGTATTTAAGTCTTTTACAAATCAAAATTGGATGGAAAAGTTGAATTTAACACCATAGGGGCTAAAAAAAATTGAATTCACTTTATAGGAGGTTTTTGAAGAACATTGAAAAGTTATGGGGTTTTTGATAAATAGCAGAAAAGTTAGGGGGTTTTTGAAGAATTTCCCTATTTTCTACATCATGAATTTAATTTTCTGACAACTCATAAAACCTAAATTTATATATACTAGATACAACCCTTGTTCCGTTCGGAAATATATTTTTTAGTAAGGATAAATTTTTATGCATAAATTTTTTGGAGAGATATATCTCAAATTATATTAAAAAAAAATTATTACTTAAGGATTATGTGAGGTATAATTTGGGTCTACATATAAATCTCTTGGGCAATTTTTTTTTGTGGAATACAATTTGGGTTTACATAACAAATCTCTTTTAGAATAAAGACAAAAAAAACTTAATGTTAATAAAAATAATAAAAATATCACTTATTTTTAAAATACAAAATACTTAGTGGCGTTGTAAAATATTGAAAATTTGAGGGTATTATTTAGATGGAAGAACATGCCGTTGGTCACAAAAATAATGATTATCAAAATTACGTCAATGACACTTTGCCCAAATGAGTATAACATATAATGACACAATAATAATTTTTTTAATTTGAGGGTATTATTTAAAAGGATAGTATGGTCACAAAAAATCAGAAATATAACTTATCATATGACTAATTGTGTGATGGGTATTATCTTTATTTTAGAACGACCCGCTTCATGTATAGGAGCATAAACTTGCCACAGAAAATCAAAAAATTTGCCATGTGTCACCAGAAAAAACCCGTCCAAAATTAAAGACACTAAGAATATGCATTTCAATGAGCATGGTCATGGACCATCTTCATTTCATTGCACCACAAGGAAACAAATATTTCCAAAGAAACAAAAACTACAAGAGAAACTCCACAAATATCTGGTCAGACTTTCTTGTACTGACATGTTATATTGGATATTCTAAGATTTTTGTGATATGCTTATAATTGAACTTAATTAATATGAAATTATATCAACTTATTGGTTTCATATTCTGCATCTTGTCAAAACAAAAATCGAATAACACAAAATTTTAAACGGAACTAAGCCTAATAAACTAATAATCAAATGAAATTAACTAAATTAGCCGAACCTAATAAATGTGATTGAGTGAACACAAGTAATTGCATATTAACATATCAAAACAATTGTATCATTTTTTTTAATTATCTAGAGGACTCATATGTGTCCATGTATATCTCCATAAAAAATCCCGACACGCCAACTTGAACTTTATATTCTCTCATTCGAATGATGTCTTAAGTACTTCAGCAAGGAAATATGACAATGACATAGTTGTATCATACCTATGTGTCAAAAGAAATTATAATTCAATCAGGGACGGAGCTTAATGGGGACTGGGGGGGGGCATGTCCCCCCCAAGATTTTGACGGAGTAGTATATATCAGTAGTGCTTTAGTGAAATTTTTTTTAAATACATGTATTTTTGTGTATTTGGGCCCCCCAAAAATTTTGTACAGTATTAGTCAGTATGAAAAAAATTTTTGGCCCCCCCCCCCACCCACAATAAATTAAGTCAAGCTCCATTCTTGAATTCAATGAATGAGAGAGAGAGGCATTGGATTCTTTGTAGGGTAAAATAGAGGAAGGACCCAATGGCAAATGGGGCTCATGTGTAGTTAATCGCACGCACACGTGCGCAGCATCAAAGCTATTAACATGCACAGTTATTTACTTAATTAACTAGTTGCATAACCACTGTTTTGATTAATATTTCGCTTATTCTGCACGATTCTCATGCATCTCTCTCTCCTTGTCCGGAGTCAGGGCCTAGTGTTTTTGTAAGTTCTTTCTTTAATGAAAAAGATATATTAAACTTCATATATATGGACGTATATTTGACAATACAAAAGTATAATGATATCCAGAGGATAAGCTAATAGTCCAAATATGGACGTGTTAACTAAACAAAAAATAATGGCTCATAGTGTTATAAAAGGCATAATGAATATTAAAAGAAGAAGACTGGTACATGTTGACATTAGAAAATTTGGTATGCACTCAACAAAAGATTATAAGGTTTGTAAGAATATATAATATTGATAAGAAAATGTGAAATATGAATATATGACATTATTGAATACACATAAATCAGATCAGAACCTCGAAGTTGACCGAGTCAATTTTGATGTCGGTTTGGTGATGGATTGGGGATTGATTAGAAACATCCATTTTTGATAAATATTATTCAGTAAAGGTTACACACTTATACCCTTGTTTTAGTAAAGCAAGATTACTATTAAACATTATTATTATTATTAATATTATATAGTTTATCATTTAGGTACAAGCCTAGGATTCCTAACAGGTACAACTAGGATTGATCAGGCTCACAATTCATGTTCCCTCTTGGATGGGAATCTTTGAGCTGTAATTGGGTACCTTCAGTTTTTTATTAAAAAAATTAAATTTCAATTTATTCACTCAAAAAAAAATCTAAAAGTTTCTATGTTTTTTTTTAATACATTCACTTAAAGTCATTTATAAAAAAGATAAATTCACTTATAGTCTTCAATATAATTTTATTGAACAAGATATCTCATGTATTTGTTTTTTTTGTTTTTTTGAAACGTAAGATATCTCATGTATTTGATATAAAGCATTTTTCTACCACATAAATAAAGTAGAAAGTATCTTAATTTTGCCGCTTTAGTATGTAAGTTTCTATTTGTATGATAGCAATGATTTCAAAATATATTTGTCATTTATCCTAAATAACATGAACAAATTATGCAAAGAACGTCATATAATTCTGAAATATCGAGTAATAACACATACTAGTATCATTTATCATAAGATGAACATCCAACACAAACTCAAAATTTGAAGTTTAAATTACTGATTATGGGCTCTTATTTCTCATCAAATTATGGCCCAGTACACATATTTTTTTATAACGAAAACCTATATAAAATTATCATTTACATTTAAAACTAAACATAAAAGGGTGTTTGGTCTAGTGGTATGATTCTCGCTTTGGGTGCGAGAGGTCGCGAGTTCGATTCTCGCAACACCCCGAATCATTCATTTTATACATTTGCATTTTAATTAATGGAGATCTGAAGCTCAGTTCTTACTGGAGATATCAATCATCATTCCAACTCCAATTTTCAGCCACAAATTTAAATCCCAACCAAACTCTCCCGCCACCACACAATAACCCCCTTACCCATTCACTCAAATCTCAAACCAACAAAAGAACATACAGAAGAGAAATTCTCGGAGAAAAAAAAAAAGAAAATTTTAAACAAAATATGCTACAATCACCAGCGATACCGCGCATAACCTCGCCCATACGACCAACATCAATTAGAGCAGGAAAACGACAAAACAGGTTGTCGGTACAATGCAACGGGATACAGGATTTCCTCGGAGCGGATTTGCTCCGGCCCGACCTGGGGAGGTGGTTGGAGGATGTGGAGAAGCACAAGGCGTTGGCGGTTTACTCGCCGCACGAGGGCGGATACGAAGGCCGATACCTGACCAGACTCAGGTATCAGGGCTACGTTTTCATGGATGTTTCGGCTCGTGGATTGGGGGATCCTGAAAGTACTTTGACTAAGATCCATCCTGTTTGTCCGGTATGTGTTTACAGTCTGGAATTTAATGGGATGGTTGATATTTTTCATATTTATCCTCCCAAAAAGCAAAATAGCATATTTATCTCTCTAAAAATATAAATATCAAATTTGCCCTTCCAAAAAATAAGATATATCATATTTACCTCTCTAAAAATGAAATATCAAATTTACCCTTCCAAAATTCAGAAAAATATTATAATCTCGAGTTAGAACTTCTGTCTTTGTAATATGTTTTTCTCAATTATTAATATATATAATTATCAATATTTTTATCAGTTATTAATATATACAATTATAAATATTTTCTTCCATTATTAGTAGTACTCGAGTTTTTGAACAAAAAATTATTGATACCAGTATAGTAGAAAAAATATGTTAGTACAATAATGTGTTTTGCAATCATGAGAATATTACATTTAAAATGAAATTGGCTAATGTACTATTAATTTTTTATGAAATTTTATATGAATTTTTTATTTCATATTTTATGTGAATTTTTGTAAAATATAGCCACATTTGGGACGGCAACCAATAGCAAGGTGGTATTTCCCTCCGGAAGTAGATTATAGACTCGCCTTGTTGCCTCCTGAGGTTAAAGGCCTTGTTGTATTCGTTCTTGAAGCAAAGGTACATTTTTTTATCTAACAATATATTTAATATTCTTTTGACACCTGCATTCAGTTTTATATATTAAAAATGATAAATATATTAGAAAATTGATCAAAATGTTCGATCATAATATTTTTTGGTTTAATTTCAAAAAAGAAAAAACCAAACAATGTACATAATTAAGGATATTTTTAGTTATCATCTAAGTGCAGCATGACCTGACAAATGAGTACTTTTTGCGTGTTTTATGTCATCTTTATATCATACAATTTGTAAATATAAAATTTTGTAACATAAATAATAAATATAAATAAAAGATGGTATATTGAATAATAAAGAGATGTAACCTTAAGTTAGTAAAAAAAAAGTAATAAGATGAAAAATCATTCATGTAAATAAATAATCAATCGGCTCTTTTTTCTCGATTGGTACCGTTTGAATGTAAATTTCTAATTTATTTATATTTCTTTATTTTTCTCCTTTGGTGATTTTTGTAGGTTTTATCAAAAGCCGAATTGCAATTCCTAGCACTGCTTCCGACCCTTAGACCAAGAGTCCGAGTTATTGCAGAATGCGGAAATTGGTAATCTCATTTTCTAAAATATAAGTTCCAATTTTAAATAACTACATTAAAAATATATTTTACTAGAGAAAAAATAATAATGTTATTTTCAAAGAAAGAGCATAAATCAATATAATTTTTTTTCTTTATAGGAGAAAATTTGTTTGGAAGCCACTTAAAGAAATTTCGGGTCTTGTACCGCTTGAAGAGTAGCGAATAACATCAGAGCAAATATGATTAAGAAGTTAAAAAATGGCTCAATGGTTTGAAGAAAAATATAAGATCTGTCTGTACACTCTCTTTTCAAGCCTATATTCATTTTTATATAAATAGGAAAAATGTAAAGGACATATTAGTGATGAATCCATTCGAAACAAAGCTGACTGATTTATTTATTATTAAGGCTTGAATTAGGATCTGACCAATACAACTAATAATCAAGAGCCAAAAAAAAATGTTGATTTACAACCATTAGAATAACCTAGTGATTATAATACTAGTTCCACTTTCTATAGATTAGGGGATCGAATCTCATGTTCAGCAGAATTTTAGAGAGATTTTTAGAAAAAATTTCAGATAAAATTAGATACAACCTCTCAGTGTGTGTGC
The DNA here is from genome assembly GCA_024447665.1 of Juncus inflexus. Lineage (NCBI taxonomy): Eukaryota > Viridiplantae > Streptophyta > Magnoliopsida > Poales > Juncaceae > Juncus > Juncus inflexus. Next base: position 3,757,011 of record JAJHPC010000020.1, read on the forward strand.
GTGTATTGTATATGCCTATGAGCTATTGTCAAAAAAAATGTTAATTTTGTAAGGGAAATCTTTGAGCACGAGTTGCGAGACATTGATCGCAACTCATATTTTACTCGAGAGAAAGAAAAAAAGTCACAAAATTAATGCATAATCCAGAAAATACTTTACTCCACGGATCATTTCCTTTTCATACTATTATAAAGGTCTACATACTATGATTATACATTCTGCATACATAAACATGGGGTATGTTTGATTTGAGGTATATTTCAAGTTTGATGTATATCTCAAATACATCATCATGATTATACATGATTTTGAGAATACATCTTAATTGTTTGATTTGGTGTATTTTAAATCATATAAAGAAGAATTCATTGTTTCATTTTTTATGTAAATTCGGAATTTTAATTTTGATTTAAGTTAATTGTTTGATGATTGTAGAGTATCTACAAAAAAATTGTGTACCAGTTCTTCAAAATTATTTTGTGCGGTTAAATTTATTTTATAATTTATAAATCTCACACATTACACATAAGAAAAATTAATATTTTATTTTATATAATTTATTTTATTTTAACTTAATATTTTATTTTAAATTATTTTAATTATTTTAATTAATAAATTATTTTATATTTAATTTAATTTATTAATAATTTAATTTTTTATATAATAATTTAATTTTAATTTATATTATTTAATTTAGTTTAATATATTTTAATTTAATATTTTTATTAATTAATTTAATATTTTATAATTTAATTAATTTAATATTTTTATTAATTTATTTAATAATTGATACTTAAAAAATAATTAAATTTGAACCGGTGTGATACTGCATTTTTTGCTTGAGCGTTATCCCGCATTTTGATAAGTATTACAAAATACTTCAAAGCTATTCAATATTATATTTGTTACAAATCAAACAAGAGATTTTATCCTAAATACTTCATTTCACTTTACAATCTCCTAAAATACACCAAATCAAACGTGTGGTTAACGTATGTGTAACATTATTTGAAAGATGGTTACAACAATGTCAGGATGGCCGAGTGGTCTAAGGCGCCAGACTCAAGTTCTGGTTCTCGTGAGAGAGCGTGGGTTCAAATCCCACTTCTGACATTTTCTTTTTTTAGTTTTCTCATATTTGTTCTGGGCCTCTTTTGCTATTTTGGGCCATCTGTGAATATGATACAAGAAAAAAGTTGATTTTTCCCTTTTATTTGTTGTTTCTCTTCTGATGAATGAGGAAGATTCAAAGACCCTTTTATGTCACATGTATTCTTTCTTAACATGTATCACAAGCATTTTTCATTTATTGATCAGGTCACAATCACATCATATGGTTGGAATTGGAACAATCCAAATCAAAGTGTCAATGATGCCATTTAATTAGAGATTATTACGTTCTAAATCTGAAATTCTGAATTTGGATAGACAAAATTTTCCAAATAGCCTACTTCTTTGACTTGCTATGATAGGGCTTTGATGATTGGAATAAGCTTACAACATTGCATCATCAACTAAAGAAAGCTAATGGAGCAAACATTTTTAATTAGGTCAAGTTCAGATTTGAGTCAAGTATGTGGATGTTAATTCTTATCAATAATTGTACTCCTCCAGCGGTTTTTGTTGAATTCTATTTGACGAGGTAAGACCATTTTAATCTATAGTCATCAATTGAAATCGTTGAACTTCGAAATTTTATTTAATTCCACAAGAAAAATTGACTTCAAAATTTCAGAAATGTGTTAACAAGCAATTCAGAACTTTTAAGAAGAAAAAAATAGACAACTTTTGAAATATATAATTCTGTAATACACAACATTAACATATAACATGAACCATCAAATACACATCTATAATTTTTTTTTTGAACAGTAATACACATCTATAATTCACAATGCCTGACAGAATTTGTCTCATTTACAATTTCAAAGTTTGTTTTCAATAAATACAATTTCAAAGTTACATTTGTTTGTTTCAATCCTTAATGAGGGAGATATACATTCATCCCATGTTCTGCACTACTAAGAGATCTAACGCCCGTTTTTATTCATGAAATATTCTTTTGACTTGAATCACTGCATGCTTCATGTAAGAATTATTATTATTATTATTATAACATCTTGCGCAAAGCGCGAGGCTTTTGCTAATTAAAATTAAACTATACGCGCCATAAAAGATAAGCACTTAAGAGAGACATAATCACATGAAAATGTGACCCTCACGCTTGCATTAATTAATGAGAGCTGATATTGCGCGAGGGGTACTGTAGCAATCATGTAGTGATGGTATATAAAAACTGGAAAAAAAACATATAAACTGAAAGCAAATAGTATATAAAAAATTCATTCAGTAAAACAGTATATATTTTAAAAAATGAAAATAGTATATAAAAACATATAAACTGCAAACAAACAGTATGTAATAATTAATTCGGTAAATAATATATATTTTAAAAAATGAAAACAATATATAATGTATATAGAAACATAAGAAAATAATATATAATTTTAATCCGTTACAGAGTCACTGCAGTATCCTGTGATTTCTCATTTCCCTTAATTAATACTTGAGTTGACTATAAGCATAATCAATTAGCAAAGGAAGATCTGTTTTTCTTTTCCTTAGTATTCCAAGGAAGATCTGTCAGTGTCAAATCCTCTTAATTTTCTTCCTATAATATTACGAGAAAACAACAAAAATAATCTTTCGTAAAGTAGAACCAAGAAAATGATACTTCGTACTGCACAACACATGCAACGGAAGAGAACCGCTCTGAATCTCTGAAGGCATTCCAGTTTCATGCACTTATATATTAAAAATGTAATACAGTATATATTATACCACAAATACTCCAGTTCTTCTCTCCTTCCTTGTAATTTAGTCATAAATAAATTGACTTTCAATTATTAACTATAAGGTCAATGGGTTCGGTAGCTTAGTTAGTGAATATTTTTGTTGAGATACAAGAGAGTTCAAACCTCACAGCCGTCACCGTCAATAAAATCATTCACTATGATATATTCTAAAAATATAATTATATAAAAATGTATTTTCTTACATAATTGTTACTTTCATAGCTTCTTCTCCTCGTACTTTCATCATATATAACCACTTCACAAATTCAAATAAGAGAAAAAATTGAACCATATCAACATGGAGCTCCAAACAAATATATCCCTACATCATGATCTCCATCTAATTTGGCCATGGGTCATCGGATCAATTATCAAATAAATTAGATTATTTGAATGATGTGGTTTATCAAGAATGTACAAAATTAATTATAAAGTAATGGCATATTATTAGTTTGTTACAACTTACGACATATGAACTCAATACAGCTGCTTAAGCTCAATTAACATATCAAAATGCTTGTCATATTTTACTAATAGCAAACCGCTCTAGATAAACCACCCCTATATTTCTTCTTTTTATAGAATAACCACCCTTATTTCCAATCACTATACTTTCACTCACTCCTCTATGGACACTAATCCCTATTTATTTTCAAGGTGTGACCAATTTTATGATTAATTAGTAATAATATAGCATCGGTAATTCAGAACTCGTAGGATCAAATCATAATGACAATGCATGCCCGGATGGAGTAGAAGTCCGAGATATAGAAGTTTCCTCTGTGGATGACTCAGATGACGTCACATCTCCATCCCTCGCCTCGAGATCCGCGAGTGCTGATTTCAGCACTGCGAGCACCTCACTCATAATCGGCCGCTCATTCTTATACGGGCGAACACACCGGTAGGCCATTGCAAAAACTTGGCACACAGTGGACCGATCCCACGACGGACCGAGTCTTGGGTCTACGATTGACCCGATGGCTGTTGGATCCTCTCCAACTCCTTCCTTGGTTACTATGCTATGGGCTAAATGCACTATTGATTCTGCACCGCCGGACGCCGTAGGGACAACTGCCCGCTTGCCTGTGACTAACTCGAGCAAAACAATACCGAAGCTGTAGACGTCAGAAGACTCTGAGACACAACCGAGAGAGAAGCTCTCCGGATCCACGTAGCCCATCGTGCCTCGTACCTATAATGACCCAATAATACATGTAACTTAAACCCAAGCTTGAACTATACTTCAATTCGGTATTATTGGCTATTATTTGCTATGAGCCAATGGTCATAGCCTAGCTGGCATAATCCATTATATGTATCAAGAGATTGTGAGTTCAAATCTTTCTCTGATATTTTTCTTTGACTTACAAAATACTATTTGACAATGGATTTATAGCTTAGTTGGTTGATTGCAAAAATAATAAATTGTATGTTATAGATTCAAATTTCATTGGCATAAAAAATTGAACTGAGACAAAAGAGACTCAATTCAATAAAAACTGGTTAGATTAAGCTTGAATAGTGAATAGTCTTAATTACCTCCGTAGACAAGTGTGTGCCATCACTCGGCACAATCCGGGACACACCAAAATCTGAAAGCTTGGCAACCCCATTCTCACTCAAAAGAATATTGGTGGGCTTAACATCACGGTGGACTATCGCCCCGCCGGGGAACTCGTGGAGATAAACCAACCCCTCGGCCACATCCGCTCCTATCTGCAACCTTCGTCGCCACGTTAAATCTCCATGGAACAACGCGTGCGAGAGGTTCCCTCCTTGCATGTGCTCGTAGACGAGCGCATGGTTTTCACTGTTGTCGAGGCAGTATCCAACGAGAGTTGTTAAGTTCTTGTGTCTTAGCTTGGCTAGAACCTCGACTTCTTGGTAAAACTCGGAGATTTTCTTCTCACGGTAGATCCGCTTTATCGCCACGGGCTGCCCGCTAGGCAATTTTCCTAAATATACCTGTGATAAAATAGATTGTTCAGAAAAAAATGGCTCTTGATTATTTCTTGCGATCAAAAGTCTTAGTAGCCGATTAAGTCTAGGTCATAAAAAAGTAGTAACAAATTAAATTTTAATGTCGTTACTTAAGACTAGTTAGTGAATATACAAACATAGCTATCAATTAGATTTAGATGTAGTTATCTAAATATGAGACACCTAAGTATCTAACCTAATCAATTTAATAATTGTGGTCCCAATTCTCATAACCTCTTACACTAAACAAAAGTCCAAATTTCCTCTATAAAGTGATTTAATTACTCGAATTTATTTATTGATTTGGAGTAGTTATATTAATACAATATACGAAAATAATTTGATTAACTAACAATACCTTTCCGGCACCTCCTTCTCCTAGAAGCAACCGACTATCATATCTGTCCGTCGCCTGTTTCAGCTCAGCTTTCGTGAATATATACAGACCTTCGGTCGGCAAAGGAGACGTCCCAACATAAACTGAATTATCTCCGTCAGCAGTCGTCGGAATTCCGTCAGAAAGACGACGCCTCTTCGTTTTACTCCGGCGAACTCTACAAATAGCCAAGACCAAAATTACGATACCAACGACTGAAACCAACCCGGCTGAGGCGGATCCAACCGCGATTTTAACAGCTCGGGCTCGACTGACTCGAGTCGGGTTGGTTAATAAGATTTCTGATGGGGATTCATTTGGAGGGGCTGAAACGGGATTTGAAGGGATACCTAATGCATTTACATTTTCGAGTATTTGAACCATGCAAAGTGCGTAAGAACGAAACTTTGTGAGAGGAGGGAAGGACCGGGACCAAACTCCGACAGTTGCGGCCATGCCACAGGCCACGTAATCCTTGCTTTTTGAGATGTTTAGAAGAGTGAAGGTCGCTAGTACGAGGGTGTTTTGACATGTGGAGCAAGAGGATTGGTTTAAGGAGAGGTCAGGCACGGACTCCGCGGAGCAGAAACGGGTGGCGTTGGAGAGTTGGATTGGAGCGGCTGAGAGGAGAGAGGAGAGAGGACCGTAAAGGCAGGGACGTTGACCGGCAGCCAGGGAAGGGGAATCCGAGGAGAGAAGAGAGCAAGACCCGTTGGGTAGTAACAGAGAGGGGCGAGCGAGGCCTTCACGGAGTAGGGTGGTGGTGAAGGTGGAGGAGCAGACGGAGGCAGCGGAGGGTTGGAGAAAGGCGACGCCCGTCAGGTTGGAGTGGACAGCGACTGCGTAGATGTATGAGGCGAAGACGTACCAACAGCAACTGGTGGCGGTTGGGCCCGTCGCATTGGCGTAGCATTCCGGCGGGATCATGCGCGCGGCTCCGGCGATGTCATAGGGACATGGGTTGGATGAATTGGTAGTGGTGTTTAATTGGGTTGAGGTGATGGTTGGGAGAAAAGAGAGGAGAAGGAAGAAAGAAAGGTAATGGAGAGGCATTTGTATGGTGAGTGAGAATTAATGGTGATGAAAAGAGAGAGAGGGAAGACTGAAGAGCAGTTTTGAATCCTGATGGAGAGGAGAAGAGGGGAAAATCGTTGACATCTCTCCAGTTTGACAGAATGGAGCAGGAAATTCCTACAACAGATAATAGTAAAGGAAGTCTTCAGTTCAATTAAAACTAGAGATATGAGAACCGTGTGATCACACAGTCACAGTAGTGAGCGGTGGGTGTTGACTAATGGGGGTTGACTTTGGGTCGTGTAAATTTTCAAATGTTTCTTGTTCTTTTTCTACCTTAATTGTTAAAAAATTCAAGCTGTTTTATAAGGTAAATGGTTGATATACTTTTATTTGTACCATGAATGTTCTCAACATTCCAGCATGACTAATTTTTAGAATCTCAATTTTTTTTGGTTATGAAAAAGGATAAAGAAGAACTTCAGAAAAGTAAAAGGATAAAGAAAATGGAAATGATAGCTTGATTGAATTATATTTTATAAATGTACACTACATCAACATGACGCGAAGAAAAAGATGACATGATTATTCTCTATTTCTAAAATGTATGCTTCTTTAATAGGTCTTCTCTCTAATTTATACATATTGTATCGAAAGATATTTTTCAGAATTTAAAAAAATAGCAGTAAGAAGACGACTGAACCCGATTTAATTTGCTCTAACTGTTGCTTTTATATCGCTATCATTCTACAATTATATAAATGCGCTGCACAGCTTGATAATCCATTCTATTTATATTTTTGCCTTTTCCTTCTTTGCGGATTAACTAGATAAGATCTGAAAATTGTAACTTGTGAGATGCATTTAAATGCAACAGTTATGTTTCACTGTTCTAGTTGTGTTTCACAGTTATGTTAATAGCCATCTTAATCAACAGGCTTCACTAGCATTTAATTAAGATGGCAAGTGGATCAAGGTACATAGCTTCAACCAGATGGCAATTCAGTGCTTCAGATCTTATTCTTTATGATTTGATAGATTTAGATTTGAAGTCCAAGATATTGTTAATAAATCTAATTCTTCTACTTGTCATATCTTTTTGGGCATTATAATTATTACAGTATCATAACTATTTCAACCATCTCATGATGAAATATGAGCAAATTAATTTAGCCGATTGATTATTGATTTTTTTTATAGTTTTTTATATGTGTATTTTTAGGCATCAATATTTTACGGCTAGCTGTATTATGTATTTTTAGAAATTTGATCCATCCCTTCCCTTATAGATATAAAATATTTTTATTCGTTGAGTTCATGATGGACCGATTGCACCGAATTGTCTATCATTTATTATAAAATTCAAATATTAATAAAAACATATCCACCTGTCACTTTTCAATTTAAATTATTAATTTATAATTAAATATTGTACTTTTCCCACACCATAATTTTCATATCTAAATTTGTTTGATTTTTTTTCTTTGAAACTCTGAACTCCATAATGGTATCTTTTTTTTTTCTTTTATTAAAATATGAGAATATGAACTATATAAGATAATATATAAAAAAGAATTACACACGAGATGTTTATATGTAAGAAAATCTATATATTTATATAATTATAATTTTTATATATTTTATAATAAGTTACTTTATAATTAGTTAATAATAAATTAACAAAAACTGCAGAACTTCTTCTAGAACTACAATAGAACTAATAATTGAGATCTTGAATGAAATATTTCATTATCCTTGTTTTATTTTCCATTTTTCACAGAAAATTAAGCTACTGAAAAATCATATTTTGAAAGAAAACATTGGGAAACAATTTCCTGATCTAGACACATGGAGCCTACATTATTTTTTTTTTTGAAAAATGATTTATTTATTTTCTTTTTTTTAATTATTTAGGGAGAAAGAAAGAGAGGGCCCACATTTTTTTTAAATTATTAATATATTTTTTTTGTTTACTTGAGGGGGAGATAAAAGGAGTGACAGATGAGACCTACATCTTTTTTTGATAAATTATTTTTTATTTTTATTTTTATTTAGGAATGAGTCATAATGTCATCTTGACATTGTGATATTCAATCCAGTCGATTGAAGACACGAGATATTGAAAGTCATTATGAGAAAACATAATGGTGCGTTCGAAAGTATAACAATTGAGATCTTACATGAAAGATCTCATCATCCTTGTTCTATTTTTCATTTTTTCACAAAAAAAATGAGCTACTAAAAAAATCATATTTTGAAATAAAACATCGGGAAAAAATTACCTGAGAGAGAAAGACACATGGAACCCACCTTTTTTTTTCTTGGAAAATGAATTATTTTTTTATTTTTTTATTATTTGAGAGAGAGAGAAAGAGAGGGCCCCACATTTTTTTTTTATTTTGGAAATCATTATTTTTTTTATTTGAGGGAGAGAGAGAAAGAGTGACATGTGGGCCCATTGTTTTTTTTGATAAATTATTATTTTTAATTATTATTTAGGAATGAATTATGTGTAGCGAGTATTCGGTGATTATTGATATTATAACTCACAACACATAAGTTACACAGTTTAGTTTTCAAAATAATTAATTATATTTGATTTGACATTTCACACTAAATCAGGATAGAATGCAGAACATCGAATTTCGATCAATCATATTCTGACACCATCTAACTACACAAAAATCGCCATAAAATATCAGAAACTCTAAATGATCGAACGGTCCATATCGAACCACATCACCCCATCCAACAGTCACCAAAATAGAGATGACGTGCCTCTTTTCTTTAAGTGGATGCTAGAATTTGGTAGGGGGGAGGGAGGAGGAATTATAGAACACAATAGAATAAACCAAATGTCCAAATGTCAATGAAACAGATTTCAAGTGCTTGATGCATGTATAAATTTAGTAAAATGCACCAGATTAAGGTGGGCCAAAGCCCGAATTTTATTTGTTTTGATAATTTAGAGGCCTTTTAGACTTCCTTTAACTTGGTCATGTCTTGGAGCCTTGATATCCTATTGACGGTGTAAAGTTTCTCTAGTTATTTTCTCAAAAAAGTAATTTCCGGTTTAGGATTGAATCATTTACATGATATAATATCATTGTATTATATGTAATACATTTTTTATATTTTGTATACAACAAATATAATAAAAATTAATAAGTATAAAATAACATATTACATCTCAACTCAAATGTAATGCTTTGTGTTCAAGAAATCTATAAAAATGCTTTAATTAGCCTAAACTAAACTACTCAATAAGCGCAATACAAGATGACTGGCTTCTATTCTTAACCATCCACGTGTCAGCCATGCAGACCTTCATCAAACTAACTGCCACGTGTCAGCTTTATGTTGGCCATTATCCCTCCCTAACTCTCTATAAATAGGACGCACCCCCTTAATTTCCATTCACAAATCTCTGTGTAATTCGAAATACTCTTAATTTCTTAAAACTCTTCTGTTTAATTTCCTTTGAATTAATCAAAGATGTCGAATAAGCAGATCTTCAACTCTGGCAAGACTGTTGGCAAGGCTGAGGTGAGTAATAATTAGATTTAGACCTAAATTGATTTTTTTTTTTTTCTTTTTTTGGAGCAGAATTTTTTATTTGATTTTTTTTACATATTTAAATTCTTATAGGAGAAGGCGGATCATTTGAAGGATTCGGCCACCTCAGCATTATCTAATGCAGCTGAAGCAACTCAACAGGTTTTACTTTAACACCAACTGCATTTCTTTATGCATTTTTCTGTATTTTCAAGATTTGGATTCTTGGTTTATCAAGATACCAAGATTTGGGATCAAGCAGATTGTTGAGTGTCCAATTGTTATTTGTTTTTGCAGAAAGGATCTGAGGTTATGAGTGCGGTTTCTGATGCGAAGGATGCTGTGAAGAGCAAAGCTGGCGAGGCAATGGATTCTGTGAAGAGCTCTTGCAAGAAATGAATTGTGAAACCCTAATTTGAAGAGAAAAGAAGAATTAATAAGGCTGTCCCGTTTTAGTTTCTTTTTTCTTTTTTTGGTATTTATGTTTTTTCTGGATGTGAAATAATAATAAGAGCACTGCGGTATAATGTGCCCTTTTTGAATAATCAGTTGATTGTTATGTATGATTGTTGGATGAATTAATTGTTTTTGATAATGATTTCCTTAATTCAAAGTTAATTTATTGTGATGATGATGTTGTTTCTTAATATGTGAACTAATTTGCATATTTTTATACTATTTTAATTTAGTTTAACATTATATCAATTTTACGGACATACAATATTATATTACATATCACATCAAACAGTGTACAATAATTTCTTTCGGGTATTACCAAAAGAAAAGAGTGTCAATTAAATAGTCTGTTAAATTGAAAGTTACTATTTTTATGTAAGAGTGATAATTAAATAATGCGTTAAATTGAAAGGTACTATTTTAATTAAATAATGCGTAAATTGAAAGGTACTATTTTAATTAAATAGTGTGTTCAATTGAAAGGTAAAATAATTCTTGGTTTCTCTTTTTGAAACTTAATATAATATTTCTTTGAGTTTCACATTTATCTTTTATACAGTATATATTATCTTGAATTCAGAGTTTGAGATATGGAGCACTTCTGAAAGTCAATAACAAAATACAATTTTGAGGCTGGAAGCATAACACATACTTAAAACCATGCATATTTTTTGGTTTGAGCTGAACAAAGTAAGAACAACATATAACAAATAACTCGGATAAAAAAAATAATTACCATCATTTATAGAAGAAAAGTGTGAATTTTACACGAAAAAGGCAGAAATAACAAAATAAATATGCATAAAATACAAGGTACAAAAATTATCACACTGAATTAAGCACCGGCACACAGTTGACATGTGAAGAAATCTCTAAAGATAAATCTGCATGGATAAAAAAGAAAGGGAGATTAGACGGTAACATATAGTTTTAGCCATCAATATCGCATAAGCAAGTAAGACAGGTCTGGTTAAGGACTACATTGAATTTCCTAATAACAAAATGGTGGCTGAAATAACAAAAGACTAGTGTTTCAAACAGAAATGTTTCCAGTGAATTGATGAAAATCTAATTTTAAAATATTGAAACTGGCAACTGACAAGGGCTTGGTGCGGTGGTGGTACGAGATACAAACACAATTTATTTAATAATAATAATAATAATAATAATAATAATAATAATAAATGAATAATATTTATCCAAAAATAATAAAATAACAATAATTATAATAATTAAAAAATATAATAATAATAATAATAATAATAATATTATTATTATTATTATTATTATTATTATTATTATTATTTACTATTATACAATAAAAACAACACAAAAAATGACATCAATAACAAAAACAAGCACCTCATAAAATCAAACGAGCTCAATGTACGCCATGGGAGCATTATCCCCACGTCTATTTTGCGCCCTGAAGACCCTCGTGTACCCGCCTTCTCTCTCCCCGTACCTATCCTTCGCCTGGAGGAACATCGAGTGCACCAACATCTTGTCGTAAACGAACCCCAACGCTTGCCTTCTCTTGTGCAACGATCCGTCTTTCGCTAATGTGATCATCCTCTCGGCGAATTTTCTTATGGCTTTGGCGCGGGCGAACGTGGTCTTGATGCGGCCGTGGCGGAGGAGTTCCGTCACGAGCCCACGGATTAAGGCCTAGGAAGTCAATTGGGATTTGAATGATCACTTGGATTAATGAATGAATGGTTAGACTTTTAAGGAGTGGATTGGTTACCTTGCGTTGGTCGGGAGGGCGGTTGAGGCGGGCGATGCGCTTGCCGTGACGCATGGCGTAGATTTTGAGGGGTCTTGTTATGTGGCCGATTGTTGTGCGGGCTGAAAATAGAGTTTTTTCTTGGTTATTTTCATGAGAGTTTGTTTGTTTCTTTTTTTCTTGAAAATGATACATAGCGTGAGTCGTGACCAAAATCATGATGGTAGTAGCATGATAGGGTATGTAGTGCAAATAATACAACTGAGCGTAGCTAATTATGGAAATAATAAGTGCATTATAAACCCTGCTGGGCTGCCATCATGCTATTTGGACATGTTGTGTAGCATTTTTGTTTTATTTTTAAACTTGGATTGTTTGGTGTTTATTAATGTAGTGAGGATAAACTGAGGATAAATTGGGTTAATTGAGGCTATATTGAACAGTTGATAATTAGAGAAGTTTTGTTGAAATTTTTGTAAAGGGTGTCAGGTTAAAGCCTCAATTAAATCATATTTCAGTATATATAACAATAATTAGACACAAAACGTAGAAACATAAATTAATAAAAAGATAAAAAAACTTCTCCTTCTCAACCAATTTAGTTCAATTAATCGCAAACCATAACAACAGAAACAAAACGGCAAGAAACCCAAATTACCACTTTTAAAAGAGACAGAGCTCATGAAGAAATCAACTCCTAAAAACGGCGAAGTGAAACACTTAGGCGCGGCCGTGCGAGCAGAGCTCCCGCTCAGGCGAAGCGAAATGTTACAACTCGAATTGGGCCGGAGCTGAACTGAGTGAATGGAAGGAAGGGCGTTTCTGACTGAGGAGAGGTTCCATGGCGATGAGAGAGTGGATGTGAGAGTCGCCATTGGAGAGTGAGAGACGAGAGTGAAGGAGAGGAAGGAGACCCTTTCGTTTTTAATCTGTTTGAGGATAAAGAAGAGGAGATGACATTTTTGGGCCTTAGAGGTGGAAAATTGAATGAAAACATATTTTAGTTTCTAAAAAGCCTATATTAATAACTAATAAAAAAGAGCCCATATTAAGACTTGTTTTTTTAAATAAAATTTTATTTGAAAAATTTCCTTTTTTTTGCCTACTAGTTTGACGAAAATACAGAAAGTTAGAAAATACTATCAAGAGTTGTTAGCCTGATTAATTGATGGTGATATATGGTTAAATGGATGAAAAAACACTTTTGCCAACTTAGATAGCGAAAATAATATTTTTTCCAAAACAATTGATGAAAACACTAATTTTGCAAATAAAATTTGTCAAATGCTATTTTCTTAATTAATTTATATTGGATGCTATTTAAAGTCCTATTATTCAAAAAATGCCCATGTTGAAATGTTTATACATTGGATATACATTTGGGCCGAGTCTTATAATATTAATTCATAAATCCGAAACCATTTACTTCAAATCCGCGCCAAAAATTAGTTAAAAGACAAAGTCAAAGTTTAACAACTTACAGTTGTTTTACACATCAGCCCTTTATTCCCCTCCCCTAATTTCAATCCAACCCCTCAAATTTAAAACCAAATTCCCTTCAAAATTTTCTAAAATTAGCCATTTTGAAAACTGAAATCAGAGGCAACGTGTCACCAAACCCAATTTTTCTATATTTAAGCAACACCTCAGAGCTATAAATTGAGGCACCACTCATTTCTTTTTTTTCATCAGATTTGTGGTTAATTAATTAATTAACAGGTTAGTGCTTAATTTTCACCTCTCTTCTTCCTTTCCTCTTCAAATCTCGAATTTTCTTTTCTTTTTGCTTAATTCAAATCAAGTGATCTCATTCTTGCAAATCTTGAATCAATTCTTTTGGTATAGAAAACTTTTAAAATTCTCAAAACACAAATCAAGATCGGATCCTATCTTTCAAGAACCGCAATCTCTAATCCCACCATTGATCGATCTCATAATCTCTCAACAAAATAACCAATTCTTCAATCAAACTAATTAACCCCATTTCCCCTTTTTCCAACAGGTTTCTTCTTCTCTCTCCCCTCTCTCCTCTGAAGAAAAAACCAAAGCAAAAAGATGACGCGACTCGGTACTACCCTGCTCCTTCTCATATCAATCCTCGGTTTTACTGCCGCTGAGGATCCGTACCTGTATTTCACATGGAAAGTAACATACGGTACGATCAAGCCTTTTGGCAAGCCGCAAAAGGTGATCATGATCAACAACCAATTCCCCGGCCCGAATATCAATTGCACGAGCAACAACAATATTGTGATTAACGTGTTTAACAACCTTGATGAGCCTTTCCTCCTTTCTTGGTCAGTTTCTTTTCTTCCCCATTCTTAATTTTACAATTTTTTTCGTTTCTTTTTCTGTTCTTCAAATCCGAATTTACATCTCAAAAACCCATTTTTTTAAACATTATTCACAAAAAACTTGTGCGATCTATTCTATAGACTCACATTGTTCCATCTTTCTTGGTTCATTCTTGCTTCACTATTTTCTCAACCGTACAAAACCATTTAAAACCATTTAAAATCACAACTTGTTATTTTTCTAACTAGTAATATTTTATTTTTATTTTTTATTAGGAACGGGATCCAGCACAGGAAGAACTCATGGCAGGACGGAATGCCGGGCACGAACTGCCCGATCCCGCCTGGCAAGAACTTCACATACCACTGGCAGCCCAAGGACCAAATCGGAAGCTTCTTCTACTTTCCGACCATCGGCATGCAAAAGGCGGCTGGCGGTTTCGGTGGGCTCCGAGTCAATAGCCGGCTCCTCATCCCCGTTCCGTTCGCTCCTCCTGCTGATGACTACTCCGTCCTTATCGGCGACTGGTAATTATTAGTTTAGGGTTTCAAAATACGTACTTTTGAGTCATTATCATGACAGGTTGATCAAGAAGTGTCAAACCATCAAGAATTTGACAGTATAGTTTGCTTCAAGGGCTTGTTCATAATTGTGGAGTTTTGCTGGGACGAAAATGAGAAATTTATGATTTGGCTTGTTGCAGGTATGACAAGGAACATAAGGATCTTGCGAAGACTTTGGATTCGGGCCGCAACATTGGACGTCCAGTTGGTGTGCTGATCAACGGCAAGTCGACTAAGGAGAATACGAAGCCGCTCTTCGAAATGATACCAGGCAAGACGTACAGGTACCGAGTTTGCAATGTCGGTATGCGTGCTTCCCTCAATTTCCGCATCCAGGTTAAAAAAACAATCAATTCAGTTCTACCTTGATATTATTTGGAAAAATAAGAATTTTTCAGCTAAAAATTTACTTAATTTATGAACAGGGTCACAGCTTGAAGTTGGTGGAGATGGATGGGTCCCACACGATGCAAAACATTTACGACTCGCTTGACGTGCACGTTGGTCAATGCTACTCGGTTTTGGTCACAGCCAATCAGAAGCCGGGTGATTATTACATGATCGCCTCGACCCGTTTCCTCAAAGAAGACACAATCTCACAAGCGATCATCCGTTACAAGGGCTCCAAAGTCCCGCCTTCCAAAGTCCTGCCTGAGGCGCCGACCGGATGGGCCTGGTCTCTTAACCAATGGAGGTCATTCCGCTGGAACTTGACCGCCAGCGCTGCCCGTCCCAACCCTCAGGGCTCGTACCACTACGGACAGATCAACATTACTCGCACAATCAAGCTTGTCAACACACGTGAGGTTGTTGAAGGAAAGGTGAGGTATGCGATCAACGGAGTCTCTCATGTGGATACCGCGACTCCGTTTAAGCTTGCCGAGTACTATGAAATCCCCAAAAAGGTGTTTACATACAATTTGATCGGGGACTTGCCGCCGAAGGGCAAAAACAACAAGGTGAAGCTCGCGCCGAATGTTTTGGCGGCGGAATTCCGCACTTTTATTGAGATTGTGTTTGAGAATCCAGAAAAGGTTCTCCAGTCTTACCATCTTGACGGCTATTCCTTCTTCCCCGTTGGGTAAGTAGCAAATGTTTCATACTTTTTATAATCAACTTGTTGCGTAAAGAAATTTTCGTAATAATAATACATTTTTTTTTTAAATTGACAGCATGGGACCAGGCAAATGGACTCCAGCGAGCAGGAAGACATACAATCTTCTTGATACAGTCAGCAGGCACACAATCCAAGTCTACCCTAAATCTTGGACGGCCATCACGTTGACTTTTGACAATGCGGGTATGTGGAATCTCCGTTCAGAGAGCTGGGAGAGACATTATTTAGGGCAACAAATGTATATCAGCGTGTTGTCACCGGCCAGGTCGCTTAGAGACGAATATAACATGCCGGACAATGTGTTGAAATGCGGGAAAATCGTCGGGCTCCCCAATCCCCCTCCTTACACCATATGAGTGAGCACACTAGAGTAGTGAGAGGAGAGAAAGAGTTGTTGAGGTAGTGTTGAATGTTTTGAGGTGTGAGATAAAGTGATGAGAGTTCGTTGATTCTTTTTGGTCTTGGATTGGTAATAATATAACATAAATTGATATGTTTTTTGTTCAAAGGAATGTTTTGTTTTCAATTTCAGTCGATTGTTATTGATACATGTGTCTCTGTTTGATGAATGATATATGAGTCTTTTTGATATATAAATGATATATGATCAGTCTCTTCTTGATATTTAATATACTATAAGTTGTACCACCTACTCCTTTTCATCAAAAAACTATAAGCTGTACCAGAATCATTTCAAAACTATAAGATGTACCAGAATCGTATCTGAAGGATTCTATCCTACCTTAGAATTATTCACTCGATGCACCTGCATAAACCTGTGCATATATCAAAAGAATATAAAAACTTGTGCATATATCATAAGAATTTAATTACATATTTTATCTCTACTTATATTTTTCTTCTTATATCTCTTTTTATTTAATTATAACCATCTTTCCAAATTATTCGTCTTAAACTTCCCCTGACTAATCCTGTTAGATTTTTCAGTCCAGTTCATATTTTAATAAAACACAAATATCCAAACCCAGCCCAGCCCAGCCCAACCCAAGTAAATGCCTGTGCATCAACACTTCACTTCACCCTCTTCTTTTTCTTCTTCTTCTTCTTCTTCCAAACCCTCGTTCCAATACAGTCGCCACCTATTCGACCAATTGCCTCTCATATCCCCACGCCTTTCTCTTTCCAAATCCATCCGCTTCCTCCTCCGCCTCTCTCCCTCCTCCCTCCGCCACCCTCGTAACTTCACCTCCGCCTTCTCCTTCGCCTGATCTGTCCCCGCCCACATCCTGTTCGACTCTTTGCTTCAGTCATCAAATCCATTCTGTAAGGTTCAATTTTCCACCTCTCTCTTAATCTTCTTGTTATATGATACTATTAAAGCCTTGAAATCGACTGATTTTTTTTTTTTTGAGGAAATTTGGAGAGGGCTTTAATATCCCTCTTCCAAATGCAAAATTTCCGTATATTTTTCTAATATTTACACTGAGTTTTATATATACAATGGAAAACAGAAACACTTAGCAAAATTTGCTGAATTAAATGGACTGAATTTTATTTTTCTCTTTTTAAACAGATGGCGAGATGGGACAAAATTCTGACATTACCAGTACAAAACCCGCCTTCACTGGAATTCTCGTCGGCCGACCTGACATGGTCGAGAATAGAGGGGTGGAAGGAGACGATGGATAGGCTGGCACTGATTCCGTTTTCTAGGGTTTGCGACTTTCTGCGTGGCGAGTCGAATAATGAGGAGTGCCCGACCCGGTTTCATGTGGAGGCTCGCAGGAAACGGCCCACAAAGACCGCTTGTAAAGCTAAAGTCGATGGAGTGCTTGAATATATTTTGTACGCATTTTTATTTATTTGTTTTTGAGTTTTTTTTTTTTTGGTTTTATGTATGTGCGTTTCAAAAGTTGTAAACTTTTGTAATCGTATAATTGCTGTTGATATTTTAGTGAATTTTTCATATCAGGCCGGAAATTAATACAGTGCATGTTAGGTTCTAAACTTCAAAGTCTAATGCTTGAACCCCTAAACCCTAAAACTGGACTCTAGATACTGAACCCTAAACCCTAAATCAAGACTTCAACCTTCAAAGTCTAATGCTTGAACCCCTAAACCCTAAAATTGGACTCTAGATACCGAACCCTAAACCCTAAATCAGTCGACTTCAACCTTCCATTTATTTTACAAGCCTCATTTTTTCTTATTTATTTATTTATTTATTTCACATCCCTAACCAACCAAAAACCCTAAACCCCAAGCCCTAAACACTAAATGAGTCAGATTCATCCATAACCCCCTTTTTTCTTCGATCCTACTTCATCATTCCACATCCAAAACCAATTCACACCATAATTCATCACATCACATTTCCCAAACCCTAATTTTCCAGATACTGGTGCTCGTTCGGGCCCGACGACCACCGCAAGGGCGGCTCGGTCCGTCCGAGCCGCATCTACACGCCCAAATCGGCCTCGGCTTCCAAATCCCCGAAATCCCCCGGCAGGCCCAACCAGAAACGCGGCTGCACGTGCCACTTCATCGTCAAACGCCTCCTCTCCCGCCCCTCCGTCGCCCTCCTCATCTACAACAAGTACAAACACGTCGATAAGGACGGACTGCCCTGCCACGGCTTGACTTTGACTTTGACTTTGACTTTGACCGACGGGTCGAAGTCGAGGTTGAAGGAGGGGGTTTATGCGCCCGGGATCTCGGAGGGGATGAGAATTAGGGTTTTGAGCTTGTTGAATGTTGGGGTGTCGGTGGAGAGTATTATGGCGTGGCATGGGGAGAATGTGGAGAGGAACGGGGGGCCCGCTAATCGAGACGATTTGTTGACTCATAGGTGATGTATTTTTCGCTTTCTAGGGTTTGGTTTTGGGGCTCGAAAGGATAGATTTTATGTTGAGAACTTTGCGGAAAGAAGCTTGCGTTATGCTTAAATTGCAAAAAAAAAAAAAAGCGTTATTTAGGTCTATAAAACCGTCAACTTTCCCTTTTCAAGTAGCAAATTTCTTCTATATATTTATTTTTAACTTTTTAGGTGCGTGAGAAGAATGGAGAGGAAAATGAGGCGGGAAACCCTCGACTTCGACTCGGACGATGCGATCAGCGTAAAAATGTGGGTCCACAATAATCAAAATCAGGTTTTCTTTTACGAGGATTTTTCCGATTCGGACGCTTTTGCCCTTGGGATCCAGACGGACTGGCAGCTTGAGCAGATGGTCAAATTCGGGAATAAACGGCTACTCGCGTCGGATTCTAAGTTTGGGAGTAATAAGTTGAAGGTGAGTTTTGGTTTATTTGTTTTGTTGGAACCCTAATTTGGAAATTTGTTGGATCCCTAATTTGAAATTAGGCCCAAACTGTGCATCAATTAGGGTAAGTTTTAGGTTTAGTTGATGGAAACCCTAATTTTAGAAATGAAAGTTATGCGAAAGATGAATTTCACAATTGGGCCCAAATTAATCCTTTAATGGATGGCCCTGTGCTGTGCAATTACGTGTCAATTAAGCTTGATTTAAATCTGATTTGGCTTCAATTTGGGGTAGATTTCAACGCTAAACCTTAAACAAACTCCAAGATAACTTTTGTTTATTTACTTGAACAATAATTGTGAAATAAAAACTGTACAAAAATATGCTATTTTAAATCTCGGTTCTGTTACTTTCATTTATTTTTTTTTATCTTTTTTGTTATTTACTTATACAAATAGCATGAATAAAATGGTACCAAAAATTTTAAATCTTAATTCTAACACTTTATTTTATTTTATTTATTTTTGTAGAATCCAGTGTACAGTTTGGTAGTATTTGATTTAGAAGGCAACGCGATTCCAGTCGCGTGGATCATTACTCCGAATTTTGCAAATAGAGAGATTCATAAATGGATCGGAGCGCTTTACAACCGGGCCCGCACCAAGGATGCCAGCTGGCAGCTTGGCGGCTTTGTTTCTGACGATCCGTCAGCCGATCTGTTCATAATCAGGTAATTAAAGAAAATTTGGGGAAGTTATATGTATAGGGAAATTGCAAAAAGGCCCCTGCGTTATGCCTAAAGTAAAAAACAAAACTGTTTTGAAAGACTATTCTCTTTTGAAAATTGCAAAGATTAAAATAATATGCCGTTTTCATCCTGCCAAAAGAGTATTGAATTTATCCTTTGAAAACTTGAGACTATGTCGAGTTTATCCTTCTGAAATAAAAAAATGTTGAATTTGTCCAAATCTAGTTACTAAATTACTAATAATGCTGAATTTTTCTATGATAGAAGATCAGGTAGGTAATTTAGTACCTTGATAATACTAGTATTCTTTTTTTTTTTTTTTTTGGATTTTGGCCAGAACTTGATATTTAAGCCTTATATGGTACACTAAATACTATATAAATATGATACTGTACTGTATAAGCCTAAATTTCACACTATTTCAATATGTCTGAATTTTATGAAATAGTTTCCTAATTTAAATCTTAACCACAGGGAAATATTCCAATGCTCGGTCCTAATATCCTTCTGGCGCGTCAGACACGCATGGCACAAAAATATTATTAAAAAATGCTCAAAAATCGAGACTCGCGCCGAAATAATGAAAAGACTCGGCGAAATTGTGTACGAAATTTGCAGCGGTTCTTCAAATTCAAGCGATATTTCATTATTTGAGGCCTTTATACAGGAATTTTCACATTGCGCTGAATTTTCGGAGTATTTTAAGGCCACTTGGTACCCTAGACTTGGTCAGTTAAACCCTAAACATATGGGCTTTTATTTTTCATTATTTAAAATTTGAAAACTCCTAATGTTTAAATTATACCAAAAAAAGAAGAAGAAAGAATGCAAGTATTGTAATATTATATTGCTGCTGGTGCAATATAAATATCAAGATTTAGTATTTACGAACCCTAACCTTAATTTTCATTTCTTAATATTTGAAAACTTCCAAGTTTCAAAGAATCAAATTACACCCTAAAAAAATGAAAACATCAACAACCAAACTTTTTCACATGTACAAACCCTAACCCTAATTTTCCTTTTTTCTTACAGCCTCATGGATTCAAGCCCTAAAATATCTCCCAATCGCCACGTCAGAAACTTCCTCAGCCCTAGAAAACTACCACCGTCTCTTAAATCTCCGCCTCATAAACCCTAAAACTGACACAGAAATATACCAAAACCGTACCGACTGGCTGGTACACGAATTATGCACAAAAGTCCACTCGTATTTCTGGCTTGACAATTTCCCCCAAAAGGACTCTTTTTCGCGATACTCAAAAACCGAATGGAAAAATCATTCCACTCCTTTTCAAGAAGCTTTAACGATCCCAATTGCAGATGTTACAATCGAAAATAATTGCAGGCAAGGCCGAGTGGTTTGTCAGAAAGACAGAGACAAAAAACATTGTGTGCGAAATATTAATATGTTGGATTTTGCGCTGTGTGATTGTGGGTTTTCAATGGAGGGGTATATATGTAAACACGCGGTTGGGTTGATTAGGGTTTGTAGAGAGAGAGGGCTTGTGGGGAAGAGTTTGAGTAGGGTTTGCTATGAGCGTGCTTTGAGAAGCGTGTTGGAGTGTGGAGAGAGAGATTCGCTGGTGAGGGACCATGTGATTGGGTTTATGGTTAGAGTTAGGGCTCAGTTGGGGTCTTTGTTTGAGGAGAGAGAAAGGGAAGAGAGAGAAAGAGAAAAGAGAGAAAGAGAGAGGAAGGAGAGAGAAAGAGAGGAGAGAGAAAGAGAGTGGAAGAAGGAGAGGGAATCGGATGTTGAAGAGATAGAAAGAGAGAGAAAGAGGGAAAGGAAATCAGATCCTGAAGAGAGACAAAGAGAGGGAGAATCGGGCTTTGGAGAGACAGAAGGAGAGAGAGAATCGGGTCTTGAAGAGAGAGAAAGGGAACGGAACTCGGCACCTGAAGAGAGAGAAGGAGAGAGAGAATCGGGTCTTGAAGAGAGAGAAAGTGAACGGAACTCGGCACCTGAAGAGAGAGAACCGGTTCCTGAAGGGATAGAAAGAGAGAGAGAATCGGATCCTGAAGAGAGAGAAAATGGTGGTAATAATTTGGCGGCAGAAAATGTAATAGAGAGAGAGAATGAAGGTACTGAGAGAAATGGTCGCACGGATATCGATGTGGATGCAACACCGATGGATCTCGATCTGCCAGCTGGCGATGAATCAGTAGTTCAAAAAGCTGAAACGAAAGAAAATGAGAATCCAGAGGCAGAAAAAATTTCAGAAAAAGTGAAGGGTTTCTGAAAAGTTAAATGAAAAGGATCGTCCAGAAGGTTCTATAGACGAAAGGAACAAAGATTCTATGGATACGGAAGAATTTAGTGGTCCCCAAAAATCGATTGAATTAGTTCTACAAAAATGTAACAGTATGAAGAAAGCTGATGTGGCAATAACTAACGTCTAGAATCAGTTACTAATTTTCATTTATATGTAATATGCCATTTTGTACAAGATGATATAGAGAGGCACAAAATGGTATATTGTTATTTATTAATTATAAATTCAAATAGTATGATAAATTTTATATTCGCAGGGATCTGTCTTTCTCCACCTTTATGTGAATAATCAGTTAGGTATAAGGATTGATTAAGATGTTTTTGTTTTTTATTTTCAGATTTTAGGGTTGAATTAGCTGTTGTATAGTAGGTTGGTGGTTTATCTATTTGTATTTCCAGCATTTGTTGGGCAGTAGTGCTGATTTAAGGAGAACATTATTTACTATATTATTTCTATTTGTTTTGTTTCTTTTTATTTCTTGGATTTTTGGAGAGGCCATTGGAGTATTTTTTTCTTGTTTTGATCACTAGTAATCCTTGTAGTTTTGATCCCAAACATTTTCCTCACATATTATTTATTTTCATCTCCTCTCTTCTTTAAGAAGAGTTTCATATATAAATCATATGAAATCTCAAAGTGCCATGCATGTTACATTATTGTATATCTTAATCTAGGCAGATCCCCCCTCACCAGATTGATTCACGTCAGCTCTTTTAATCCTGGCCTTCAATCCAAAATCGGACGGTCCAGTCTTCTCTACTATTCTTTTAATTTATTTTATTCTGAGCGAAGCAGAGTTTACCTCCTCCTCCTTCGTCGTGGCTTCTCCCAAAAGAAACCTTATCCTCTCTCCCTCTCTCCCCGCGCTATCTCCGCTCTCCGCCTAGGCTGTCTGCCGCCTGTTCTCTCTGCCTACGCAGTCCCCGCCTGCCCTCTCCCTCTCTCGCCGTCTCATCTCTCACTCTCGACCATGGCCGGTCGAGGTCTTCTTTCTATCTCGCCGCCGTCCTTTCTGCAGCTCTGCTTCCCAAGTTATTGAAGGATAATTTCATATCCAATTATAAGGTACATCTATTTGGAAGATTTTGTCAAAAACAAATTAATTTTTTCGATTTTAATCCCTCAATTTCTAAGAATGTTAGGTTTATATGATTTGCTTAATCTGTCTTTACGACAGGCAAAAGTATACCCTTTTTCTACTTTTTCTAAGCTAATCTTCTTCGGCCCATCCGGCCGCCGGTCTTCTCCGGCGACGACTCCGCCAAGATTCCGGTCGGAGGTCATGGCCGTCGCCAAGGATATCCTCTATTTCGCTGGCCCAACCACAAAGGCAATTTTGTCTATCGATTTCAAGGTTTAGGGTTTTGTATAGCTGAGAATATGACTAATTTGTACCTTTTTTCATTTGTTTCCGTGTGGCCAAAGATTGCCAATTCAGTAAAATAAAAAAAAAACTTCTTAGAAATTTCACATTTTCGTTTACCCTCTAAATGCTCAGCAATATGGCAGGACCTATTCACAATTTGCAATATTTTCATGTGCAGCCAGAAAGTTCTATGCCAGCTGGCGAATCCGCGTTGGATATAGTGGGGGTATTTCCTGATGAGGCTTTATCCACTGCTATGAGCTCAAAGGCCAATCTATTGGGCAAAATTGGAGGGTAGTTAAACTTTATCTTTTTCTCTCTAATTATATATGGTAATTAGTTGTACTAACTCAAACTTGTGAGGTTTAGTTTAACCAGATATGATTGTGTTTACTGTTTTTAGATAATTTTACACAAGGCTGAGAGGCTGGACTTCTCCAGTTGATTGAATCATCTCAAGCCGGATCCTGAGACTGAACTTCTCCAGTTTCGAGAAACATCTCCAGCCTGAAACTGAGACTGGCGGGACCACTGCTAAGAGGTCAGATGTCGATTAGGCGCCATTGAAAGGTAATTTATCTTCTAATCTCCGGTTATATATATGATAATTAGTATTATTTACTCAAATTGTGACATTATAAGATTTGATTGTTTTTATGTTTGTAGGTAATTTTGTAAACCTTAAACTAAACTGGACTTCTCCAGTTATTAGCTAGCTGGTCTTGGTGTCTTTCCTGACCTTGGCCCACCACAAGTATGCTTATTATATTCATGAATTTTGGATATTTAAAATTATTATTTTTAATCAGGTTAGTGACATAACAATCATTTTTTTTAAATGATTTTAGTTATTTTATTACTCTGTAGGAAGAAATAGCTGAAAGAGTCAATCTCATGGTTGTTAGAGAACTTACTGGATGTGAACATAATTATTAGAAGGGAAAAAAAAATATTGTTTACTTGGACTGTAATATTATCTAAATCAAAATTTTTTATAATTTCATTTTGTAGAAATATTTTTTGGCAAACTTCTGGGTTTCATAACCAAAGAAAATATAGAGTATATTGGTTTTAATGTTGAAAATCACTATTTTTTTTTCTTTTTCAAGTAACAAGTTAATTTAAAATATTAATTTTTTTTTATCAGACTGAAATTGATCGGATTGCACGTTAATCATTTGAGGTTGCTAGAGAAAAGAAATGCAAAACTTTTCTAAGTTGATAAACTCGAGTGTAAGTTATTTATTCAATAATTCCATTTTTTCATATATTTATTTTTAATTTATAAATCAAATTTTTTAATTACTATAGCTTTCTCATCCGAATATCCCTATGCAGAATTATCACACATGCATGTAGATCTCCAAATAGGCCCCTTTTCTACATATGTGATTATATCGTTATGAAAGAGCAGTATTTAAAACATCTGAAGTATTTACAGATGTAAATAACAAGCCAAGAGCACTCAGAATGGAAATGGAGGAAAGAATTAAAAAATTAGCTAGCATGTACAAATTCATCTTATTTTAATTCAATTTAATTTTTTATATTATTATTTTATTTTAATAACATTATAATTATTTATTATAACATTATTTTAATATTATAATGAATAATTATATGAAAAGATTATTTTAATTTAATTATTTTATTTTTATGTAATTAGCCAGCGGGTACAAACTTATCTTTCTATATAATTATTTTATTTTAATTTACTCATTTCATACAATTTATTTAATACTATATATATAATTTATATTTTTTTATTGTACAGGTTGAAAGCGACAGATGTGAATATGTCAGCCTGATAATTTTCTAAATTAATGCATGGTGCGAAATTTAAATTTGCAAATTTTTAGGAAAGAAATCTCTCTCTCTCTCTCCAAGTTCTCCAATGGCTCCAAACTGGAGAGAAGTTCAAATCTTATAAATCCAGGTATTTTTATCGAAACAATTTAGGATCAATTTGCTTAATTTTGTCCCTAATTTAGCTTTAATTAAATTCAACTATTTTAATTTCCTTAAATATCTTATTAATTTTTATTCTACCAGTTTTAATAAATGTCTTTTGGAAAGAAGGCAAAATAGAGGAGGCATTAGAAACGGTGAAGGAAATGGAGAGGAAAGGAATCGTGGGAACTGCAAGTCTTTATTACGAGTTCGCAGGTGTCTCTGTACAGCTGGCAGATTGCAAGAAGCTCTTGTGCTATTATATTATATTGTATAACTTAATCCCGGCGGGCCTCTTCCTCCAGAGTGAGCCACGTCATTCTTTTAATTCCCACCTTACAATCAAAATCAGACGGTCAACCGCCTTTCATATTTTTTTTTCTTTGGAGTCTCCGTCTCTCATCTCTCCCACTCTCTCACGTTCTTCTCTCCCTTCTCTCTCACTTCGCCTCTCCCTCTCTCTCTCCTCTCTTCGTCTCTCCCTTTGTGGCGCGAAAGCTCACTCCGCTTCTCCCTCTCTCTAGCGAGATGAACCCCTCTTCGCCTCTTGCTCGCTTTCTGTCTCGCAATAGACCACGCTGGCTGGGGTTTCGAATGCTCGCTTTTCCTCTATAGGTGCGAATTTATGAATTTTGGATGAATTTTGAATGAATTTTGATTGAATTTTGAATGGATTTTGACTCTTTTTACTGATTTTCCTCTCAA
This sequence comes from Juncus inflexus, assembly GCA_024447665.1. Taxonomy (NCBI): domain Eukaryota; kingdom Viridiplantae; phylum Streptophyta; class Magnoliopsida; order Poales; family Juncaceae; genus Juncus; species Juncus inflexus. Next base: position 3,783,217 of record JAJHPC010000020.1, read on the forward strand.
TTTACTGAATACTTATAGTGAGGTTGATTTTGATTGACTGAATTAACTTAATTTGGGTTAGTTATGTTGTAATATCGCTGAATATGCTCTACTTAGGGTTAGCTGAAATTTGCCCAAAATTATTAGTCAGGTTAAGCTGAATTTGGGCTGATTAGCGTTAATTAAGCTCATTTTTTGTTTATTATCACCGCCAGAATTTAAGGTTGAATTTCTGCTTATTTTTATTTTTATTTTAATTTACTAATTTTTTTTTGTTGCTTAGTAAGGGCTTCATCAAATAATACTAATACGGATTTGCCGCCAATATCGGATCTGTTCTAGACTTGCTTTAATGTACTTAACAATACTGAAAAGTATGTATGATTTATGCACTTAGACCCTTACAATAAAACATAATACATAATCTACATTCAGAATTACTTTTTTTGTGATTTTTTTATCATTTTAGGGCATGCAATTTGGCGAAAAGTGCATTTGATAGGCAATTTTTGAGCTGGACACGTTAAATGAGGAGTCGTATAATGATTCAACGCATATTACGCAGCTGTTTCGCGACAATCTTACACTTTGGACCTTGCAATTGCCTGATGAAGGTATTGTAAAATTATCATTTTAGTCCTTGCAAAAGTTTGTTATTTCATTATAAATAGGATTGTGTAACTCATGATTTTTAAAACCTTTACTGCAAATGATTTGGTGGTGAAAAAGGGTGCTGAAAAGTCTTTATTTAATTGTTTTTATGAATGACTTTGGCAAACCCTTAAATTGCATAGAAGAAAATACATATTGAAAAAACCTGATTGTTTTTATTAATACGCGCATATTTTTTGATGAAATACCAGTACGAATCGGAAAGAAAACTGAATGAAAAAGTTCAGATATACAGTACCTCATATTTTACTTTTCAATGCTCCATTCTCAAAATTGACGCTAAACGCATTTATGAACACTTAGCTTGCTTATTTATTTTGGCATAACTAAAAAATTTATTTTGGTTTAAGTGAGTTCTATGCATCTATTTTTATTAATTCTGGATCTATCTTAACAAATCAATTGCACAGATGGTTCATAAAATCCATATCTGTTTAGATTCTTGAAACTAAAACTGGATATGTTGCAGTAAGTTAAGTTTCCGTAATGTTGCTTCTTTTTATTTTCTTATTTTGCAGTTTGTATGGAAGGATATGGGATTATGGAAACTGATTGAGCCCAAAAGGGGTGCATATTTGCTTATGGTGCAAAATTAAACTGCTTCGGAAGAAAATGACCTTGAAATAAAAATGCATGGTCTATAATCTATATGTTGCTATCAGCTGGAATGGACCTGGTGTAATATCTACTTTTAGGGGTGAAAATGGATAAGATAATATCCGACCGACCTGTATTCGTATCCGCAAAATATTCGTATTCGAAAAAAATTATCCGTATTCGAACGGATACAAATACGGACATGGTAATGAGTTCGGCATATAATATCCGAACGGATATGGATAATATCTGTATCCGGATAAGTATAATCCGAATAATATTCATTTTCGGATATTTCACTATATATTGAATATGAATATACATATATACATATATATAATGATAATTTTTAAAATATTTTAGCAATTTTATCTTTTTTTAATATGAATAATGATATTTATTCAAATCCATCAATTTAGTTATTATTATTTTGAAACTTGTTATGATTTTATTATTTTTGTTGTTGTTAATAATGAAATATATATTTGATAAAAGACACAATCCATTAAAAAATGGATATCTGATAAATATCTGTATTCATATTCGTATCCGGTAATATCTAAACCGGATCCGTATTCGCATCCGTATTCATATTCGGATCCGAGAAAAAAATATGAATACAAATATGATAAGACCCCGATCCGAACCGTATCCGAACCGTTTTCATCCCTATCTACTTTGCATTTGGAGCTTCATTAAAGGTGCAAATATGAAATAATTCTGAGATATAACTTTTTAGGGATATTTGTAAAAAAGCCCCTGCATTATGCCTAAATTGCAAAAGAGCCCTTGCATTATTGCTATAATGTGTACGGTTGGAACGGTGGTCGGTCAATGAACGAGCGCCCGGGCGCCCCATTGTTTGTCCAAAACGGTGTTCGGTCCCGACCGACGGTCGGTCGGCCCATCGTTTTTCAAAAACGACGGTCGTTTTTGGGGCCACGCTCGTGGTGGGAAAACATGTAGTAACGCATGGCAAAAAAGTCCCCACCTTCAGATTGAAGCTAACACCGTTAGTAGTTTAATCATATCAAATATTTTTTTAACAATAATTAACATTTCGTTTCAGAAAAATATTTTTCTCAAAAGTTATTTTTAATAATTATTATTAAGGAAAAAAATTGAAAAAAAAAATGTTTTAGAGAATAAAAATTGTTTTGAAACATGTTTTTTTAACTAATTGTTTTAGCGAAAAATAATTTATAAAAAAATATTTTTCTCAATAAAATATTTTTTTTTTTTTTTTCGAAAAGAAATATTTTTTGTGAAAAACAACTTTTTCTTAAAACATGTTTTCTACAAAAAATTATTTTCTGAAATTTCTTTTCCAAATTATATTTTTAAGAAAAATATTTTCAAAAACTAGTTTATGGAAAAAAAATTTCAAATTTTTTTTTATGAAAATATTTTTTCAAAAAATATTTTTAAGAACAGTTTTTAAGAATAATTTTTGTAAGAAAAATATTTATTGAAATAAAAATGTTAATTAATACTTAAAAAATAATTTACAAGTGATTAAAGTACTAAAACTAATGGTGTTAGCTTCAATCTAACCGTAGGTTTTTTTTTGCAATTATGGGAATAATGCAGGCGTTTTTTTTGCAATTTTCGATAATGCAGGAGCTCTTTTGCAATTTAGGCATAATGCAACGGTTTTTTTGCAAATTACTTTTTTATTTTGATCTATTATAGAGATTTTTTTTTAGTTCCATAGACTTACCCCCCTAAACCCTGTTTCTTTTCTTTTTTTAGGTCATATGTCCATACTTGGAAAATCTCATTATAGCTAGGGCGTTTACTAAGTGCAACTGGTCCAATTATTGTACGTGCGTTTCTGGTAAAGCTTGGCGCAGATAAAAACCTTGGCGGGATTGTTGAGGGGGAATCCTTAATGAATGATGTAATTAAGTTACCATTTTGGTTTATTTATTTTAATTTTGTTTATTATTGAGTAGCTTGACTTGTGAATAGTTTGATATAATCACTGGACTGTGGTTGTTGTTCTTTCATAATAAGTGGTTGTGGGAAAAAATTTCAACAAAGGGTTGTAATAAAGTTTCTCTTTCAAGTTTGTTTGGCACTGGGTACTTCTTTAATCAATATAGGCATAATTCAGAGTATTTTTTTTGTAAATTTCTCTTTATTTAATTTTGACTCTCTTAACATTGTTTTCATTTCAGTTATGCATATCACAATTATATATAATTGCAGTATGTTGAAACAATTAGAATTTTTTTATTATCAATCTATAGTGAAAGATATGTTGATACTAATTAATTTAATTGGAAAAAGAACTAGCATAGTACTATTCATTTTTATTATTGTTTAATATAATTATTGCTATGGTCTAATTTTTCTTGAAATAAGCTTTCATTATAAATCTCATGCAACGCGCAAAGCGTTTGCTAGTTTCCTATAAAGTTAAAAACATTATATCTTGTGATATGGAACATCTTGGCAGAAAGAACAATCTTTTAGTGTATCCTTGAAAATTGCCAAAATATCATGACTATCTTTATAAGGGGCTCATATCCTGTTAAATTAAATTTATCTTTGTAAGGGGCTCAATGGCGGAGCTTTATTCAGATCGAGGGGGGCTATGAACATGAACCCTCCAAGATTTTTAATTAAGTAGTATATTTTATAAAGATTTAGTGTATAAAATTCGAAAACTATTAATATTTATGTGTATTGATTCCTCTAAAATTTTATATAAGCATAGTTAGTGGTGTAAAAAAAAATTCTGTCCCGCCACAGAAGGGGCTCATGGTGTACCCTGCTAAACACATGGTTCATCATGAACTATGTGTTTCTCAAAATACATATTGTTTCATCAGTCATGCAGAAAACATTTCCCACATCAAATGGTGGCATTTAATGTAATCAAACAAAAATAACTCAAAGATATCTCTCTTTTACTGAAATGAAACATGAATTTTCTCACAAATATATTGCTTGTAAAAATGAATAAATTAGTAAGCTTTTATTTTTCTCAAGTCATTGGAAGGAATAAAAAAAATATGTCATTGATGTGTTTCTGCGACGGTTCGCATCCAAAGTCTCGTTAATTTTACCCTTAAGATTATTGATCGGAATACACCCTTCTTGAACCGAATATTTCCCCCAGATACATGAGCCATGAATATCTTCAGTCATCTCATTCAATGTCAACTTACTGATGTCTGGTAACCCAAGAGCTGAGCACACATCGGAAACAAAGAACGGGAATGGTTTTTCCTAGCATTTTTTCTAATAATGAAAGATCCGTTATCAAGCATCGCCGGTTAGAAAAACCCGGTTCATGCCCATTTTGGATAGGCTCTAAAAAAGAAAGGGTTTTTTTTTTCAAGTTGAGAACAATGATTAAGAATCTGATTCATTCTAATTATTTCAATGAAATCCCAGAAATCTTTTTTTTTGTAAGCACGTTACACTAATAATTCTTTTGGTGTGGCATATTTTTTAAGAAAATTGGTTCTGACTTGTCTTTCTCAACATTGATTTTTGTTGATTTTCCTATTAAAAATAAAAATTAAATTGTAAAAGCAATCAGTTTCGGAGTGAGTTTGTTGATAAAAGAACAATACATTATGCAGAGATTTACCTTTTGGGATTGAATCCTCTCTTTTTTTTTATCTACTGAAAAAGTATTAAACTAAAGAAAATATGATTTTTTTTTTTTTTGAAAAACAGGATGAACAGTAAAAAACCCGGTATGGAATTCACAATTACCTTCGTGTGAAATTTGAATAATTTACAGCTTTGATAGCCAAATTTCGTTCATAATTGAGATAGTTTTGATACTACGTTTAATGAAGAACATTTGATCAGGGAGGATAAACTAAAGGTCCTGGTTTTGAAGGATTGCTTAGCAATAATAATCCTGGTTTTGAAGGATTGCGTTAATAATTCACACGTAAAATGGAAAACGAAAACAAATGGCCCATGCAGGTTTCGAACCTGCGACCTTCGCGTTATTAGCACGACGCTCTAACCAACTGAGCTAATAGGCCTTCTTGTTCGCATTAAAATTAAATAATTACTAATCCTAATATTTCCCCCTTTTTTTTTCCTGAACAATTGGATCCGATAGAGACCCGACCAATAACATACCTACTTCGCCTCCTTGACTCATGCCAGTCAAGATTTCACATCAGAGAGAGTCTAAATTTACATTTACTTATCTTTCTCAGAAAAATATAACAAAGAATTTACTGCCAACTTCAACTTGTTGATTTTTCTTTTCGACTAATGGAGACAGATATCTACCAAGCCAAGACCAACTTCTTACTTGGTATGCATGGAAAATTTATGCGGAGAGATTTGAAATCATGATGATTGAAGTGCGTATATTACGCGCACCCAACTAGATCGTGACACGGTGATTTTTTTTACTAGTATGCAACCCTTAAGTGTACCGAGATATGTATTGTTTTGGATATATGCTTATACATTATTTTGGTAAAATATGTCTTGTTTTTTAATATATACTAGGTTATTGCCCACGCTACGCTGCGGGTTCTTAAAATCTTGTTATTTACTTTAACCATATAAATGAATTACATTGATTATTAAGATTCACATTAAACACAATAAAATTTCTCTTATGAATATAATCAACAAAAATTATAGCATGAGGATAAACAAATTAAACTTTACAAATCCAAATATAATGTTAGAAACCATAAATAAGATCTAAATTTAAATCATGGTCACATATTCTAACATTGCACGCATATCAACTAAATTGTGAGTTTGCAAGACTCTATCAATATAGTTTTTATGCATTAATACTCAATATATGTAGAATGAATTTGCACTCATCAAAGACTGAAATCTTAGTTTCTCTCACCTTATTTTAACTGTTTATCCTATATATTAGCAAAACATATTAGAATAATAAAATATAAAAGTTGAGGTTACAACTTCAAATATTTACCAGTCATCAAGGAGTAAAATTTGATGCAGGTCATATATTTGACATAAAATTTGAGCAAAACTAATAATCATGAATTGCAAGAAAAATATGTATTTTTTTTACTAAAGGGAATTGTCATTTCTCTGTGCATATGAAATGACGGTTCTTATTTGATCCATAACATGGACAACACCATAAAAACAAATCAAAATACTACACATCTCTTTCATAATTAAATTTTCAAAACATAAAAAAAATAAAAAACAATAAAAGGCTTATAAACAACCACATCTCACATATGAATGGTTGACAATTGGGGCCTACGTGGCCCCTTGATGAAATCCAAATCCAACTGCCTCAATATGGGGGGTTAATTGTTTTAGATTTTATATTTTGTTTCTGCTTTTTGTTATGCCTTTTGAATATTTTATATACCCTTTTTCGTATTTCTGTAAATTATTTCACACAAATATTGGGGTTGGGGTTTAACGTTTCCTTGAGAATGCCGTAATATAATAATAAAAAAATTATTGGGTTTAAATATCTTCTTAATTGGTAGTTGGTATGCATATCTTCTTACTTGGTAGTTGGTATGCATGGAAAATTTATGCAGAGAAACTCGAAATCATGAGTTAAGTGTACCGAAATATATATCGTTTTGGTAAAATATAACATGTTTTTGAATATATACTGCTTTAATTTTTTTATACAGTGTTTTAAATATATACGATATTTTTGTTTTTATATACTATGTTTGAATATTTCATATACTATTTTGGATTCATACATACTGTTTTACACTTTTTATATGTTGCTTTAGTACTTGAGAATTCCGCAGCACACAATTAGGTCCCATTCATTTAATCTTACTCTAATTTGTGTGTCAGCTAAAAGAAAAAAAAATAAAAGCTAAAAATGATCACAAAAACTGCACATACATTTGAACCAGGAAAGTGGCCAAGGACTAGAGTCCTCAAATTATGCCTAAATTGTAAAAAAAAAAGCTCAAAACATTCAAAATACAATCACTGGTACTAATTTAAATCAATGCATCTAAATCCGTGTATGCATGGTTTGGTGCTAATTCTATTAGCTACAGGGTTTGTGTGGTTAGGTTGTGACTTTTTTTAGTCATGAGAAGTAGGTGCCAACAACATGTTCTGCACCTATTTTTTTTTTTTTTTTTTGATTAAATAAGTTCTGAACCTATTTTAACTTTCTTTTTCAGATAATTCTAACATCTTGGTAGTTACAATTGAGAGGAAGTCCAAGTTAGAATAATTTATGATTTCCCTTCTAATTTGTCATACTCCAATTATCTTGACCTACCCACATCTCTTCTATAAATTCATTCTTCCTTCTCACCTCAAGCCACAACGCACCACTCTATCCTTTAGTTCTTTCCTTAAGTTGAACATTTGCAAACCTTTAGTTCAACAAGAGACAGTCATGGTGGCCACGGTAGAAGAGATAAGGCAATCACAACGTGCTCAAGGCCCGGCAACCATACTGGCGATTGGCACTGCTACACCTGCTAACTGTATATACCAAGATGACTACCCTGATTACTATTTTCGTATCACGAAGAGCGAACATATGACTGAACTGAAGGAAAAGTTCAAGCGCATGTGTAAGTGACAAGCTTTAGCTCTATTTCCATATTATTATTGAATGCAAAAAGTTATTATTATTATTAGCGATAGTAGTAGAGAGATAGAAACTAACTAACTACGACATAGTTGTAGTTCATTATAAGAGACTAATATTTCTTTGTTGTACTTTCAGGCGACAAATCGGCGATTAAGAAAAGATACATGCATTTGTCTGAGGAGATCCTGGCTGAAAACCCGAATATGTGTGGCTACATGGAGCCATCATTGGACGCGCGTCAGGACATTGTTGTGGTGGAGATTCCAAAATTGGGAAAGGAGGCTGCTGTCAAAGCCATCAAGGATTGGGGTCAGTCCAAATCGAAGATCACTCATCTAATCTTCTGCACCACAAGTGGTGTTGACATGCCAGGAGCTGACTATCAAGTCACCAAGCTCCTTGGTTTACGACCATCTGTTAAACGATTCATGATGTACCAGCAAGGGTGCTTTGCGGGAGGTACGGTTCTTCGGATGGCTAAGGATCTTGCTGAGAATAACCGTGGGGCAAGAGTGTTGGTGATCTGCTCAGAGATCACTGCTGTCACCTTCCGAGGACCCTCAAAATCACATCTTGATTCGTTAGTCGGGCAAGCACTTTTTGGAGATGGTGCGGGTGCTCTTATTGTTGGTTCCGATCCTGACACAGCTGTCGAGCGGCCATTGTTTCAATTGATCTCAGCTGGACAAACAATCTTGCCTGACTCAGCAGGGGCCATCGACGGTCACCTTCGTGAGGTGGGCCTTACCTTCCATCTCTTGAAGGATGTTCCTGGGCTTATCTCGAAGAACATTGAGAAGAGTCTTGTTGAAGCTTTCACGCCACTTGGTATTATAAAGAACAAATTCTTCATTGTTACTTTTTTATATTAATTAAAACTATACATTAATTATTGGCTCTAACAAAATATTTTTCTTGTGTTTATATTGGCAGGTATTAATGACTGGAACTCAATCTTTTGGATTGCGCATCCTGGAGGTCGTGCAATCCTAGACCAAGTGGAGGAGGAACTTGAGCTACAGAAGGAGAAGATGCAGGTAACGAAGCACATATTGAATGAGTATGGGAACATGTCTAGTGCATGTGTTTTATTCATCCTAGATGAGATGAGAAGACGTTCAGCAGAACAAGGCAAGGCTACTACCGGCGAAGGCCTTGAGTGGGGAGTGCTTTTCGGTTTTGGCCCAGGTCTTACAGTGGAGACAGTAGTTTTGCATAGCGTTCCCATTACTGCATAATAAAAGTTTTTTTTCCTGCATAATAATAGTTAATTCCAGGCTCATTAGAGAATGATATGATATGATGGAATTTGAGCATGTATTAAAATTAAATTGGTATTTCTTTGATGTAAGTTTATTTTACCTTATTGTTGGAAATATTTTCCTTTACTTTTTTAAGTAGAGAGGAAAATTAAACTGCAATTCAGATGAAGAAGACTAGCAAGAGATAAATCTACATTTCTTTTCAAGAACAAGTATATCTATGTGTGTTTATAATGAACAAGTATATCTTTTGTGTTTTTAATAGTAGACAGTTTTAGTATGCCTTTTTTCAATCAATCATTTGTGTAATATAAAATTTAAAAGATAATCATTTTTTTAATAATATCTAATTTATTTAAATAAATCATCAAAATTGTGTACTCATGCCTTATAGATGTGAAATATTATTTTGAGGACATGTTGAACTATGTTTTAGGGAAATTATATGCTATGCTTGCTACCCAAAGTATAAAATGAGTGGCTGTAATTTTCTTACACTACTTAATCAGATGGCTATTATTGATTGAAAAAACCCCTAGCCGGTTATTTATAATACCAGCCGGTTGCCTCTCTCTCAAATCCATATAAAAGAGTAAATTGTTAATTATTCCTTGCTATAGCATTCTCTCTCTCAGCTCGCAAAACCCTTGATCACGGTGGGGAATCACCTATTCTCTCAAGAAGGCCGAGATGTAAAACTTGAGCTTTGAATCCTAATTCTAACTGTGTTCTCTCCTTAGTTGACTTGGTGAAGTCTGATGGAAAGTTCATCTCTTGCTCTCGCCCCTTCTCCCTGCCTTTTTCTCCCCTCAACGACTCAATGATTGCCATAAACTTTTTGAAATAAGGAATTAGTGGCTCGGAAAGTGGACGAAGCTCTACGACTGCAAGCTGCTCGTAAGTCCCTTTTTCATTTTGTTTGATCTCCTTTATTAGGGGTTAAATATGAAATTAGGTTCTTTTGATTAATGAATTTGTTAATTAGGGTATTCTCTGGTTCTTTTCTGGTGTATACTTTAATCTTAATTTGTCTGATTGGGGCTAATTGAAGCATAATCATGTTTAGCGGAGGCTCAATTGTGGATGAATTAGGGTTTTAAATGATTAATTTGGGTTGTTTAGGTTGGAATTAGTGTAATATCTTTCAGTACCATCTTAGACTTCTATTTCATAACAAATTTGATTTGTTTTTTTTTTTTTTGTAGATATGAGATGTGGATCAAATACGACAAACTGAAACCAGGATGAAGGAAATGGAAAAGAAAGTTAAATTTGATTTAATTATTTCAGGGTTACCTTGATTTGCAAATTGTAATGAATTATTTATAAATTAGAATAGATTATTTTTATATTATGACGAAAATGTATGATATTTGAAATATGAATGAAATTTGTTAAGCTTAAAATTAAGTTCTGAATGTATGAAATGAATTTTTGTGTATGTGGATATTGTTTGGATGAATATGGGGCCAATTTCCTTTAAAAAAAGAATATGGTGCCAATTTAATTTTACCAGTGGTGGAGCCAAGTTCGAGCCGAGCTGGACCAGTTCGAGCTCGGCTTGGCTCGAGTTTTAACAAGATTTGAGCTCGGCTTGGAAAAAACTTAAGCCAGCTCAAGTCTAGTGTTTTTTTTTTTTTTGATAATTTTGTTAAAAAATTTGTTGTAAAACTCGATTCAACTCGACTTGGCTCGAACCAGCTTGAGTTTATGATTAAGATTTAAGATATGGTATAAATGTATAACGGGTCAAACTATGTAGCGGATCGAGCTCGAGCTCGGCTTGGTTTTGACTCGAGCTCAGCTCGGCTCGAATTCAGTTTAAGCTGTTTTCGAACGAGCTTTTTCGAGTCCAATTCAAGCAAGTTATCAAGCTACGAGTTTTCTTACCAGCCCTAGGTGGAGTGCTTGATTGGAGAGAGGGAAATATAATGGAGATGTAAGGCGGGCCCGTTCGGTAACATGGAATAAGAGTGAAAGAGTGGAAGAAGATGGAAGAAATTTACTTATTCAGCCGAATAAGAGTGGAAAAAGATGGAATAAAGAGGAACAAGAGTGGTTTAACTTTATTCCATGTGGGTGGTGGAAGAGTGGAAGAGATGTGGAATAAGAAGATTTTTCTTTCTTCTCTCTCCTCTTTCCAAATTAAATAAATATTGCATTAATTGTTTATTCTACTCTTCCACTTATTTATTGTGTTGAACAACTTTGAAATAAAATGGAAAATACACTCTTTCATTCTTCCACTCTTTCGCTATTCCACTTTTTGCCGAACGCCGCCGTAGATAATAAAATTTAGAGGATAGAAGGAGCATGATTTATGCCAAGAATTTGGAAACGTATCTTCTAAATAAGTGAGATAAAGGACCAAAATACCCCCAATTACTTGGATGGCTTAGATTAAATCGTGCTTAAAAATTAAAAAATACTTTGGGCAGGAGATAAGAGCTCATCCTTCATGAAATTAGTTTAGCAATTACATATTATTTGAGTTTAGAGAATAAAAGTGACGTGCTTATGAAGTCCAGCTAGCAAAATAGACTCGAATAGTTGAAATCACGATGGTTGGGGTGCGTCTATTAGGCACTCAACTAGATCATGATACATGGCGCTTTTGTTTTTGTACTTAGGGAATCACGTCATGCAATATCATGTCATTCTATCTTGACTTTAAGGCGGGCAAGAGCAAAATGTAGACAAAAAAAAAACAGCCATATATTTGAAGGGAAAGAGTCCTGAATTATGCCTAAATTACAAAACAAAATCAATTCCAAGACATTCAAAATACAATCAAACTATAGTTACTCCTCTAGTGGTATTAAAATTAAATCAATTTTTCTAAATCCATGTACAGAGTTTGTAAATGGTTAGGTTTCAATTATTGTAGTCATGAAGTAGGTGCTAACAACATGTTCATAGACTATTCTAACAATTTTTGAGACATTCAAGCATTTTTATGGTTGTTGTGCTGAGAGAAATTAGTCCAACTTTGAATATTATGAAGTCTCTTCCAGTTTGTCATACTCCAACAATCTTTACCTAACCTTCTATCTCCTATAAATCAACCGTCCCTTCTCTCAACTTATCACTCACTACATCCTTTAATATCCCTCAATTCTTAAGTCAAACCATCTCAACACATTAGTTCAACAAAAGCTTAGTCATGGCCACAGTGGAAGAGATAAGGCATGCGCAACGTGCTCAAGGTCCGGCAACCATACTGGCGATTGGTACCGCCACACCTGCTAACTGTGTGCAACAAGCTGACTATCCTGACTATTATTTTCGTGTCACAAAGAGTGAGCATCTGACTGAATTGAAGGAGAAGTTCAAGCGCATGTGTAAGTGACGACTTTAGTTAGCTCTAATATCTTTCACATTGTTATTGTACACCATAGTACCGTTGCGAGAGAAACTAAATAGTTGATGGAGAACTACAGACGATCATCTATTTCATCCTCTTTAGAGTGAACTCATATACCCTCTCTAATTTTTTAAATTAATCCTGCTAGATACTGAATTCGTATCCTCATCTATACAAAATGAAATAGTACCATAACCACTAGACTATTTTAGTGGTGGTAATATAACAAGACACTAATGTTTCTTCACTGTACTTGCAGGTGATAAATCAATGATTAAGAAGAGGTATATGCATTTGTCTGAAGAGATCCTGGCTGAAAACCCAAATATTTGTGCTTACATGGAGCCATCACTAGACGCACGTCAGGACATTGTTGTAGTGGAGGTTCCCAAGTTGGGAAAAGACGCTGCTGTTAAAGCCATCAAGGAATGGGGCCAACCCAAATCGAAGATCACTCATCTTATCTTCTGCACCACAAGCGGTGTTGACATGCCTGGAGCTGACTATCAAGTCACTAAGCTCCTCGGTTTACGTCCATCTGTTAAACGCTTCATGATGTACCAACAAGGGTGCTTTGCAGGAGGTACCGTTCTTCGGATGGCTAAGGACCTTGCCGAGAACAACTGCGGAGCCAGAGTGTTGGTGATCTGCTCAGAGATCACTGCTGTCACCTTCCGAGGACCCTCAGAATCGCACCTTGATTCCTTAGTCGGCCAAGCACTTTTTGGAGATGGTGCGGCTGCTCTTATTGTTGGTTCTGATCCCGATATAGCTATTGAGCGGCCATTGTTTCAATTGGTATCCGCTGGACAAACCATCCTACCTGACTCTGAGGGGGCCATAGACGGTCACCTTCGTGAGGTGGGGCTCACCTTCCATCTCTTGAAAGATGTGCCTGGGCTCATCTCGAAGAACATCGAGAAGAGTCTTGTTGAAGCTTTCACCCCCATTGGTATAAAAATATTCATTGCTACTTTTTGGTATTTATTAAATGCATATATTTTTTGTATTGAAAAAGAAAAATAATATTTTGAATATTTCCATTTGCAGGTATTAATGACTGGAACTCAATCTTTTGGGTTGCGCACCCTGGTGGCCCTGCAATCCTAGATCAAGTGGAAGCAAAACTTGCGCTGCAAAAGGAGAAGATGCACGCGACCAGACACATACTGAACGAGTATGGAAATATGTCTAGCGCTTGTGTGTTGTTTATCTTAGATGAGATGAGAAGGCGTTCAGCTATAGAAGGCAAGGCTACCACCGGCGAAGGCCTTGAATGGGGAGTGCTTTTCGGTTTTGGTCCGGGCCTGACAGTTGAGACAGTAGTCTTGCACAGCGTTCCCATTGCAGCACAATAAAAGAAAATTTCCGGGCCTATTTGGGTGATATGATATGATCGAATTTAAGCTAGTATTAAATTTAAAATTTTACATATAGATGTATTTATGTATTATTTTTTTCGAAAATTTTTCCTTTATTTTGTGAAGTAAAGATGAAAATTGTATTGCATTGTAAGTGAGAAGAAGAACGAGATGATAGTTGTATTTAAATCGTGATTTCTTTTCATTGAAAGACAAGTACATATTTGTGTTTTACTAATTGTATTGTTAATAATTGGTAGTCATAATTATGCTTTTTTTATTCAATCAATCATATGAGAAATAAAAATCTTTAAGATATTATTTTCTTAGTTTATTAAAAAAAAATCATCGAAATCGAGGTTGCATATAATTTGGATTTGGAGATTAATTCCACAGTGACATGTTATAGAGTAGAATCCAGCACGAAGAATAGATTGAGATAATCAAATCAGTTCAAATATTCGGAATAATGATAATTAGGAAGCATCTATTATGAACTCCCCTATAATATCGCAATTCACAACACGTGGTGATTTTTTAATGTACTATTATTTATTTAGATTCAAACTTGCCAACAATGGATTGAAATGCTAAATAGTACTTAATGCGTTTGCTGAAATTCGAACTCGAGACACTTCTGCAAAGTTAAAGAGTATTATTCGTTTGATTTAGCAAACTTTCATTTCAATGTACTATTTTTTTTTTTTGGATTTTAATTGCAGCACACTCTTATGTTGTGCGCGCAAGCTTCCTTGATCAAATTAAGTTACATTTGCAACCATCTTCGGATGGAGATTGAGAAAAAAATTAAAAAAAAAAACAAAAAAGAAAGTGGACCAACACAGTCCCTATCCTTGATTAATTACAAAAAGAATGAATTAAATGACAAAGCAAAATAAAATCAGAAAATAAAAGCAAAATGAAGAAGTAAAATGATCCAGCTTGCAATTCATTCAAGAGATCGTTATAGGACCCTGCCGTGTTATGTCCGGCCGCCCCCATTCTAGCCCAGCGGTATTGTTCCATTTCTTCCATGGCTTTCCTTAAAACCGTGGTGGTGTCTCTACTTGGTCACAAAAGGTCGGGTTGCACCTCCCTCTCCAAACCGAGAAAAATATTGATAGTGTAGTCTCGAGTTCATTTTCTCGGTTCTTCTTTCGTATCACATCTGATAAAGTCCATAGCGTACCGACCGTACCGGTAGTGTCTGCCCCCCACAGTAATGCAGTGAATTGACAGTCCGTGAAGAGATGTTGAATCGTTTTTCGACCTGGCAACACGAAATACACACATTTGCTAATATCCATCCTTTCTTTTGCAACACGTCTAAGGTCGGCAAAGCGTTACGCAATAATTTCCATCCAAACAATCTCAGTTTCGGTATTGTTTTTGCCTTCCAAACCGCATAAATTTCTCGATCCTTGATCCCTGCAAAAGATAGCAAATTAAACGCCATTTTTGTTGAAAATTTGCCGTCTTTCGTCCATCTCCACTTAATCTCATCATTGAAAAATTGCCGATTTCAATGTACTATTATGTACTTTTTTCGAATTGAAACCCCTAGGCAATACTATTATGCACTTATGTATACAAAAAATTATGTTGATTTGAACTTTTTTGTTACTTTTTTTTTTTTTGAAGTTTTAGAAGGCGTGCCTTCTGAGATACCATTAAATAATAAAAATTAAAGTACAAAAAAAATTTACAAATATTTAAGAGAAAAAAATAAAAATAAAGAAGATACAAGAGGAATGCCAACAACCACTCCATGAATAACAAACGCCTATTACATTCACTAAGAAAGAAAGAAAAAATGACGAATTCCTAAATTTGAGACCAAGCAAGAGCATCTTGACTGGCTATGCGGATGGCCGATGTTGGCGTAGGCATTGTGTTGTTGAGGATTTTCCCATTAGGAAGTTTCCAGATTTCCCAACAGGTAGCCAACCATTTAGAGTCCCAAGTCTTCTTCTGTTCCATAGAGTGGTCCCGTCGATTTTCTAGCTAGAGATGAAGGATAGATGGGAAGGAGGTTATACTGATTTTGATAATTTTATACTTGTAAAACAGTATACAAAAAATATTTATATATACGAGTTCTCATTTTATAAACTATTTTTATAGTTAATTAATTCCACTGTGTAATATCACGTCTCGTTTATTAATCCTACCAGTAACAACGAAAAGCTAAAAATGATCACAAAATTTGCCCATACATTTGAAGGAAGTAGGTGCTACATGTTTTTCATTTTTTATAACCAAATGATATGCAACCACTATTTTCAATTTTTTATATTCAGGAAGTAGGTGCTAGCTAACAACAATAAGGAAGCTAACAACATGTTCTTAATATATTTTCGTAGCAATTTTTTAGATATTAGAACATTTTTAGTAGTTATTGAACGAAATAATATAGTCCAAGTTGGAATATTAAAAGCCTCTTCAAGTCCATCATACTCCATTAAATTAGTTTTGTAGTCATGAACTAGGTGCTAATAACAACATGTGTTCATAACATATATTTTAAAAACTGTTGAGTTTTTCAAACCTTTTTGGTAGTTACTGAGGTAAATTAGTCCAAGTTTGAATGCTACCAAGTCTCTTCAAGTTTGACATACTCCAATAATCTTTACCTACCCTTATCTCTAGTATAAATCTCCCTTCTTTCACTCTCCTCATCACTCACCATCACTACTCCAGCCTTCAATTCGCAAGCAATAAATTTTTCAGACCCTTTAGTTCAACAAGAGATTAAGTCATGGCCACTGTGGAAGAGATAAGACAAGCACAACGTGCTCAAGGTCCGGCAACCATACTGGCCATTGGTACCGCCACACCTGCTAACTGCGTGCAACAAGCTGACTACCCCGACTATTATTTTCGTGTCACAAAGAGTGAGCATCTGACTGAATTGAAGGAGAAATTCAAGCGCATGTGTAAGTGTGACGACTTTATTTTGCTTTATTACCTTTCATATTGTTATTGTACAACACAGTACCGTTGAGATAGAAACTAATTAGAGTACAATTTACAGTACATTATTACCAGACACTAATGTTTCTTCACTGTACTTTCAGGTGATAAATCAATGATTAAGAAGAGGTATATGCATCTGTCTGAAGAGATCCTGGCTGAAAACCCAAATATTTGTGCTTACATGGAGCCATCACTAGACGCACGTCAGGATATTGTTGTAGTGGAGGTTCCTAAGTTGGGAAAAGATGCTGCTGTCAAAGCCATCAAGGAATGGGGCCAACCCAAATCGAAGATCACTCATCTTATCTTCTGCACCACAAGCGGTGTTGACATGCCTGGAGCTGACTATCAAGTCACTAAACTCCTCGGTTTACGTCCATCTGTTAAACGCTTCATGATGTACCAACAAGGGTGCTTTGCAGGAGGTACCGTTCTTCGGATGGCTAAGGACCTTGCCGAGAACAACCGCGGAGCCAGAGTGTTGGTGATCTGCTCAGAGATCACTGCTGTCACCTTCCGAGGACCCTCAGAATCGCACCTTGATTCCTTAGTCGGCCAAGCACTTTTTGGAGATGGTGCGGCTGCTCTTATTGTTGGTTCTGATCCCGATATATCTATTGAGCGGCCATTGTTTCAATTGGTATCCGCTGGACAAACCATCCTACCTGACTCTGAGGGGGCCATAGACGGTCACCTTCGTGAGGTGGGGCTCACCTTCCATCTCTTGAAAGATGTGCCTGGGCTCATCTCGAAGAACATCGAGAAGAGTCTTGTTGAAGCTTTCACCCCTATTGGTATCAAAATATTCATTGCTACTTTTTGGTATATATTAAATGCATATATTTTTTTGTATTGAAAAAGAAAAATAATATTTTGAATTTTGCAGGTATTAGTGACTGGAACTCAATTTTTTGGGTTGCGCACCCTGGCGGCCCTGCAATCCTAGATCAAGTGGAAGCAAAACTTGATCTGCAAAAGGAGAAGATGCATGCGACCAGACACATATTGAATGAGTATGGAAACATGTCTAGCGCTTGTGTGTTGTTTATCTTAGATGAGATGAGAAGACGTTCGGCAAAAGAAGGCAAGGCTACCACTGGCGAAGGCCTTGAATGGGGAGTGCTTTTCGGTTTCGGTCCGGGCCTGACAGTTGAGACAGTAGTCTTGCACAGCGTTCCCATTGCAACCCAATAAAAAAAAATTTTACGGGCCATACCATTTTGGTGATATGATATGATTGAATTTAAGCTAGTATTAAATTTAAAATTGCCTTTCTTTATATTTAGATGATATATTTCTTATATTATATTTTTCGAAAATTTTCCTTTATTTTGTGAGAGGAAGAAAATTGAAGTGCTTTGCAAGTGAGATGATAGTTGTATTTAAATAGTGATTTCTTTTCATTCAAAGACAAGTAGATCTTTGTGTTTTACTAATTGTAATATTAATAATTGGTAGTCATTATTATTCGTTGTTTTATTCAATCAATCATACGAGCAATAAAAATCGTTGAGATATCATTTTCTTAGTGTATTTAACAAAAAGTCTTCAAAATCAAGGTTGCATATAATTTTGATTTGGAGATTAATTCTACAGTGACATGCTATAAAGTAGCTAGAATCCAACATGCGAGAATAGACTGAAATAACTGAATCAGTTCAAAAATTTGATCCGAGAGGTGGGGATTTGGGATTAATCAGATTAATCCGGATTAATTGTGATTAGTCGGCAGTTAATTGAATGATTATCTTAGTAAAAATTATCATACTTTAATTATAAAATTTTAGACTAACACTATAATTTCTCAACAAAAAATAATATAAAATAATCTACCAAATAACACGTTAAAGTAACACTATAATTTCTCAGTCGTCGCCTACAAAAAGTTAGTCGTTGTTCATCGTTTGAATCGCAAGTCGCACAAAGAGGAAAAACTAAACCCTAAGTCTAGACATGAAGAGTCTACAAATATTATTTTGGGCATTTTTAGAAAAATAGAACAAAATCTCATAAAAATCGGCCCAAATCAGGCTCAAATCGGACAAAAAAATTTTCAAAAAGATTTGACCAAATTCAGTCATTTTTTTAAAGATTTGATACTAATTGGGATTTAATCGGTCATTTTTGCAACACTGGCAGCAATACAAAATACACACATTTGCTAATATCCAACCATTCTTTTGCAACACGTCTAAGGTTGGCAAAGCGTTACGCAATAATTACCATCCAACAATCTCAGTTTCGGTGTTGTTTTTGCCTTCCAAACCGCATAAATTTCTCGGTCCATGATCCCTACAAAAGATAGCAAATAAAACGCCGTTTTTGTTGAAAAATTGCAGTCTTTCCTCCATCTCCACTTAATGTCATCATTGAAAAATTGCCGATTTCAATGCACTATTATGTACTTTTTTTGAATTGAAGCCCCTAGGCAATACTATTATACACTTATTATTCAAAAGTTTATGTTGATTTGAACTTTTGTTGCTACTATTCAGATGTCTACTATCTTTGATAAAATTCATACCTTTTTTTTGAATATATATTATTTTAGATTTTATATGTTAGTTTATGTTAAATCGACATTGTTTTCGAAATATATAGTTTTCTAATATACTGATTTTTTTTTAATCAAAACCCATAGGTAAAATATATACTGATTTTGATAGTTTTATACTTGTAAAACAGTATACAAAAATTATTTATATATACGAGTTCTCATTTTCTATACTATTTTTATAGTTAACGAATTCCACTCGTGTAATACCACGTCTCGTTTATTTATCCTACCAGTAACAAGGAAAAGCTAAAAATGATCACAAAATTTGCCCATACATTTGAAGGAAGTAGGTGCTACATGTTTTTCATTTTTTATAACCAAATTATATGCAACCACTATTTTCAATTTTTTATATTCAGGAAGTAGATGCTAGCTAACAAACTGTTTTTGTAAGGAAGCTAACAACATGTTCTTAATATATTTTCGTAGCAATTTTTTAGATAATAGAACATTTTTGGTAGTTATTGAAAGAAATTATATAGTCCAAGTTGGAATATTAAAAGCCTCTTAAAGTCCATCGTACTCCAATAAATAATATTTGTAGTCATGAACGAGGTGCTAATAACAACATGTGTTCATAACATATGAGACTTTAAAACAATTTTGGTAGTTATTGAGATAAATTAGTCCAAGTTTGAATGCTACGAAGTCTCTTCAAGTTTGCCATACTCCAATAATCTTTACCTACCCTTCTCTCTAGTATAAATCCCCCTTCTTTCACTCCCCTCATCACTCACCATCACTACTTCAGCCTTCAATTCGTAAGCAACAAACTTTTCAAACCCTTTGGTTCAACAAGAGCTTAGTCATGGCTACTGTGGAAGAGATAAGACAAGCGCAACGTGCTCAAGGTCCGGCAACCATACTGGCGATTGGTACCGCCACACCTGCTAACTGTGTGCAACAAGCTGACTACCCCGACTATTATTTTCGTGTCACAAAGAGTGAGCATCTGACTGAATTGAAGGAGAAGTTCAAGCGCATGTGTAAGTGACAACTTTATTGAGCTCTATTATCTTTCATATTGTTATTGTACACCATAGTATCGTTGCGATAGAAACTAATTTGAATACAATTCCCAATACATTATAACGAGAAACTAATGTTTCTTCACTGTCCTTGCAGGTGATAAATCAATGATTAAGAAGAGGTATATGCATCTGTCTGAAGAGATCCTGGCTGAAAACCCAAATATTTGTGCTTACATGGAGCCATCACTAGACGCACGTCAGGACATTGTTGTAGTGGAGGTTCCCAAGTTGGGAAAAGACGCTGCTGTCAAAGCCATCAAGGAATGGGGCCAACCTAAATCGAAGATCACTCATCTTATCTTCTGCACCACAAGCGGTGTTGACATGCCTGGAGCTGATTATCAAGTCACTAAGCTCCTTGGTTTACGTCCATCTGTTAAACGCTTCATGATGTACCAACAAGGGTGCTTTGCAGGAGGTACCGTTCTTCGGATGGCTAAGGACCTTGCCGAGAACAACCGCGGGGCCAGAGTGTTGGTGATCTGCTCAGAGATCACTGCTGTCACCTTCCGAGGACCCTCAGAATCGCACCTTGATTCCTTAGTCGGCCAAGCACTTTTTGGAGATGGTGCGGCTGCTCTTATTGTTGGTTCTGATCCCGATATATCTATTGAGCGGCCATTGTTTCAATTGGTATCCGCTGGACAAACCATCCTACCTGACTCTGAGGGGGCCATAGACGGTCACCTTCGTGAGGTGGGGCTCACCTTCCATCTCTTGAAAGATGTGCCTGGGCTCATCTCAAAGAACATCGAGAAGAGTCTTGTTGAGGCTTTCACCCCCATTGGTATAAAAATATTCATTGCTACTTTTTGACATTTATTAAATGCATATATTTTTTGTATTGAAAAAGAAAAATAATATTTTGAATATTTTCATTTGCAGGTATTAATGACTGGAACTCAATTTTTTGGGTTGCGCACCCTGGAGGCCCTGCAATCCTAGATCAAGTGGAAGCAAAACTTGAGCTGCAAAAGGAGAAGATGCATGCGACCGGACACATATTGAATGAGTATGGAAACATGTCTAGCGCTTGTGTGTTGTTTATCTTAGATGAGATGAGAAGACGTTCGGCAAAAGAAGGCAAGGCTACCACCGGCGAAGGCCTTGAATGGGGAGTGCTCTTCGGTTTCGGTCCGGGACTCGACGGTTGAGACAAGTAGTCTTACACAGCGTTCCTATTGCAGCCCAATAAAAGAAAATTTCCGGGCTCATTTGGGTGATATGATATGATAGAATTAAAGCTAGTATTAAATTTAAAATTGTATTTCTTTATATATAGAGGATGTATTTTTATATTATTTTTTTCAATTTTTTTTCTTTATTTTGTGAAGTAAAGACGAAAATTGAATAGCTTTGCAAGTGAGATGAAGAGCGAGATGATAGTTGTCTTTAAATCGTGAGTTCTTTTCATTCAAAGACAAGTTGATCTTTGAATTTTACTAATTGTAATATTAATAATCGGTAATCGATATTATGCGTTTTTTTATTCAATCTATCATATGAGCAATAAAAGCTTTTGAAATATTATTTTCTTAGTTTATTTAAAAAGAATCATCGAAATTGAAGTTGCATATAATTTGGATTTGGAGATTAATTCTACAGTGACATGCTATAAAGTAGAATCCAGCATGCATAATAGACTGAAATAACCAAATCAGTTCAAAATTCGAAATCATGATAACTGAGGTGCATCTATTATGCACTCCCCTATTATATCACAATTCACAGCACACGGTGGTGATTTTTCAACGTACTGTTATTCCTTTAGATTCAAACTCGCGAACAATTGATTGATATGCTAAATAGTGCTTAATGCGTTTGCTGAGATTCGAACTTGAGACATCTCCACAAATTTTAACTGTATTATCCGGTTAAACTAGCAAGCTTTAACTTCAATGTATTATTATGCATTTTTTTTTTTTTTTGCATTGAAGCCCTTAAGCAATACTATTATGCACTTAATTTATGTTGATTTGAACTGTTTTGTTACTATTCAAATATCTACTTTCTTTGATAAAATTCATACCTTTTTTTGAATATATACTATTTTAGATTTTATATATTAGTTTATGTTAAATGTACATTGTTTTGCAATATATATTTATATCTTTTTTAATCACTTTGATACTTTCTTGCATCATCATCATCATCATCATCATCATCATTATTTTTATTATTATACTCTTCTATGATGTCATGATATGTGGAGAAATAATGAGACATCATATATGTTCTCATTTTCTAATATATAATGTTCTTGTTAATTTTATACTTGTAAAACAACATACAAAAATTATTTATATGTACGAGTTCTCATTTTCTATACTATTTGTATAGTTAACGAATCCCACTCGTGTAATATCGCATCTCGTTTATTAATCCTAAAACGCTAAAAATGATCACAAAATTTTCCCATGCATTTGAAGGAAGTAGGTGCTACATGTGTTTCATTTTTTATATAACCAAATTATATGCAACCTTTGTTTTCAATTTTTTTATATTTAGGAAGTAGGTGCTAGCTAACAACATGTTCTTAATATATTTTCGTAGCAATTTTTTAGATATTCATTTTTGGTAGTTATTTGAAAGAAATAATATAGTCCATGTTTGAATATTAAAAGCCTCTTCAAGTCCATCATACTCCAATAAAATATTTTTGTAGTCATGAACTAGGTGCTAATAGCAACATGTGTTCATAACATATATTCTAACAACTGTTGAGTCCTTCAAACTTTTTTGGTAGTTATTGAGATAAATTAGTCCAAGTTTGAATGCTACGAAGTCTCTTCAAGTTTGCCGTACTCCAACAATCTTTACCTACCCTTCTCTCTAGTATAAATCCCCCTTCTTTCACTCCCCTCGTCACTCACAATCACTACTCCAGCCTTCAATTCGTAAGCAATAAATTTTTCAGACCCTTTAGTTCAACAGGAGCTTAAGTCATGGCCACTGTGGAAGAGATAAGACAAGCGCAACGTGCTCAAGGTCCGGCAACCATACTTGCGATTGGTACCGCCACACCTGCTAACTGCGTGCAACAAGCTGACTACCCCGACTATTATTTTCATGTCACCAAGAGTGAGCATCTGACTGAATTGAAGGAGAAGTTCAAGCGCATGTGTAAGTGACAACTTTATTTAGCTCTACCGGTTGAGATAGAAACTAATTAGAGTACAATTTACAATACATTATTACCGGACACTAATGTTTCTTAACTGTACTTTCAGGTGATAAATCAATGATTAAGAAGAGGTATATGCATCTGTCTGAAGAGATCCTGGCTGAAAACCCAAATATTTGTGCTTACATGGAGCCATCACTAGACGCACGTCAGGACATTGTTGTAGTGGAGGTTCCCAAGTTGGGAAAAGACGCTGCTGTCAAAGCCATCAAGGAATGGGGCCAACCCAAATCGAAGATCACTCATCTTATCTTCTGCACCACAAGCGGTGTTGACATGCCTGGAGCTGACTATCAAGTCACTAAACTCCTCGGTTTACGTCCATCTGTTAAACGCTTCATGATGTACCAACAAGGGTGCTTTGCAGGAGGTACCGTTCTTCGGATGGCTAAGGACCTTGCCGAGAACAACCGCGGAGCCAGAGTGTTGGTGATCTGCTCAGAGATCACTGCTGTCACCTTCCGAGGACCCTCAGAATCGCACCTTGATTCCTTAGTCGGCCAAGCACTTTTTGGAGATGGTGCGGCTGCTCTTATTGTTGGTTCTGATCCCGATATATCTATTGAGCGGCCATTGTTTCAATTGGTATCCGCTGGACAAACCATCCTACCTGACTCTGAGGGGGCCATAGACGGTCACCTTCGTGAGGTGGGGCTCACCTTCCATCTCTTGAAAGATGTGCCTGGGCTCATCTCGAAGAACATCGAGAAGAGTCTTGTTGAAGCTTTCACCCCTATTGGTATCAAAATATTCATTGCTACTTTTTGGTATATATTAAATGCATATATTTTTTTGTATTGAAAAAGAAAAATAATATTTTGAATTTTGCAGGTATTAGTGACTGGAACTCAATTTTTTGGGTTGCGCACCCTGGCGGCCCTGCAATCCTAGATCAAGTGGAAGCAAAACTTGATCTGCAAAAGGAGAAGATGCATGCGACCAGACACATATTGAATGAGTATGGAAACATGTCTAGCGCTTGTGTGTTGTTTATCTTAGATGAGATGAGAAGACGTTCGGCAAAAGAAGGCAAGGCTACCACTGGCGAAGGCCTTGAATGGGGAGTGCTTTTCGGTTTCGGTCCGGGCCGACCGGTTGAGACAAGTAGTCTTGCACAGCGTTCCCATTGCAACCCAATAAAAGAAAATTTTACGGGCCATACCATTTTGGTGATATGATATGATTGAATTTAAGCTAGTATTAAATTTAAAATTGCCTTTCTTTATATTTAGATGATATATTTCTTATATTATATTTTTCGAAAATTTTCCTTTATTTTGTGAGAGGAAGAAAATTGAAGTGCTTTGCAAGTGAGATGATAGTTGTATTTAAATAGTGATTTCTTTTCATTCAAAGACAAGTAGATCTTTGTGTTTTACTAATTGTAATATTAATAATTGGTAGTCATTATTATTCGTTGTTTTATTCAATCAATCATACGAGCAATAAAAATCGTTGAGATATCATTTTCTTAGTGTATTTAACAAAAAGTCTTCAAAATCAAGGTTGCATATAATTTTGATTTGGAGATTAATTCTACAGTGACATGCTATAAAGTAGCTAGAATCCAACATGCAGAATAGACTGAAATAACTGAATCAGTTCAAAAATTTGATCCGAGAGGTGGGGATTTGGGATTAATCAGATTAATCCGGATTAATTGTGATTAGTCGGCAGTTAATTGAATGATTATCTTAGTAAAAATTATCATACTTTAATTATAAAATTTTAGACTAACACTATAATTTCTCAACAAAAAATAATATAAAATAATCTACCAAATAACACGTTAAAGTAACACTATAATTTCTCAGTCGTCGCCTACAAAAAGTTAGTCGTTGTTCATCGTTTGAATCGCAAGTCACACAAAGAGGAAAAACTAAACCCTAAGTCTAGACATGAAGAGTCTACAAATATTATTTTGGGCATTTTTAGAAAAAAAAATCTCATAAAAATCGGCCCAAATCAGGCTCAAATCGGACAAAAAAATTTTCAAAAAGATTTGACCAAATTCAGTCATTTTTTTAAAGATTTGATACTAATTGGGATTTAATCGGTCATTTTTGCAACACTGGCAGCAATACAAAATACACACATTTGCTAATATCCAACCATTCTTTTGCAACACGTCTAAGGTTGGCAAAGCGTTACGCAATAATTACCA
The DNA here is from genome assembly GCA_024447665.1 of Juncus inflexus. Classification (NCBI taxonomy): domain Eukaryota; kingdom Viridiplantae; phylum Streptophyta; class Magnoliopsida; order Poales; family Juncaceae; genus Juncus; species Juncus inflexus. The sequence goes on from JAJHPC010000020.1 coordinate 3,808,932, forward strand.
TCCAACAATCTCAGTTTCGGTGTTGTTTTTGCCTTCCAAACCGCATAAATTTCTCGGTCCATGATCCCTACAAAAGATAGCAAATAAAACGCCGTTTTTGTTGAAAAATTGCAGTCTTTCCTCCATCTCCACTTAATGTCATCATTGAAAAATTGCCGATTTCAATGCACTATTATGTACTTTTTTTGAATTGAAGCCCCTAGGCAATACTATTATACACTTATTATTCAAAAGTTTATGTTGATTTGAACTTTTGTTGCTACTATTCAGATGTCTACTATCTTTGATAAAATTCATACCTTTTTTTTGAATATATATTATTTTAGATTTTATATGTTAGTTTATGTTAAATCGACATTGTTTTCGAAATATATAGTTTTCTAATATACTGATTTTTTTTTAATCAAAACCCATAGGTAAAATATATACTGATTTTGATAGTTTTATACTTGTAAAACAGTATACAAAAATTATTTATATATACGAGTTCTCATTTTCTATACTATTTTTATAGTTAACGAATTCCACTCGTGTAATACCACGTCTCGTTTATTTATCCTACCAGTAACAAGGAAAAGCTAAAAATGATCACAAAATTTGCCCATACATTTGAAGGAAGTAGGTGCTACATGTTTTTCATTTTTTATAACCAAATTATATGCAACCACTATTTTCAATTTTTTATATTCAGGAAGTAGATGCTAGCTAACAAACTGTTTTTGTAAGGAAGCTAACAACATGTTCTTAATATATTTTCGTAGCAATTTTTTAGATAATAGAACATTTTTGGTAGTTATTGAAAGAAATTATATAGTCCAAGTTGGAATATTAAAAGCCTCTTAAAGTCCATCGTACTCCAATAAATAATATTTGTAGTCATGAACGAGGTGCTAATAACAACATGTGTTCATAACATATGAGACTTTAAAACAATTTTGGTAGTTATTGAGATAAATTAGTCCAAGTTTGAATGCTACGAAGTCTCTTCAAGTTTGCCATACTCCAATAATCTTTACCTACCCTTCTCTCTAGTATAAATCCCCCTTCTTTCACTCCCCTCATCACTCACCATCACTACTTCAGCCTTCAATTCGTAAGCAACAAACTTTTCAAACCCTTTGGTTCAACAAGAGCTTAGTCATGGCTACTGTGGAAGAGATAAGACAAGCGCAACGTGCTCAAGGTCCGGCAACCATACTGGCGATTGGTACCGCCACACCTGCTAACTGTGTGCAACAAGCTGACTACCCCGACTATTATTTTCGTGTCACAAAGAGTGAGCATCTGACTGAATTGAAGGAGAAGTTCAAGCGCATGTGTAAGTGACAACTTTATTGAGCTCTATTATCTTTCATATTGTTATTGTACACCATAGTATCGTTGCGATAGAAACTAATTTGAATACAATTCCCAATACATTATAACGAGAAACTAATGTTTCTTCACTGTCCTTGCAGGTGATAAATCAATGATTAAGAAGAGGTATATGCATCTGTCTGAAGAGATCCTGGCTGAAAACCCAAATATTTGTGCTTACATGGAGCCATCACTAGACGCACGTCAGGACATTGTTGTAGTGGAGGTTCCCAAGTTGGGAAAAGACGCTGCTGTCAAAGCCATCAAGGAATGGGGCCAACCTAAATCGAAGATCACTCATCTTATCTTCTGCACCACAAGCGGTGTTGACATGCCTGGAGCTGATTATCAAGTCACTAAGCTCCTTGGTTTACGTCCATCTGTTAAACGCTTCATGATGTACCAACAAGGGTGCTTTGCAGGAGGTACCGTTCTTCGGATGGCTAAGGACCTTGCCGAGAACAACCGCGGGGCCAGAGTGTTGGTGATCTGCTCAGAGATCACTGCTGTCACCTTCCGAGGACCCTCAGAATCGCACCTTGATTCCTTAGTCGGCCAAGCACTTTTTGGAGATGGTGCGGCTGCTCTTATTGTTGGTTCTGATCCCGATATATCTATTGAGCGGCCATTGTTTCAATTGGTATCCGCTGGACAAACCATCCTACCTGACTCTGAGGGGGCCATAGACGGTCACCTTCGTGAGGTGGGGCTCACCTTCCATCTCTTGAAAGATGTGCCTGGGCTCATCTCAAAGAACATCGAGAAGAGTCTTGTTGAGGCTTTCACCCCCATTGGTATAAAAATATTCATTGCTACTTTTTGACATTTATTAAATGCATATATTTTTTGTATTGAAAAAGAAAAATAATATTTTGAATATTTTCATTTGCAGGTATTAATGACTGGAACTCAATTTTTTGGGTTGCGCACCCTGGAGGCCCTGCAATCCTAGATCAAGTGGAAGCAAAACTTGAGCTGCAAAAGGAGAAGATGCATGCGACCAGACACATATTGAATGAGTATGGAAACATGTCTAGCGCTTGTGTGTTGTTTATCTTAGATGAGATGAGAAGACGTTCGGCAAAAGAAGGCAAGGCTACCACCGGCGAAGGCCTTGAATGGGGAGTGCTCTTCGGTTTCGGTCCGGGACTGACAGTTGAGACAGTAGTCTTACACAGCGTTCCTATTGCAGCCCAATAAAAGAAAATTTCCGGGCTCATTTGGGTGATATGATATGATAGAATTAAAGCTAGTATTAAATTTAAAATTGTATTTCTTTATATATAGAGGATGTATTTTTATATTATTTTTTTCAATTTTTTTTCTTTATTTTGTGAAGTAAAGACGAAAATTGAATAGCTTTGCAAGTGAGATGAAGAGCGAGATGATAGTTGTCTTTAAATCGTGAGTTCTTTTCATTCAAAGACAAGTTGATCTTTGAATTTTACTAATTGTAATATTAATAATCGGTAATCGATATTATGCGTTTTTTTATTCAATCTATCATATGAGCAATAAAAGCTTTTGAAATATTATTTTCTTAGTTTATTTAAAAAGAATCATCGAAATTGAAGTTGCATATAATTTGGATTTGGAGATTAATTCTACAGTGACATGCTATAAAGTAGAATCCAGCATGCATAATAGACTGAAATAACCAAATCAGTTCAAAATTCGAAATCATGATAACTGAGGTGCATCTATTATGCACTCCCCTATTATATCACAATTCACAGCACACGGTGGTGATTTTTCAACGTACTGTTATTCCTTTAGATTCAAACTCGCGAACAATTGATTGATATGCTAAATAGTGCTTAATGCGTTTGCTGAGATTCGAACTTGAGACATCTCCACAAATTTTAACTGTATTATCCGGTTAAACTAGCAAGCTTTAACTTCAATGTATTATTATGCATTTTTTTTTTTTTTGCATTGAAGCCCTTAAGCAATACTATTATGCACTTAATTTATGTTGATTTGAACTGTTTTGTTACTATTCAAATATCTACTTTCTTTGATAAAATTCATACCTTTTTTTGAATATATACTATTTTAGATTTTATATATTAGTTTATGTTAAATGTACATTGTTTTGCAATATATATTTATATCTTTTTTAATCACTTTGATACTTTCTTGCATCATCATCATCATCATCATCATCATCATTATTTTTATTATTATACTCTTCTATGATGTCATGATATGTGGAGAAATAATGAGACATCATATATGTTCTCATTTTCTAATATATAATGTTCTTGTTAATTTTATACTTGTAAAACAACATACAAAAATTATTTATATGTACGAGTTCTCATTTTCTATACTATTTGTATAGTTAACGAATCCCACTCGTGTAATATCGCATCTCGTTTATTAATCCTAAAACGCTAAAAATGATCACAAAATTTTCCCATGCATTTGAAGGAAGTAGGTGCTACATGTGTTTCATTTTTTATATAACCAAATTATATGCAACCTTTGTTTTCAATTTTTTTATATTTAGGAAGTAGGTGCTAGCTAACAACATGTTCTTAATATATTTTCGTAGCAATTTTTTAGATATTCATTTTTGGTAGTTATTTGAAAGAAATAATATAGTCCATGTTTGAATATTAAAAGCCTCTTCAAGTCCATCATACTCCAATAAAATATTTTTGTAGTCATGAACTAGGTGCTAATAGCAACATGTGTTCATAACATATATTCTAACAACTGTTGAGTCCTTCAAACTTTTTTGGTAGTTATTGAGATAAATTAGTCCAAGTTTGAATGCTACGAAGTCTCTTCAAGTTTGCCGTACTCCAACAATCTTTACCTACCCTTCTCTCTAGTATAAATCCCCCTTCTTTCACTCCCCTCGTCACTCACAATCACTACTCCAGCCTTCAATTCGTAAGCAATAAACTTTTCAGACCCTTTAGTTCAACAGGAGCTTAAGTCATGGCCACTGTGGAAGAGATAAGACAAGCGCAACGTGCTCAAGGTCCGGCAACCATACTTGCGATTGGTACCGCCACACCTGCTAACTGCGTGCAACAAGCTGACTACCCCGACTATTATTTTCGTGTCACCAAGAGTGAGCATCTGACTGAATTGAAGGAGAAGTTCAAGCGCATGTGTAAGTGACAACTTTATTTAGCTCTACCGTTGAGATAGAAACTAATTAGAGTACAATTTACAATACATTATTACCGGACACTAATGTTTCTTAACTGTACTTTCAGGTGATAAATCAATGATTAAGAAGAGGTATATGCATCTGTCTGAAGAGATCCTGGCTGAAAACCCAAATATTTGTGCTTACATGGAGCCATCACTAGACGCACGTCAGGACATTGTTGTAGTGGAGGTTCCCAAGTTGGGAAAAGACGCTGCTGTCAAAGCCATCAAGGAATGGGGCCAACCTAAATCGAAGATCACTCATCTTATCTTCTGCACCACAAGCGGTGTTGACATGCCTGGAGCTGATTATCAAGTCACTAAGCTCCTTGGTTTACGTCCATCTGTTAAACGCTTCATGATGTACCAACAAGGGTGCTTTGCAGGAGGTACCGTTCTTCGGATGGCTAAGGACCTTGCCGAGAACAACCGCGGGGCCAGAGTGTTGGTGATCTGCTCAGAGATCACTGCTGTCACCTTCCGAGGACCCTCAGAATCGCACCTTGATTCCTTAGTCGGCCAAGCACTTTTTGGAGATGGTGCCGCTGCTCTTATTGTTGGTTCTGATCCCGACACAGCTATTGAGCGACCATTGTTTCAATTGGTATCCGCTGGACAAACCATCCTACCTGACTCTGAGGGGGCCATAGACGGTCACCTTCGTGAGGTGGGGCTCACCTTCCATCTCTTGAAAGATGTGCCCGGGCTTATCTCGAAGAACATCGAGAAGAGTCTTGTTGAAGCTTTCACCCCTATTGGTATAAAAATATTCATTTTTACTTTTTGGTATTTATTAAATGCATATATTTTCTGTATAAAAAATAATATTTTGAATATTTTCATTGGCAGGTATTAATGACTGGAACTCAATCTTTTGGATTGCGCATCCTGGAGGCCCTGCAATCCTAGATCAAGTGGAAGCAAAACTTGAGCTGCAAAAGGAGAAGATGCACGCGACCAGACACATACTAAATGAGTATGGAAACATGTCTAGCGCTTGTGTGTTGTTCATCTTAGATGAGATGAGAAGGCGTTCGGCAAAAGAAGGCAAGGCTACCACCGGCGAAGGCCTTGAATGGGGAGTGCTTTTCGGTTTCGGACCAGGCCTAACGGTGGAGACGGTGGTCTTGCACAGTGTCCCCATCACAATCCAGTAAACAAATTCCGGGTCCAATTGTGAGATATGATATGATGGGGTTGAAACCCTAGTTCAATATTTAAATTTATATTTATTTATATGCATATGATGTTATTTTATTTTATTCTATTTTCTGGAATTTTTCTTTTAATTTTTGAAGTAAAAACGAGAATTAAATAATAAGTGAGATAAAGAAGACTATCAATAATATGTGTATAAATTGAGATTCAAAAAAATAATGTGTAAAATGAATGTTTTTTCATTCAAAGACAACTAGATATTTTTGTGTTTTTTATTGTTTTGTACTCTATTAATATGTCTTGTTTATTCAATCAATCCTTCTAGTAATGAAAAACTTACAACATATTCAATTGTTTTTAACAATATCCTATTTGTTATTAAGAAAAACATAAAAAAATTCAGAAATTGACTCAATTTATTGGTTGCATTAATTTGAGTTTATAGATATAATAAAGCGACATGTTTTAGACAGTCGAGCCTGTGAAATAGACTGGAATAAGTTGCATAATCTCCACCTACACACTTGACTAACTGCAGAGTCAATTTTAGTAGACTAAAATATGTTTACTTTCTTGGAAAGGTGCCCTTATTGCCTTATTGGTAACATAAGGCTGCAAATGAGACGGAAATATCCTGCAATAGCGGTAGTTGTAGTAAAATAGGTTTATGGGCTCATATGAGTTTGCAACATGTATGAATTTGGGCTTACAAGTATTCCAAAAATATAAAACAATATCATACTGAAAAAATTCAGCCCCTTCTTCACACACAAATTTTCTTGAACAGCCCATAATTATGTTTATTGTTTCATAAAAAAAATGATGTTATATTGAATTTTGGATATTTGGACCAACTAATATGTTTTTTTTCATATCACTAATATGTTAATTGTAGACATTTAGATATTTTATATCATGGTTGTATTAGTATATTGACATTGGGATATTTGGACCAACTAATATGTTTTTTTTCATATTACTAATATGTTACTTGACTTTTGAAAATATTATTTTTGATTTAGAAAATACCATTTTGTTTCTACAAAAAACAGTAATATTATTATTTGAAAAATTTACTCTTTATCCCACCTTCTTTCTTACATGATGATATACTGTTTTTTCAAAAATATATTTTATATACTGTTTTTTTAGCATTGTGTAATTCTTTTCTTTTCATATACCATTTTCACCGAAAAAATAAAGAATTCGGAGTGCACTAAGGGATTGTTTGGATGAGTAATAAATATTTGGTTTAATCTAGGATAGAGAAGTTTCCTAAGTTTACAAAAGTGCAAGTTTGGATCTACTTTAGGAAATTGTAGGAAGAAATTAGTATTAGGAATTTGTAGGGAATTTTGTATAGAAAGTTGGCCAAAATGAAAACTTGACTTTTTGTTAAGTTTTTTTCTAGGAATTTTTTAGGAACTATTTTAAAACATGATAACACATTATTTAATAATTAATAATCAATAAATAATACTTAAAAAGTTAATAAATAATAATTAAAAATAATTAATAATTAATAAAAATAATCAATAATAATTAAAAATAATCAATAATAAATAATCAATAAATAATAAATAATAACTATAGACTAACAAATAATAACTTTAAAAATTATAAATAAGAATTATAAGAATTCAAAAACTAATGAATAATAACAAATAGTTAATAAAAATGATAAAAAATAATAAGTAATGAAGTAAACTAATTACAAAATAGTTAAAAGAAATTAAAATAACAATAACTAAAATATAATAAAGAGTTTATAAAGAAAACAAGAATTAATAATTAATAAATAGTAATTAAAAATAAATAAATAAAATAAAAAATTATATTTAAAAAATTATAAATGGTAATTAAATATTTATAGATGTCATTAATATGAATAAAATATAAAATAATTAAATAAAATGTAATTAAAAATTTATAATGTCATTAATATTAGTAAAATATTAAAATAATTGATTATGTATTAATAACTTTTTACATATGTATATTAATAAGATAAAATATTGAATGATTATTAAATAATTAAATAAATATTAAATTAAATTAAATATCACATAAATTAATTAATTAATATTTGAGTGAACAAATTGTATCATTTTGCATATAGTATTAAATAATTAATTTGCATACAAAAAAATTAATTAATTAATTTAATAAATAAATGGTATTAATTAATTAATTAAATAAATAATTTGATAATAATATAATGTTAAAATAATTAATATTTTTGCTAGTACCTATAAAGAAAAGAATTTCATAAACAAATTCCTAAAAATTTACTACTTTGTATCCAAACATGTCATTTTGCATACTCTCTAGAATTTGTATTTTTTTAGAATTGAGATTTTGCAAATCCTACTTCCTAGAAATATCCTAATCCTATATACTAGAAAATTTGACACATCCAAACAAGCTCTAAGGAAGTGATTTATCACGTTCCTATTTTAAATTTAGAAAATACGATTTTTTTTACAAAAAATAATATTACTATTTGAAAAATTTCCACCTTGCTGCATGATAACATTAACAGGCTTGGAATTAGAATTATGCTCATCCCACCTTCATGCATGTATGTAACAAGTCTGTTTAACTTGGACCAAACCAATTGACACGCAAACCGTTAGATCAAATCCAACAGTCCATATTTCCAACAGATATACACCAACAAAACAGAACTCAATACAATACAATACCTCGCCTTCGCATTCTTCTTTTTCTTCTTCTTCTTTCCGGCGTATGTATCCAACACAGTGAAATAGCTTCTGACTGATGATTCTTCAGCCCGATACATTTTTTTCCAGATAATTGCTCCCTTCAATTCTGATCCCCATGTAATTTGACTCTCCTTTTAATTTCATTCAATTCTTCGCCCGATCGAGGCACGAATAGTTCGAAAATTGAGTCAATCCGGTCAAAATTCGAACTATTTGGTTTGCTTTTTGGGTTTATTCTGATTAACGAATTGATGCTTAAATTTCAACAGGGGATTTTGGAGTCGCCATAAGAGGAAGATATTTATCGGTTTGGGGGCGATTGGAGGTGGGTATGTAGTTTACAGGCTTTGGGATTTTCACAAGACAAATGTGGAGAGATTGCAACGCCAAAGTGAGAGGGATAAGCAAGATGAAGAGATCATGAAACTCCAGTAAGAAATACAAACAACTAATTGCTCCAAATTTCTTTTCGCCCAAACAAGCCCCACTTTATTACTCTTCAAAATTCACAATCTTCTGCAATTAATTCCAAATCCGATACAAATCAATTAATCCCTCATTTGTGCAATTATGCCTAAATTTCACCCAATTTACCAAATTTACTTTAATTTATCAAATTTTTCCTTTTTTTTGTAGAATACTGAGCCACTTTGAGAACGTACAGAGGATTTCAGACACAACCACGCTTCCTTATGTGATGCAGGAATTGAGATCCCGGATTTTGGAAAAGTTGGATCTTTCAGAACTAAGAGAAAAGCTGATTCAAGCCAAGGCCCAGCCTGGCCTTCTCTCTCCTCACGACCGCATCCAGATCTGGGACCGCATCAAAATCCTCAGTAAGGAATTTTGTAATCCTTTATTTCTTTGTTTTGAGTGATTTATTTTATTTTATTTTTTGTTTTTCTAGGTTTTACAAGAACGGCGGCTGCATTGTGGGCCGTGACGATGCTGAGTTTGTATGTTAGGGTTCAGGTGAATATTCTAGGGCGGCATCTCGTCTTGGACATTGCGCGCAATACAGAGGTAATTTTTATTTATTTATTTATTTATTGCACTTTTGTGTTTTGTGAGAATTGAGCATTTGTGTTTCTTCATTCTTGTTATGTAACTTATATAATAAGAGTTAGTAAATGAGAGGTAAATTTAGGTTAAGTCCGGTCGTCGTGTAGGGTTTCAAGTCAATTCGGGTTGCAAGTTGATATTTGTATTTATAGAAGGGTAAATATGATATATTTTGGGGTTTTAGAAGGGCAAATTTGATATTTACATTTTTAGATTTTGGAAGCATAATTTTGATATTTATACTTTTTAGAGGGTTAAATAACTAAATATAATATTTGGAAGTTCTGTATTGGTAACTATGAAATCACCCCTAGTATGTATTAATATTGTTTAATAGCCAATTTAATTTTGGGAAATTCTTCAAAAACCCCCTAACTTTTCTGCTATTTATCAAAAACCCCCTAACTTTTCAATGTTCTTCAAAAACCCCCTATAAGTGAATTCAATTTTTTTTAGCCCCCTATGGTGTTAAATTCAACTTTTCCATCCAATTTTGATTTGTAAAAGACTAAAATACCCCTCATATATTTATTTTCATGTCTATTTTATTGCATTAAATAAAAAAATTATATTTTACACTAAATTTAAATTAATGACTACAATATAGACAAAATCACAATAAATAGTAATGACGAAAATAATATTTTACGAAATATAAAATTATAATTTAAATATAGGATAATAAAAAAATTGTAATATAACACCATAAAATAAAAACTAACATATCATAAAATAATATCATAAAATATCGTAAAATTAACATCGTAAAATATTATATTAAAAAATAATATATTTATTTATTATTTTATTGAATATAATAAAATATGAAAATAAATATATGAGGGGTATTTTAGTCTTTTACAAATCAAAATTGGATGGAAAAGTTGAGATTAACATCATAGGGGCCAAAAAAAAAATTGAATTCACTTTATAGGGGGTTTTTGAAGAATATTGAAAAGATAGGGGGTTTTTGATAAATAGCAGAAAAGTTAGGGGGTTTTTGAAGAATTTCCTATTTAATTTTTATTAATGAAAAAATAAAAAATTGGGATATATTTTTTATTTATTTTATAGGAGGAATCTGAGTCAACAAGCAACCGTGGCCAGCTGGAGTTTCTTAGGACGGCGGATTTTCTGCCGGCTTATGGCATAAATTCTCTGCTAACTAACATGGAAACTGCTGCTACTGAAATTCTCAAAGAGTATGTTTCTTTTCATATTTTTTATTATTTTTATATTATCTGTGAAAAGTGTCAATTTACCCTCAACCCTAATAAGCCATTGCCATCGAGGTTCTGAAAGAGTATATTTCTTTCTTTCTTTATTTTTTTGGGGGTAATAAAAGTATATATACATGCCATTTCCGTAACTCTTTTAATCACTAACTAGTCATTTCAATCATACTCATTCCCAGAAAGCAGCTGAACGACCAGCTAAGCACGGCCCACCTCCACGCCACAATCACCGCAATCGTAAACCAGTTCATGCAACTGGAGGCGTCCAGTTCCGGCCACTGGACCGGCTATCTGGTCCCCCAAAACGCCTCCGTTTACAGAGAACTGGCCGCGCCTGACGAGGGCTCGGAGGAGTTGATGGACACGAGCAGGCTCGAGGTGTTGATGTCTCAGACTCGTACTGTGCTGTCGAGGTATGGAGTAGTTATGTGGGAAATTAAAAAGGATTTAATTTTTGGAGTGGAAAAAGTAACGTGTGACTTTTAAAGTTCTAACAGAACACCGTGAGTTACGTAATATATGAGTAGTGTGTTAACACATTTTTCAAATTATTTATCTATTATTTAAAAATTAATTGATGTATTTACTTATTTCTCTATTATTTCAAAATGAGTTTTTTTTTTTTTTTTGTTAAAAAACAAAACATTAAAGCTTTTGAAAATACAAGTTAGCATTAAGGGTTTCTTTGATTTTCAAAGTCAGTTTGTTTTTGGAAAAATAAAAAGTTCAAAATATTTTTTTTGAATATTCCAAAATAAAGGAATTTTTTTTTCTCCATAATACCAGAAAATATAGATGGCTTTTCAAAAAGTCTCCTATTTTTTATTTAAACATCGAAGCAAAAGTAAACACTTTATGAAAATTTCTTAATTATTTTTTTTTCCAGTCCTGATTTTGGTACGATAATGGAAATGGCAATGAAAAAAGTGGTACGACTACTAATTGAAGAATTGAGCTGCCAGGTCAGCAGTTCTGCTCCAATTGCCCTAGTCAAGCTTTTGCCTTACGTTTCTCAAATGAGCATACCACTTCTAGAAGAACCTGACAATAATAAGTTCATTTCTGATTTATGCAATATACACGAGATTCAAGAGTTTTACACGGCAATTTATACTGATATGGCCTTGTCATGAGATTTACGAAAAAAAGGAAGGGTATGTATTGAATTTTGTTGTTGTATATTTTGTGAACTTTTGTCTTTTAGTCTTGATAGGCTTGGTTGTTTTGAAACTGACTGAATTTTCAATGGGGTTATGGTAAAGGTGCAAATTAATTTTTTAGGGGTTGAAAGTCTCAAAACATCAAAATTATGGTGGGTGAATTTTTCCCTTTTCTTGCTTTTATGTACTGGTTTTCTTTAGTTGGATAACTTTATAATAAAGTGTTGAATGTATTGAGACTTCCGGTATTTTTCAGATTCTGGTCCGAAAAACTGAATAAAGCTCATGCTACATCGATTGTAATCATAGTGAAAGGCATAATTGTAAGGATTATAACTTTAATAATAATATAAGAAATGGTATACGAGATATATAATATATCAAATGATTGAGCTTTGTGGCCTTATAAAAAGAATAACATACGTCCCAAAACAACTCAACAATTAATATTAGGACTTCTATCTTTAAGCAAATTCCACAGTGAAATAGTAAACAAAACCTAAGTTTTGAAACATATTCCAAAACTAACCCATGAGGCTTTTGTCAAAGATATCAAAAATGTAAGGGCACAAATATCTGATCGGCAGGATAATTGTTTTCATGTTTTGATTCGCCATAAATTACACGTGAAATTTAGGAAGCGGTGTTGCCTTAGGCTATCATACTATGGTATAAGAATCCAATCATGCCCCAAAAAGGAAAATTATGTTTGGCCCCCATGTGCCATAGAGTTGTTAGTGTGACATCATCACATGTTACTCTTGATAAGTAAAATAGTCAAAATGTGGTTTTGTCCGCTGATATATAATGGTTATCAAGAGAAAAATGGTATTGTTAATACTTAGATGGTTTTTGAGTTTTTTTAGAAATTTTTTAATAATAAAATGTGTCATCATTACCTGACATTTTTTTCATCAAAAGTCACATTCTCAAATAATACAAACGATTAATTTAGATTTTTTTTAGATAAATATATTATTATGTATGGATTTAATTTCATATATTATAGATTATTGGTGGTAATTACTACACTTTCTAGAAAATAAATAGAAAATAGTAAGAATAAATAGTAATAATTATTACAAGTTATATTAATTAACAACACCAATATAATACCAACTATGCATAAAATAATACCAAATGACAATTCATTCATTGCTTAGTAAAAAAATCTTACAATTACATTCAAAATAAAAGTTATACAATTTATTTTTGACAAATTCATTCTTCATGAAATAAAATTCCCACACATCAATTTTCCATGAGTTAATTTATGCAAACATCCAAATCTTCTCCTTGTATTAATACCTGAAAATCAAATAATTAATATAAAGATTAAATAACTATTGAAAATATTATTTTTATAAACAAATTAAATAATATTCATAACAAAGAACATAGAAAATAAAAGAAAGCAACAAACAATATAAAATTAGAAAATTAGAAAAATAATAATAAAATGAAACAATATATAAAACTAAAAAATATAAAACATAATATCAACACTAAAAATAGAAGAAAAAAAAGCTTCTGGATCTGCTACAATTACTACTGTAATTGGTGATAGCATATATAAAAAAGGGGAGTGACTATTAACCTCCCGCAAATTGTGGCTCCCTGGCTCCCAACCAACTAGAGCGCGCCATATGTTGCAGAAATTAGGAGCCATTTAGAAATCATGGAGGCTCCCAATTAAATGGATTTTCGGAACTCCCATATTTGCTAAAAGTATTATGAGTTTCCAAAATGACTCTCCTAAAATTAAATATATAATTATTTTTTAGTAGCTCCCTACGCCTCCCAGTAAATTTCTCATGTAAGATATATTTTGGGAATATAAAATTATAATGTTAAGAATATAAGTTATATTGTTGTGATATAAATGTATATTGTCTCTTTTGACGGAGATCTCTTCAATAGTCCAATCATCTAGATCTGTATGGCAAGACTTATACCGTCAACAATTTTAGTATTCTCATTCTCTTGTTTAGAATGTAGTATATTGTGGTGAATACAATAAAGATATAATGTTTAGAAGATAAGGTATATTGTTGGAATATAAAGGTATATTGTTTAGAATATAAGATATGTTATTGTAAACAAAAATGTATAAATAGAAACCAAAATAAACTATGAAACATTGGGTTGAAACATTGGGTTGAAAGATATGAGAGTTCGGGAGCTAACAATATGGGCCGGTTGAAACTTTGGGCTGAAATATTGGAGCCATTAGGAGGTAATAAAAAATATTCAAATGTATGAGAAAACTCTCAAATTGGACTCCCATCTTATTGAGAAAGGGCCGGCCTTGGGCTTTGGCCCAGTAGGCATTTGCCTAAGGCCCCAAAAATCCAAGGCACCATCCTTTTATATACATTCCTTATCTTAAGATATGTAAAGCTCAATAAAACTTTATTTAATAATAATAGGCCTATCTAACAAGTCACGTTTCTTTCATGGAAAGAAAACAAGAAAAAGAAAATAAGAAAAAAAAGAAACCGAAAAAAAGAAAGAAAGAAATGAAAATGGAATACAAAATGGAAATAAAATGAAATATATGGAAATGGCATGGAGGCCTGGCATGGCGGCAGAGTTATTATAGAGTTGGAAATACCTCAATTTTGTATTATTACGACACATGTTTTTAATGCTTATTAATAGATATGTAAAGACCAATATAACCTTTTTGAAACTTATTTTTAATGCTTATTAATTTGTTGTGTTTATAAGATTTTTGTACTTGATTTTAGATAATATTATTTTTGTCAAATCTCATGGCCTCATGACAAAAATCGTCAAAGGCCCCTCAAAATATCGGACCGGTCATATTTGGGAGCTAATATGAGCTAAATAAGATTGGAGGTCTAAATTTTTTTCCATAAAAAAGATGCTGGACATACTTCAATTACAACTGGTTATTGATAACAACAGATATAAAAAAGAAGAAAAAGAAAATAAATAATGCAAAAAAAAAAGAAAATAAAACAACATCTAGAAATATATACGAAAAAACTGAAAAATACTAATTAAACAAAGAATAAAATGAAGAATAAAAAAAATAAAACATATAAATGAATAAAAACCGAAAAGCACTAATTGGAATAAAGTATTAAAATTTTTACCTTATAGAAACTTTTATTTTTTTTGAAATAAATGAAGAAAATCTTTCCATCCATGCCCAACTTCAACTCAACATCAAAAACAAGAAAAACTCAATTAAAATTTTGCTTAAAAAAATGTTAATGTCACAAAGTAGAAAAACGAGCAAAATATTTGGCAAAAGAGACAATAGAAGAACTTGAGAATGATATTGAGCTCATGAACGAGCTTTATCGTCAATATGAGTGGCGGTTTTGTCGATTTAAATAACTATGATACTTAATCACCGCCTAATTATCACTCGAAAGTACGCATTGCCATTGGAGAGCTTGCCGCTTAGATCGCCGGAGAGATCGCCATTGAGTGGCCAGCAGCTGGGATTTTTATCTTAAAGAAATGACTTTAGAAAAGAGAGAAAGAGAGAGAAATGTCATATATATGTAGGTTCAATTTAAAATTTTTTGAAAAAAAATGGGTGGAATTTCGTTTGATTGTCGGTGGTAATCGGGTCTTGATGTTTTGAAAAATTTTGAAAAAAAAATTGGCGGGATTTCAACTAGTAATGAAAGCACGTTTTTCGAGTCCTGACAAATTAAAACTACCCAAAAACTTCAAACCAGTTTGATTTGATTGTTAGTGGTAATCGGTTGTATGCTGATATCATATGACGTCACGGCCGCATAAATATGGCATAAATATGGGGGGCTTGATTGAAGGACTCCCCAAAAAAAAGCAAAGGACCATGCACTACATTATAACAAAAAGAAATCGTAACATGTAAAAAAATCCAATAAGCTTCTCACAACAGTCATAAGAAAAGAAAAAAAAAATATAGATATTTTTTATCTACACCCTTTCAAATTTAACGCAACTTCTTGCACCTCTAATTATTATTATTATTATTATTTTATTATATTAAACTATAGATATAGATATAGAAAATATTCCCATTACCCCCATGTGTATATTTTTTAGATTTTCTGTAACAATGATTTATAAATTAATATGAGGCGGGTCAGTTAGAAGTCCAAAATCAACCCATTCTATTTAAGCACATGAATCAAACAGGCTAATCAATTTCCCCAAGGGACCCACAGGAAAGAAATCTATACCCTATATATATTTTGGAGTGGAAAGTTGAGCCCTGATGAGGCCATGTCAGTGGTTTTATTATGAGCTGTCTGATTTTGATCCTATGGCTGATAAAACAGCACGGCGTAAATGGTACAGTGAAGGACCGGGTCTTTCTATCTACGTGGAATAAAATTATTGGGTAAAATATATGGCCCATATAGTACGTTATACACCAGGATGAGTAGATATAAATCAAAATAAATGGATGCCTCCAATTCTCTGATCTCCCGATCTCTCTCCTCTTCTTTCCTCAACCAGAGCCCTCTTTCCTATTCTTTTCATCTCTCTGAATTTCTCACCTAAAAACCCTCCACACACCGCCCCGCCCAGTATACTCTCTCCCGCTGCCACCAGAATCCAGCCGCCTCCACCTCCGGACGGTTTTCGCCGTCCTCCGTTCACTGCTGGCCACCGGTACAATCCGCCGGAAAAACCGTCACGATTCCTTGCAACGTCACCGTGTATGAGTTCCCTTTAAGTCAGCCGTCCTTCTTGCTGTCGTTTGGAGTTCTCCGGCCAGCTAGACCATCAGCTCGGCCTCCTTTGGGGTTTTCTTCATTGGTGATTACTTAGGTATGTATTCGATTTTTGGAATGAAAAGTTTTTTATTTTTGATTATTTTTCTGCTTAAAATGGATTTTTGAGTGGTTTTTATCGAATAGTTTAATGCATCAGGTTTTGGTTTGCTGATTGAGAGGCAATCATTAACTATATTATTTATCCGATCGTAAACTAATTGATTTGATTTTATTTAATTTTGATTAATTGAAAATGCTGGATAATCAGATGTGTAATTTGTGGTCAGGGAAGATTAGATATTTTGTATTTTGGAAAATTGAGTTATTAATTGAATTTTTGACTCAAAAGTAAAATTACTTCAGCTATGATTTTGGTAAGATTTCCATAATTTGTCAGATGCAAAAGTACATATTCTACTAATTTTGAAAGGAAAGTTTGATGTTTTGTTTAAACGTGCAGTAGACTAATTTAATTTGGTGGATTGAAACAAGCTTTAATTGCGTGGTTTTATTGGATTATTCACAGATTTTTGATGTTCATACAGCAATTTATTACTCGAGAAATAAATTGGTAGACAGAAACCTTAAAAGTTTAATTTTTAATTAAGGGTGTTAATAATTCATTTTGTGCATAGATTTAGGTTGCTTATAGCTGTGTCAAAATTGAGCTAAATTCAGTTTGGTTCCGGAATCATAACTGTGATGTTATTGAGGCTTAATTTAAAATTTCAATTTAATATAATTTATCTAAAATTGATTTTTATGTGAAAAAAATCTAATTATTTTATGATATTTTGTTACAGGAACTTGCTAATGTATTCCTTTGTCCTTACTGGTGCTTCTGGTATGTTAACCCTCTCATTACTTTCCTATTGATTTTTTCAGTAAGTTAAGAGCTTTATATTTTTTGAAATTAGAACAAACCCTCAACAATTCAGTTCTCAAGTTCGGTTAAGAACTTTTCTTTATTTGGTTTTGCCTTTTATTAGGTTATTTTGTAATTTGCATGGTTAGGATCCTTTATATAATTTCAGAAAACTCGTGTTGGCCGTGCTAGAATTCTTTTTTATGATTATTTCATTCTATTCTTCAAACTTATTTGTGTATTTTAACATTTCTATTATTATTTTTTTGTTGAAAAGAATTATGCAATGATCACATTGAGACTCAGATAATTAAACTAAAAATATGAATTAATTGTACGAAATTGCGATTGAACCAGGCTTATGTTCAAGCTAAAGTTTACAAGTTGGAAACTTGAAATCCCTAGAGCACATTTGAAGAATATTATGGGTATTAATAAGCCTAATTTCGTCATTTCAAGGTTGAATATGATGAGAGGAGGTATTGTATCGACATTTGTACTCGATAAAAGGTTTTAAAAAATTGTTTCCAAATTTAATCTAAATGATCTTGTAATGTTTTGAGTATTTGAAAAGTTTTTAATTTAAGCATAACTTTCAGATTTTAAATGTGATTTATGTGTGTATGCTTCCATGTGTTTGATTATTGTATATATATCTGTTAACTATTAAGGCTTCTATCAATTGTTATCATGATAAATAAAGGAAAGGGTAAATTTCTGTACTAAGATCTCTTGAAATAGAAAATTATTTGTAATTGTAAGATATAAATATGTGAAATGGTAATCTTATTTATTTTATTTTGGCACAAAAGATTGAGCTCTATGGACATACAGTATGTATAAATAAACATTTTTGTTTTTTCATAAATCTTTAAGGTACACAAAATAAATTTAGTAAATTTAAAACAGACCATCAATTCAAAGGATAAATTAAAAAGACTAGTAATCCACGCAGCGAAGCGCGTGCCTCGCACTAGTACGACCCAAATTGCAGTCCATTACAATGCATGTTGACACGTGTATATTTTTTGGATTTTCTGTAACAATGATTTACAAATTAATATGAGGCGGGTCAGTTAGAAGTCCAAAATCAACCCATTCTATTTAAGCACATGAATCAAACATGCTAATCGATTCCCCCAAGGGACCCACAGGAAAGAAATACGGCCCAAATTGCAGTTCATTACAATGCTTCTTAATTATCATCTCAAGGAACAAGTAATAATTTAAAGAGAAATTATGGCATAAAATTCTAGACAGTGGGATTAAAGATGGAACAGAGGACCACAAATAGTGAGGGTTGGTTGAATTTAGCTTATAGTTGATTTTCTATGGCATGATCTCTATATATAAAAATGACACGAGTTAAATTAATATAATATTTTGAACCAATTTAAGAATTTTAACATTCTTTTTTGGGAAATTTACAAAAAAACCCCCTATCTTTTCTGAATATTACAAATAACCCCCTGTATTTTCGTTTATTACAAAAAACCCCCTGAAGAAGTTTTCTTTCAAATACCCCCTACATCACTATTTCATCCATTCCAAAATTAATTTTTTTAAAAATGACTAAAAAGCCCTTATGTATATTGAATATATTTAATTAACAAATTAATTAAATAAACAAACAAAATAAAGTAAATAAAAATAAGTAAAAAAATAAATTAAATAAAAATTGTTAAACACATAAAAAACAATTCATTAAAAAATAAAATTCATTAAAAAGAAATAAAACTAATTAAAATAAATTAATTAAAAAAATAAAAATAATTAAAAAGAAAAGGTTAATAAAATAATTAAATAGTTAAAAATAAAAAAGTAAAAAATAACTCAATAACAATTAATTAAAATAAAAAAAATATACATATTTAAAAATCTAGAAATAATTAAACAAAATATAATAATTAAATAAATAAATAAAAATTAAGTAAAGATAGAAATAAAATAATAAAATTATTATTAATGTTATAAAATAAGGAAATTTACAAAATAATACACTAACTTATTTGAATATTATAAAATACAAAAAAAAAATTTAATTTAATTTAAAAATTTTAAAAATTAAAAAATTAAAATTAAAAATAATTGAAAAAAAAAATCAATTTTTAAAAATAGTAATAATAATTGACACACACAACTCTATTTATTATAATATAGTATAAGTGTCTAGTGCATTAATCGGTATAGTCCAACATTCGAGTCCATACATATTGTCCCGAAAAGCCCAACCAAGTTTAAGTCTTTTTCGGGACAATATGGTGTTGACTTGAATGTTGCATCTGTGCGTTAATGCACATACTATGTTATAATAAATAGAGTTGTGTGTGTCGATAATTATTACTATTTTTAAAAATTGATTTTTCTTCTATTATTTTATTTTATTTTATTTTTTTAATTTTTTTGTATTTTATAATATTCAAATAAGTTAGGGGGTTATTTTGTAAATTTCCCTATTTTATAACATTAATTATAATTTTATAATTTTATTTTTTATCTTTACTTCATTTTTATTTATTTATTTAATTATTATATTTTGTTTCATTATTTCTAGATTTTTAATTATGTATATTTTGTTTATTTTAATTAATTGTTATTGAGTTATTTTTTACTTTTTTATTTTAACTATTTTATTTTTTAACCTTTTATTTTTAATTATTTTTATTTTTTAATTAGTTTTATTTCTTTTTAATGAATTGTTTTTTTTGTGTTTAACAATTTTTATTTAATTTATTTTGTTTGTTTATTTAATTAATTTGTTAATTAAATAATACATGAGGGTATTTTAGTCATTTTAAAAATAATTAACTTTGGAATGGATGGAATAGTGATGTAGGGGGGTATTTGAAAGAAATCTTCTTCTCGACAGGGGGTTATTTGTAATAAACGAAAATATAGGGGGTTATTTGTAATATTCAGAAAAGATAGGGGGTTTTTTGTAAATTTCCCTTCTTTTTTATTGAGACATGCTTATTGAAACTCCAATATTAATATACTTATTTCTTTGATAGTATATTTTCGGCACTATTTCTATGTAGATTTTTCAGAATAAAATACAACATCTTTATAAGTTATATAATGGAATTATCTCCTTCCTCATATCATAGCAAGCATGCCCATGTAGAAAAGGATTAATGCATACAGTTACCTACATCTCACTCAACAAAATGAAAACATCACGTTATATCCTCACAGTGATGTACCAACATAAAGAATATCAAATTATATAAATTGACAAAATTGCATGTGTATCCTTAAAATGTTATTTTTCTCTCTTTAATATCAACATCACAAGAAAATATAAATATAAACATCACAACAAACAAATGAACAAACATTGCAAATACAAAAATTAGAATACAAAGTGTCCTTATTTACCCATTAACTTTAGCCTATTATTTTTATACTGTTAAAAAAAGATAAATTACGCCGAAGCGGAGCGAGGGACGCTCTAGTGATTTAAAATTATTATTCATACGCTGTGAAAAAAGAGGGATATATTGACAGTTAGTCCTTGTAGTTTTATTGGATTGCAATTCGGTCCCTATACTATATTAATTGTGCACAGTTAGTCCCATACTTTACTAAATTATGCCCGGTTAGTTCCTGACTCAAGGCCTAATAGTGTAGAGTTAGTAATACAGGGACTAAATTACAATCCAATAAAAGTATAGGGGCTAACCGTGTAATTATCCCTACAAAACAATAGTTTTTTTTTAATACAACATTAAAGTTAGGGGGCTTTTGGAAAAACGAAGTTAACATTGGGATTTCTTTGATTTTAGAAGTCCGCTTGTTTTTTGGAAAAATGAAAAGTTTACTTATTATTCCAAACGATAGTAACTTTTTCATAAATACCAGAAAAACTTCCTTAGTCTTTGATTTAAAAATCAAAGCAAGAGTAAATACTTTGTGAATATTCATCTTAATTTGTCAATTTCATCTTTTTTCCAATCCTGATTTTGGTACGATAATAAAAATGGCAATGAAAAAAGTGGTACAACTACTAATTGAAGAATTGAGTTGCCAGCTTCAATTGCTCCAGTCAAGCTTTTGCCTTATATTTTCTCAAATGAGCTTACCGCTCTAGAAGAACCTGACAATAATTAGGGGTGCTCATTCGGTCGGTTCAGTTCAAACCGAACCGAATAAGACCAAACCAAATTAAACCGAACCGAACCAGACTTGAACCGAACCGACCGAATGAACAATGACCATACTAATTAATATTAATATGCATAATAAAAAAATTAGTATCAAATCATTATAAATTAGTAATTTGACATATAATTCGGTCAGTTCGGTTTATTCGGTTGTCCGAAACCAAAACCGAACTGAACCAAACCGAATTAGCCGAATAATACAAAATTTTGAACCGAACTGAACCGAATTTACCGAACAAACGAACCGAATTAACCGAAATTATCCGGTTCGGTTCGGTAACCGAATAAACCGAACCGAATGAACACTCTTAACAATAATAAGTTCATTTCTCATTTATGCAATATACACGAGATTCAAAAGTTTTACACGGCAATTTATACTGATATGGCCTTATCATGAGATTTATGAAGAAAGGAAGGGTTTTTATTGAATTTTGTTGTTGTATATTTTGTGAACTTTTGTCTTTTAGTCTGGATAGGCTTGGTTGTTTTGAAACGACTGAATTTTCAATGGGGTTATGGTAAAAGTGCAAATA
This sequence comes from Juncus inflexus, assembly GCA_024447665.1. Taxonomy (NCBI): domain Eukaryota; kingdom Viridiplantae; phylum Streptophyta; class Magnoliopsida; order Poales; family Juncaceae; genus Juncus; species Juncus inflexus. Next base: position 3,831,112 of record JAJHPC010000020.1, read on the forward strand.
AATTTTTTAGGGGTTGAAAGTCTCAAAACATCAAAATTATGGTGGGTGAATTTTTTCCTTTTCTTGCTTTTATGTACTGGTTTTCTTTTTGTTGGATAACTTTATAGTTTATAGTGTTGAATGTATTGAGACTTCCGGTATTTTTCAGATTCCGGTCCGAAAAACTGAATAAAGCGTGAAAGGGATAATTATAATGATTATAACTTTAATAATATAAGAAATGGTATACGAGGTATATAATATATCAAATGATTGAGCTTTGTGGCCTTATTAAAAAAATTACACACGTCCCAAAACAACTCAACAATTAATATTAGGACTTCTATCTTTAAGCAAATTCTAAAGTGAAATATCTAAATTTTAAGTTCTCTTAGGGGGCGTTTGATTGGAGTTTTTGAGCATGGATGGCTTGGCAATTGGCATATGGATTTCATTCCTATGTTTGGTTTGTCATTAGATAATAAAAGTAAGAAAATTCTTGATTTCCTAAGTAATATTTGGTGGAAATAGATTTACTATCAAAATTGATGGTTTTCCTTATTTCCATGACGAAGGAATGCAAAATTAAGGAAATAATTTTTTTATAAACAATATTTTTTTCTATAGATTTTACGAACTTGGAATCTCCATAAATTAAGATTTTTTATATTTCTTGGAATATATATACCAAACCAAATATGATAAGAGCACATGCCTTGAAATTACATTCCTTGGAATATGGTTCCTTGGAATCCATGTATTCCAAGACATTCTTCAATACTCGAACCAAGCAGCCTCTTAACAATGACCGTCACCGACCTCCAAATATAGGACTAGGCCTGATTCAAACTTTTTTCGAACTCTGGTCAAGGTAAAAAAAAGTTGAAAAAGTAATCATATTGCAGAATGAGATTTTAAACATATTGCAGATAAAATATTTTTAATTATTTTATTACTTCTTTAGATTTTATATATTATTTCAAAATAATAATTATGTGTTGCATTATAATATTATATATTTTATTTCAAAATATTATTTTTTATTTTATTTCAAAATTATATTTTTCAATTTATTTCAAAATTATATTTTTCAATTTATTTCAAAATATTTTTTTATTTATTTGAAAATGATATTTTTATTTTACTTTGAAATAATATTTAATATTTCAAATTAATAAATAGTTTTATTATTTTGCTTGAAAATAAGAAATAATATTGCAAAATAAAGAATATTTGTTATCATTAATTTTAAAATAATTAATATTATTTTGTAATAGTATAAGAACTAATACATAATTAAAAGTACTTTATTTGAAATTTGTTTAATTGATTCTTTATGAAGAATATCTTTTAAATGACTAAAACATGAATACTTTTTGGTATAATCTGAAGATGATGAGTGGGGGTTTGGAACATTTTGTAAGTTTATATTTCAACTTTCTACATTTTTTCTTTCTTGTTGAACCTCTTTTTATTTTGACGGGAGTTTGAAAGTTCGAATTTGCTAGTTTTGAAATATATTTCAACATTTAGGGGGTTTTGTTTGTATTTTATTTTAGCGACCTAAAACCTGTATATGAAGGGACCCTTCATAGCCCGTACATGGCGCCCTCTTGCACTTCCAATTGCATGGGACAATTTCTAGATTGCATTAGTATACATTTTCTAGACTATACAAGCATATTTATTTAGTTATATGTTTACTCTCATATCATATATCTGTTACCCCTGAAGTTGTATACATTTTTGAAATGTCATTAATCAAGTATTCCTTTTTTTAATGGAGGCATATCTTTTTACCTATTCAATTTATACTTAATGTGTCTAGCATATCTTTCATGAATATAATTATATCTTTTTATCTGTATTGCATAGAATACCATTTTTGCTTGTCCTTTACATTTTTAATCTGTCAAGTATATCCTTTTGAATATCTGGTACCTTTTTATTACTGTCTATTATATATTTTTTGAATACACCCTTTTACCGGTCCAGTATATAATTTTTGCCTGCTCGATATTTTTTTTATTGCGCAGTATACCCTTTTTAAGTACCATTTAACTTAGTTAAACAATATGATCAACATTTTTAACCTTGATTTTTTTAAAATAAATATTTACCAATTAATGCATCTTTAAAGGTGTTGGCAGCCTATTGGCTGTTCATATCCAAGCCATAGATTTTGGTGGTACACATGATATTGTGCTTTATGGTATGCTGATCTGAAAATTCGTGTATTTTTTTTTTTCAGATCCTGAAAATTCAAGTAGCAAACCATAGTTACATTCCCTCAGTTCTAAACTTCTAAATACATTAATATTAATTAATGATTTTAATTTAGATGTGTATTTACTATGTGTGATCCTAAGGTACATGCATGCTGTACAGGTAATATCTGTCTAATATATTTTATGGTGTATCTAGCGTAAATTTTATTAAGATAATGTTAACTCGTACTTTTTTTAAACGTATTTATTTACTATATATTTTCTATTCATAAAAGATACATAAATCTATCATAGTATTAGCATGAATATTAATCAGCATAAAGAATATATAAATAATATTTTGTTTCATATTTTTTTTTTAATATCCTACTTGAAAAACACTATAATAAACTTCTTAGCACTTTTGTAAATAATATATTTTACAAACGATTAACATTGTTATTTTCTATATAAACAAAAACATGGGCCAAATTGGAGATTTAAAGAGATCTCCTTTTGCCCTACGGGGTAAAAAGTCGAAAAAAAAAGATAAAAAAAGAGATCTCCTTTTTTAATTGGGAATTTCTTGAAGCGCAAAGGAAACTGCTTCAAACGAAGCTGCTACCCCGAACCCCTTTTTGTTCTTTAAATACCCTCTCATTCCTTACTTCTCTTACCACTCCATCCTCTAGTTATTTGCACAAAGCAAACCTTTCTTCAATCTACCCTTCATATTCTTCTCGAGCCTTTAGGCTGCTACGTAAGAAACAGTCACTCATGGCCACAGTAGAAGAGATAAGACAAGCGCAACGTGCTCAGGGTCCGGCAACTATACTGGCAATTGGTACAACCACACCTACTAACTGTGTGTACCAAGCTGACTACCCTGACTATTATTTCCGTGTGACGAGGAGTGAGCATATGACCGAACTGAAGGAGAAGTTCAAGTATATTTGTAAGTGGCAATCTTTAATTCTTGATCATATGTCAAACCTTTATTATATAAACGATCTAAAAGAAAACCTTTATTATACAATATAAAGTAGAGGTTAAGTAGAAATTGCACAAAGGTTATAAATTATATATCAATATGTAAGACAGTAACATTTTTGTTTTTCAGGCGATAAATCGATGATTAAGAAAAGATACATGCACTTAACCGAGGAGATGTTGGCTGAAAACCCAAACATGTCTTCTTACATGGAGCCATCATTGAACGCACGTCAGGACATTATTGTGGAGGAGGTTCCAAAGTTGGGAAAAGAAGCTGCTCTCAAGGCAATCGAGGAATGGGGCCAACCTAAATCGAAAATCACTCATCTCGTATTTTGCACAACTAGTGGTGTTGACATGCCCGGAGCTGACTATCAGGTCACCAAACTTCTTGGCCTCGATTCATCTGTTAAACGCTGCATGTTGTACCATCAAGGCTGTTTTGCAGGAGGCACTGTCCTTCGAATGGCCAAGGACCTTGCAGAGAACAACCGTGGAGCTAGAGTGTTGGTTATATGCTCTGAGATTACTGTTGTCACCTTTCGAGGGCCCTCAGAGTCGCACCTTGATTCCTTGGTTGGGCAGGCACTTTTTGGGGATGGTGCTGCTGCACTCATTGTGGGTGCTGATCCTGACAACCATCGAGCGACCATTGTTTCAATTGGTTTCTGCTGCACAAACAATCCTACCTGACTCAAAAGGAGCCATAGAAGGTCACCTTCGTGAGGTGGGGCTCACCTTCCACCTGTTGAAGGAAGTGCCTACGATCATCTCCAAGAACATTGAGAGGAGTCTTGTCAATGCTTTTACTCCTATCGGTATATGAAATTAACATTTAGTTGATACTTTTATTCTTTTATTGATACTAAAACTAATGCTACTATTGACAGGTATCAACGATTGGAACTCCATCTTCTGGATCGCACACCCAGGAGGCCCTGCAATATTACACCAAGTAGAAAAAAAGCTTGAGCTGCAGAAAGAGAAGTTGTCTGCCACACGACACATACTAAGCGAGTATGGAAATATGTCTAGTGCATGTGTGTTGTTCATCCTGGACGAGATGAGGCGTCGATCGGCCGAACAAGGCAAGGCGACCACTGGAGAGGGCCTTGAATGGGGAGTGCTTTTCGGTTTCGGCCCAGGCCTGACTGTTGAGACTGTGGTTTTGCACAGTGTCCCCATTAAAACTTAGTAAGAGAAAATGGTTGGGCCAATATGGACATGGTGGTGCTTCATAAATAAGTAGTATTGAATAAATTTGTAACTGGTGTTTAGCGTTACTTGGAGATGTTTGTGCTGTGTTGAATTATTATATGTTTTATTATGGAATAAAATTGCATGATTTAGACTGAGAGATTTCAGAACCATTTATGTAATTTGTTGTATCTTTTACCCAAAATATCCCTATACAATACATCATATAACTACACTCTTAAAATACCATTCATACAGCATCACATTTCTATAAAACAAAAAGGCAAAGCCTATATACGTAAACCTTTTTCAGTTTATACTAATCCAATGAGCCATAATTTTTTCAAGGGAAACTATTCATATTTCTCATCCTTCGGTTCGAAACTACACTGATCCTCTGATCTTGTAGCATGTTCATATTAGGGGCCAATAATCTAGTATACCGATCAAAATACAACAATTGCTTCATCAGAAGAGCAAACTCGCGCGGGAATCTCAACCCGTATGATTCACTAACCCTAACCTGCAAACAAATAGTGAGAATTTGTTGGTGAAATTTTGTTTTATATTTTTTTAATTAAAAAAGGTAAGAATATTTAGAGACGAGGCACCAAGTCAAGAAAAAGTGCATTCATTTGTCTGTCGTCGACTAATACATTAGCAGATACAGCTGTAGCAGCATTTGGACCTCTTGCTGTCGCAACAACTATTTCTGTATCCAATTCCTTCGAAAATAAAAAAAGATTTAGTTTAGGGTACTGATTCTAGGAAATACAAAATTGTTTTTATAATAATATACTATCGTTATGACTTCTAAAAGTATATGCTTAGATTTTTTAAAATTCGGTTCACCCTTCTTTGGATATATTTACTTATTTTAATTAAAGAGTAATGAAATTTTGATGAGCATCTTATATTAGAGAAACCAACTTTGTCATACCATAAATTTAAGCGACATGCTTGAGCACGCCCAAAACATGATGGTATACTGTTTTTTCCTTTTTTCAATATATTTTTTGTTTTCTATATATTGTGTTTCACAGTTTTACGTATATACTAATTATTGTCTCTACATACTATGTAAATAATGAATTTTATATATGTTTAATTTTATATGATGTCTATTGTCTCCTATATATATTGTTTTTTCGCGTCGTGCTACACGCCGTTGTGCAGCATCAGATCCCTAAATTTAATTATTTGAAGCCCATTCCAGAAAACCCTCAATATAAACAAACTTCTCAAATCAAACGTCATATGTAATGTAATAATATACTACTATAAAATTTATCATGTGAGCTTCTACAATTATAAGGGATATAATAAATGCACTCAGTCCCTGTACTTTAGTTGGATCGCGATTTAGTCCCTATTCCATTCAATTTAACCTTTTTAGTGCAAGGACTAAATCGCAATCCAAATATAGTACAGGGACTAACGGCGCATTTAACCCAAAGTAAATAGTTATTTAAATACCTGAATTGATGAGAAAATCTTTTCCAAGTCATTTGCAAAGGCTTTAACATCTACATTTTTGCCTGTGGCGCCCATTTCTATTAAAGAAACGGCCATCGATTCGTAATCTTCTATCGCGAAAGAGCCCAAAAATATTTCCATGGCCGCCCATGTTTTTGGAGATATTCGCCCTACTATCCCTGCAATTTTGAAAAATTGTAGCTTTTTCAGTGCTTGACTTTGATTTATGCCTTTCATACTGATTCCCCAATTTTTTAAATAACATAATATCGGCTAAAATGTGAAAATAAATGAGATCGAGTAAGACCCCTGTAAATTTCGAAGTCCAAGATTGTTTAGTGTTTGATTTATTGTCTCGGTTAAAAGTTCAAATAAATGATGTAATATATCAACTGTGATTCTTCAACCTACAAACTCATGCAATGGAAAGTTCAAAATAAGTGTGACAAGTATATCATGCTAGTATATATTTTCCCTGCAATTTTTTAAATTATTTGAATCTTAGAAGGGCTTGCTTAGAGTTTTAATTCAATTATTTTGGCCCATATAATTTAGTAATTCTGACGAACCTCAAAGGATCTCATTAAATTCCAAGATATAAATTACCATTGTTATATCAGATCAAATTAAGTAAAGTTGGAAAAATACCAAAATCAAGAAAACCGATACGGCCGTCACGAAGCAACCATAAATTTCCCGCATGTACATCCGCATGGAATGATTCGCATGATATCAAGCTCCCAAACCTGCTCAATTAAAAAAAAAAATCAACAAATAAACCAAAAATATCCTCATCAAATATCTGTTGGTTTTATTCACACCATAACAATAATTTCAAAACAAAATAATATTTTACATTAAATAAAGATAAACAATATATCATTTTACACCATTAATTCCGAAAAATCAGGCTGATTTCAAAAATTCCCCCCCCCAAAAAAAAATTCCCCAAAAAAATTGTACCAGACGTTAAGCGCGTTGACCAGAGTCACCTCCGGATCGTCCACGAACTCCCTGATCGAGTCCAAATCCGTGAGAGGCACTCCATATAATCTCTCCATCGTCAGAACCCGTTTCGTGCTGCAGTGCGTGTACATGAACGGAGCCTTCGCTTGTTTATCGAGACCCATTCGTTCTAAGTAAGTTCTGAACGATTCTATGTTGGATGCTTCCTTTCTGAAGTCCGTTTCTTCGAGCATTGATGCCTTTATGTCCTTTATGATTCCCACCTGATTAGAGAGAGAAGGGAATTGGAATTAGAATTTGATGTGGCCAGTTGGGCATAATTAGCCTCAATTGAGGTTGGTTTTGTGAAATTAGGAGTCGTTTCAATCCGATTTGGCATCAATTAACCCCCAACTATGATTCCCACCTAATGATTAGAGGAAGTTTTTCAGAATCCCACCTATATTTTCTAGTATTTATGAAATAGAATAAGTAAAAGATCACTTCTTTTGGAATAAGAAAACCCCTAACCTTTAAAATTCTTCAGAAACCCCTTAGGTTTTAACTTTTGTTTAAAAGGAAACATTATGTAAGAATCAAATAATATAGAAATGATGATAAATATCATGCAAACACAACTTTCGAATTATTTATCTAATTTTCCGAAATAAATTAAGATGTTTGCATATTATTTTTCAATAATGAGTAAGGTGTTTTTTAATAAATAACACAAAAGTGAGATGACTCACAAGAGATGTCCTTTTAAATTCAGGATTTAAAAACTCCAAAATCCGTGAAACGACATAAACAAAATTCAGATCCGCGACCAAAATATCTTCAATTCCCGGTTTGAGCACTTTAATCACAACTTCTTTTCCTGAGCTTTTCAGCCGTGCTGCATGAACCTTCAAGAGAGAGAAAAAACAAGTTTTAGTCTCTTTGGTCTTACACAACAACATATCAATTATCAAGCTCAAATTAAAAAAAAAAAAAAAATCTTGAATTGTATTTTTCAGATGATGCAAACTGAAATTGTAGTATGAGCGAAAGAGAACTGGTAAGTTAATTGTATATTTAAGTACAGAATTTTGCAAGAAAGCCCCTGCATAATGACTAAATTGCAAAAAGTCCCTGCAACATTAGAAAATGCAAGAAAAAAAACTCTATTTTCCAAGGGGGAAAAAACTCTATCTTAAACACTAACTATCAGTAGGGACTAAATTTCAAATTTCTTGAAAACAGAGGGGCAATTTTGCAATTTCCCAAATAAATACTCAGACACATTACATCAAGCCAGTCTTTTTGGCTGGATTCATCACGTGAGAAATAAGAATCACCACACAATCATTCTACAATAAAAAATAATTTCAAAAATATCAAAAGTATTTGTAAAAACAAACCTGAGCGATCGAGGCAGAAGCGATCGGTTCGGGATCGATGTACTCATAAACGGAATCCAACGGCCTTTGTAATTCTTCTTTTAATATTCTCTCAATTTGGCTGAAACTGACAGCTGGCGCTCTGTCGAAGCAGTTCTGGAATTCCTCCACATATTCTGACGGAAACAGAGTTGGTGCTGAAGCAACAAACTGTTGTGAAAGAAATTAGGGTTTTGAATTGATTATTCATATGTTGTGAAGAATAATTGGGATAAATGCACGGTTAGTCCCTGTAGTTTATTGGATTGCAATTTGGTCCCTCCACTGTTAATTGTGCACGGTTAGTCCCAATACTTTACAGAATTATGCATGGTTAGTAATACAGGGACTAAATTGCAATCCAACAGAAGTACAGGGACTAATCGTTGAATTATCCCTAAAAAATATAAGTGTAACAGAGAAAGAGGTAGGAAATAAAGTAAGTGTGTTATGAAAAAGAGTTGGTAATTCATAGAGGAATTTTACCGACAAGATTTACTGCATTTTTAATTTTTTACGTCTGACTCTTAATATCGGCAAAATAAAAAAAGATAACCAAACAGAAATTTGAAACGAAAAAACCAATTGAGAAATATACTATTTTTTTTACCTGACCCAATTTGATGTAAGTTGCGCCCATTCGTTCGAAAAGTTTTCTGAGATAAAGAGGAGATAGCAGTTGTTGATTAGGAATCCTTCCGCTCGAATTTCCTGTCTGCAAGGAAATTAAAGAAACAATTCAGGTTATTTATTTTGAAATCTAATAAAATATATGTGAAGAGGTGTCGTAGAAATGACAAAAGGAAAAATATTAGTGGTAATTTCCATGTATGTTTTTGCATAAGCCCAAAATATCAAGTTCACCCTTTGAAATACTCAAAATATATCAAATTTACACTTCTACAAAACTCAAAATATCAAAACTTACCTTTCGATCACAAATTTCAAATATATACGAAATTTTGGGTAAATTTTAAAGAATAAAATAAACTAAATGTGTACTTGTTGAGAAAGATCGTTCAGCCACTCGCCACCGACTCCAATCACAGCCTGAACGCCTTGCACCAATCTCAAAGCGCCTCTCGGACCGGTATTAATCGATGTTTGGATTATGTCTTCAAATAATTTTGGCAGCTCGTTTATCCTTTCTGAAAATAAGTAAACACGCGCCACGATTATTTGATATTTCAATTCAGGGCTGCAAAAAGAACAATCAGAGACTAATTTGACCTATGATCTAGATTATTTCAAGGAGTTAGGAGTGGTTAATTTTAGTGTTAAATTGAGGGTAAAATATGCAGTTCAGTCTGAAAAAACAAAGCCAAGAAATAAGTTGAAATTTTAGTAGAGTCCTAGATAAAAAAAAGATACCTTGAATAATGCGAGAAGAAGAATCGCGAGCTTGTGAGTACTGTGATAACACTCTTATTCTATTGGATTTCCTCAATCTTACTGCTCTTATTGAAGCCTATGAAATTAATCAAACATATAGTATTTTTTACTAAAAAATCAAACAAATTGTAACTTACAGCAACTAGAATTATCATTTTCTATGATGAACTGAACTAGAAGTATTTAGAGTTTCATTTAACAAGATGAATTGATCAATTGAAGTTAAGAGTAAATTAAAATTTTCTTTTTTCCATGAAGTCCACTGATTGAGTGAAACTAAAGTCTCATAAATTTCACAGAAGCTGAGAAACAGATAATATCAAGGCTGCAGACGTAAATTACAGTTTAACAAGGGTTTATGGGCATAAAACTCTCAAAAAGGGGGGAAAAGCGAGATGGGTACTTTAGGATTGCGAAGATGGAGGAGAAGAGGAGAGCGAGAGAAGGAAGCTCCGCCTCTCATGGCCGCACTCGCCATTGTTGTATTAGCTCAGTCTACTTCTTAAACCTTCTGATTAGGAAAAGAGAGAAAAATCTAGGCAGGTTTTTTTACATCAGTTCAAGCGGAAAGAAAATAGAGAGGCCTAAGAGGCCACGTGTCAATCAACGAGTGGATCGCATTCTCTTGGCTGGTTCCACCCGTTGAATACTGAGACTGAACTTTTTTTTTATTTTTTGTTGTTTGAATTTGAAGAACAGTTGCAGATAAGGTCCTTACCAAAATTTCAATTTGCATTTTTAATTTTTAAACACTTCATGGTACAAGAAAGGTCAGTATTTATATATTTATTTATGAATAGATTATTTTTCAATTAATCATGAGTAAATTACTTACATTTTCTGGAAAGAACATTATCAGCGCTAACAAAAAAAAACTCACGCAAGTAAAAATAATAAAACATAAGGATCATTAATTAAAAAATTACTAAAAACAAGAGCATTCATTTCCCCCAATAAAATTCTCTAATCAAATATTACAATCTAAACCCCATAAACCATCCCAACATCCATCCATAGCAAATTTATTCTCTAATAACATAAATCAAATCTAAGTCTAACTAAAACAACTCATCAATCCTCCACACCCCCACTAAACTACATGAAAAAACAAACCTCATTAAACACATCAAACCAAATCGCTACCCACACACCAATAAAATCATTCCACTAACTCGTAAAATCGAAATAATTTAGCAAAACTTCCAATGATTATTACAATTCACACAAGTCACAAACGTAGTCATCGGCTCATCAGCACTCCTTGTTTGCAACTGATAATAAGTCGTCTTCCTCTGGCCGCACCGCCCGCACTTAAACTGGTCCGTCGTGGCTTTCGGCGCGCCCGCTCTCTCACAATCAAAAAGCGCCTTGTCCTTAATCTTATCGTTCTCCATCCTTCTCGCGTCGCTCGCCATCTCCTCAGGTTTCAGGTCCCCTAGTCTCTCGGCCTTAACCTGTCCCAGCAGGACTCTCCTCCTGAAATCCGTGTTGTTTTCCGCTCTGAGGTTGAATAAAATCGATCTGTATTTAACCTTCTGGGAGCCGATTGAGCTGCCGAGTTTTTCATACATAGCGGACTCTACGGTTACAGCAGCGCGTAAATGGTCGCACGAGTTTATTTCTTCTAGAAGGTTCCGGATTTCCTCGCGAGAGTCTTTTAGGGTTTCGGAAGGGACTTTGGAGAAGGCTTCGGCTAGCATGCCTCGGATTTTGTCCCGGTTCACGTCGTTGGATTTGAGGAGAGAGTTGAGTTTCGGCGGGTTTGAAGCGACAGGTGTCGGCTTCTTATTGGCCATTGAGGGCGAGGGACTGGGTTTTGGGGTTTGGGGTTTGGATGGTTCAGTTTTGATTGGGTTCTTTTCGGATTTGGGTTCGATTTTCAGGGTTTGGGGTTTTGGGGTTTGGGATTTTTCAGATTTGGGTTCGGATTTGGTTGAATTGGGGTCGATTTTTAGGGTTTTGTTGGTGGATTTGGAAGATTTGGAGGATCGGTCGGTTTCGGAAGAGCTGGTGGGGCCGTTTCGCTTCCCGTTCGAGTTTTCCTCAATTACGATGTTTTTCCAAAAGGTGAGAAGGTCCGATGCCATTGACTGGATCTCTGAATTTGGGTGCTTTGTTAAGTACCTGAGCCGTTTTCCAACCTGTTGAAGAGAGAGAGAGGTTAAGGGATTAATCGCATAGATAAAAGGGAAATTGAAAAATAGGTTTAGTACACCACAACTCAGTGATATAACAGTTAAGCGTCAGTAAGATTTCTGATCTGTTCTTTCTTTGTAATGTTTGTGTTACTTTTGGATTTGTGCTGGAATGAAGGGTTAATTTGAGGCTTAAACTTCTAGTTACTGGTTTCAGTAAATAAATCATAAAATAGATAGAATTTGGTGACAGTATTAAGTCAGGCAGTGTGCTGGTACCAGTAAGGTCACTGCCATAATGTCGTTTAATTAATTTTGGTATTTGTGACTTTCCATTATGCAACTTTAGTGAATCAATTAAACTGAATCTAAAATAATGAAAACAAAAGAAAGGAAATATATTTCTGATATTTTCACACAAAAAGGTTATTTCAACATGAATCTCACCGAAGAGCCAAAAAGATCAGAACTTGACTTGAAAAATCAAACCAAAAAACCCAGAAACTGTACAAAAAATCCTAAATCGCCACCAAACAATAAATACAGCAAAAGAGGAAAAAATCCATAATTCCCAAAACTAATGCAGAAAAGATTACACAAGAAAAGCACAGAACTTTAATCCCCAAAGCTACACCTTTAACCCCAAAACCGTCCAAAAATCCACAAACACACCCAAAATAATCCCAAAACCAACACAAACCAACAAAACCCTAAAAACAAACCCTAACCAACCTGAGTAGACACAAGCACATCGGTGGTGACTCTGATCTTCCTCAGCCTCTTCAAGGCGTCGACGCACCGCTCAGACTCCGGCGCCGCGCCGTCGCCCTCAGCTGCCGCGTCGGCGGCCTTCTTCGCCGCCTCAAACGTCTCGAGGAGCTCCCTCTCCATTGAAAATCCGATCCACCGCCCCCGCCCAATGCAGCGAAAATTGTCGATTTGGCGTCAACACGAGGGTTTGTTGAACCAAAACCCTAGAGCGAGAGAGAGAGAGAGAGAGAGAGAGAGAGAGAAATCGGGTTTTCTGTTGAATAAATACTTTACCGATTTTTATTGTTTAAAGTTTGTAAGAAGGAAATAACCGCTCGGCGTATCGTACGGCGGGAAATATGACGCGTGGGATGAAGATAAGGTAAAGATTTGCTTACTGTTTTGTTTCCTTTCTTGACCAGACCTGCTTGGTTGATTAGAAAATTTAGTTTTGTAAGAAGGGAAATAGGGAATTGCTCTCGTTACCTAAATATCACACTTCAGTTCAGATTCATAAGCATATTAATAGTAAAAAAGTTACTAAAATGTATATTTACTAAATAGAGACATATTCTTACTAAAAACGTTCTATCATCCGGTCAAGGACATGCCTTCTAATATTCCTAAATATAGTTATAGGGGGGGAACACACTTAATTTTATTTTTTCTCAATAAAATAAGAGAGCTGATATTGCGTGATGGTACCCTAGTAATTTTGTAGTCACAGTATATAAAAATTGAAAAAAAATATATAAATAATATATAAAAACATATAAAATGAAAACAAACAGTATAGGATAATTCATTCGGTAAATAGTATATATTAAAAAAATGAAAACAATATATAACGTATATAGAAACGTAAGAAAACAGTATATAATTTTAATCCATCGCTACAGTACCCCCTTCGTAATTTTCTATTTCCCATAAAATAATATACTAAATATTTATAGATATATAATAGATACCAAAGATCTTTCGGTCTCTATTAAGATCTTTTGAGTGTATTAACATTCAAAAGAGCGTATTAGTATGATGGTATCTTACGATGATAAAATATTGTTCAAATAATGTCATTTGACTTTAAAAATTCACAACGAAACTGAAGAAAGATATGTAATTTCTCCAAAAATATACAGACATGCTGAAAGTAAGTAATAAGCGGACAATCAAACGGATATTAAACAAAAGTACATGATCAGAAAAAAGCATAAAGATGGAACATTTCTCAAAATTCAATGCAACGATTGCCTAAATTTGTATAACTAGTCATGATCATTATACCATATATGGTTTGCTTTGAGTGAACAAAAACCCTATGAATCACATTCAGAATCTGAGTTCCTACGGAAAAATATGTGCCTTGATATAAGCACACTCAATAAAAGAAAAAAAAGGCTTACAAAATTAAGTAAAAATATATTTAAAATGAAAAGAAAAATGTCAACTTCTTGTATGTGAATAGTGGAAGATGTATATCTTTCTCCAAACAGCGCACAAAATATCGCACAGGTAATATCTTTATATATAGTAATATTCTTCATTTTCAAACTTCTTCAACCTGCAAATTTAGTGACAAAAAAAGGAGATTTAAAATCAGAATAACAATAAATTATCGCCAAATTCTTCTAAATCATCAGACATGATTTCAAAATAATTATTTCACTCGTTTCATTTCATGTACCTCTGCAAAACAAAAAATATCACGTATATCCCTTATATCCCTATTTATTTCGAAAGATTCCCAAATTAGACTCCATTTTTATCTGTACATAAATCAACAGTACTTTACATGTGGTTTCAACAAAATTGGACCTGGTTATTTACAGTTTTGTATGGGTAGACATGATACTTCTATGTTTTGTAGGGGTACACATGAAATTATTCCAAATAAACAAAAAATCAACACTTGACACAACAACAAAAAAAAGAGAACCATTTGATAATACTTAGGAGAGAGAGTAAAAAAAAACTGACCTGAGGAAGGCTCATAAGTTCAAGCACAGCCTTTTTAGGAGTTAATTCATTGTCGATTATGCGAGCGACAGCTGTCAAAACCGGCATTTTCACGTTGTATTTCTCAGCCAACGCTATCACCGCGCCAGCTGTCGATACTCCTTCTGCCACCTGAAAATTACATAAAAAAATATTAAAAATCATATTAAAAAGGAAAAAGGAATGGCATATGATCAAGCCTCTCCGCTGCACATAAGCTCTGATTTACTTCAATCAAGTAAGGAAAAAAGTATAAATAAATAAACACGGCATTTCTTTTCCTCACAGATATTTCTCCCTTTTCTACAAATATCCCCGACATTTCTCATTGTGTACCATAAACAACATGATCATTTTCCACTTATATCTAATACACATATTCTGAGTATATATACGTAAAATTTCAAACGGACCTGGCTCATGGAGCTCAAAATATCTTCTAATTTCTCTCCTGCACCGAGTCGTAATCCAACAGTTCTGTTTCGCGAGAGATTCACAAAACACGTGAGCATTATGTCGCCCGATCCTGACAGTCCGTACAAAGTCGTCGCTTTCGCTCCCATCTGATATAGATAATAAAAATTAAATTACCAAAAACATCAGGTACTTATTCGCAAATTTTGGAAAAAAAACATTCTTTTCGAGTGGTTTGTTTAGTATTTAATTTGATATTTTATGGACGGATCATGACAGTCAAGACAAAGTTGTCACTCTTGCTCCCATCTGATATAAAATACCAAAACATCAGGTACTTATTCGCAAATTTGAATAATTAAACTTGTTAGTTTTCCACTTTAGAGACAAGCCATATATTGGAAATAAAGGGATAAATGCACCGTTAGCCCTCATACTTTAATTGGATTGCAATTTGGTCCCTGTACTATTGATTTAATCTTTTCGATCCATGTAATTTATGAAAACATGCACGATTAGTCCTTAAGACAAGGACTAACTGCACAGTTCTATAAAGCACAGGGACAAAAAAACTTAAATCAATAGCATAAGGACCAAATTGCAATCCAATTAAAGTACAGGGAGTAACCATGCATTTATCCCAGGAAATAAATTCACATTCACTAAAAATATTCTTTTCTGGAGTGTTAATCCCATTTCTACAGTTCTTTTTCTTAGTTTGTTTGCTTTTAAGCAAGGATCAAGTCTAATTGGGTCTTAAATAAAAAAACATATTATTAACATTATTTATTTTTATTTTTTTACCTTAGTGGCTAGCCATCTTATTTCGGAGCAGCCTTGCGAGACGAGGGCGGCCATGCAATTATTACCGAGATTCATTCCTTCCACAATTCCAGCCGCTATGGCCAGCACGTTTTTCAAAGCGCCAGCTATTTCCACTCCTGTTACATCACTGGCGTATAAAACAGCCGTATTTATTAAAATATTAAATACAATAGCATGTTTGGAAATTCATGGATCTAACTAATAATATCATGAGACTGTAAGCATTTCTTTTTTTTACTTTTTTTGTATTGTTTACTATGATGTGAGGGATTGAATGTAAATGATATTTGAAGTAAAATGATAAAAAATGTGGATCGTGATCACATTTATTTGAAATGAAATTCAAAAGTTTGAATTGAAATATGCAAAATTGAAATGTAATTAACACTTTGATGTGCTAATTCTGAGATGTGGAGAAGCCAATAATTGTTGAGCAGCACTCGCTAACTTTTTGTCTTTCGATGCAACAACCATTGCTGCATTAAAAAAATGTCAATTAAAAAGTAATACAATAACTGAAGTAGAAAAATTAAAAATTAAACAAAAATCAAACTATACATTAACACAAACCTGTTGGGAGTTTATTCATCAGCTCGACAGCAAAAGACGGCCCCGACAAAACAACCAAAGGCTGGCGCGGATTTCCAAGCGATTTGGGAATCACTTGAGACATCATTCTTAATGTATTTAATTCCAGACCTTTACTCAGAGAAATGAACGGCAGTTTGGGGTCCACGTGAGCAGAAATTCCTTCTAGAAAGGTCGAGCTGAACTGCCGTAAAATAAATCAGGTCAAAAGTCAACCCTTCTAATAAGTTAGTCCTAAATTAATAAAGATAAATCTTCAGTGAGGCAAGGGGAATTTTGGGACGTGCATATAATGAAGGTGCTTTTTTGCAAATTTACTGTGTAATGAAAAAAATGTTTTTCACATTTGGTTTTCTTCATCTGTTTTTTGGGGATTTGTGAGTACTTTAGGGTTCCAAAATTTTGTTTTCAGCAGAAATTTGCAGCAAAGCCCCTGAATTATGCCTAAATTGAAAAAAAGGCCCAACCTTTTTGAAAATTGCAAAGAGGCCCCTAAAAGAATCAAAATTTTTACAAAGTAGGGGGATTTTGCAACTTATGCAAAATGCAGGGACTTCTTGCAAATTTCCCATGTAGCAAAAGAAGATTTTAAGAGGTAAAATGTGATTTCCTGGACTGAACTGTAAAAAGGACTTATCTTATTAAAAATTGCAAAAAGGGCCCCTTAATTGAGTTAAACTTTTAGTAAGGTAGGGGAACTTTCAATTTTGCAATATACGCATAATGCAGGGGCATTTTGCCAATTTTCCGTAAAAAAAAGAAGATTATTAATTTTTAAGAGATAAAATGGGATTACCTGGACCGGTACAGCATGGAAGCAAAAATCCGCTTCGGCCAAAGCATCTTTTGCGCAAGTTGTTGCAATGATATTTTCAGGTAATTTATGACTTGGAAAGTATTTACTGTAAATTAAAAAAAAAATTAAAAAAATACCAAAATGGTATTAAACAAGAACTGGTAATTGATTAGCTAAAAGCCTTAATTTAGGGTATGTTATAATATATTTTTACATTGAAACAAAGGATTAAGCCTCAGGACAAAAGGGTAGTTTACAATAAAACCCAAATAAATGCAAGAGAAACCAAAAAAGAAACAATTGGTGCTATAAATTAAATAATTAATGTAAATAATTCACCTGTTAAAATGAGTCTCGTTTATAGATTGGCAAACATAATCGTCTCTCAACAGCATGGAAACCTTCATTTCGGCCTTCTTGCTCGCAACATGAGCTGCCATTGCCGTCCCAAACGAGCCTCCACCAAGAACCACCACCTATTTTTATTTATCACCAAAATTACTCAAACCAAGCATCACTAAACAAACAAACCAAAAGAAAAACCTCTTTCACTTCCTTGCCTTTTTGGTTTTCTCAAGAATATCGCTCTTGTTCCTGGACCGCCAGGAGCGTGACCACCTCACGATCTTCTCCCAGGCAATCCTCACCGCCCTCCTCCTGTTCCTCAAGCTCAACCCACCAGTCGAACTAGACTTCAAATCCAAACCCAACTTATCTTTACCATTTTCAGAGGCGGGGTCGGGGTCGAGGGTTCGGGCGGAGCAAGGACAGGGCGGGAGCGAGGGAGGAGAAGAAGAGAGAGTTGGACGGGGAGAGAAGGCGTTGGAGTGGAGGAGGAGACTTCGTCGGGGGTAGAGAAGGGGTTTGGGGGAGAAGGTGTGGAGGTCGGAGAATGAGGAAGGAAGAGCCGCCATGGGAAGAGAAGAGAAGAGGGGGAGTGGTTCAGTGGAGTTGTTTATCTTTATCCGTTCCCGCGCGCTTTGAGGAGGAAGGCGAGAGGTTCTCTCCGGTTTTCTTTAATATTTATGGAACAAAAGTTTTTTCATTAATTCATCCCATCATATCAAATAAGATAGAGATATATTATATTTAGGGAAATTTACAAAAAACCCCTATCTTTTCTGAATATTACAAATAATCCCCTGTATTTTCGTTTATTATAAATAACTCCTATCAGAAATATTTTCTTTACAAATAGCTCTCTCCATTCATTTTTCCATCAATTTAAAGTTTAATTTTTTAAAAATGACCAAAATACCCTAACCTAAAAGAAATTAAATAAAAATATAATAAAATAATTATTTAAAAATAAAATTAATTAAAATAAATAAATTTTAAAGAATAAAAATAAATAGAAAAAGTTTAAAAACAAAAATAATTAAACAAAATAAAAAAAATATTAAAAAATTATTCAATAAAAATTAATTAAAATAATAAATTAAACAAAATAAGATAATTAAAAAGCTAGAAATAATAAAATATAAATATAAATAATTAAATGGAAAGTAAAAAATAAAAATATTAAATAATATTAAATAATAATAATTATTATTATTAACACATGAAATTCTCATTATCGGTAGTGGAACTTTATAGAAACCGGGGGTGCATGCGGCACCCCCCCCCAAATTTTTTTCACTATTGATATATACCTTGTTCTGTCAAAATCTTGGGGGGGGGGACATGCCTCATGCACCCCCGGTTTCTATAAAGTTTCACCACCGATAATAAGAGTTCCATGTGTCAATAATAATAATTATTATTTAATATTATTTATTTTTTAGTTTCTATTTAATTATTTGTATCTTTATTTTATTATTTCTAGCTTTTAATTATTTTATTTTGTTTAATTTATTATTTTAATTAATTTTTGTTGAATACTTTTTTTATTTAATTATTTTTTAAACTTTATTTATTTATTTTAATTAATTTTATTTTTAAAAAAATTATTTTGTTATATTTTTATTTATTTAATTTAATTTATTTTTATTTAATTTCTTTTAGGTGAGGGTATTTTGGTCATTTTTAAAAAATTAAACTTTAAATGGATGAAAAAGTGGATGGAGGGGGTTATTTGTAAAGAAAATATTTCGACAGAGGGTTATTTGTAATAAACGAAAATACAGGGGGTTATTTATAATATTCAGAAAAGATAGGGTTTTTTTGTAAATTTTTCTTATATTTATAGTGATCGGGGCTATACGAAATGAGATCTTATTCAATAATTAAGGACTTAATTTTATTTATTGGACTATACGAAATGAATATGTAAGGGTTTAAAATGAAGTTTACTTAATTTTAATCTTTCATAAACCTTTAATTCATTTATTATTCAAATTTGTATTGGACTAATTAACAAATTAATGCTATTATTACCATTAAATACAAGAAAATATGGCCCTTTAAAATTCTAGATCCTAGACCATGTTTTTTTTTTTTCTATACTGGGACCGGCCGTGATAGTGATCGACATAATTTCTAATAAACTTTCTCCAGATCACATATTCCAAAGCTAATTACAAATATAATAAAAACATACGTTTTATTCTAGATAATTTAATCCTCTTGTTATATAACTTTGTAGCATCCTTTTCATATATTTAAATAAAAAAATTTAGATGAACTGCATTCTTTTCATATATTTAAATAAAAAATCTAGATGTACTGCATTCTTTTCATATATTTAAATAAAAAAACTGGGCATAATTGAGTCCCTAAAACAAAACATATATATGACTATTGAGTACAGCCCTTATTATTAACTGATTTGGGCCCATATGATTGTTATACTAGGTCTGGCCCATGAATCTCACTGGATTAATGCAGTGACCCAATTAATCAAATCAATCGTGGTTACCTCTCTTGATGCCAACTCAAGTGTCCAATTTGTCCAAGAGTGTTATTTTGGAGATTTTTCCTTTTCCTAGTAACAAAAGATGACAAGGGTCAAGGAAGAAGTTAAAAATTCAAATTACTTTTGACAAAATAAATTTTGTAATGGCAGAAAAGACCCACAACGTTCAACAACTTTTAATCATTTTGTCCAAGGGTGTGAGTTTGGATTTTCCTTTCCCTAGTAAAAAAATAACCAGGAAGAGGTTAAAAAAAATTGAAATTACTGTAGGTCGCCTACCGAAGACTCAAAAAAAAAAAAAAAATTGAAATTACTTTTGACAAAATAAATTCCGTAGACAGAAAAGACCCAACACTCAACAACTTAATTTATTACGTTTGTGCTTGATGCGCCACGCGTACATCATCTACTGGGTTCTAGACATCTAGTGCTTAACGATGCCCCTAAAACCACAATGTAGTTTACTAATTTGCATGTGGAGAGATAGTGAGAGGTACAATTAAACGATTAGATGGCAGTTGTGGATGTTAAAGCATAGCAGTTTTGTCTTAAATACGTGTCCCATGTATTAATGTTCGGTGTGGCCCTGTGAAGTGAGATTTTGTCCAACATGTGCAATGTAATTCTTCAACGGTAATAAAACTTCAGCATTTTACTGAAGAAAAATTATATACCTAACAATATTCACAGCATTAAGCTTCTCTCAACTACACTAATAACTTCGGAGTTCGGACCAATAATGGAAGTTAGGTTTAACTTCCTTTGATAAGCACATAAATCAAACTTGAAAAAATAAAAATAAAACAAAAATTGAGGCACATAAACCCTTCATTGATGCCTATATAAACCCTTCACTTGCCAACCCTCAAATCACAACACACTTGCAATTACAACTAAATCACACTCCAAAAACTCAATTCCTTAAACACCAACCCAACAAATGGCTAGCTTCCGTGCCATTGCGGCTGCCACGATTCTCGTTCTCCTCGCCACATCACTCACTTCAAACGCACTCACATGCGGTCAGGTTGCATCCAACATTGCCCCGTGCATGGCCTATGCACGCAGCGGCCAGGGCTCGCCTTCTGCCGGCTGTTGTAGTGGTGTGAAGGCCCTGAACTCCATGGCGAAATCAAGTACGTACTTTTATAGTTTGCGGATTAACTTTCTGATATATAATAATTGAACAATCCATAATACTTGGAATAATTAAGTGGTAATAGCCCAATGGCATATTAAATATACTTATGCCGAACTAATCTCACTACAAAATTCAAATATAACACTATTGAGTTTCACTGAATTATAAATAAATAAGTTAGATCATTCTATAATATCTTTATACTTATCGAAATTTTTCTACAGGCGCTGATCGTCAAACAACCTGCAACTGTCTTAAACAGCTCGCCGGTGGCAACAGTGTCAATGCTGGTGCTGCTGCCCGCATACCCGGCAAGTGTGGTGTCAGCGTGCCTTATGCCATCAGTACCTCCACTGACTGCTCAAAGTATGAAAGATATATACTTGAACTCAATACTTAAAACTTTTTCTATATTGATTTTTTTTCCCTTGCTCTTGAATTGCAGGGTGCACTAAATTCACAAGTGGAGGAAAATATTAATGAATGAGGATGCGGGCTTCGTGAGACTTTTGCATTATCTATCTTATTTTCTTTCTTCTATGTCTTGATCTCGTTGTCTTTTATTATTGTTGTGTTGTCATGTCCTGGAGTTTGTAGAGACGTATAATAAATAAAATCTTATATTATCTTTTCTATAATTTCTTGCTTCAGGGTACGTATTTTTTACTGTTAATGACCCACAAATATGATATTCTATTTTATTTTAATGAATTAAAATAGATAAAATAGAAATAACATAATTTTTATCCATAGTTTGATGGACGCCATATCGTATTATCCAAACAAGTGATATCAAAACAACAATGCGTGGTGTTTCAATAACTTCAAGTTTGATTCGATGAGATGAGAAGTGTAGAGTTTGTACACTTAAAAGTTTCAAGCAACCTTGTTTAGCTCAAAAAACAATAATTCAGGTTTCTCAAAAAACAAAAAAGAAAAAAAAACTAGCATCAAACAAATTTCACAAGCATATTAAATATATTCCATTTTGACTTGAATAATATTTTTATGAAACTTGAGATGAATTTGATAGTCCATTCTTAAGAAAATTTAAATATATAATAGTAGAAAGGCACATCAGAGTCCATTACATTGAATACCAATCAAAATAAAACGCAGTGGCAGAGGGCGTAGAGATGATCCCACGCAGAGATAGAGCTTGACCCGGAATAATTAGGGGGGAGGGGGGTTCTAATGCCTTAGGATATTTGTAAATACACTTAGTTTTATTTTTCTGGATAATATAATGTACTAAAACTATATAGATATACTAAATATTGAAAATCTTTGAAGGGATGTACAACCCCTCCTAGTTTCTATTAAATTCCATATCTAATTTCATGAATAGTATATCTAGATGTAAATAAATGTTGTACCAACTTTTGATGCGCATCTTTTATGCCATAATTATACACGGCCCCATCTATCGAGTATATTGCCGCATGATTCCATCTTCCACCAAACTTATGAACCACAAATTTCAATCTAGTAAAATATGAGACTCCAAAAGAACAAAAACAATATTGCCACCAGGAGCCAAGATAACTTGCTCTAGCCGTATGATACTGACCCTATAATTTCATAAATGAGAGGGTTAAATCCCGCATCTTACACGATTGATTTACGGAGGGCATATTAGCTACCTTAAAGAGAACGAACCGTGTGATCGCATGTAATTCTTCCTCAACTTGCTCTAGCACTACACAAAAATTGTATTTTTAGTCCGCACTCAGGTCCGACTAAAGGTTTTTCCTTTGGTCACAGGCCATATCAATTACTAAAGTGTGGCTTTCTATTGAATAAAGAAGTTTTTTTTTGTGTATTTCCATTTTTAGTACCAATGAAATTTAAGTCCACAATATATAAATTATTGTAATATTTACTCAATTACTAGACAATATGAGGAGTACATCTTGGCATAAACATGACTTCATACATACACGGCAAAGATTTGCGCCTTATTACTACTTGCCAATGTGTAGGGACCTCAGTGTGTTGTGAGAGGCAAGAGAGATCAGTCATGACTCAGAATTCAGTAAAACCAGTATATTAAAGCGTTAGTTCATTATAAATAATTGTGTCATTTCTTATACAGCTCCAAATCCGCCCTAAAGAAACTATAAAGCTCGAAATCTGCTTCTCACTAAGTAAATAATTAACAGATTTGCATGTGAAGAGACAGGGAGAGGTGCAAAGGTGTAGATGGCAGTTGTGGGTGTGAAACCAAATTAATTTTGGTTTTAGTATGTTGCCTGTGAAGTTATATTGTCTACATGCAATGATTGCAATGTAATTCATTATTTGTTTAAATCGCAAAACTTAATGCATGGTTAAAATATTTACAAGCGGATCTGGGATATTATGGTTCCTCAAAATTTTCTATAGACTAACATGTTTTCTTGGGATTTAGTGTATTTTTTTTATTGAATAGAGGGGGCTCCTTTATTTTTTCTTATGAAAAGAAGAAGTATTTATGACCTATTTCCAATATGTTATACCCCAAAATTTTAGAAAAATTATTCAGGGGTATATTCATAATTTTATTGACCTTTATATACATAATTATTTCATGAAATGTTGTAATTAACTAAAACTTGAGGGTCCATTTTGCAACAGCCACCAATTTGTTTAATTTTCCAATTTCTATCTTAGAACTTTCACCGGTCGAATGCAAAGGTAACTAATAATATTTGTGAATTAAGGATAATTAATTATGCGTTTCATGCCAAGGTCATAACTTGAAAATTTACTGGCAATTGAGGAGGTATCTTTCTTGACCGGATCAAAACAATATTTGTTGGCGTTTTAGACCTTTTGGTTAATAACAGTAGGAAATGAATAGGCCATTCTTAATGTCATTAAGATTTTGCATGAGAAACTCTCATCTCTCTAACTTGGCACTCAAGTTACTATTCTATAAATAGTCATGGATCAAATAATTCAGAAACTCATCTCCCCGTTCTGTTCTGTCTCTCATTCAGAAATTCATATCATCACCTTATTACATTGAAATTCCATTCTGCCAAATAAAACTAGTCCTGCATCTTTTATCCATCTTGGAATTGATGAGAAGCGTTGGAACTTTGAGGAATCCGAATTCTGAATCATTAGCGTCGAAGCTAACTTGTTGATTTTTTTCTTTCATGAGGTTAAGATAAGGAATTTTGCTCTCAAATACGTTTACTATTTTTAAATTATTTTGCTATTAATAAATACCTATAATTTGAATTATATTTTTATTTGAGCTTATATTGCTCATACCGAATATTTTATTATTTATGAAAATAGAATATTACATAATAATAACAATAATATATTTTTGAGAGATAATTATTTTATGGGATAAAGATGTGATGTTGAGAAAAGTGAAATAGTTAAGGTCAATCCAGCCATATTTGATAGGTGGAAGCCAAAGCCGCTGATTATGATCAATGTGATAGGCTGTACTTAGTAGGTGGAAGTTAGAAAGACTTATATCTGTGCGCGTACTCGATGCCACGGAACATGATATAATGTGTGTATGTGAGTATGTGAAAAGAAATTAGAAAGATGATATGCTAATATAAAATGATTTTCAATATAGTTATATTATTACGATTTCTTCAAATATTTATTTATTAAAATTAGTTTTTTTAATATATGTGATGGATACCCTTACTGAGTTGTTGTGCTCACCCCCCTTTTTTCATTTCCCCAGATTTCAGGTTCAGTTATTCGGGAGTACCGGGTTGAGCGTCGTCAAACACGAGAAAATTTAATACAAGTAATAAATGTAAAAATAATTAAATATAATTAAAATTGAAGATACTTAATTTTGTATATTCCTTGTATTAGTCCGTTGTGTAATTTGATTTTTGTGCCGTATATTCTTCGGGATATACGACCGTTGCATCTCGGGTCTAAAATGGATCTGGAGTATAACACAATATATTAGAATAAAATTATGTGCATAATTTTTTAGAAAAGAAAGTAACAAGGGGTGGGGGTAGAAGAGTCATCTTCCCCCAACTAATAAAAGGATCTCTTCTAAGTGTTAAGAACCGAAACGCAATAGCAAACCCAAAAAACAAGACACGATTTTTTACATGAAAACCATAACGGTTAAAAATCACAGCCGCCGGCACTCAAATACTTTTTTAATACTTAGATAAAGAGAAATACAATGCAATTATTTGTAGTTATTGGAATGAATACAATTCTACCATATCCCTCAAAACAGCTTTCCTAAATGAAAATCTGACCGAGGACATGCATATGATGCAACCCGAGGGCTTTGTCAATCCTAAGAATTCTGGTAAGGTTTGCAAGCTTCAAAAATCCATTTATGGATTGAAGCAAGCGTCTCGAATCTGGAACCTTCGTTTAATGAAGTTATCAAAAGTTTTGGTTTTACCAAAAGCGAAGGTGAGCCTTGTGTTTACATGAAGTTCACTGGGAGCACGGTAGTAATAAATCAACTTGGCAAGAAGATTAAAATACTTCACTCTGATCAAGGCGACGAATATCTGAGTCAGAAATTTGAGGATCATCTTAGAGAATGTGGAATAGTTTCACAACTGACTCCTCTAGAAACTCCTCAGTGGAATGGAGTGTCCGAAAGGAGGAATCGATCCTTATTGGATATGGTTCGATCGATGATGAGTCAAACGAATCTTTCAACGTCTTTCTGGGGTTATGCTCTTGAGACAGCTGCATTCATACTGAACAAGATTTCGTCAAAGGCGGTTCAAAAGACACCATATGAGATATGGACGGGGAATAGCCCCAAGTTATCTTTTCTTAAGATTTGGGGATGTGAGCCTTATGTCAAACGTCAAGCTTCCGATAAGCTTCGTGGGATATCCTAAAGAGACAAGAGGATATTATTTTTACAACCCATCGGAAAACAAAGTGTTTGTTGCCCGCAATGGTGCTTTCTTAGAAAGAGAATTTATCTCCATGAGAAGCAGTAGAAATGAAGTACAACTCGAAGAAATTCGAGACTCACCTACAGTTACAGAACCTGTAACGGAAGACCAAACAAGATCTCAAAGAGTTGGCGAGCTTGAAACACAACAGACTCAACGTAGATCTAGTAGGATTCGTCATGAGCCTGAGAGATACGGATTTCTCGTGTCTAATGATAATGATGTGACATTCATAGATGATGAACCTGTAGGATTAGTGCTTTAGGCTAAATATATTTGTGCTAGAAAATGGATTATGTATTAAAATATTATTATTTATTCAATAAAAATTATTTCTTATATATCGTTGTGTATGGGTTGTGAATGTAAATCCTATATCCACCAAGAATGACACTTTGGGTTCACATCATCAGAATACGTGATTCTGATAGTAGAACTGTGAACCAACGAATGACATTCTAAAATGTCCCTAGTGATATGTAGGATGTATATAGAGATAGACATACTTCAGGTAAGAAGCTACATATCCACACTAGTATTTTTGCAGGCTGGATGATCATGTTCTGCTGATAATGGACATAGAGATGTCAAGTCTAGAATATAGTTACGTGTTAGTGAACACACACTGGACTGATCACACTATGAGAATATGCATGGTATATGTCATTAGCGATTCTCATATGAATAGTGTGCTTGTTCTTACGACCTGAGGTCACTATGGATTCCTGTATGTGGAACTACATATTTTTAATATGATCCTACGTCATCCGTAATGGGATGATCATTAGGGTCATAATTAGGTATGTACTGAATCACGATGAAGAATGTGAGTGACCAAGATGGGATTTGTTCCTCTCGTCAAGAGGGAGATATCTCTAGGCCCCCTGATGAACTAAGACTGAAGGAAATGCATGGCCATGCTCAAAATGGATTAACATGTGTTGTTAATATCATTTTATATTTACTCGGTCTAATTCTCGATCAGGAAAGAGACTTTGATCAAACTCAAGGATGACGTACTTCCATGCCTTGTGATTCAAACATATATCGTAGAATAAAAGGAATAAGCAAACGTCTATTCATATAGATTATGATCGCTGATCATTTCATTTAACATGGGTAGTCATGACATAAGTCTAGAGTTTACTCATGACTTACGATCTTTAGAAGATCATTGCCAATGTTAAATGGAACCTACACAGTCACACAATGAACTCCATTCGTACAGGATGAATATGCCTCAAAACAATTATACATACGATGTATAAATTGGTGAATGAAATAATCAATTATTGGATAATTGATTGAACAAAAACAGTATTATTCCGTTAACAACGGAATAGATATGGAAACAGTAATAACCTTCGCTGCCAAGTATTCTGTTATGAAAATACATATTCCGTTGGCAATGGAATAGTTCCGTTGGCAACAGAATAGGTGCAGATTAGTAATTTTAGTTATGGTAATTGAGCATGTTAGTAGTATTCCCTATGCTATATTTGAGACCTAGATGTATGGATTGTCTTAAATAAACATTGTGTTTATTTAGAGATATTTTATTTAATAAATACGTATTGGTTATTTTATTCTTATTACTGAAATGAACCTTGAATATGATATTCAGCTTTATATCATCAAAGTATGTGACTTTGATAGTAAAACTATAAAGTATTATGAATGATATTCTAAACCGTCCCTGATCATTCATAGGATGTTTGTGAGACAAACATACTTTATGATAAGTTATAAATGTACAGTAGTATGTTAGTTGACTGATGATCAAGTTTTACTGATCATGAATAAAAGTTGTTAAGCCATTCACGTAAATATATGTTGGAGACCGTATACTGGATTGACCCACCGTGAGAATACTACATGGTTCGTGTCATTAGTTATTCTCAGTAAAGAATGTATCTGTAATCCTTAAACTTGAGATTATCTCAGTTTCCTACATGAGAAATTTTATACTTTAATATAATCTAACATCGTCTTTAACCGGGCGGTCATAAAGATTATAATTATGTATATAATGAATTATGCGGAAGGAAGAGTTTAATTAAGATAGGATTTGTTCCTCTCATAAATTGAGAGAGATATCTTTAGGCCTCTTGATGATTTGATTGAAGAAACACACGGCCGTGCTCGAGTGAATTAATAAGGAGTTATTAATGTCATTTCATGTTCAATCAAATTCGGTGTTAAGAAATATTTATCGACCAACGTAAGGTTGACACATACCATGCCTTATGGACGATATAGATATCGTGTAACAAAGGGATACAATGCATGAACATAAATTAGGTTTGATCGAATCATCTATACTTGCTTAATTTGGGTAATCATGATGTCTTGCTAGAGGCCGCTCATGATTTATAATCCGTTGTGATTATCAACATTAAGTAAACCTACATGGTCACACACAAAGAACAACTATTGAGAGGTACACAGAAAAATCATAACTTATTTGATAAGTTGTATGAAGAGCTACATAGTCAAGTGACACATCCAATCCTACATCTTATATGATAAGATGTGTTGCATATATGGTTACATAGTTACCATGCCATAGGATATGAAACTTATGGACTATATAGGAACAAGAGACACCCCAAAAAGAATGATGAAGGCATATCATTTTCATCCAACTTTTGTGAGACAAAAGGAGAGAAAAATCCGAAAATTATTCTCTTGTTATTTCTGTGAGAAAAATGAAGAACGAATACTAGCATATATCATTCTTTATCCGTTCAAAGGGGTTGTTCGTGTGGGTACTAGTGGAGGACGAAGCGAAGTACGGCGTCTTTGTGATCCGTTCAAAGGCAAAATAAATCGGTTTGTTTGGAGAATCGGTTTGCTTGGAGAATCGGTTCGTTTGAAGATCGCTGGGAGATCAGTTTGTGAGACTGGTTAGGCGAAACATACAAATGATCGGTTTGGAAACCGGTTTGGAATCGGGCAAAGAAAAGTGTCAACCAAATTCGCTTTCGATCATCACGGATTAAGAGTAATCTGAAGGTACAAAGTTGTGAACTTTTCTTTGATTTAATTGTAATTCACGGATCCATCTTTTGGGTTTCGAATTTGATTTTGTTTCATTTTTTGTTTTTCCACTGTGTTATTAACGGTTAAAACCCAACACAAAGACGCATGAATAAGATCCCATATGCTTCGATTATATGATCTATCATGTATGCCATGATATGTACTAGACCAGATGTGTCATACTCATTGAGCACAGCAAGTAGGTTTCAATCTAATACAGGTGAAAGTCACTGGATAGCTATTAAAAGAATCCTTAAGTACTTACGAAGAACTAAGAACCTGTTCCTAGTCTATGGAGGTCTGGAAGGAGAGCTCGTTGTAAAGGTTTACACCGACGCAAGTTTCCAGACAGACTCAGACGACTTTAGATCACAATCAGGTTATTTATTTTGCCTAAATGGAGGCCCAGTGACATGGAAGAGTTCCAAGCAATGTACTGTAGCAGATTCTTCAACGGAAGCAAAGTATATAGCCGCTACAGAAGTGGCTAAAGAAGTTGTTTAGATAAAGAACTTGAGCTAAGAGCAGTTCCGAGCATCTCAGAACCAATGGATCTGTATTGTGACAACAATGGAGTGATCGCACAAACAAAGGAACCGAGATCTCACCAAAGGTCCAAGCACATATTGCGGCGCTTCCATCTGATCAGGGAGATCACACGAAGGGGTGATGTTAAAATGTGTAGAGTGCCATCGGACGACAATGTCCCCGATCCATTAACTAAATCACTCCCGCAAGCGAAGCATGAGGGTCTATGGGCATTAGAGTTGGCCTAGTGCAAGTGGGAGACTATAGGATTAGTGCCATATGCCAAATGTATTTGTGCTAGGAAATAGATTATGTATTAAGACATTATTATTTATTCAATAAAGGTTGTTTCTTATATATCTGTATGTATGGGCTGTAGATGTGCATTTACATATCTTATATCAAACATTAATGACACATCGGGTTCACATCATCAGAATACGTGATTTTGATAGTAGAAATGTGAACCAATGCATGAAATTCTAAACTGTCCCCAATGATATGTAGGATGTTTATAGAGATAAACATACTTCAGGTAAGAAGCTACATGTCCACACTAGTATATTCGCAGGCTGGACGATCATGTTCTGCTGATCATGGACATAAGGATGTCAAGTCTATAATATAGGTACGTGTTAGAGAACACATACTGGACTGACCGCACTATGAGAATATGCATGGTATATGTCGTTAGTGATTCTCATATGAATAATGTGTTTGTTCCTACGACCTGAGATCATCATGGATTCTTGTATGTGGAACTACATACTTTAATATGATTCTACATCATCCGTAATGAGATGATCATTAGAGTCATCATTAGATATGCACTGAATCATGACGGGGAATGTGAGTGACCAAGATGAGATTTGTTCCTCTCGTCAAGAGGGAGATATCTTTGAGCCCCCTGATGAACTAAGACTGAAGGAAATGCATGACCATGCTCAAATTGGATTAACATGTGTTGTTAATATCATTTTGTATTTGCTCAGTCTAATTCTCGATCAGGAAATAGACTTTGATCAAACTCAAGGATGACATATTACCATGCCTTGTGATGAAGACATATATCGTAGAACAAAAGGAATAAGCAAACGTCTATTAAGATAGGTTTATGACCGCTGATCAGTTCATTTAACATGGATAGTCATGACATCAGTCTAGAGAATACTCATGACTTACGATCTTTAGAAGATCATTGCCAACATTAAATGGAACCTACACGGTCACACAATGAACTCCATTCGTACGGGATTAAAATACCTCAAAAATAGTTATAAATATGATGTATAAATTGGTGAATGAAATAATCAATTATTGGATAATTGATTGAACAAAATAGCATCATTCTATTGACAACGAAATAGTTCCGTTCCTAACAGAATAGATATGAAAACTGTAATAACCTTAGCTGCCAATTATTATGTTAAAGAAATACATATTCCGTTGGCAACGGAATAGGTGCGGATTGGGTTTTTTAGTTATGGTAATTGAGCAATCGTTCACCTCTCTCTCTAGTATAAATAGAAGGGCAGTCTTTCTCTATTAGACAGACAATTCTCAAGGTTTATGAGCCGTCATACATAGAAATAGAGAGAGAGTTTTGAGTTATTTTCGGAAAATATTTTCGAACTCGTCTAGCCGAGTCCGGTTATTCCCTGCGTCTGAAGTTCGACGCTTTTGCTTTGAAGACTAGCGAGCGATTAGTTTCTTTACCCTAGGAGAAGAAAGGAGTTCGTTCGAGTCGAGCTTCAGGAAGGAGAAGGTTGCACGTCAGAAAAGTTCAGAGCTACATCCGTTTTTCGTCTCGCGGATCAGGAAGATCCAAGGTATAAATTTTAATAGCTAATCTCGTACTTTTATTTCCTTAACGATGATCCTAAGGCGGGTTGAATCCATAGGTTCCGTTGTGCATGTAACATATATGGCTATAGATTCCCCAACAGAAATTCGTCATTTGACCTATTCTTATAGTAGCTTGATCCGCCTTAGACCGGAGCCTGTCCCCACAAATCGTTATGCAGCAAGTCTAGCTTCCTTGTCTTGCATTCGAAAAACTAACCTGTTTTTGCTTGCCGAGTACGCAATTCTCATAGAAACCGATTTCTATCGATTTCATCTTGGGTAACAAATCCTTTGAAGCCAGCACTTGCAGTCCTTTATGACTGATATGACAAGCCGATCATGACATAACATCGGGTCGGTTATCGCTTCCGGAATCGCCAACAAATCTCCCTTGTTGTCTGTCAGATAAAGAATTCCCATTTTTGTACCCTTCGTTACAACCATGGCGCCCTTTACAATCTTCCACAATCCGTTCTCAAAAACGATTTTATACCCCTCACTATCCATTTGTCCAATGGATATCAAGTTCTTCTTTAAACCCGGAATATATCGAACTCTCGCAAAGTCCATCTAAATCCATTGCTCAATTTTATTTGGACATCGCCCATGTTCGATATTCATAGCGGTTTCCCATCCGCTAAGTAAACTTTTCCAAATTCTCCAGATTTAAAATTCAAAAACTTATCTTTATGTGAGTTAGAGTGGAAGGATGCGCCTGAATCCAAAACCCATGACTCGATAGGGCTGTCGATGCGTAGAACTAGGGCATCATCTGAATTCACCTTAGTGGCGGCATTTGTGGCTTGTTTCTGTCCTTTTCTCCTTTCTTGGAGATTTGCAATCCCGTTTCATGTGATCCTTTCGGCCACAGTTCCAATACTCCAACTTGTTACGACTTCTCGACTTAGATTGTCCGTGTTTGTTGTTTCTCTGACATCCATGTCCCTGACTCTCCATATTCAAGGCTGAACTCATGAAACCCGAGGTTTCGCTCCGCTCTCTCCACCGAATATACTCGTTCTGGATGCGGTCTCGTATCTCCTCAAAAGTCAGATCCTCCTTGCTATCGATAACGTCTACTGTCATGTCTAGCTTTTTGGCAATGATGACAACAACATAAGAGCATTCATCTCTTCACTCATGTTCAATTTAAACGAGTCTAACTGATTTGAAATAACCTGAAAAGAGTTGAGATGCTCGGCCAGAGATCCGTCTTCCGCCATTTTCAGATAAAAAAGATGGCGCATCAGGTGCAGCTTGTTTAATGAAGACGACTTATCATATGTATTGGATAACACCTTCATGATTCCAAAACTTTTTGTCTCATTCGCCACGTTCTTGGCTTAGGACAATTGTATGTAGCTTAGCGCGGTTCATCTTCTTCCATGTGACATCGTTGGTGATCTCTTTTGGCTTCATCTCAAGTAGTATATTTTCGAGATCCTTCTGGCATAGCAATGTTTCTATTTGTATCTTCCAGTAGCCGAAGTCTTGCTCATCGAATCGTCTCACCGACACCTTACTCTCGTCCATCGCTCATCTACATATCACTTTCTTGTTCGCACTCAAAGAAATCGAACATTGGCTTTAATACCACTTGTTAGGAACTGAGACACAACAACAAACCCAAAAATCAAAACACAAGAATAATAAGATTTTTTACATGAAAATCCTAAAGGGTAAAAATCACGGCCGCCAGCACTCAAACACTTTCTTAATACTTGGAGAAAGAGAAATACAATACAATTATTTGTAGTTGTTGGAATGAATAAAATTCTACCTCCATCTCTCTATTTATTGGAGAGTCATACCTAATACAAGAAAATAACCCAAATAATTACTGCCCCAATTAAGATCTAATACATAAAAATACAAATATAAAGAAATAAACATATTTTCAATTCCAATTGTCACTTTATAGAAATAAGTCATGGCAAACAAATATGGAGAACTTTTCTTTCTCCTGCAGGATTTTCTTGTTACGGTATTTAGAGTTTCCAGAAGTCTCCACACAAAACACTAAGCTCCATAATCCAGTTTCTATAGTTGGAACTCTTCTGAGATAAGCTTGCCAATAAGGTTGCATTTAGACATTCAGTCTTGAAAATTCTATTGCATTTTTTTTCTATATAAAACCAGAAAGCAAGCGTAATTAATGTGCCATCAGTTGATGATTTTGAATTTTTGACTTGTAGTAATATTGTAGAGTTGATGGGCCATTCTGAGATTGCCGGAAAGATTTGTTTAACTCTGCCCAGACTAACATTGTAATCTAGCAAGAAGAGAAGAGATGTATTGATTGCGAATCATTGTAGCATAGGCAATTTAACTCATTTTATAGCTTATTATTCTTTCCACGCTAACCATATATAGTGAATTATGTTGTAATATGGTTTCACAATCTCTTTATTTGTATGAGTTTTGGCCCCCAAATTTTATTTACATATTTATTCAGCAGTGGAGAATAAATTTTAACACCAATTTTTACAATAACGAAATTCGGCATCGATATTACTAAAAATATATTCCTTAACTTGAACAAATATATAATACTTGACAATTGATTTATCATATACCTAACAATACTCAGAGCATTAAGCTTCTCTCAACTACAATAATAACTTCGGTGTGCCCATAAGTTAGGTTTAACTTCCTTCGATAGGCACATAAAACAAACTTGAAAACAAAATTAGGCACATAAACCCTCCATTATTGATGCCTATATAAACCCTTCACAAGCCATCCCTCAAGTCACAGCACCTGCAAACTAAATCACACTTCTAAACTCCTTCCTAACATCAACCCTAAACATGACTAGCTTTGAGATCCGTGCCATCGCTTCTGCCACGATTCTCCTCCTCCTTACAACGTCACTCACTTCGAATGCACTAACATGCGGGCAGGTGGCAACCAACATTGCTCCGTGCATGGCCTACGCACGTAGTGGCCAAGGCTCACCCTCTGCCGGCTGCTGCAGTGGCGTGAAGGCCTTGAATTCCATGGCAAAGACAGGTAGCGTTTATAATAGTCTAAGGGATTAATTTGTCCGATATATAATTTACTCAGACTCATTGAATAGTACAAAATTTTCAAAATAATGAATGGGTATGGACTAATTTGTAGAAACATACATTCAACACTCATTTAGGATTAATTTCACTTTACATTCAGGGGCGGGCATGGCATTATTGAATTTCCAAGAAAATATATGAATTTGTAAGGGAAATTAGGGATAACTAAGTTATTATGGTATATAGAATAATTTGCCTTTTTATTTATCAAAATTTGGTACAGGCACCGATCGCCAAACTGCCTGCAAATGTATTAAATCACTCGCCGGTGGTGCCGCTGCTGCTGCTGCTGCTGCCATCCCCGGGAAGTGCGGTGTCAGCATTCCTTATGCCATTAGTACCTCCACCGACTGCTCAAAGTATGCACATATACACTTAAATTCATTAGATCTTCATTAGTTCAATCTTTTTTTATTGATAAAAGATGACTCTTTCGTCCAACTTCTATTTTTGTTGCTAATAGATTTTTTTTGCTAGAAGATTGCTAATAGATTTTGAGTCCACAATCTATGGCGTATTATTTTTTTTTTGAAGTGTATCTATGGCTTATTAGTTCAACCCTTGCTAGCTGATACATTTCTAGGCACATTAAGAAACTTTCTATTTATTTGAGGACCGCAATAAATAACTTAAGTGGATATTAAGTGAAACATTTTGAATCATTAGAAAAATGTCCTTTTTAATTCGGACAACATATTGAATTTTATTTTTTACTTGAATGAATTGCACGGTGCACCAAAACTGCATGTAGAGAAAGATTTCCATTAAATATGATCTGGATTCTAGCTAACATACATTTTGAACTTTCTTTGTCACTTAAATGAATTGCAGGGTGCACTAAGATTGCAAATAGAGAAAGATCTTCAATAAAGATGATATGGATTATGGATACTGCGGCTTTCATATTATCAATATTATTTTCTATATGTGTGTTGTGATCTCATTGTCTTGTTATGATTGTCTTGTTATGGTTGATGTTAGAGCATGTAATTTGAAAATTTAAAATTAAAAATAATCATTTGCAAGTTACATAATCATAATTTTTTTTTTCGAAAGATTGCATAATCATAATTTTGGTGGCTGATATAGTATTAAGAAGTAAATTAGGAATTGCTCACTTAATTAATGAATGGTTAGATTAATTTTAACTGCTAGTTAATCTAGGTTCTAAATTAATCTTTTGTATTATAAATAGAGTAAAGGTGTAATCTCTTAATCATGCAATATAATTCAATTAATCTAGCCATTCATTAATTAAGTGAGTAATTCATATTTTACTTCCTAATACTCTATCAGTTGTCAAGATATTAATATTGAGAAATTACCCATATCACTCACTTATATATCATCTAATCATCACGGACATGCTAACTACTAAAGCAACACAATTCAATAAGGTGGTGCACTCAACTGACGCCAATCTATGTTAAACCTTCAAAATGCGGGGTTTAATTTAATCATGCGATCTGTCAAACACACGATCCAAAATTCAAGATTCATTTATTCCCAAACTCCATCTTTCTATGTAAATCTTTTGGTATTATTGATATGGCTTTTCTACTAAATATGTTTTTTTGTATTGTTGTATATCTTTTTGTATTACTGATATGTCTTATGCATTGCTGACATACATTTTGCATTATGATATGTCTTTTAGTATTTCTCAAGTCATTTTTCTATTTTTGATTTTTCTCTGTCTTTTTGTATATCATGTATGTTTTTTTTGTGTATAGATGAAATATCTTTTTGTATTGCCGATATATTTTCGGTATTGTTGATATACTGTTTATATTGCTCACATATCTTTTATGTTGTTCGTGCGTTTATATCCCTATTTGATCCCCACCAGGAATTTATAAATTAAAAAAAGTACACCGAAATTAGAATAAATTAATATATAAAAAAATCCTCTTAAAAAAATACCATATCAAAACAATATATATTATATAATACCATATAAATCTAATATAAATTATCATAAAGGTACAAAACATGAATAAATATTTGACAAAACACGCAAAGGCCTTCGGATCCTGACTTCCTCGCCCATGATCATGAATTCCTCCACATCCCCATCCCTGTTTGATTTTTTTGGGCGGTATGACCGCTTCTGAGTGAGTCGGTAGCACGGATGGTATATAATTAAGCCGGCGTTATGTATCCGAACATATGCATTAATATAACATCCAATTGCTTTTAAACTTACATTCATTTATACCGCTTAAGCAATTGTTGAATCTATTCCATTCAATTTCATTCTAATGACTTTCACCTGATGCTAAAGTTCTATACCATAGAAGAAATTTTAGGCTATCACATTACGGTTTTCTAAAATTTACTGTTAACAAAAATAATAACCTCCTGTTATATTTTGAAGTCTAATTATTGAAAGTTATTTATGTATTCTCTTACGTTTGTGTTTATTATATAAAATACTTACTCACATGCTATTTTAGTTGTCCATTTTCACATGCTCAAATTAGAAAAAAATAAATTAGAACCATATTAACGTGAACTCAAAATAAGTAAATAAAATCAACGGATTTATATATCAAAGTTTTACCTAAAGAAATACAATATGTAATTAATAATCGCTAATTTTTTGAATAAGAGAAGAAAGATCATTTGTATTTTAATATGCGAAGTCTTACCAATTAGTAAGTGTT
Source organism: Juncus inflexus (assembly GCA_024447665.1). NCBI lineage: Eukaryota > Viridiplantae > Streptophyta > Magnoliopsida > Poales > Juncaceae > Juncus > Juncus inflexus. Next base: position 3,868,276 of record JAJHPC010000020.1, read on the forward strand.
TCTGAATTTATTCAAAAGTAAATTGTTGAGATGGTGCACATTTTTCTTCTCCAATACACAAAAACTATGAAAGAAAATAATTAGATGGGAATCGATCCAACATAATCATAACAAATTAACAATCCAAGTCACTAATATAAGATGATACCATCGCATTTTCAAGATTATTTTTTCTTCTCATGATATTTCACCCTTTTAACTAGCTGACTCATCAATGAGTGATTTACCTTATGGGGCATTTATTCCGTGGAAAAGTTCAACTTTCCGAAAAAGTTAGAACGTGAGAAACATTTTACCATATTTACTATAATAAGAAAATGTTATGTGATGGCAAATATCATATTCTTATTCTTATGACAAAATTATCTATCACATTTGAGGAAAGTGTTCCCATAAAAAACGATGTGAATATTACATTCTCATAGATATTAATTACTTTTTTTTTTATCTATTTTCAAAAATACCTTTCTTTTTATTTATTTCCTTACTTCAATTTAAGAAAATTATATAACTATATTAGGAAGAAACCATTTAGACTGTGCTCCTCGATTTTCTGGGGCCAGAACTCGGGTATGTTAATGACAAAAAGATTGTTTTACTTTGTTAAGTGTGTTTGACTTATTTTAGTTTTTCTAAGAGAGGGGTTGATGCTATTTTGTTTTATTTTCTAAATATTGCTCAAATTATGTATGAAGTTTATTTTATATTTTTGGTAATTTATTTGGAATCTTTAAATTATGATTAATGTTAAGTTAGAATATTATTTTTATGTGATAATAATTATGTATCATTTAGTTGTTAAATAGACAAAGGTGAAATTGTCATTTTATTTATGAAGTAATAAATTGTGTTGAATTATATATAGAAACAAAACATTCCAATGAAGGTAAATAAAAATATTATCATGAAATTGACCTGATGTTGCATGACGGATTTTTTCGTTGTGCAACACGACATGAAAAATGGTATATAGAGCTAATAAATATTACATAAAATAAACAAATAGTATATAAGATTTATTTTTTAAGACAATAAATAATATAAACGTAAAATAATGAAAATAGTATATAAAAAATAAAAGTATATTGAAAAGAGAGACCACTCAACATCATGAAATAAATTTTTAGGAATGTAATTATTGTAGTAATCTCATCTTACCACTAAGCACATCTTTGGAGAGAGACCTCTCAACATTCAACAACTTTATTTATTACCGTACGGGCTATTTACAACACGCGGGCAGCACACTGGGTCGTGCTGCTTGATTGCTTGTTGTATCTAAAATTTTCATGTATACATTTACTGATTTGCATGTGGAGTGATGGTCAGAGCTGCAAACATGTAAATTGCAGTTGTGGCTGTCAAATCTTATGAATTTTAATTTTGTTTGCATAGTATTAACGTGTGGCCCGTGAAGTATTTTGTCTCCATGCAATGTGAACTTTTCTTCGATTAAATCCCAAAATTAAATATATGGTTAAAACATTAATAGAGGCATATCTACCCAAATTAATGTGAACATCCGAAAAATATTCACATCCGTTCAAACATAAATTTGTATTGAACTAATGATGACCCTCGCTGGGCTTCAGATTATATATGATTTTATTTTATAAAATATTTTTAAAAATAAAGTTATAAATTCTAATTTATAATGTTATTTATCAATTACTAAGATAACTCATATAAATTGAAACATAATTAAAAAGTACTTTATATTTCATTGATTTGACTGAACTACTTTCTTGTAAAAAATTCTATATTTCTTTTATTTATTCTAAAGTAATAAATAAATAAAGTGATATTTTTTGACATAATATTTTCATAAGAATATTGTTATGATGTTTTATCATAATCTTTGCATTATATTTTACACTATAAAGTTATGTTACAAAAATATCAATCTTATTATTTAAATTATTATTTTTCTTTGTTTCTTTATACAATTTTATTTGTATTTTAATTATGCACTATTTAATTTTATGTAAAATATTATTTCTACATATATTTAAATATTTTGGCACCAACAAAGTAAAGTATACGAAAAATTTGAAATACAAATTTAATGGATAAATGTCAAAAATAACTCAAGTAGGAAGTAAGAAACTTTTAATATTATACCAAATGACATAAAAATGTAAAGGAAAATATAAAAGTGCTTTTCACAATTTTCGGAAAAAAAACATAAAAATAAAATTTTGAAAAATAAAATTATAACATTATTTTCACAAATATAATTTCTCCTATTAGACTTTTAAAATATACCATAATAAATTATAATATTTGTAATAATAATAAATTTCTACAAATATTAAAAAGAGAATTTTGTTTTGTAAGTTTATTATTAACTTGCCACGTCAACATTTAAGGAAAAACTGAACTTTGTATACAGGTAGAAAATTTTCAGAATTTGAGTTCCCAATCCGGATTCAATATCAAATATCACTTTTGGATCCAAAATGGGTAATATCTCAATCCATCCAAAGCTTGTTAACTCAAGCGTTATATCATCTTAGAATTTAGAAGATATTTTAAGTTTGAATTCCAACAAGCACAATTTTGATGTAACATATATTTCGTAAAGTATATCGATTCACAAATTACATAGTTACAAGACCTCTCTAGTTATTGTTCTGTAAATATTTTATACATATATAGGCTAGTATATGTTATTAGGATATAGTGCATTGAATTAATCCTAACCCCTTATTTTTCATCTACTTTGACGCTCATCAAGATGCCACATCATCACTTTTATCTCTACCGTTCGATTAATTTTTTTTGTCAAATCTTAGTCATTCATTTTCTCAAATTTCTTAATATTTTATGGCAACATATGTGTGGTTATTAATACATAATTATATGATTAGTTGAATTGGTTTTTTGTGTTCCATCCCCGATTTAGTGAGAACCGTTGTAATTTATTTCTGACCATCAGATCTTGATCAGATGACTTCAATGAATCATAGTTCAAAGTTATGTTCAATAATTAATAACAATAGTTAATGAAGAGTTCACTCATTAAAATATAAATAATTTTTCTTTACTTCTTTAAAATTCTTAATGAAATATTTTATTTCTCATGTTAAAATCATCAAATATAAATTTGTTGGAATTTTCTCTTTATTTTGAGATAGATATTGTTATGATTCTAATTTATTTATTTTCTTGTTAAAATATGTGAATAAAGATTATCTAAATGAACGTGTAAAAAAATGATATGCTCATTAAGTTATACCTTATACCTTATTTTTCATATCCCTTTAAGCATTCTCAAGAGAACTATTGTCAATTTTATCTTGGCCGTTTGATCAATTTTCTTCAAATCTTAGTTTTTCATTTAAATTATTACCAAAATATCACATGATCAGTTAGATTAATGTTTCGTGTTATATCTCCAATTACGTGAGAACTATCATATTAAATAAAATTTCAGAGTATTAAAAATTATATTATATTACTTAATATATTACGGATGATATGTATCATTTTACTAAGTAACAAAATATAAATAAAAAAGATAACGGTGACAATTTTTTCAGAAAATGAGTCATGTTATATATATATATATATCAGTGTTTTAAATTGCGGCAAATTGCGCCGCAATTGCGGAAAACTACTATGAAACGCAACTCGCAACAAAAAAATAGCAAATATAGCGTTTTGGCAGCTACAGACGATATAGCGCCGCTATTGCGGTGATAATAGCGGACAAAAGCGGCGCTATTGCGCTATTGGATAGTTATTATCTATGAAAGAACCGTTACAAATATGCATAAATAGATTTTTTTTACAATTCTGTAACGGTTTTTCGGAGAACCGTTACTAATTACATATTAGTAACGGTTTTTATTAAAGAACCGTTACTAATATGTAATTAGTAACGGTTTTTCTTTAAGAACCGTTACTAATATGACATTAGTAACGGTTTTTACTAAAGAACCGTTACTAATATATATGTACTTATTGGAGAACCGTTACTAATATGTAATTAGTAACGGTTTTTATTAAAGAACCGTTACTAATATGTTTGTTCTTATTGGAGAACCGTTACTAATATGTAATTAGTAACGGTTTTTATTAAAGAACCGTTACTAATATTATGTTCTTATTGGAGAACCGTTACTAATATGTAATTAGTAACGGTTTTTATTAAAGAACCGTTACTAATATGTATGTTCTTATTGGAGAACCGTTACTAATATGTAATTAGTAACGGGTTTTATTAAAGAACCGTTACTAATAAGTAATTAGTAACGGTTTTTATTAAAGAACCGTTACTAATAAGTAATTAGTAGCGGTTTTTATTAAAGAACCGTTACTAATAAGTAATTAGTAACGGTTTTTATTAAAGAACCGTTACTAATATGTAATTAGTAACGGTTTTTATTAAAGAACCGTTAGTAAAACGCACATAAGGCCGACTAGCATAAATTCTAGGCGTTTTGCTCCCGCCTTGCGCGCAGGCGGCGCCCAGGCGGCCGCCCTGGACCGCATTTTAGAACATTAATTATAATTTATAACCATACAAAAGTGATATTTCCGCTACAAGGCCGTAGCGCCGCAATCTCGCCCGCTACCGCAATCCGCTACAAAAAAACTCCAAGCGCTACGGACCGCTATATCGCAATTTAAAACATTGTATATATATATATATATATATATATATATATATATATATATATATATATATATATATATATATATATATATATATATATATATAAATACCATATTTCCTTTTTACAAATCATGATAAATCTAATTATTATTTTTATAAGTTTTAAAGTTAATCATCTATAATTAAGTCTTATGGGGTTTCAACTAAAATCTATGAAATAAATTATCGTTTATTTTTAGTTTTTAGATCTTCTTCATTATCTCGATTAATACTTGATTTTTTTCTTATAAAATATGTTAATAGATGGGCACAAGAAAACTAAAGAGATAAAAAAAATGATATTTTAATCTTAGAAATCTTATTGCAAACATAAATTAATTAGATTGTAAATTAATAATCCAAATTATTTTTTGGATTATTGTTTTTGGTTTTTTTATGAATTTATTTTTTATGTTATTTTTTTCATATATGTAAATTTATTTTTATATAGTTATCCATCCTTATAAAATTAGATGTGGTATAGAAACTACTTTTTAATGAATAATAAATGGATAAAATATCTTATGATATAATTCAAAATAATTTTAAACATAATTAATTTACATAACATAATTATTATACATAAGTATAATTTATACATAAATTTTAAATGAATAACAAATTTAAATATTCGCGGCGAAGCACGAGCATGATCCTAATCACAATAAAGTTTCATAATTTATGTATTTATATGTAGGTGACTCTACAAACTTATTTACAAAGGTGAGAATAAATTTTCGGCTCACCACTAATTTACAATAATTTTAACATTTTAATAAAATAAAAAAAGTTGGGAAATTTGAAAATACGACGAGTTGAACATGTCCAAAATACGACGGTGTACTAATTTTTCATTTTTTTCAATATACTTTTTATTTTATATATATATTTTTTACTGTTTTATGTATATATTGTTTATTGCTTCTACATAATGTTTAAAAAAAAATTATATACTATTTATATAATGTCCATTATCTCTATATACTATTTTTCTTATGTCATGGGGCATGGCATCAGGTCCATAAAAAGTTAATTTTCTTAACTTCACCGGATATATAACACACATCATTAAGTTTCTCCCAACTACAATAATAACTTTCATCAATAATGCAAGTTTGTTTTAACTTCCTGTCATAAGAAAATAAATAAACCAGAGGTACACAAAACCCTCCATTGATGCCTATATAAACACATCATACGCCACCCCTCAAGTCACAACACTTGGAATTACAACTAAATCACCCTCCAAACTCCTTCGTTACAGCAACACCAATACATATGGCTAGCTTTGAGATTCGTGCCATCGCGGCGGCAACGATCCTCGTTCTTCTTACCACATCACTCACTTCAAATGCACTCACATGCGGCCAGGTAGCATCCAACATTTCCCCGTGCTTGGCCTATGCACGCAACGGCCAAGGCTCGCCCTCTGCCAGCTGTTGTAGTGGCGTGAAGGCTCTAAACTCCATGGCCAAAACAGGTCTTTTTTTCTAAGTTCTAGGATTTGTGCAATACAATTTACTAAAAGGAACAGTTAAAATTGATTTAAATAATTAAGATTTAGTGGTAATAGACCAATTTATCTCTAAAGTGATATATATATATATATATATATATATATATATATAGGCAACGAATTTTCCTATATTATAATACTCAATGTGAAACTAATCTCATTTTAAAATTGGTAGTACGTTTCTCTCAATTATGAATTACTCATGTAATGTCTCCATATGGTTATGAGCTAAATTTATAAAATATTTTCATTTATCAACTTTCTTACAGGCTCTGACCGTCAAGCAGCCTGCAACTGTCTTAAGCAACTCTCTAGCGGCTTGAGTTTCAATGCTGGAGCTGCTGCCGGCATACCTCGCAAGTGCGGTGTCAGCGTGCCTTATGCCATCAGCACCTCCACTGACTGTTCAAAGTACTTTTAACTTTTTTTCTATACATTTCTAATGAGATGAGAAAATTTGGATTAATATAGCAAAATATTTGTTGTAGTACATTAAAATATTTTGTCATCTGATAAAAAAGATATATACTGATTTTTACCTGTTCATGAATTGCAGAGTGCACTAAAATTGCAAGTGGAGAAAGATATAATGAGGCTTTCACTTTATATGTATCTTATTTTCTACCTCTGGATTGAAAAAATGTTTCAGAATAAATTATTGTTTGTGTGTTGAGCACATTGTCATGTTATTGTTTTTGCTGTCTTTATTGATGTTGTATTACCATATCCTGAAGTTTATATTTTCATTTTCATAATTTTTTTTTCTTTCCGGGTACTTTTGATGTTAACGATATCCACAAACATGATATTTTATTTTAATATAATTTCTACAGAAAACCAAAATATTTTCTTACTCAAATGGTTTATGGTTGTGGGAAAACAAGCCAGTGTGGGCACATATCATATTGGTACTTTACGGGATATCAGACCAACCACAGCTCAAATCTAACTACCAAATCTTCTCCTTCTTTCCTCATACAACTATTACTCTATTGTCTATTTTCGAAATCTCAATTTCCTATTCTCTAAGAAGCAGATCCTCGAAAAACTTTTTGAATGACATTTGGGCGCTTGAATGCCCGCTTAAAGAAATTTTTCCTGTGATTTACTCCCGCTCCCCAAATGACAATATCTCACTCATAGAAGTACTAAATGGAGCACTCAACCTGCATCTTCTCCTAGCATCAAATGATCTTTTCCAATGCTCAAGATCTATTCCTCGTGCTTATCCCCTCACAATGCCGACTTCAAATGACGATAAAATAATCTGGCGATTGAACAGAAAGGGTGAATTCCCTACTAAATCCACCTATAAATTCATTCACTCCAACAAACAAAAACATATCGGAATATAAAAAATCTTGAAATGGTTCGATTTTTTGGGTGGCTAATGATGCAGGACAGATTGTAGACACGAGACAGTTTAGAGAAGCGAGGATGGCCAAACCTCTAGTTCGACGTATTATGAGCTCACAAGAAGCGTAAGAATCGGCAATGCACCTATTCCTTAAATGTGTCTTTGCAATCCAACTCTGAACAAGATTCGGCCACCACGTACCCGCTAATTCAAATCTAAAAGAATTTTGGTTGCTCGCAATGGCCGAAATGGACAAAAATAATCGAAAAATGCGGGAAACAACATGACTATGCACATGTTGGGCAATATGGAAGTTTCGAAAGGAATGAATTTTTGTGAAAAAAGAGACAATTATTAACTGAAGAACGACGGTGGTGGCATCAAATACAGCCTCCTGGCAGCTCTTTTGCTAGTTCATCTATCCAGCTCCATTTATTAGTAATTCCCACTTTTTTTTTCTTTTTAGATGTACCTCTTTTATTTTTTTTGAGAAATTTGGAGGGCTTCCAAATATAATTTTTTATATAATAATTAAAAAAGATATTTACAGCCTAAAGTCTAAAATCCTTCAGAGGATTTATAACTTGAAAAAAAAAAGATAAAAAGAACTCAAATTAGATGGGCCTTGATAGGCCAAGGGCCCAAATTCTAATTATCTAGAAAACCGAATATGAAATCCCGGCTTTCAGATTCTAACTTAGCTAACCGTATATAAAGATAATCTCAGAAATGACATTCTCACTTTTCCTTCTAGGTCATTCAGACCAAATCGCTCTCTTTTTTCTTCCTCCATATGACAGCCGCCTCTGTAAGGACTAAGGTGAAATTGCCATAGTTTTGTAACGCCATTACCGATATTTCAACCTTTTTCCGCCTCTCCACAGACTTAATCAGCTCAAGCTCCCTCTCTATCTCTTCCACCAACTCAGATCCACCCTTCTTGTGTTCAGTGAAAGCCCGCTGACGCCTCTCTCCATATACAAAAAAGAAAGAGCATAGAGAGCTGCCTTATCTGATTAACTTCACCTCCGTTTTTTACCGAAACCAACACTTCTTGGAAAGACCTTGAACTCAATAGATATATTCTCTGTGAGCTTATTAAGTCCCAGTGATATTCCACAAACTCGCACGTCGAAAGATGGTGAACTGATTCTAGATTTCGGCAACATAGATAACATCTGTTGACTAAATGAAAAACTTTTGTGATTAAGTTATCTTGAGTGAGAAGAAGATCTGCATTCGAAGGGGAAGCTTCACAGGCCATATAGTTTTAAGGGGATTTGAGGTGTGAACCCCCATAATCAGGGTTTTATATTCACTTCTAGTAGTGTAAATACCTGATTCAGCCCATCGCCACTTGACTGAGTCAGGTTCGTGATTCAGGATGAGATTAGAGAGAGTGTTTTTGACTAGTAGTGTAAAGATGTACCTCTTTTAGGTTTTGCTGTTTTTGTTGTTTTTGGCACATGTACTTATATTGCATCCTTCATCTGTAAAAACTATTTTTTAATAGAATCTCAGTAAGACATTCATATGCTGAAGCTTCGAAAAATAAATTAAAATAGAGTACTATAGTTAGGATGACCTCATTTTTGTACCCAAAGTTGGTTAGTGAGATTTTTTATATTTTTACGGTAATTTGACTATATTGATCACTTTCCAAATCAAAGATTTCAAAATTTTAGCAGAAAAAAAATCGAAAATCTCCTTTGAGAGTATAAATGGGGCAAATTGATTTTCCCATAAAAATAATGTAATATAGAAATAATATAGTTTTGATATAGAATGTGCCAATACCAGATCGTACTACCCTACCAACACTACTACAAAAAAGACTTTTAGTAACGCTACTTTAATAACGGTTTATACAAAAACTGTTACTAAAAGAGGCCAATGGCAGTTTCGAAATTAATTTCTAAACTTTCCATATCGGTTATAACTAAGAAACATATGCTAAATGAGACAAGAAAAAATTAAAAAATTCGTAGGAAAATTCTATAACGGTTTCTTCGAAGAACCGATGCAAAATCTGTAACGGTTCGTTGGAGAAACCGTTGCTTATAGTGTTAGTGTCGGTTTCATGAAGAAACCGATGCAACTCTGTAACGGTTTCTCCAAGAAATCGATGCAAATTTATAACGGTTCCGTGAATGAACCGATGCAGAATGTCGTGCCTCATTTGGTAACGGTTTTTTTGTAAAAATCTTGCAGATGCATAATTTCTGTTCAGGTTTGGTAACGGTTTTGTTTTAAAAATCGATGCTAATATTTTAGGTTTACTTCCAATGAATTGAAACAAATCAATTCATTGGCCGCCTCTGTTATTTTCTTCTCCAACCAGCGAAGAACGAAGAGAACGAATGAGTGATATGTTATTTTCTCTTCTCCAACCAGCGCTGCTCGCCCTCTCTCCTCCTCTGTCTTTCTAATGTAATATTACATTCTCCAACCTCTGCTTAAAATAAGTTTGGTCTCGGTATCCGTTTGAGATTAATCCAACCCGTTCGAGATTAATCCAATAGGATTAATCTCGAATAGTCCCCGTTTTTGGGACTGCTCTTTGAATATTTTGTCTCATTTAGGATTAGCACACATACGTTAACTACAATGTGGTGTTTGAGAAGAATTCGGTAGTATTTCTCCTATTGTTCCCACGAGCACGTACGCACGTTGAAATGTGCGTTGGCTACTCGGGGAGCTTAGGGGAAGTGCTGCCGAATTTTTCTCAAACATCACATTGCAGTTCACGTATGTGTGCTAATGAGATAAAGTATTCAGAGAGTGGGTTATGATTGTTGACCGGCCCGTAGCCTTTATAGTAAATCTGATCACATTAGCTGCTATATAATTTATTTTCTTCAGATGTATCGTAGCAGTTAGATGTATGGGATCAAGCGAGACACAATTGAATATTTGAGAGGCATTCATGAATTTGTGAAATGTGCCATGGAAGATATGAGGCTGAGGGATGTAGGGACACTTCTTTGTCCTTGTCGAGATTGTCAGAACTTGCGAAGATTGCGAAATATCGAAGAAGTTAGAGATCATTTAATTTGTCGTGGATTTAAGGAGCGATATACCCATTGGAAATGGCATGGAGAGAGCGATAATGTTGGGACAAGCACGACTATATTTGATGTACCCGGTTTTGGTGAATTTATAGAAACTGAAAATATAAAAATTTAGATCGGGACACTTTTGTACAAGATGATCAGATGGGGGATGAGAATGAAGAAAATTTAGATATTCCACAGTGTAATGAACATAAAGATGATTTTGATGAAATGATAAATGATGTAGCACAAAATTTTAATGATATTCCTGAAATTTTTGAAAATTTCTATAATGAATCTAACATACCGTTATTTCCCGATTGCACGAAATTTACAAAAATGTCAGCTGTTTTTAAATTATACAACTTAAAAGCCAAAAATGGATGGAGCGATAAAAGTTTCACATCTTTACTCAAACTGTTAGGAGAAATTCCCGGGAAAAAATGAGTTGCCGGATTCAACCTATCGGGCGAAAAAGTTGTTGTGTCCTTTGAGTATTTCCATAGAGAAAATTAATGCATGTCCAAATGATTGCATATTATACCGAGAAGTGTACCATGATTTGGATAAATGCCCGAAGTGTAATGTGTTGTTCTCGGTTTGATAATGTTTAAAATAATTCCGTAATTACTAATCTTGTTTGAGAATGTCTTATTAGCTCAGAATGTCACTCGTCAAGTTTTTGAAAATGGAGATTTCATCGGAATGGAAGTATCTCCATGATCTTGGGAAGACTAGAAGTTTTCACGCTTTTAAAGGATTTGAAGAGAGGATTTCAAGGCGTGGGAGCAAGCTTCTTTAGTCTTCTAGTGTGTTGTGTGGTGTAAGTAATTTAATTTGTACTAAAAAGAGAGTAAAATCTGCAATCTGTTTAGCTCCATTGGGAATGGACCTAGTTCCATTGGGAACGGACCTAGTCCATTGCCAACGGAACTAGTCCGTTGGCAACGGACCTCCCCGTTGCCATTTATTTTCTCCTGGAGTTTTGGCTGAAAAATTGTTGCGTGAGTTCCGTTGGTAACGGACCTAGTCCGTTGGCAACGGAACTACATGAACATAGCCGTTTGATTTGAAATCCTCATTGATTTCCTTTTCTTTTTGCAATCCGTTGGCAACGGAACTGGTCCGTTGGCAACGGAACTGCGCAGTTTCCTTCTGTGACGGCTGCTCTTTCTTCATTTTAAAAAGAGGGCCGCCTCTCTTAGTTAAAAACATGAATTCTAGACACAAAAAGCAGAAATTCTCTCTTCTTAATATTGTTAAATTGCTCTAAATCTAAAAGTGAGATTAGTGGAGTTTTTGAGCGTGTTGCTTGTTGAGTTTGTTGAAGTTAAAGAAATAAAGTTTGTAAGTTATTGCTCCATCGATTCGTCAAGTTTGTTGTACGACGAGCGGTGGTTCGAGGTCTGTAAACGATCTGTTTGTTAGTGGTTATCGGAGCCGCAAGGCAAGTCCCGGAGAGTAGGCAACTCGTGAACGCGGCAAGGGCCACCAGCGAGTAAACGAGTGGTTAAGGCTAACGCAACCACCTCGCCGAACTCCGTCATCAGATATGGCGTTCGGTATCTCATTTTTATTCCTATCTACTTTATTTTCTTGTTTAATTAGTTTCTTTGTTAATTATAATTTAAACAACCATAAAATAAAAGTCTAAAACAATAAAAATATAAAACCCTAAAAACACAAATCTTCATGCTTCCGCACTTTAGGCCTTTATAACCACCCCTTATAGGCCTCAATCGAACAACATAATGCTTCGCGGTACAATAAGAAGGACGATGAGAGTGATGATCGGAAAAAATCCGCAGCGAAGGTGTTTTTGTATTTGCCAATAATACCTAGGTTCCAGCGGCTTTTTGCAAATCTCATAGACGCTGAATTGTTATGGTGGCATTACGATTGTCGTAAAGACGATGGAATGCTCAGACACCCCGCTGATTCTCCCGAATGGAGGAACATTGACAGGTTATTCAACGATTTCGGCGGTGATGCTAGAAATTTGAGGTCAAGGCTATGTACGGACGGGATGAATCCTTACGGCAATATGAGTAGTCGTCACAGTACGTGACCAGTTTTACTATGTGTTTACAATCTCCCTCCATGGTTGTGCATGAAACGACGGTATTTAATGATGCCTTTGTTAATTTCGGGTCCTAAACAGCCGGGTAATGATATAGATGTGTTTTTGGCTCCATTGTTTGAGGAACTTGATAAACTGTGGAGGGACGGAGTGCGTGTATTTGATGCATGGAAGAAAGAATTTTTTACCCTCCGTGCCATGATTTTGTGCACGATTAATGATCGATGGTAGTCTCAGAGATCTGTCAGCCCTGACGATTTTTCCGCATACAGTAACTTGTCGGGTTTCAGGAATAAAGGAGCTAAAGCGTGTCCTATTTGCGCGGAAGAAACAAGTTTCATACGGTTGCCTAACTGTAAGAAGAACGTGTATATGGGACATCGTAGGTTTCTTCCCCTGAACCACCCTTATCGGCGGAAGAAAGAGGAATTCGACGGCACTGTTGAACTCCGGAATGCGTCAATGGCATTAATCGGGAAAGAAGTTTACGAAGAAATTAAGAATGTAAATGTACAATTTGGAAAGAAATCCGACAAAATCCCGGACGTCCTATGGAAGAAAAGATCTATATTTTGGAATCTTCCTTACTTGTCCAATTTGGACATTCGGCATTGCTTGGATGAGATGTATATAATTAAGAACTTGAATATTCAAGGAAAAATAAAAAACGGCATCAAAGCTAGACAAGATATGGTTATAATAGGGATTCGGCCTGGACTAACACCTAAGGATGGAGTAAAGCGAATTTTCCTACCTCCAGCATTTTTTACTTTATCAAAGCGAGAAAAAATTAGTTTGTTGGAATGCCTGAAGTCAATAAAGGTTCCATCTGGTTATTCATCGAATATCTCCAGAAATGTATCGATTAAAGAATTGAAATTGATTGGTATGAAGTCACATGATTGCCACGTCCTTTTAACCCAGCTTCTCCCTGTTGCAATTCGAGGAATTCTCCCCCAAAATGTCAGATACTCCATCACCAAATTGTGTTTTTTCTTCAACTCGATTTGCTCCAAAGTGACCGATCCCGGTACATTAGACAAATTACAGGCCGATGTCGTGTTGACCCTCTGTGAGCTGGAGATGCATTTTCCGCCCTCATTTTTTGATATCATGGTGCATTTAACTGTTCATTTGGCCAGGGAGATAAAAATGTGCGGGCCAATATTCTTGCGATACATGTACCCGTTTGAGAGAGCCATGAGTCAACTAAAAGGACTTGTCCGAAGCCGTTCTCGTCCTAAAGGAAGCATAGTTCAAGGGTACGTTGCAGAAGAGATAATCAAGTTCTATACTGATTATCTAGATGGGGTCGAACCTATTGGTCTTCCCATGTCTCGACATGAGGGTAGGCTCCACGGTACCGGTACAATTGGATTCAAACTTGTTAAAGTGGCATTCGAATTACGAAACAAAGCTCATCTTAAAGTCTTGCAACACCTTGCTGTTGTGTCTCCATACGTGGATGAACACATTGCCGAGTTACGACAGCATAATCATTTTAAAGAGGAAATCTGGAAAACGAACGAGCATAATATTTATTTTGTAAAATGGTTCGCGTACAAAATACAGTCCCAGATATCAGAAAATATCGACGAATCTATTAAATGGCTGTCTAATAATCCCGGAGCAACAATGTCTACCTATCAAGGTTACGACATGAATGGGTTTATCTGGTATACCAAGCAACAAGATCATAAAAGCACAGTGCAAAATAGTGGAGAGACATTAGTAGCTTTATCAGGTGCTGAAGATACATCAATGTCGTATTACGGTTGGATTGAGGAGATATGGGAACTAGATTATTTCACATTTCGGATACCACTATTTATGTGTAAATGGATCGATAATCGCCATGGAGTCAAAAAAGACAAAGAAGAGTTTCTATCTGTCGACTTTAACCGATTGGGTTATCAACACGACCCTTTTATATTGGCAAAACAAACAACATAAATTTTTTATGTTGTCGACCCGGCCGATAAAAAATGGCATGTTGTTCTTTCGAGTAAAAGACGAATTGTCGGTATTGGGGATGTCGTGGACGAAGAAGAATACGATCATTTCGACGAAATACCTCCATTTTCCACCGGAATTGAACCCTTGCAAGATGAACATAATACGTAGATATCTTATTTGCGTTCAGATCATGAAGAAGGTGTGTGAGTAGAACCGTCAAAATCCAAGAAGACTAAATAGTTACGTTTTAATTAAATATATAATTTTCATGTGTAATTTTATTTGTAATTTTAATGTGTAATTTTTTTTAAAGTGTGCAATTTTATTTGTAATTTTCATATTTAATTTTCATGTGTGTAATTTACAAACTCTAAAAAAAATTATGATACTAACCCTATAAAAAATTATGAGACTAACTATGGTTTACCTTCACTTCATTCCATAGTGTTTCTTTAAGATGTACGTCCACCCGCCTCCAGTCCTCAATCGTGCAAGGAACATGATCTCTCGCTAAAACCACTAGATAGGTTGTAAAATTGGCCGCATATGGCCCGGAAGGGGTGCCATCGTCTTGAAAGTCAATGTAGATAGATGATGGTGCCTTCTTGCGTAATTTCTCGCATGTTCAGGATAAGAATCTCGACGGAGAAGAGAGAAAGAGGATGGTGAAGAGTGGTTCAGCGAATTCAACAGAAGATAAAGAGGAGGGTGAAGAGAAAGGAAGCTCATAAATTATTTTTTTTAGGAGTATTGGAATATCAAGGATGACACTCACAAGAAGAAAATCATCCGCCGCATGGGAGAGGATTGGAAGAGTTGGAATGACAGACTTGTGAGAGACTTCATCCACCGACCGAATACCAAATATCCGTATGATGTATTCAATATCTCAGAGGAAGCATGGGCAGAGTTTTGTCGGCAGAAAGAATCCGATGATTGTAGGGTATTGGATGTTAATTTTGATTTTAACTAATTTATTAAGTAAAAAAATTAATATTAAAACTTCATTAATATTATTAATTAAAAATATTTAACAGAAGAAGAGCGCGAAAGGAAAAGAGGCTCAAAAGCACAACATCCATCCGCACAGACTCGGATCGGCCAGATACAAAGGCGTCAATTGGGACAGCAATGAGGTCATTTTGTCGTCTTCGTCCTCGTCGGGAGTTAGTTCAGTTGCTGACTCTCAAATCTGGAGATGGTTGAGGGCGAGAGCAAAGCCGACAGCCGCGGGTTTTTTGACAGTCCCGAATTCGGTGACTAATGAGGCCCTCCAGCGCGTGGTATGTGAATTAAGTTATTTCGATATAAATTTAAATATAAATTTAATTACATACTCTTTTATTAAAATTTTTGTCACAGGAATCAAAGGTTCAAGAAGCATCTCAAGGTTTATTTAAGTCAGACCGATACAATGACATCTTGAGTGCTTCGATTGGGACACCCGAGCATCCTGGGAGGCTACGGGGGCACTCCACATTTGGCACATTGTCAACTGTTTACTGCAAAGGGCCAAGGAGGAAAACTAGTCACGCCGGTTACATCACCCAGGCGGAATTGGATGACACCTTGAAGATTGCATTGGCTAAACAAGCGGAGGAATTCCATGATTGAAAAAATGAATGATGCCCCGCATTTACAAACTTCGCCGCAAGGTACTCGTCCCCCGACTCAGGTTAGCTCCAATATGGTGTCGCCATAGCAACACCTCCAAGAAATCCAGGTTAAGATTCTTTCTATAAAAGCAAATTATACCATATTCAATTAATTATATTTTCTAAGGTGAACACTTTTTTCAGGGTCCCACTCCATGCAAACTCTCGGTCCAAGGGGATGAGGGTCCGATTTTCGTAGCGCACGGGAGGTTATATCCGTCCGGTCCTGGCGTTGCAATTCACAACAACCCCCTTTTGCCCGATCATGTTAGGGTTTGTATCGACAACGTCGTCGAAGGCCTAGCTCATGTGTGTGTTCCGTGTCCTGTGGACGATACAGAATACATAGGTCAATTAGTCGGAACGTTTGTCGCATGGCCTGCACACTTAGTGGAGCTGCCCGATAAGGTATTTTTACTTTTCGCTACTTTATTAATATATACTAGTAAACATTTTAATTCTACTCAATTTTTTAAATTATTAAACGCAAACCTTAACAACGAAGAAACCGGCCCCCGTGAAGAAGAAACAATCCGATAAAGTGCAAAGTGCGTCATCGGCTGTCAAACGGGACCCGATTCTCGACGAGGCAATGGTGTGACTACTTAGTTCCAAATCTCAGTGGCTATACACGGTATTGATGAGCCAACCCCCCGACATCTTCAGTTTCGAGATCCAAAAGAGGTGTTCGGAATTGACGGCACTATCATTCTGTTGATTTCCGACATCGTTGATCTCTTTAAGGATGATTGGCTCAACGTCTCGATTCTACAAATCTTCTGCATGTATGAATTTTCAATAATTTTGTCTTTATTAATATTTTATTTTAGTAAGACCTTATGGGAGTTTACCTGCAGGGTTTGTGAGCGCTTGTGCATGGCATTCGACCAGCACCATTTTCTATTCCTCGATCCATATCGTTGCTCAGAAATGAACGTCAGATCCGATCTTAATGCGGTTGTCGGTTATCTAGGCGATGTTATGCTTGGTGTTGAAAATCTCGACAGTTTCATCTTTATGCCTTATATTTCACAGTTAGAATATTTTTTTACAAATAAATATTATATTTATTTTTTCCGAATTTACCTAACTTTAAAATTTAATATAATTTGTAGGAACCATTGGATTCGTCTTGTTCTACAAATGTCAAATTTCGTTGTTTACGTCGTGTACCCGACAAATAAAAAAGTAACGGGGTTGCTTATTCAGAATACATTAAACACGTAAGTAATTTAAAATATTACAACACCTAAATATATTCTAATTAACACTATTTACTGACTTAATTTAATCGTGCTCCAGAGCGGCACGACGTTTTCGTATGGAAAAGAACATGAAGGGCCAGAAGAATTTAAAATATTTAAGGATTCAGGTATTTTCCTTATATGGCCTTTTAATTTTTAATTCCGCGAATTATGGGTTTAGGGTTTAGGGGTAACTAATCATTTGTTTTATTTTTAAATTGTAGTGCCCACAACAACCAGGGGAACGCGAATGTGGTTATTATGTCATGAGAATAATGTATGACATAATTACAAATTACGGCCAGCAAGGCTCTGTTCTTCCAAAGGTATGACCAAAAACTTTACAAATTCATTCATATTTTCTTTCAATTATTTGATTTCTTCAACTTCTTACAAATTTTGATTTTCTTTTTTGCAGTCGATCGAATCAGATGTGTATCCCGAGAAGGATATTGAGGAAGTGAAGGATATGGTTGTCGATTTCATAAACGAAAATATTTGATTTTGGTAGGAATAATTTTTGTATGAATAATTTTTGTATGAATAATAATATAGTGATATATTTCAGTGGATATACTTGTTTGATATTTTGGCTAGCAATGTGGGCTATTCATGAAAATCTGTTGTTTAAAAAAAATTATATATTATTAGTAACGGTTATTAACATAAAACCGATACTAACTGCATTAATAAATTAAAAAATAATTTTCCAGTAGTTATATTTAGCAACGGTTAGTTTATAAAATCGTTGTTAAATTTATATCTGTAACGGTTCTTTGTAAAGAACCGCTGCTATTTTTATGTATTGTATATCGGGTATTTGTTAAGAACCGATACGAAATATCTGTAACGGTTTTTAGTAAACAACCGCTGCGGAGTTCGCATTTTAGTATCGGTTATTTAATAAGAACCGATACTAAAGTTTAATGTTTATATCGGTTTCTCCTTGCAAACCGTTGCGAATGTTTGAACGTGTAAGATTTAGCAACGTGGATTTAATAATGATTATTTAATATGTTTAGTAACATTGCCATAGGTAACGGTTCAAAACTGATATAAAATGGATTTTAGAACTATTATGGAATGCAACTTTTGTAGTAGTGCAAGACTTTTTTTGAAATGGCCAAAAATAAAATAAAATAATAATTAAGTAAATAAGACAGTTTTTAGATTATTTGCAAAACTAGCCGTTTCGCTCCTCACTGGGCGAAACAATCATTTTTTTCGTATTTTTGATATGTTTAGTTGTTAACATTAAAGCAACTACTAATTAAGGCAAAAGAAACAAAAAAGATGTTCCGCCTAATCATTGGGCGAAACAACAATTTTTTTCAGTTTAGAGCAAAAAAAAAATTACCAGTTTCGTCCAGTGAGTAGGCGAAATAGTTTTTTTTTTATAAAAATTTTAGGCTTAATTAACGGTTGTTTCAACTGTAATAGCTGAAGGGATGCATAAAATAAAAAATTGACTGTTTTGCTCACTCACTATTTATCTAATGATTGAACAAAATAGCTAATTTTGCAAATAATCTGAAAACTGAACTAGTTTCTGAATTATTTTTTTTAATAGCCATTTTAAAAAATGTCCCCTAACAAGCCTTATCAAAATAAAAGTTTGTGCGTTGTGTTCTATTAATACAAGATCTGCATGATAGCACAATTAACTGAAAACACAAGTTCCAAGTTTTTTTTAAATAAACACATAATTTGTAAGTTAGTAGACTTTTACTAAAGATAAATTTTGACAAAGTATTATATTTACCATATGTAAGCAAAATATTTGTTTCATCATCATCAGTGAAGTAGAAATGTTATTTTACTTCTTTGTAACAGAAAAATATTTAATTGTCGAAAAAAAGAAAATGACATATAGAGGAAAAAAGAACAATAATCGTGTTAAAGATACAAATACATAAGTTGCTCATGTGGGTGTACTTGGAGTTGCTTAACATATCCTCATGTATCCATACATGGAAGGATATGAACGATTACAATCTAATTATTCATCAAATCTTGTGAGCCCTTATAGATAGAAAGAGATCAAGTATTTGATCATGGCATTATGATGATACTATTTAGTTTTCTTATTATTCAATATTATATTCTTTACATATGTGGAGGTGTCATCATGTAAAATCAAGATAATTCAACATCAGTAATATAATTTACACAATTTTTGTTATCTCTTTATTTTTACATGGTATCAGAGCGATCTTCAATTTTGTTAGATTCGTGGTTGTGATAAATTAGAAATTGACTTTCGCTACAACAAGCACAAGGTTCTTAACTATCGTGTTATTCATTGATTCATCAAAACAGATCAATTCTGTGTTATTCATTGATTCATCAAAACAGATCAATTCTTTCCTTTTGTTTTTTCCAAATGGCACAAGATGGTGATGCCTCTAAAACCTTAGAAACCAAAACCACTATACATCATTTTGATGTAAACTCTTCATTAAAACTTACAATCGTTTTATTAAATGGGAACAATTACCTCTCTTGGTCAAGGGTTGCCTTACTTTCCTTGGGGGGAAAATGTAAACTTGGATATGTAACTGGTAAAATAGTACCATCAAAAGTTGACGACCCGACCTATGACGAGTAGCAAGCAAATGATCACCTAGTTATGTCTTGGCATTTAAATTCTATGGAACCCCAAACTTCGGAAATCTTTACCTTCTCGGAGACATCTCAAAATCTTTGGGATTCTCTAAAAGAGATGTACTGTTAACAAAATAACTCGGCCCGTATTTTCCAATTAAAACAATATATTTCACAAACTAAATAAATTAAATGATCTGTTACTGAATATCTTGGATCCCTTAAAACCAAATGAGATGGGTTATCCCTTTATCTACCAACAATAACATACCTAAAAATAATTCAAAAACGCATTGAACAAGATAAAATTTTTCAATTTCTTGCCGGTTTCGATTACGAATTTGAACACATTAGAAGTCAAATATTGATGGCTCCTGAATTACCTTCTTTTAGTAGTATTGTTGCCACAATAAACCATGAAGAGAAAAGAAAGAAAATCATGAATAGTTCTCAAAATAATGAAAAGAATAGTGAAAGATCAGTTTTGGTAGCCACCAAAACTCGAGATGAATCTAATACAGATTCTAAAAGTTTTGGAGGAAACAGAACCTCCACCAGTTTTCGCGGCAGGGGGAGAGGTATAGGAGGTCGTCCACCTCCAATGAAACATCTTAGGCCATGTTAAAGATAGATGTTGGAGATTGCATCCTCATTTACGGCCTACCAAGGAAAAAGTCGGTGATGGTCACAATGCACAAGTTGCAACCAATGAACCACATATCTCAATCGCAATGCTTGCCCAAATGTTGCAACAATTGGGTAAATCTAATTATTCCAATCAACCTCCTAATAATGAAGGTAAATCTGTCGCTTTTTCTGCTAGAGTGAATTAATAAGGAATTATTAATGTCATTTCATGTTCAATCAAATTTGGTGTCAAGAAATATTTATCGACCAATGTAAGGTTGACACATACCATGCCTTGCTAGAGGCCGCTCATTATTTATAATCTGTTGTGATTATTGCCAACATTAAGTAAACCTACATGGTCACACACAAAGAACAACTATTGAGACGTACACAGAAAAATCATAACTTATGTGATAAGTTGTATGAAAAGCTACATAGTCAAGTGACACATCAAATCCTACATCTTATATGATAAAATGTGTTGCATATATGGTTACATAGTTACCATGCATATATGATATAAAACGTATGGACTGTATAGACACAAGAGGCACCCCAAAATAAATATAGAAAAAGATATATTAATTTCGTCCAATTTTTGTGAGACAAAAAGAGAGAAAAATCCAAAAAACCTTCTCTTGTTATATCGTTCTCTATCCATTCAAAGGGGTTGTTCGTGTGGATACCGGTAGAGGACAAAGCGAAGTGCGGCGTCTTTGTGATTCGGGTTGAAACCGTGATTTTGTTTGGAGAATCGGTTTGTTTGGAGAATCGGTTCGTTTGGAGATCGCTTGGAGATCGGTTTGTGAGACCGGTTAGGCGAAACATTCAAATGATCGGTTTGGAAACTAGTTTGAAATCGGGCAAAGAAAAGCGTCAACCAAATTCGCTTTCGATCATCACGGATTAAGTGTAATCCGAAGGTACAAAGTTATGAATATTTCTTTGATTTAATTGTAATTCACGGATCCTTCTTTTGGCCCTCGAATTCGATTTTGTTTCATTTTTGTTTTTCCGCTGCGTTATAAACGGTAGAAACACAACATTTTCAACTAATACTAATCATTCAAGTATATGGATAGTAGACTCAGGAGCATGTGATCACATGACTAGCGATATAAAATGCCTTAAAAATCTAAAGAACAATCATAATACAAAACCAGTTTCTATAGCAGATGGTTCCTTAGTGCCTATACATGGTGTCGGTGTCGCAAATCTATTTTCTAGAAATGTCCAAAATGTTTTATATATGCTTACTTTTCCATCTAGTCTACTCTCTGTTAGCAAAATAACTCGTGATTTAAATTGTAATGTATTATTTTCACCAACTTCTGTGACCTTTCAGGACAGAAGCAAAGGGGAGGAAGATTGGTAAAGGAAAGTTGCATCAAGAATTATATCTAATAGAACATCCAGGTCAAGCTTTAACAGCCAATGCAAACACAAAATCTGACAGGCAAATTGTGGCATTGGAGAGTTGGGCATCCATCAGATAATGTTTTGAATAAACTTTTTTCTTTTTCTAATTTAGACTCTAGTTGTTGTTATGTTTGTCGCTATTCTAAACATTCTCGGTTGCCTTTTGAACTATCTACAAATAAATCTAACAAACCATTTGATTTGATTCATTCTGATGTGTGGGGTCTAGCTCTGGTAGATTCTTAATGGTTTTAAATATTTTGTTTCGTTTATTGATAATTGCTCACATTCCACTTGGCTTTACCTCATGAAATCTAAATCAGAATTTTTTTTTATTTTTAAAAAATTTATTAATTTAGTGCGTCGCATCCGCCAGGAAGCGACAAAACACGATCCAATCTCTTGAGACGAACCAAGGGGAGGTTAGATCGCACCGCCTCAAAGCACAAGCTATCTTCTCTCACTTTGTTCAATTAATCAGAAAATCATTCCCTGCTTCGGACATTCTCCACCTCGACCAAATATTCGGGCCGGCAACTCAACTGCTGACAACCCTAGCTATTCCCATCACGGAAGTAGACAACGCAATCAACGAATGGCCGTCGAACAAATCACCCGGACCAGACGGGTTCACGGGTGAATTTTACAAAACATTTTGGAGCATCATCAAAACAGAGGTAGTTGAGGTAATAAAATGGGTCATTCAATCAGAAAAAGAGCTCGGGCCTCTCTCAACCTCATTTATTACCCTCGTATCGAAGAAGGAAAATCCTCGGTTCATAGATGAATACAAACTCATTAGCGTTATTCATGGCATGCAGCGTATCATGTCCAAAATATTCGCAACAAGACTACAAACGATCGTGTCCGACTAGGTCGACATAGCGCAATCGACATTTCTAAAAGGCCGTCAAATCGCACAAAATTATCTATACGCTTCTGAAACCCTAGCTTATTGCAAAAAAGCCAAAATACCGCTAACAACCTTCAAGGCCGATGTATTCAAAGTGTCCGACACAATCAGTTGGGATTTCATTACATGAGTTATGCTTGCCAAAGGATTCCATCAGTCAGACGTCTCTCTGATTATCAAAGGAACGCTACCAGGATCGTCCAAAATTCTTCTGAATGGGGTTCCAGGGAAGACAATACATCTGAATGTGGGGTTAGACAGGGGGATCCAGTCTCATCCCTAATATTCATATTAACTTTGGATGCATTCGTGGCAACATTTAAAAAACTTCAAGAATTGCAAGTCCTACAACCGCCAATACCGGGCCTAGGACCTTGCCTCCTATATGCGGATAACTCGGTTTTCTTTCTGAAACCGATGATGCAACAAATCCAAATTGCCAAGGAAACACTAAATAACCTTTCGCAGGTCTCAGTCATGCAAATTAGTTATGAAAAATCTTATTGTGTTACATTATCCGCTAATCAAGAAACAATAGATGCAATTGCACAGACCCTGACTTGCCAAATAGGAACATTCCCCGTAAACTATCTTGGATTACCGCTACACCACTCAAAATTAAGAAAGTCTGACTACGTCCCTCTGCTACAAAAAAATACAAAATCGACTAAGCGCTTGGAGTGCTAAACTACTCACACCGGCTAGGCGAGCTATATTAATAAAATCGGTAATAGGAAGCACACTGATATACCACATGTCTATGCTTCGCTTCCGACCTGGGTCATTAACAATATCAACAAAATACAACGAAATTTGTTTTGGCAGGGAGGGGATGATAAACGGAACGACATTAACACGCTAAAGTGGCATTCTATAACGCAAGCGAAAGATCAAGGAGGGTTCGGGTTCCTCGACCTAAAGTCTTTTAACACGGCGCTACTATCAAAGTGGATTTGGAAAGCACTCGCGCAGGCCGATAGCTTATGGAAAGAGGCTACTACTTTGTTCTATGAAAGTCCCACGCACCTACTACAATCGCACTACAATTCAACACACAGCTCCTATCTTGTACGGCAACTAAAAGTGCTAACAACCCTAATCTCCGCCTCTGTCACATTCCGCGTTGGTGACGGCAACAACACATTGCTTTGGGGAAATAACTGGATGGGCACAATCCTAATGTACAAATATCCAAAACTATACTTTTTCACTGAGAGAAAACATAACAGTCGCGGATGGATTACAACACCTTGAAGAGGTCTCATTTAGGGCGCCGTTATCTCGTACTGCAACTGAACAACTAACCGAGCTTCTTCCTAATTCAATGAATCCAGCTAAACAACGACCAAATAGACTAGGTACTCTGGAGATGGAGTGCGAATGGCACGTTTACAACAAAATCGGCATACAAATTCCTCACATTTGCCGGAACGTCAGACAACCTAATGAGAAAATTATGGAGAAACTACCACCGAAAATCAAACTATTCGCGTGGAAATCTGTCAAGGAAATATTACCAACATTGGACAAGCTCCAAAGAAGAGGATTCATCACTGCTAATGGTTGCCCGTTCTGCAAACAAGCAAGCGAAACAGGACAGCACATGTTCAACTCTTGCTCGTTCTCACTTCAAAGTTGGCAGCATAACTATGATCGAGGGGGAGACCGTTGTTCTAATCGCAAGACGCTAATTGAAACGACAAACCAAAGTGCGACAACAAACTTTCAATTGTTCATAAACTTTGCAATTTGGCGTGAGAGGTGCAATCGAATATTCAGAGATGAGTGCCAAACGGCCGACTCGGTCTTACAAAAAGGAACCGATGATTTTATATGCTGGCAGAGCTGCATAAGACGAGAAATGTAGCAGTGCACAACTGGACGGTAATAAAAAGAAGGCATGATGAGACGAACACAGAAAAGGAAACGGGTCTGGCAAGATTCATGATGACTACTATGCATCTGAGCACCACAATCCTAGCTGATTATATTTTTCTTTATGCTTTATTTAAAAAGTATGTATTATTTATCGGGTATGTAACCTTAATCATTGTTTTCTCTTTTGTTGGAGGGAGCCGACGTGGCAACCGCCTATTCTATGGGGGACTCCGGATCCTACTCGCTTTTCTGTTTTTTAATTTTCATTTATTTTCTAAAAAAATGAACTTCCTACTATTAATGATAGTATTGTACTTGATATTGTTTAATGCAAAATTACGCGGGAGGTGTTTAAGCTTCCCGTATTAGCTCAAAAAAAAAAAAATAATAATTTATTGACCAATCAGTATGGTGCCAAATAAAAGATTCTTCGTACTGATAATAGAAAAGAATATGTTAACAAAGATTTTTCTCAGTATCTAAAAAATGTAGGAATAATTCACCAGACAACATGTGTTGGTACACATGAACAAAACAGAGTCGCCAAACGAAAGAATAGACACTTGTTGGAAATTACTAGATCGTTATTATTTCAAATGTATGTACCTAAATATTTTTTGTCCGATGCTACTTCAACTGCACGCTACCTTAATAAATAGGCTCCCTAGTATTGTCTTGAAAAATAAAAAACCTTTAGAAATTTTGAATAAGAGAAAAATGAATTTAGATCATTTACGCATATTCGGATGTGTTTGTTTTGTTCATGTGAGAGAGAATAATCGCGACAAACTTGACAAACGTGCTATAAGATATATTTTCATAGGATATTGATTCCTCTCAACAAAAAGGATATAAATGTTATGATTACGAAAATGGTAAAAAATATATATCTAGAGATGTGGTTTTTTTTGAACATGAACCATATTTTGCAAAAACTAGTGAAATGCTTCTAACCATGCAAGAACCGGAAAGCCATCCAAGACCACACGTGTTAGTAGAAGGTCATGGTGCAAGTCCAACCATAGAAGTGAATAGTCAAGGCAATGCAATTAATCAAGAGCTAGATATAGAGCAAGTGCCATCCGAAATACCATGAGGTAGTTCTAACCCTCAAGTGCAACCCATGGTGGAAGGATCAGGTACATCCAGCATTGCAAATAGCGGTCTGTAGCAGCACAATAACAGCGCTATAACGGTTCTGGAAGCTAAACGCTGCGCGCAACAGTTTTGTTGCGGTATAGCGTTTTTCGACGATTTAGCGGTGAAGCGGTCCGCAATAGCGTTGTTGTTGTGTGTGTGTTGCGGTATAGCGTTTTTGATGGATTTTTTTTAATTAATTTTTTTATATTTTAATATTTTAATATTAATCATATTTTGATTTTGGACATATAATTTTTGACAAGAACATTTTAAACTTTTATTGTTAATATTTTAATATTAATCATATTTTAGTCTTGCATATTTCTTCTTTTACATAGTGGTATATATTATGAATATATAGCGTTTTTGATGGATTTTTTTAATTGATTTTTTTAACGGATTTTTTTTAATGGATAGATATTTTATATATTAGTATTTTAATATTAATCATATTTTAGTGTTGCATATTTCTTCTTTTAGATTTTGTAGTGCATATATTACGTAGTGATATATAGAGGAAAAAAATTTACACATATTATCCGCTATAAAAATGTATCTCCGCAATATCTATGATATACACTGCGCTATACACAATTCGCTATATGAAAATTATAAACGTAGCACACCGCTAAATGCTATTTGTAATATTTGTAATATTGAGTATATCTAATCTGCGCAGGTCAGTTCGTTCCTCTCGCCCTCCCATTAAATTACAAGACTTTGTTACTTATCATGCTACATCTTATCCTATTCAAAATCATATATCATATGAAAATATTTCATCACAACATTTTGCATTTCTTAGCTCAATATCAAAATTTATTGAGCCCACTACCTTTGAGGAAGCCATCTCTGATCCAAAATGGAAAAGGGCCATAAACGAAGAAATGCAAGCACTAGAAGAAAATAAAACATGGATAGTTACCGAATTACCAAAAGAAAAAAAAGCGGTAGGATGTAGGTAGATATTTAAAATAAAATATAGTAGTGACGGTTCTATAGAAAGATATAAAGCTAGACTTGTAGTTAAAGGATTTACACAAACTTATAGAAACTTATGGTGTTGATTATAAAGAAACTTTTGCACCAGTCGCCAACATGAGTACAGTTCATGTCTTTTTATCAGTTGCTATTAATTGTGATTGGTCCTTATATCAAATGGATGTTAAAAATGTTTTTTTACAAAGTAATTTAGAAGAAGTTTACATGAATTTACAACTTGGACATCCAAATCAACATGATAAAAGCCTAGTTTGCAAATTTAGAAAAATCAATATATGGTTTAAAACAATCACCTAGGACTTGGTATTCTAAACTTAGTTGTGCATTAATTAAATATGGTTTTTTCCAAAAGTTCTGCAGATTCCTGAAAAAAGAATTACATTCGACTACCGTCGTCCTAATTATGTTGATGATATTTTAATATCAGGTAATAATGAAACGGAAATTTGCACACTAAAAAAGTTTCTAAAAGAAAATTTTGATATTAAAGATCTAGGCAAACTAAAATATTTTCTTGGAATAGAAGTAGCGCATTCTAGTAGAGAATTATTTTTGTCACAACGAAAATATGCCCTTGATTTGTTAAAGGAAACCGGCAAATTAGGTATTAAGCCTCTTGAAACTCCCATGGATGTTAACTGCAAACTTGATCCAAATGAGGGTGAACTTTTAGATAATGAAGAGCAATATCAAAGACTTGTAGGTAAATTGATTTATTTAACTATTACTACACCTGACTTAACTTTTGCTATTAGTGCAGTTAGTCAATTCATGCATGCTCCAAATGTTGGGAAATCCATAGTCATGTACGTTATATGCGCAGCGAAATCTATGGATTTAACCGCCCCTAGGATCATCGTTAAGGAAATAAAAGTACGAGATTGACTATTAAAATTTATACCTCAGATCTTCCTGATCCGCGAGACGAAGAACGGATATAGGTCTGAACTTTTCTACTGTGCATCCTTCTATTTCTTGAAGCTCGACTCAAACGAACTCCTTGCTTCTCCTAGGGTAAAGAAACTGATCGCTCGCTAGTTTTCAAAGCAGAAGACCTCTACTCGTATCCACGTCGAACTGCAGACGCACGGAATAACCGTACTAGGCTAGACGAGTCAGGAAATACTTTCCGAAAATAAATCAAAACTCTCTCTCTCTCTCTCTCTCTCTCTCTCTATTTTTGTGTATTAGACGGCCTATAAGGCTTCTGAATTTTTTGTGTCTAATAGAAAAGCACTGCCCTTCTATTTATACTAGAGAGAGAGGCGAACGATTGCTCAGTTACCATAACTAACAACCCTAATCTGCGCCTATTCCGTTGCCAACGGAATATGTATTTCCATAACGGAATACTTGGCAGCTAAGGTTATTACAGTTTTCATATCTATTCCGTCGGGAACGGAACTATTCCGTTGCCAACGGAATGATACTCTCTTGTTCAATCAATTATCCAATAATTGATTATTTCGTTCACCAATTTATACATCATTTGTATAACTGTTTGGAGGCATATTCATCCCGTACGAATGGAGTTCATTGTGTGACCGTGTAGGTTCCATTTAACGCTGGAAACGATATTCTAAAGATCATAAGTCATGGGTAACCTCTAGACTGATGTCATGAGTACCCATGTTAAATAGAATGATCAGTGATCATGAACCTATCTGAATAGACGTTGGCTTATTCCTTTCGTTCTACGATATATGTCTTGATCACAAGGCATGGAAGTATGTCATCCTTGAGTTTGATCAAAATCTCTTTCCTGATCGAGAATTAGACTGAGTAAATACAAAATTATATTAACAACACATGTTAATCCATTTTGAGCATGGCTATGCATTTCCTTCAGTCCTAGTTCATCAGGGGCCCAGAGATATCTCCCTCATGATGAGAGAAACAAATCTCATCTTGGTCACTCACATTCCTCATCATGATTTAGTGCATACCTAACGATGACCCTAATGATCATCCCGTTACTAATGACGTAAGTAAGTGTGCAGTTTCACATACATGAATCCATGATGACCTTAGGTCGTAGGAATATGCACATTATTCACATAAGAATCACTAATGACATATACCATGTATATTTTATTCTCATAGTGTGGTCAGTCCAGT